>CM060907.1:1033085832-1034335832 GCA_030737815.1 Allium fistulosum | reverse complement strand
AATTTGCATTAGATTATCTATTTTTTGGTTTATTTAGTATATGCATTAGGAGAAATATCCAAAACCGTGACTGTGAAATATTACAAAAATCAGTCACTGATGCTGTCAAGCCAAATCTAATGTTTTTTACAACATGGGTAAGCTTACTTTGTTTTATGCAATTACGAACAAGCAATACAGTGTGTTTTATATTCTTCAAAAGTTATGGATTTACTTTTTTTGTACAATGATTTATGTTTGTCGTCATGAAACAGAGTAAAGTTTTTATCTACTAAAATTTCACCTATCTTTCTGCAGAGAAAAACCAAATGTTATTATCCTTTCATATTTGTTTTTTGTTAAAAAAATAAATACTAAATGCTCTTATCTATTTGAGTCATTTTTTTTGAATAAATTCCAACATGCTTTTGTTAAATAAATCATCCAAAAAACAAGTAGCTAAAAACTTGTACTTAATCTTTATATAAAAAATATGTATTATATTTTTCTCAAATAAAAGCCAGATACTGTCAAAGGGTTAGGGTTTCTCAATCTTTTTTCGTAGTTGTTTCTAGCTAGCTATGTTGGAAGTCACACTCATGTACACTAGTCGTCTTGATGATGCCAAGCTTGCTTCATTCTCCATTGTTCTTAATGTCATTGTTTTCCTTGACTATGGACTCATGGTATGTGTTTAACTCGTAATCTTAGGTGATTGGTCTATGGTTTTTAACCATTGCTTATTAAGGATATTTTATCTATTTAAAACACTTGTTGGTAACTTAGTATTTAGGCCATTTTTAAAAACTATCTGCAATACTAGTTGGTACATAGAATATTCCAGTAGTTTTTCTCTAGAAACCACACTACCTCTATTCAATAGGTCTAATGCATTTCTGTAGGTTTAAAAAAAACCACTGTATTGGGGTTGTTTCAAATGGAAGAAAGCAACAACTAGACTATATTTGTAGTATGTTTTAAAGTAAATCGTTTACTTCTACGAAAATCTATTTTTAAATAATTTATATGGTCTTAAATTTAGTAGGGATGGATAGAAATTGCTACTGCCTTTGCCTTGGGCCTTCAGAATTGCTGTTGTAAAAATAAAAATAAAAAATGCTTTTGTATGTTGACAGGTAGAAAGAAAAAATCAAAGCAGTTCATATAGTTTGTTTGCTAATTATTAATCATCTTTAGAGCTTTTATATTTTATTTGTTTAATGACATCGCTTATGGACTCTTGATATGTAATACAAAATGGCATTACTAGATTATTTATGTGATTTCAAACTAGTCAGAGATGGAACTAGAAATTACCACTACCCTTAGCATGTAGACCATTTACATAAATAATGGGTGAATAAAATATTAATAACACGATTAATTTGAGGAAAGTGTACGTGAAGCTCTTTTCTTTTTTTTTCTTTTCTTTCTTTTTTTTCCTCTGGATTTTGACTAGCGATCGAATAAAAAAATTAGACAGTGCGTTAATTTAGAAAGTTCCAGTCCTGGAAAAACTACATATGTTCTATTTGAGTAAAAGTTCTTGAAACGATAAGTAAGATAGCGAAATTCTTGCCTAGACATAATACTAATTCCATTATCAGTTATAATCTGCATATGCTATCATCGTTGGTTTATCTACAATGTCCAAACCCAACACCATACTATGGACATCAGAATAAACTCTGCTGCACATTTTGAGATTTTGAAATTTTCCTAAAGATTAGCATGGTTGTCCTTATTACTAAGTTGTTATATGAGTACAGATTCAACGTGAACAAGAGGAGAAAAAGCACGATCTTGATACGCTTCGTATGAAACTTGATTGGAAGCTTGACATGGTCATAGAAAGATAAAACTTAGAACCCGAGCTGAAGTATTTCTTTTTCTTCTTTTACCTCTATTTGTTTTGTTTTTTGTTTTTATTTATTTTTTATAATGAATTTTGTTCCGTCACTATTTTATAAACATCTTTTGCAGTAAGCTCGATGAAAAATTCAGTCAGCAAATTGATAAAGCGGGTGATAAATTTACTCAGCAAATTCAACGAATTGAAGGGGATGTGCAAGCTTTACGGGTACAGGTGGAGATCACAAAAACTGAGTGGCTAAAATGGGGAGTTGGCATCCTTATCCCAACGGCAGCTAGTGTTGTCGTTGCCGTAGTCCGTTCATATTATAAAGCATAAAGTTGTAATATGTATAACTGTTAGTATCTCTTCCTTTACAAGTCGTCATTGTTAACATGCAAATCTTTATGCATATAACTTGTTCATTTCTTGATTTTTAATCTCACCAATACTTTTCTCATTCGAAATGTGTGTTACATGGTAGTTGCAAATGCCGTACTTGCTAGGTCACTGAAAATATTTTTTATCTGTGAGCATAGATAATATGAAATGATAGGTAAAGTTAAACTTCCTCTGTGTGTACCTTCTTACGTTGGATTTTTTTGCATCTACAAAAGCTATGCCATGTATATTTGCCGGATACCCAGTGTCTTGTACAGGTAACTATTTTACAGTTTTTGTATCTTATAAGAAGAAATATCCTTTAATCAGTATCTCGGAAGAAAATTTACATGCATTACCTTTTCCTATCACCAATCTTAATTAGGTCATATTAATTCTATTTAACATCTGAAAGCCATGCCATGCATCTATTTGAAAACTATTGTCTTGTAATTGGCAATATCCTTGATTCGTACCTTAGAAGAAAACACATATATCCATTTCTTGTTCTTACAACTTTCTTACCTTCTTTGATTGTTGGTATTTGCATATACTAGATAGCGTTGGTTTATTTTTTCTTTTAGCAGTAAAGGAATTTGAACCTCTTTCAACAAAAATATAAGCCACATTCATTTTCCCATATAGTAGTCCTCATTCAATATTATTTATAAACATTTCATAAAATATTACTTCAGTTTATGAACGTTTTATACAACTTATCTTATCTCATCAATATTACTATTATTATTTTCAAAAAATCTTGAATTTTTTTTCTAAAACATCTGGAGTTTTGTTCTTGAATCCTCAGTTTAAATCCTTTTTATATATGAACCATATTTTATAACCCATTTTATATAAATTCACTTTCTTATTTCATCATTTCACAAATTTTTATCCTTAAAATATCTTTCTTTTCTTTAGCTTATAAATACCATCGTTTGTTAAACTTAACCTTTTTAGTTAACCATTATTATCGAATGCTTCATAGTAAAAATTTAAAATTAAATTTACAAGGTGTTTGTTCAGTATTCCTCTAATTACTATCTACCCAATCTATGTTGTAAAAAAGTAAATTACTTATAAATTAGCAAACAATAGTAAATACTCATATAGTGGCCGAGCATAATTAAGCTAATCAATAAAGGGGTAATTATGAACATCATTAATCCCTGCATTAATCAACTACACTGCCAACTTATACTTATATGTTATTAATATATTCCAAATATATAAATGCTCTCATATAAACGATACTTAACTAATAATAGGGCATTACATTACCTTGTCTCATAATGAGTTACACTCAACTGAAGTGAAGGTTCTCGCTTAACCTTCAGCTTTGGTACCACGATGTAACAAATGGTTTTCCGATATTCAAAAGTCGACATCAATACATTAACAATATTCACGTGTTGAATACCCAAGTGTCCAAAAGACAGAACGTTAAAGTAAAAAAAGGAAAGAAAACGAACAAGAAAGAGAAGACCAAAAGCATCAGAACCTCACATGCGGAATGTTAACATATGCTATCAGAAATAGCAAACTATGTTAACCAAATATGCATTGCATTTTAGAGTTATAATTAGAGTACTATCAACATACTGGGTAGTTATAACAGTCCGCTATTACAATTGCTGATATTTGTACATAAAGTAATGCAGCGGAAATAAGAATGCTACAATAGTTAAATATCCAATTCCTCTCCAAGAGCTCAATGAACATCAACGAAAACCTGCATTTCTAAAACTGCTCGAAAGAGCACCCTTGGAAATAAGGAAAAAAATAAAACCATGGGTTAGATTTGTTAGACATAACTATGGTGTGAGAAACTCAAGACCTATATATGACATACAACAGCATCATAACGGTTATCCTCTCAGAAGAGCCAAACCATCTAATAAGTACATTTTGAAATATAATAGATAATGTTCTAGGGTGAAGAATATAAATCAGAAAATAATTGTGCTGCTTGCATTTCACGGCACAACAATATTGAAGTATAATCAAAACCGCTAAGATGGGTTCGCGTATGTATTTTCCATGAAGACACATCTAGCTTAAAAACTGAAGGGAATCCGCATGAAAAAGATCATAATTCACCTTCTGAGTGGGTATATCACTACATAAAATATACCATAAGGCAAAAACAATAGGCCCATGTTTGAACATGCGAACAAGAACCATGTGGAACCAACTATCATCAACTCCTATGGGCCCCACATATCGAAAGCATCTCCAGAAATGGAGATGATTTTCCCCTTTGGGTAAGCCAAATGCCTGGATTGTGCATCCTACTCTATCTTTTATCATTGACTAATTGTGAAGTCACGTTCAATATATTTGCAAACGATCCACAACTCGAACAGTTCACGAATCCTAAAATGTATTTTAGCATCTAGAAGAAATCACGAACCTCTACGT
Organism: Allium fistulosum; assembly: GCA_030737815.1. Classification (NCBI taxonomy): domain Eukaryota; kingdom Viridiplantae; phylum Streptophyta; class Magnoliopsida; order Asparagales; family Amaryllidaceae; genus Allium; species Allium fistulosum. Next base: position 1,034,331,199 of record CM060907.1, on the reverse strand, counting down.
GATTTTGAGCATTTCAAACAAATCTCATAGATTCCAAAATTTCGACCAGATCCACTTTCAAGAGATACAACACGTGTATGGTTTAGAAGTGGTTACGCTTTTGAGTCATCTCGTATATGTACACTTCCCCACTTAGGGGACGCTCCAAAACCACTCGATAGATTTTCTGGTTAACTCAACTTCGGTTCTTTCGAAAATAAACAACCAGTACGTTAGGGTGGAGATCATTTCCTATCTAGATGGATTTCTTTATCATTTATCCTAAAATAGCAAGACGAGTTTATACATAGGTTATATCATTACCAAGTGAATAACCATACCATATGATTCTCGTGTTTCTTCCAAATAATTGCGTAGTTAATTTGGTACAATTCAACAACAATGCAAATGATCGCATTTGGAAACCAAGTCTCATATAGTTATCACATTTTCGAACTTCTCAACTTCAGTTACCCTTTGGTAAAGGGTGAAGCCCGGTTGGTTAGAGCACTATTACTTATACACCCTACTAGAATCATCATTTTTTACTCTTATGGATAGAATCAAGGCTACTTTGTCAGCTTAGTGCTTCGTACACGACTATAACATCCATCATTCCAAGGCATGAAAATAAGCCCTACTGACGCTGAAGTCATCAGTAGTATTATTCTTCGGTGATAAAATGAGATAAGTTAATAGTATCATTAACAACAGAAATATAGGAATATGAAAAAATTTCAAAAATTTCATTAGCAAATTTCCATATTCATTAAATAATCCCAAACGTTGCCTAGATGCAGATAAAATATAATTATTACAAAACATTCCATGCAATACTAGAAAAAGTTTTTCACGGCGTTCGAAAAATGCTGTAAGAAAAAATGACTGCATTATTAAAAACGTTGTATAACGACATGCTATCGTAGATACATAAGTTGCAACAACGTAATAAAAATGCTGTGGAAAGCTCTTTTGTACTGCGGTTATAATTAGCTTATAGTTTTTAAACAGTGTTTCTTAGCTTGTTATTATAAACTACTGCCGCGTTAATATTTTCCTATAAAATATTTTACAGTTTTGCTTTCCATTTTCATCAGCAATTGATAAATGTTGTTATTAACATCCAACATCGTTTATAGATTTCTATCAAAAGCGCATTTATTGGTGTTTTAGAAGTAATTACAGCGCTATATGAACGTTTTTATTATGTTTTAAGAGTAATGATAGCATTGGATAAACGATGCTATTATGTTATAAGAGTAATGCACTAGAACAAAAATACCCTTTTACAATGGGCAATACCCATTGTAATAGGGGTTACGCAATGAGCCAGCACCCGTCTTATTAGGCGATCTTGTAATAGATCCAGAAGATTTTACAACGGTTTTTGTCCATTGCAATAACATCATTTACAACTGTTTTTGCCTATTGCAATAACATCATTTGCGACTGTTTTGCCTATTACAATGGGGTCTTTTACAATTTTTTTTGCCCATAAGAAAAAATATGTAAATACTACTACATTGCACTTACAAATTTAAATTAATTTGCCATTGAAACTAAAATATTCTACCAATAAAAAATATATTCATTCATATCTTTTAAAAATAACAGAAAAGATATATATTTCTAAATGCCAAAATGATTCATGCGTTCTGTAACGACCCCGGATTTTTACTAAGTTTAAATTGATAATTAATTAAATTTTTTGAATAAAACATGTGAAAAAAATTCAAATAGAATCCATTGATATTATAAAGCAAGAAGAAAAATAAAGTACAAACAAAAATGCACTACAAAAATAATAAAAATAAAATATTTAAATTAGGAATAGAAATAAATATATACAAGATAAATTATGGAATACAAAGTAAACACATTAGTTAAAATTTTAACAACATATTAACTATAGAAATTCATCTAAAACCAGACAAGTTTGTATAATATGTAAAGTTTGAGTAAGTAAGAAAATAAGTAAACAAAATAATTAAACAAAGCAAACAAAAATATCCACAAAACTAAATCAAGTGTACATAGTATAATAAGAAGACTAAAGACTAAAGTAATATACTTCAACCTGGAAACAACACAGCAACAAGTACTAAAGGAGAAAAATATAATATATTCAAGTATGTAGGTTGTAAACAAAAATGGGACGAAGGTAATTAATGCCACATCTATCAGCCGAAGTCAACAAGTATGGAAAAAGAAGAACAAAGAAAAAGGACTTAAGCATTTAATACAAGCATCTTCAGCCATGTCCTTACTACAACCCATGCATTACCTGTAACTCATTTTCTATATATATCATCTTCTTATTTCAGTTCATTCTAAAAATATAGCAAAACCAGAAAATGAGTAAGCTTTTCTTTTTACAAAACTTAAACAACATCATTTTTCTTCAATATGGAATTGTTACTGCAAGCAAATCCAAACAACAAAGCAACTCAAGTTTTATCAAAACAAAGAAGATTTGGCATTTCAGTTTCAAGTTTTCAAAACAGTTTTCAAAGTAAAGGCTCTGTTCTCATTTGTTTCAAGTGAGTAACCCATCTATAATACTCAAGTATTCTTCAATTCTTTTGCATAAATCAATGGTGTTTTGTGTAACTATGTTAAGTATAAGCTTTGCTCTATATATATATACATGCTGTTGATGCCTGCATATGTAGATAGTAGTATAAAATCTATAGATATGAATGCATTTGGATCTGCATGCCTGATATTTGTGCTTCTCTGATTACAGAGGTTTAAAAAAATAAACAAAAATTCAAATACAATCTAAACACTTTGAAGCTTTAGGTTTAAAACAAAATTAGTCGAGTTTAAACTCCATCTAGATTATGAAAACAAGTTTAAGTAATTTAAGTTTAGAAATTTCCTGTAAACAAGAAGATGCAGTGGAAACTTGAATAATGTCATAAATCAAATGTTGTGTTATATTGATTCATGTATATATCTCGAATCATCATTGAAAATTATAATTTTTAAAACAAAAATCCAAATTTTTAATGTTCAGTTGAATGTAAATTTTGGAATTTTCTAGAACATGAATCTCGATCATTTTCTGGTGATCGACCAATTCGTGATGGTCGGGTTTTCTCGTGGAGATGGAGGAGCCTATAATGGTGCGTGGAAAAATAGTTGGAGGTGGCATCAACGACGGTGGCATAGGCGGCGATCGATTTAAATTATTAAACCTAATTTTTACTGTGCTTAATGATTTGATCGCCACAGCCTCCACAGTTGATCGAGTTCAATGGGGTTTGTTGTGATTGAAGCTTGGTCGTTGACGAGTTCGTAGCCGGAGTCGTAGACCTTCAGGTGGACGTAGCGGTGAGCACGAGGCGATGACAGGTTCAAAGGGGTGTTTGTTGTGTTGTTTACCAGGTTTGTGGTGTGGTTCCAGGCTTGTTCCAGGTTCTAATTTGAACTAGAATTTGATTCGAGCTTTGGAGTGACGATCTGTTGATCGTGTTTAGATGTGAGGGTGATCGTTGTCTTTAGAAGATCATCGTGGATGATCTGAAGTGGTGGTAGTGTTGGTGCAGGTGCATAATGATGAGGGTGTGTCAGCAGTTGTTTGGGTTTTGTATACTTGAGTTTCTCGAGTAATTCGAGTCTTAGACTTGAAGTAATTTGTTTTCGGCTCGAAGTCATCTGGTAGATGTCTCGGGTAAGTTAATTACAGGTTTCAAAACCTATAAGTTTTAAAAAAAATTAAACCTGGGTTTTAAATTGTGAAACAGATAATTAAACTAAGTTTGAATCAAATTTAGTTTGGGTTCAAATGAAGTTTGAATCTCAGTTTTTGAATAAAATAAAGTTTTGAATTTAAATTGTTCTAAAATTTTTTGAATGACTAAGTGTATTTTTAAATTAATTTGAATTTAAAATGAAATTGGGTTTTGAATTCTTTTAAACTTTTATTATAAGGTAAACGATTCTTTAACTTGTGAAATGAAAAGGTTTTGAAATTGTTTGAACTTTGTTAAAGAATTTATTTTCATTTTAAATCTTAAATTCAAAATGAAATTCTATAAGTAAAATTTGGAATTAAATTGTTTAAGTGACTTGTTAATGATAACTTGATTCATTAATAAGAAAATTGTTTTTATCTTTTAATAAATGAAGATTTAATGATTTGTAATTATTAAATTAATTAAAATGGATAATTAATGATTGGATAAATTAATAATTAAGAGTTTAAAATAATTAATTTAGGATAAATAAATTGGTAATTAAGGATCATTGATTAAATAAGATTTAAACTGTTAATCAATGATTAGAAATTTATTAATCAAGTAATTTATGATTGATTATTAAAAAAATAATTACTTAAATGGAAGTAATTAAGAATGGGTAATTAATGATTAAAGATTAATTACCAAGTAATTGAAGGTTAATTGTTTTAAAGAATAATTAATTAATGTGGTTAATTAATTTAGGTAATTAATTTAAGAATAATTAATTAAAGGTTAATTAATTAAAGTGATTAAAAGATAATTATTAGTCGAGGAAAAATTAATTAATTTATTATCGAAATTAATTAAGAATAATTAATTAAGAATTAATTATTAATTTAAGGTTAATTAATGATAAATTAAAGGGTAATTAATTTGTAATTAATTGATGATAAATTAACCATGATTAGAAATTCATTAAAGGCAAATGATCTGGTTTAAATTAATCAGATATCTTGATTGGTTTTAATTATAGACGACTGTATTCTATTGAATGCTGTAAATGGTTTGATATCTCTACTGTGTGATGCTTTGTGATACAAATTGTTTTAATTCAATCTGTGATGAATGTAATTTATTTATTTATAATGCATTTATATTATCCATCTGTGATTTTGGGTATATAGATAAGCGTTATAGAGATATACCGCTTATCGATATTGATATGCTTGAATCTGTGATGATGTGATGATTTGTGATGTTGCACTATTGTGTTAAACCCCTGGACCACACTTATACACACACAAATATGGATTTCACGAGGAAATCGATTAAGTCACAGATTTTGAAATGATTTTAAAAAGTTGAATATCTAAATCCAAATGGTTTTGGAAATGGATTGGGTTTAAAGTGAAAAGCTTTTGAAATGGAATTTCAAGATAAAATTTATTTTCGAATAACTTGATAAAGTTTTGAAATTTAAATAATTTGACTTAAATTTAAATTCAAGATTTGAAATTGAATTCTATGATTTGAAACTAGAGATTAAAGATGTTATACTAGTTATATATGGGTTAAACTATTTTAAAAGTATTGATTCGGGAATGTGAATATAATTCAAAGGCTTTAACTCGTGCAAATATAATTGGATTTTTCTGAATGAAAACTATTTTTTTCAAATAATAAAAGCTTTCACATAAGTAATGAACTTCCGATTTGTGTTAAAGGGTTTTCAAGTTAAAATGAAAATGATTTTCCAAGTTATGAAAACTGGGTTGAAGGCTATAAGTTAAATCCTTAACTTGAAGATTAGATGAGTTAATCCTAATTGGAATGGAAATTGTTTTGGAAATCTATAAATGGATCTTTGTAAAATTGGGTGAACTTTGTAGAATAAATCTTTTTGTTTAAAGATTTGAAATGATGATTGGTTTAAACCATTTAACGAAAGGTTTTGGGTAATAAGTTATGACTTAATTGAAATCCCAATATCCATATATTTTTAAATATTGCGCTCATTATTCGGTTTAGCCGGGAGAGGACCTTTGTGTCATATAGCCTATTCCGAATATGCAATACGATGTTATGGATAGCATTTGAAGACCGGTGGTGAAGACCGGATATTTTCGAAAACGAAAGGATAACTCGTCGAATGTCTTTGCATCGACTGGTCCCCGGTATGGAGACTCCATATGTGATGGGAAGTCCGGACGTGATTAGGAATTATCCGGATTTGCAAAGGCTTCTTCGGAAGTGCCTTCGGTTCTGTTCGAACCCAGACAAACTTGTATGGATGTGTGTCTGACGTTACAATTTGAGATGTAAAGTTGGTTTCTATCAAATACATTTCCGTTGGTGGCGAAGAATTTATTCTCTTAGCTTAACACCCTCAAAGGTTATGTAGTTGATGGTTACTAGTGATACATTCCCAATTTGGTAATGTGGCATACGAAGTGCTGCTGATCATTTGTTGATTGAAGCATGACTTTGTGAAAAGCGTAGCTTTGTGGATGAGATTACATCGGACCTCACACCCTGGAAATGTTCGAAACAGGAAGAATGCAGCAAGGTTATTTGGGGATAGCGACCCCTGAGGGTATGTTCATTTCCTTCTGGATAGAGGTGGTATCATGGTATGGAGCCCAAATATTTAACCTATGTGGTTACTGCAAATTTATTACTTTGTGGTTGTTGGTTGTCGGGATCCCGAAATAAAAGTCGGTTATGACCGGGGGATGGCATACTCGTGTCAGTAGTTACCTAGTTAGAGGTAACCCGACCTTGTGTTGGCAGAGATCCGGTTAGGTTCTCGGGGCATCCTTCCAGAGGCGTACCCATGTGGCCATGGGAAGTTCCTTGGCCAGACCATTTGTTGGAAATCCAAAGAAACAATACGAACCCAGTACGGTTTTAGTTGTAGAACCTACCATTTAAAATGGTAGCTATAGCAGGTGTAACGATCCCGATTTTAAAACGAATTTAAATTTGTAATTAAATTAAATTTTTGGGTTAAATTGTGGATTTGTTTGAATTTTTCAAACTTAATAAGAGATATATATTTATTGTTTTAAAATTTGGATTTGAAGCTCAAAATAAATATGTATACCACTAATAGGAATTCGTGTTTAACTCTAAAATAAAATATATATGATAAACTAAAAGTTGATATGTAGAACATATATATATATATATATATATATATCAACACTATAAGTTATGGGAAAAGATAAGTATAAGTATGTATATGAACAAAAGAGATATGTATATACATTGGCTTGATGAAGAAAACACTAGTACATGTTCAAGGCAAAATATCTCTACAAAACAAAACAAAAATGTACTTACAAAAATAAAATAGGATTACATGTAAACCAAGAGGGAACATAAGCAATTAATGCTATCTATTCTTCAGCATGAACAAGATCAAATCAGCCGAATTAAAGCATGCTTTAGTCAAAAAAATTAAATGTCTGAGCAAAGAAAACTCTGGTTGTACAAAACCAGTATAAAGAAATTATACAAAATAGTGATACCCTGTACAACACAAAGTAAATCTGGTACCAGTAGATGTACCAGCCTGCATATTGTATATTTCTTTTATATACATCATTCCCATTCGTTCACTAAAAACCCGAGTAAAGAAAAAAACATATAAACATCATTTTATTTTCAAGCCTAAAAACTATCTGTTGCAAAGAAAAGAAGAAAAAAAAATCAAAATCAAACTGCAGTCTTTCAAAACATAAGGGAGTTCTCTGCTTCAAATATATACAGGTGAGTAAACATCAACTTAAAGGTTTTAAGTTTGACAGTAAGGATGATTCATTGATTTTATAGTATTGTATATGTTTACCTTTGAATATAATCTTTGAATATAATCTGGTATATATATCTATATACAGGTTACTCTGTGAATGGTTCTTCTCTGTTATGGATTACAGAGTTGTTATCACTCAAAACTCAAAATTGTTTCAACTAAATCATAGTAAAGCTTTTAGTTTTAAATCAAACCAGATAATGAAAAAAATAGATTCTAAGAAGCTAAATTAAACCATGATTGTAGGATATCATCACTGTAACTTTGGTTACAGGCAATCAAGAAAAAAATGTGATGAATTCAAGTATTATAAAAAGCTAATCCAAGTTAATAGCTTAAATTCTTACCGCAAGTCATGATTTTTAAAACAAAAATGACGATTTTTAGATTAGTATTTCAAGAGTAGTTTGTGTTTGAATAAAAATTTCATTTTTACGAATTGCTAATGATCGATTCATTGATAAATGTTTAAATTTTTGGTAAAGCTAGCTTGATGATTTTCGAACCCAGGAAAAATGTTCAAAGATTTATCTATTGCATGAATTAAAAGAACGAAGCTGGATTAGGGTTTTAATTGAGTTTTTTGGGCATGTCTGAAACGAGACGAGTTCGTCTCCTATGCTTGATCGAGCATCTCGAAACTCTGGGAAATGAAAGAGTGGGGTGTTGGCGAGGTGAGGCCGGAATTGTGTCGCCTCTAATGGACGGCGTTGGCGAGGCAAAGCAAATTGGTTGAATGGTCAAGTTCGAGTTTTCGAACTGGAAGCTCGTTTTAGTTTTGGAGATTTTCGCGACGAATTGAGTTATGCTTTCGAGTGAAGTGATGTTTTGCGACTTGCTGGTGGTCTTGGCTCCGACCATCAGCGGCGGTTTCAGCTGTGCATGTGCACGAGGAAGGTGTGGTGTCAGTTGTAATGGTTTGGGAAGGAAGGCTGGCGACTCGAAGTGTTACGCGGGGAATTGGGAGGACAGCTCGAAGATGAACTCGAGTTGTTTAGCGTTGAATTGGGTCAGTTTCAAAAAATTAAGCAAATAAAAATTTTTTTTGTTGTCACGGGTAAGTTTGAGCTGAATCTCGAAGCGGGGAGCAATTTTGCTCGGGGGTAACTCGGGGAAGGTCTCGGGTCAGGCCTAAAAACAGAAGAAAAAAAAATTAAGTTTTGAAAATCTTGAAACATGAGTTTAAAAATTTGTTTTTGAAATGATTATCTGAAATAAATAAAGTACTTTAAAAACTTAGATTTTTAAAGTAAAATTGTTTAAGAAAATTAACTTGATAAAATATTTGAAGAGTAAATCAAATATTTGAATTTTTAACTTAAAACAAAAATTCTTTATAATGATTAAATAAAGATTTGAACAATTAAAATTGTAATTATTTTATAATTAAAGGTTGATAAATTAAAGAATGATTGATAAATGAAAGTAATTACGATTTAATTAATTTATAATTAAGGATAATTAATCATTAATTTAAAGATAGTTTATGAAAAATAATTAGGTGATTGATTAATTATAAAAATCACACGGTTAATTCATCTTATATGTAGATGATTAATTATTATTGAATACTTTGAACTGATTGATACCCCTATTATGTGATTGTGATACCTTGAGATGCAAATTGCTGTGAATTGAACTGTGATCTGTGATTTGCTTCTGTATTTGTGTGAAACCCTTTTTGTCCGTAAAACGACATTTAAACTTCGATGCGATAGGGAGTCGGATTCCCGTTGGTTATCCGAAACCCACATCGAATTGTAATGATGAATCTTTGTGACTGATAAATTTATTTTATCTATAAATCTGTTGATGAAGATAAGCGTTATGGGTTATACCGCTTATCGATATATCTGTGATGATTGATGTTGTGCACTATTGTGTAAAAATCCCTGGACTACACTATACACACACCAATATGGATTTCACGTGGAAATCGGTTAAGTCACAGATGATTTAATTTAAATATTTTTGAAATTGAAATTTTAATTTCAATTGGTTTTGGAAATGGATATGGGTTAAATGTTAACGCTTTTGTAAATGAGTTTCAAAGATAAAAGTTATTTTGGATAACTTAATTGAGTTTTGAAAATTTAAATAATTTGATTTAAATTTGAATTCAAGTTTGAAATGGAACTGAAGTATTTTGAAAACTATGAAATGAGTCTTTAATTCAAAGACCAGACGAGTTAATCCAACTCGAATTGGAATTGTTTTGAAAAGCTATAAATGAATCTTTGGAAACGAATTTTAAAAGCTATAAGTTAAATCTTGATTTAAGGATTTAACGAGTTAATCCAATTGAAATGGAAATCGATCTTGAAATCTATGAATGGATCTTTGTGAATGGGGTGAACTTTGTGAATTAAATCTTTTTGTTTAAAAGATTGGAAATGGTAATTTGTTTTAACCATTCGAATGAAAAGTTTTGGGCTTTAAGCTGTGATTTAACTGAGACCCCAATATCCATATGATTTTTAATTGCGCTCGTTATTCGGTTTAGCCGGGAAAGGACCTTTGTGTCATATAACCCATTCCGAATAATGATACGACGATATGGATAACATTTGAAGACCGGTGGTGACGACCGGGTATTTGCTAGAGCGATAGGATGACCTATCGATTGTCTTTGCACTGAGTAGCTACGGTATAGAGATTCCCTAAGTGATGGGAAGTCCGATCGGGATTGTGAATACCCGGATTGCAAGGGCTTCTTCGAAAGTGCCTTCGGTTCTGTTCAAACCCGGAACAGACTTGTATGGATGTGTGTCTGACGTTACACTTTGAGATGTAAAGCTGGTTTCTATCAAATACATTTCTGTTGGTGGCGGAGAATTTATTCTCTTAGCTTAACACCCTTCTCTGAGACGTACGAGCTCAGAGGTTATGTAGTTGATGGTTACTAGTGATACATTCCCAATTTGGTAATGTGGCATACGAATTGCTGCAGATCATTTATTGATCGAAGCATGGCTTTGTGAAAAAGCGTAGCTTTGTGGACGAGACTTCGTCGAGCCTCACAGACCGGTAATGGTCGAAACAGGAATGTGCGGCAAGGTTTTTTAGGGGTCGCGCCCCTAGGGTATGTCCATTTTCTTCTGGATAAAGGGTGGTATCATGGTATGGAGCCCAGATACTTAACTCGTGTGGACACTATACATTTATCACTATGTGATGTTGCTTTGTTGGTTGAGGGGCCCCTCAGATAAAAGTCGGTAACGACCGGGAATGGCATGCTCGTGTGGTAGTTACCTAGTTACAGCTTGACTAAAGCGTGAGGTAGCGTCGGCCTTGTTTAGCAGAGATTCGGTTAGGTTCTCGGGGCATCTTTCCAGAGGCATTCCCATTTCGGTAAGGAAGTTCCTTTACCTGACCATTTGTTGGAAATCCAAAGAAACAATACGAACCCTATACGGTTTTAGTTGTAGAACCTGCCATTTACTTATGGTGGTCACCACTGTTTAGATGGTAGCTATAGTAGGCATACAATAATGGTTGTATGCTGGCTAAGATTTATATTGTATTTTCGAAATGGTTTTCTACACTATGCACTAGTAATAATATCAAAGAATTTTCTCGTATTAAGCATATTTGACTATCATAAGGAGAAATCTCCTCCAATTCTGCGTTTGCATTGTGTGTGTGGCGGGAGGCCTTATGGTAGTTTCATTTTCCGAAAGCATGAACGATTCTTTTTAAAGATCTGTTTATATAAAGCAACTACTTTTGTTTACTCATACCAGTCCCATGACTGACCCGGAGTTTATTGTTTCCTTTCTAAACTCTGGGTGCCCATCATTTCCACACGGGCAGCCTAGTAGCAGGTTTTCCGTGCTTTGGTGTTAGCTGGATTTTGGAGTCTTTTTGGGTTTAGAAGCTATCAGATTTTGGGAAGCTTTTGTCTTGGATATCTTTTGAAGTGCTTGGAGTTCTGAAGGCCTTATCAAGTTGATGTATGTTGGAAACTTTTGGAGTATCTGTTGTTCCGTTGTGGAGTTATTATCTTCCTATTATTGTATCTATATGTAGTGCTCCAGTATGGATGACATATGTATTATGAACTCTGATGTAGTATGGATATTATGATGATGTTGTATCTGTGTTGTATGATATTCAGTTTATTTCCGCTGTTTATTTTCATCTGATGTTGTTATAAGCTCCGGCGATACGAATTTGATGTTGATAGTCGGACATCGAGTTCGGGTCGTTACAAGTGGTATCAGAGCTGAAGGTTGAGTAAGAACTTTAGCTATGGAGTATAACACATTAGATGGCTCATTAGAGATAGGGTGAAGTATACCCTAGAATGAGTATAAACCGAAACCTTGAATTTTTCTAGGTTATTTCTTTTTACTGCTGATATTCCTTGAGATATTTTGTCCGTGGATCTAAATCCAGTTTTCTTACTAATTACAGATAGTAAGAATGAGCGGACGAAGAGGAAGAACTAGGGGTCAAGCAAATGCCACAACAGCTAATCAAATTCCCTCAACAGAAGAAGCAGCAATGCCTACTCAGCATCAGCCGAATCTGGCTGATTTGTATAAGAATTTCTCGAAGCTTGGTGGTAAGCCGTTCACCGGCAAGGAGTCTATTGTTGAGGCCCAAGCTTGGATTAGATCGAGTGAAAGGATTTTTAAAGGGCTAAAGTTGGAAGATGATCAAATGCGACTAATAGCTTCCTGGCAACTTCAAGAAGAAGCCTTAGCATGGTGGGAGACAACCACTGTGGATAAGCCAGAAGACGAGTTTACTTGGGATAAATTTAAAGAAGTATTCGAGAAGCGTTATATGCCATCAGCTGGTATTTCTCGAATGTACCAGGAATTTATGGACTTGAAGCAAGGAAGTTTGTCAATTGAGGAATATCTAAAAAAATTCAATGAATTGTCTCGTTTTGGTCCCGAACTGGTAAACACACCTTTGAAAAAGAACGAAAGTTTCATTCGTGGGATGAATAAGAAATTCCACGAAAGGATGATTGGCCACGTCAAGGAATCCTTTTCAGATTTGGTTGATATGGGATACAGATATGCTACACTTGATATGCAAGAAACCCCAAGGGAAGAAGGAGATACGAGCAATCAAAATTGGAAGAAAAGAAAGCTAAGGAACAAGAAACCATATCAAGGCAAGGAAAAGAAGGACAGTCAGGGAAACCCGGGAAAAGATGTAACTTGTTACAATTGCCAAGAAAAGAGCCACTATGCAAACAACTGCAAGAATCCAAGGAAACAAGTTAAGAAAGAACAACTTGTGGAGACTGGTCAGGGAGTTAAGGAATGCTATTACTGTCACAAACTAGGACATGAAGTTAAAGATTGCCAGAAAAGGAAGCAAGCTCATGTAGCAAGGGTGTATGCAATCAAAGATGATCCTTCAACCTCAAGGGATGATAAGGGAAAAGGAATTTTGGAAGGTAACTTTCTCATTTACGATAAAATTCTCGGATTTTTGTCCGACACGGGAACTACCCATAGTTTTATTTTTCTCAGCAAATCGTAAGTGAGTTAAAATCTTGAATCTGAGACTGTAATCGAATCTATTTCTGCCCGTTTCATTGGGTTTCGATATAATTTACGAATGGTTAGTGAAAGTCTATATGAGTGGATCGTATAGGATATATGCAAGTATAAACAGTTAACTATATAATATAACTTGATAAATGATAGTAGCAAAGTAAATGAAAATGATCACACCGGTATTTTATACTGGTTTGGACCTCTCGTCCTACGTCCAGTCCCGAAGCTCCTCTTCGGAATTTCCTTTCAACTAACCCTCACTTGACCCGGAGGAACAGGTTTACAATTGCAGAGTTTCTTTGTCAAGAATGTGTTCTATAATATGGATGTTGACTATTGAGTACAAATGCTTCCAATATATATTTATCTAGAGAATATCTGAATGAGGAGTTCTGTATATATGGAAGATTTAAATACAGGTAGTTGATTTCTTATAGATCAGGAATAAATTAGAGTACAAGAGATAAGAGCGTAAGTAAGTAAGGTGAACTCTTCTCTTGAATTCCTGATGCTATTTATAGTGATGAAGAGTTTTCTTGTATAGTTGCATCTGTTGAAATCTCCGTAAAGTCACTTCTGATGGTGATGAAGAGTTTCGACAAAGAAAAGTGGATGTGTCTTTTCGAATGTGGCAGTTGATCTTTGAAAATGCACAGTCGAGTCTCAATCAGACGTCTGGAAAGTAACCTCAGACGTCTGGTCTTCATATCTGTTTTAGGCCTGGGTATTTTTTAGATGTCTGACGTTGGTAACCAGACATCTGATTGCTTCTGAATTATGAACCAGAGGAATTATTCAAACGTCTGGATAGTGCTCTCAGACGTCTGAAAGTGTGCATGTTGCTTTATCTTGTGCATGTCTCATTTCTCTTCAACTTCTACTGATTTGACGTCTTTTGATTCTTCTCTTGAGTATTGTTTTAGTCTCTTTGGTGATGTTACTCTATCAACTACCTGTAAATATAGATATATATGTACATTCGATTTCCATTGTATAGTTGTTATCATCAAAACCATAGAATTGATTTCCTAACAATCTCCCCCTTTTTGATGATGATAACTATTTAATGTACTTATATATAGATTAGAAATCTCCCCCTGAATCTGTGCTTTATTTTTATTATGTTATGATAATAATATTTCTCCCCCTTTGGCATTATCAAAAAAGAAATCGTAATAAACAAGCCAATCGTTTAGGAAAGACAAATTTTCGTTAAAGCTGGAAAGGAAGTACATACAAGGATTTTTACACAAAATACAAACAACTAAAAGACCTAAGTTCTAGTGGTTTTTTGGATTTGGATCGTCATGTTTTGGTGAAGTTTGTTTTGGATCTCCTTCCTTTGGTGAAGCTTGATTTGTATTATCTTCCTTTTGCTCATCTTGTGTAGAAGGGCTAGCTTTTAAGGGAGATGTCAAAGCTTCCTTTGAGGGTTCATCGTCAAAGAATTTGGAATGTTTTGAAGGAGGAGAAGGAACATGAGTTGGCCAATCCTCAGAGGGTGGTGTTGGACCACGAACTTGTTGTAGGACCTCTTTAAGATCTGATAAAACAGTTGAAAGAGACTCTTCGACTGTGGCTAGTCGTGTAGCAAATGATCTCTCAAATTTATCAATTCGCCTAGCCAAATATTGTTGATTTAAGGATAATTTATGTTGATTTTGAAGTGTGAGATCTCAAATACTTTCATTTGGGTTTGTTTCCAATCGAGTCTCTATAATTTCGTCCTGTCCCGGATAATTAGATGTTGTGGGAGGAGGAGGAGTAGCTTCTCGTTGTTGCTCTTGGTGTTGAGATGGAACAGCAGATGGTTGAGGATGATTTTCAACTCTTCTAGATTGTTGATGATTCGTCCAATCTTCAAAAGACATGAATTCCGAAGGAGTTTCAGGTAAATGCATCAAAGAGAAGAATTTTGTGGAAGCATATTTTGGGGAAATTTCTTCGAACGTTGAGAGATACGAAGGGATATTATGTGCATGAAGGAATCTCATAATATAGGTAGGATAGATAATCGATGGCCTTGATCGATTCCAAAATTGTTTGAGCTCGTCAAATATGAACTTTGCCCAATTTATCCTTGTTCCACTAAAAAGAGCATAAAGTGCTTTGTGCTCCATTTCCGTTATTTGCTCGTGACTCCCCATCCGCGGAACAATTGTATTGATTATCATCCTTTTTAGCAATCGAGCTTTAGGACGCAAATATTTTGAAGCAAATTTTGGGCATTTCGTCCTCCCATATTTGATGGGTGATATTATTCCTTGGCTTAAAACGCATATCCGGGATGTTGTGTAGATCCTCGCCGGTGTCGGAGCATCCCAAAGTTCTTCCGATTAATCCCGGAGTTAAACGAATGGTATTTCCATAAACACTTGACCACAACCAATTGTCCTCATCTTCGGTATTCCAGACGGCAGTGCTATCTAGATTAGCATAGAATAAGAAAATAACAAGTTGATCTATTTGAACATCATTCCGTGTGAAAGAAATCAAAGTCTCCAATCTGGCATTTTCGCAAAGTTCATCGATGTCATACATAGGAAACTTAAGTAAATTATAGAAAGGTCCTGTATGAAGTTTTTTCTTTCGAATAACTTGATACCTTTTAATCGAATGGGGTGCCTTGAGCATCCATCGTTCAATCTGTTCGTCTGAGCATATTTGAGGATTTGAAGATGTCGATTGTTGGTCTATTTTGCGTTTTGGAGCTTTGATATTCTTTGTACGAGGAGGCATTGTGGTTTTGTTTTGAAAATAATTAGGGTTTAGAAATATAATTGGAAATCGGCAGAGAGAAAATATGGTATGAGGTTTAAAAAGTGAAGAAACTGACGTTATTTTGGGGTTATAATAACGGTCGATTGAATTCCAGACGTTCGATTGTGAAAGTAGACGTCTGGTTTGCCCTAAAAATTGTACAGAGAAAGCGAGCAGACGTCTGTTTGGTATATGTGAGACGTCTGGTTTGGCGAAGTTTGAGTAATTTAGAGGCAGAGATATGTATCAGACGTCTGAAAAAAAATTTCAGACGTCTGAAATAGTCTGAATATAATTTGTAGGTGGCAGAGTCTCAATCCAGACGTCTAATAGGTATATCAGACGTCTGACATATGCACTGTTCGAAAAAAAATGTGACATATATCAGTGGATCAGACGTCTGAAAACCATAGTCAGACGTCTGAAAGTACAGTTTTTCTAAAAATAGTCTTAAGAAATTGATGAATACATTCATTTATTAAATATTGATAATAGAAATCTTTATTGTAACATATTATAACATATAAATACATACAATAATTAATTTGATTTATTTATTTAGAGGGCGACGAATTTTTAGGATTTCTTGAGTCGTTATCCTTCCATGATCTAAGTGGAGACCAAATATTCCTACGTTCGTGAGTCCGTGGGGAGCCAGAATAAAGTCTTGGGGAAGGATCTGAAGGAGTGCGATACGAAGAAGATGGATCTAATGAACTACAAGGTTTTGGTAGTGGTTCATGTACATCTTTCTTTCGGGACGAGCAAAACTTTAGCGCCACTTGTTCTAGAAAACTAAGCCTTCGTGCCGTAAATTTCTGTTCGAAATAAAGTTCTCGTTGAAGATCCATCTGTTGTTTTTGGTAATGAACCAAAAAATATTTCAAAACAAGTTTGTTTAGTCATTGGGTGAATAGTTACTCGGTTTAATACATAACAAGATGTAGCAATAGCTTCGGCCCAAAAGTGTTTTGGTAATCCGCTACTATTTAATAATGTTCGTGCACATTCTTGTAATGTACGATTTTTTCTTTCTACGACACCATTTTGTTGGGGTGTACGAGGGAAAGAAAAATTATGAGTTATTCCTTTTTTATTGCAAAAGTTTGAAAAAAGATCATTCTCGAATTCTCCTCCATGATCACTTCTAATATTTTTAATTTTCAAATTCATCTGAGTTTTAATTCGTTTTGCAAATATTTTAAACATACCAAAAGTATCGCTTTTATGTTTTAGAAATAAGGTCCATGTATATCTCGAAAAATCATCGACTATTACAAAAACATATTTGTTGTCATTAATAGATCTTATTTGTGTTGGACCAAATAGATCTAAATGTTATAATTCTAATGGTTGTTTTGTAGAAATATTATTTTTAGATTTAAACGAGCTTTTCTTTAGTTTACCAATTTGACAATCGTCACATAAATTTTCTACTTTGTAACTTATTTTAGGTAACCCTCTTACTAACTCATATTTAGCTAACTTATTAATATTCTTAAAATTAATATGACAAAATCGTTTATGCCATAACCATGGATCATCATGTTTGGCGGCTAAACATAAGTTTGAATTTTTATTAATATTCATGTTTAATACATAAATATTTTTGTTTCTAAAACCTTCAAAAATGGGTTGTTTGTTATTATCTAAAATATTACATCTATCTTTTTCAAAATTTATTTGGAAACCTTTATCACATAATTGACTAATGCTTAACAAGTTGTGTTTTAAATTTTCTACTAGTAAAACATTTGTAATAATAGGAGAGTTAGATATACCAGAGTTGATGACTTCTCCAATGCCTATGACAAATCCCTTTGAATTATCTCCAAATGTTACCGTTCCACCATCGATGTATGTTATATTTGATAACATTTTTGAATTTCCGGTCATATGTTTGGAGCAACCGCTATCTAGTATCCATTTCTCTTTATTTTTTATTTTAGGTACCTGCAAGATAAAAAATGTTTTAATTGGTACCCATATATTTGATTAGGGTCCTAATTGTTAGAGGAAGGTAGCCACACCCAAGATGGTTTGGTACCTTTATAAATATAGTTTTTATTATAGACTACATTTTCTAAGTAATCACTGATATGCTTTTGTCTAATCAAATTATTATTTGTTTTAGGAACCCAATTTTCATATTTTTGGTATTCTATTTTTGTTTAGACAAACTTCTAGCTTCTATATAATTAATATTTTTAGCATTATTTCCCTTTTGTTTAGAACATTTTTTAAATCCTATTCCATTTCTATTACCTGGTGGTTTTGATGTTTTGATAAGATTTTCCAAATCTTGTTTTCCTTTGTTAAATTTTGATACATTATTGGTAATTTTATCTAATTTTTCTTTTAAATCTCTATTTTCTGTTTTCAATAATTCCATATTATTTTTAAAATCAACATTTTCTTTTAGCAATTTTTCCTTTTCTAGAGTAATGTTCTCACTTTTATCACATTATCTCTTAATTTTTCTTGAGATATTTCAAGTTCTTCTTCTAAAATAGAATTTTCATCTTTCAACATTCCTACCTCAAGTTCTAATCTATTTATTTTTACTATATATTCTTTGTTTAATTTTTTAATTTGTCTAAATTTATCATCTAATTCCATGCTAAGTTCAAATAATTCTTCATAGCTAAGTTCCGGACATACCTCATCTTTTTGTGCCATAAAACATACATTAGCTTGTTCTCCGTCACTATCGCTATCACTTTCTGAAGATGAAGAATCGGAGTCATCCCATGTTACTTTGAAGGCTTTCTTCTTTTTGAGTTTTTCAAATTTGCTCTTCTTTTTATCATTGTTAAGTTTTGGGCAATCCTTTTTCATGTGTCCGTATTGATCACATTCATAGCACTTAATTTGAGATAGATTTATTGAGTTGGTCTTTCCTTCTTTTTGAAACTTGGTCATCTTTCTAAATTTCTTGAATCTACTATAGTTTTTGGCAATAAATACTATCTCATTTTCATCTAAATCTGAGTCATCATTCTTTATTGATGGAAATGCTATGTTCTTCGTCTCCGAATTTAATTCTTTACGTGCCTGCAAATTAGCTTCATAGGACATCAAATTTCCTATCA
This sequence comes from Allium fistulosum, assembly GCA_030737815.1. Taxonomy (NCBI): domain Eukaryota; kingdom Viridiplantae; phylum Streptophyta; class Magnoliopsida; order Asparagales; family Amaryllidaceae; genus Allium; species Allium fistulosum. The sequence goes on along the minus strand of CM060907.1, from coordinate 1,034,312,346 downwards.
ACTCTTCGACTTTGAGAGTAGAGAGATCATTAGCTTCTTCAATAGCTAATACCTTTCTTTCCCAATCAGGTGTTAAAGAGTTGAGTATTCGAGAAACTAAATCAAAATCAGTAAACTTAACTCCTAATGCCTTAAGATCATGTTGAATAGTTTGAAATCTAGAATACATGTCTACTATAGTTTCATTTTGTTTCATTTTAAATGATGAAAATTGATTTTGCAAAATTGAAATTTTAGTTTGTTTGACCTTTGTTGTACCTTCATGTGTAATTTGTAAGGTACGCTAAATATCAAATGCAGTTGTACATAACATGACACGTGAAAATTCATTTTTGTTTAGTGAGCAAAATAGAACATTCATAGCTTTAGCATTATTTGACACTGATGTTTTTTGTGCATCGGTCCATGTGTTCATAGCAGTAGTTGGTGCTTCATATTTATCTTGAGTGGCTGACCAAATTTCTAAACCATTAGCTTCCATAAAAATTCTCATATGTGTTGACCAATATGAATAATTAGAGCCATTAAAAAGTGGCGGTCGTGCTGTGGATTGTCCTTCTTGAAAAATACTTGCCATATTAGAATGATTAAAAAACGTTTTACTGTTCTTTTAAACAAACCTTGCTCTGATACCAATTGAAAGTCTATATGAGTGGATCGTATAGGATATATGCAAGTATAAACAGTTAACTATATAATATAACTTGGTAAATGATAGTAGCAAAGTAAATGAAAATGATCACACCGGTATTTTATACTGGTTAGGACCTCCCATCCTACGTCCAGTCCCGAAGCTCCTCTTTGGAATTTCCTTTCAACTAACCCTCACTTGACCCGGAGGAACAGGTTTACAATTGCAGAGTTTCTTTGTCAAGAATGTGTTCTATAACACGGATGTTGACTATTGAGTACAAATGCTTCCAATATATATATTTATCTAGAGAATATCTGAATGAGGAGTTATGTATATATGGAAGAGTTAAATACATGTAGTTGATTGCTTATAGATCAGGAATAAATTAGAGTACAAGAGATAAGAGCGTAAGTAAGTAAGGTGAACTCTTCTCTTGAATTCCTGATGTTATTTATAGTGATGAATAGTTTTCTTGTATAGTTGCATCTGTTGAAATCTCTGTAAAGTCGCTTCTGATGGTGATGAAGAGTTGCGACAAAGAGAAGTGGATGTGTCTTTTTGAATGTGGCAGTTGATCTTTGAAAATGCACAGTCGAGTCTCGAATCAGACGTTTGGAAAGTAACCTCAGACGTCTGGTCTTCATATCTGTTTTAGGCCTGGGTATTTTTCAGACGTCTGACGTTGGTAACCAGACGTCTGATTGCTTCTGAATTATGAGCCAGAGGAATTATTCAGACGTCTGGATAGTGCTCTTAGACGTCTGAAAGTGTGCATGTTGTTTTATCTTGTGCATGTCTCATTTCTCTTCAACTTCTACTGATTTGACGTCTTTTGATTCTTCTCTTGAGTATTGTTTTAGTCTCTTTGGTGATGTTACTCTATCAACTACCTGTAAATATAGATATATATGTACATTCGATTTCCATTGTATAGTTGTTATCATCAAAACCATAGAATTGATTTCCTAACAGTTAGTTATCTCTTCGAACTAACCAATACCCTTTATACTTCGTATATCAGATAACCCAATTGTTTCATAGTTGATTGAGTTTGTTATCATATCTATTATTGATAATTCTGATTTGGTAAACCAAATGCAGAATTGATATCCGGTTTGATCTGAAAAGATATTTCTATATCTTTTATCTGTTCTTTGTTATCTCCTTGGTAAATTTCGGGAACGAAATTTCTTAAGGGGGGAAGGTTGTAACGATCCCGATTTTAAAACGAATTTAAATTCGTAATTAAATTAAATTTTTGGGTTAAATTGTGGATTTGTTTGAATTTTTCAAACTTAATAAGAGATATATATTTATTGTTTTAAAATTTGGATTTGAAGCTCAAAATAAATATGTATACCACTAATAGGAATTCGTGTTTAACTCTAAAATAAAATATATATGATAAACTAAAAGTTGATGTAGAACATATATATATATATATATATATATATCAACACTATAAGTTATGGGAAAAGATAAGTATAAGTATGTATATGAACAAAAGAGATATGTATATACATTGGCTTGATGAAGAAAACACTAGTACATGTTCAAGGCAAAATATCTCTACAAAACAAAACAAAAATGTACTTACAAAAATAAAATAGGATTACATGTAAACCAAGAGGGAACATAAGCAATTAATGCTATCTATTCTTCAGCATGAACAAGATCAAATCAGCCAAATTAAAGCATGCTTTAGTCAAAAAAATTAAATGTCTGAGCAAAGAAAACTCTGGTTGTACAAAACCAGTATAAAGAAATTATACAAAATAGTGATACCCTATACAACACAAAGTAAATCTGGTACCAGTAGATGTACCAGCCTGCATATTGTATATTTCTTTTATATACATCATTCTCATTCGTTCACTAAAAACCCGAGCAAAGAAAAAAACATATAAACATCATTTTATTTTCAAGCCTAAAAACTATCTGTTGCAAAGAAAAGAAGAAAAAAAAATCAAAATCAAACTGCAGTCTTTCAAAACATAAGGGAGTTCTCTGCTTCAAATATATACAGGTGAGTAAACATCAACTTAAAGGTTTTAAGTTTGACTGTAAGGATGATTCATTGATTTTATAGTATTGTATATGTTTACCTTTGAATATAATCTTTGAATATAATCTGGTATATATATCTATATACAGGTTACTCTGTGAATGGTTCTTCTCTATTATGGATTACAGAGTTGTTATCACTCAAAACTCAAAATTGTTTCAACTAAATCATAGTAAAGCTTTTAGTTTTAAATCAAACCAGATAATGAAAAAAAATTAGATTCTAAGAAGCTAAATTAAACCATGATTGTAGGATATCATCACTGTAACTTTGGTTACAGGCAATCAAGAAAAAAATGTGATGAATTCAAGTATTATAAAAAGCTAATCCAAGTTAATAGCTTAAATTCTTACCGCAAGTCATGATTTTTAAAACAAAAATGACGATTTTTAGATTAGTATTTCAAGAGCAGTTTGTGTTTGAATAAAAATTTCATTTTTACGAATTGCTGATGATCGATTCATTGATAAATGTTTAAATTTTTGGTAAAGCTAGCTTGATGATTTTCGAACCCAGGAAAAATGTTCAAAGATTTATCTATTGCATGAATTAAAAGAACGAAGCTGGATTAGGGTTTTAATTGAGTTTTTTGGGCATGTCTGAAACGAGACGAGTTCGTCTCCTATGCTTGATCGAGCATCTCGAAACTCTGGGAAATGAAAGAGTGGGGTGTCGGCGAGGTGAGGCCGGAATTGTGTCACCTCTAATGGACGGCGTTGGCGAGGCAAAGCAAATTGGTTGAATGGTCAAGTTCGAGTTTTCGAACTGGAAGCTCGTTTTAGTTTTGGAGATTTTCGCGACGAATTGAGCTATGCTTTCGAGTGAAGTGATGTTTCGCGACTTGCTGGTGGTCTTGGCTCCGACCATCAGCGGCGGTTTCAATTGTGCATGTGCACGAGGAAGGTGTGGTGTCAAATGTAATGGTTTGGGAAGGAAGGCCGGCGACTCGAAGTGTTACGCGGGGAATTGGGAGGAAAGCTCGAAGATGAACTCGAGTTGTTTAGCGTTGAATCGGGTCAGTTTCAAAAACATAAGCAAATAAAAAAAAATTGTTGTCACGGGTAAGTTTGAGCTGAAGCTCGAAGCGGGGAGCAATTTTTCTCGGGGGTAACTCGCGGAAGGTCTCGGGTCAGGCCTAAAAACAGAAAAAAAAAATTAAGTTTTGAAAATTTTGAAACATGAGTTTAAAAATTTGTTTTTGAAATGATTATCTGAAATAAATAAAGTATTTTAAAAACTTAGATTTTTAAAGTAAAATTGTTTAAGAAAATTAACTTGATAAAATATTTGAAGAGTAAATCAAATATTTGAATTTTTAACTTAAAACAAAAATTCTTTATAATGATTAAATGAAGATTTGAACAATTAAAATTGTAATTATTTTATAATTAAAGGTTGATAAATTAAAGAATGATTGATAAATGAAAGTAATTATGATTTAATTAATTTATAATTAAGGATAATTAATCATTAATTTAAAGATAGTTTATGAAAAATAATTAGATGATTGATTAATTATAAAAATCACACGGTTAATTCATCTTATCTGTAGATGATTAATTATTATTGAATACTTTGAACTGATTGATACCCCTATTATGTGATTGTGATACCTTGAGATGCGAATTGCTGCGAATTGAACTGTGATCTGTGATTTGCTTCTGTATTTGTGTGAAACCCTTTTTGTCCATAAAACGGCATTTAAACTTCGATGCGAAAGGGAGTCGGATTCCCGTTGGTTATCCGAAACCCACATCGAATTGTAATGATGAATCTTTGTGACTAATAAATTTATTTTATCTATAAATCTGTTAATGAAGATAAGCGTTATGGGTTATACGGCTTATCAATATATCTGTGATGATTGATGTTGTGCACTATTGTGTAAAAATCCCTGGACTACACTATACACACACCAATATGGATTTCACGTGGAAATCGGTTAAGTCACAGATGATTTAAATTAAATATTTTTGAAATTGAATTTTTAATTTCAATTGGTTTTGGAAATGGATCTGGGTTAAATGTTAACGCTTTTGTAAATGAGTTTCAAAGATAAAAGTTATTTTGGATAACTTAACTGAGTTTTGAAAATTTAAATAATTTGATTTAAATTTGAATTCAAGTTTGAAATGGAACTGAAGTATTTTGAAAACTATGAAATGAGTCTTTAATTCAAAGACCGGACGAGTTAATCCAACTCGAATTGGAATTGTTTTGAAAATCTATAAATGAATCTTTGGAAACGAATTTTAAAAGCTATAAGTTAAATCTTGATTTAAGGATTTAACAAGTTAATCCAATTGAAATGGAAATCGATTTGGAAATCTATGAATGGATCTTTGTGAATGGGGTGAACTTTGTGAATTAAATCTTTTTGTTTAAAAGATTGGAAATGGTAATTTGTTTTAACCATTCGAATGAAAAGTTTTGGGCTTTAAGCTGTGATTTAACTGAGACCCCAATATCCATATGATTTTTAATTGCGCTCGTTATTCGGTTTAGCCGGGAAAAGACCTTTGTGTCATATAACCCATTTCGAATAATGATACAACGATATGGATAGCATTTGAAGACCGGGTATTTGCGAGAGCGATAGGATGACCTATCGATTGTCTCTGCACTGAGTAGCTACGGTATAGAGATTCCCTAAGTGATGGGAAGTCCGATCGGGATTGTGAATACTCGGATTGCAAGGGCTTCTTCGAAAGTGCCTTCGGTTCTGTTCGAACCCGGAACAGACTTGTATGGATGTGTGTCTGACGTTACACTTTGAGATGTAAATCTGGTTTCTATCAAATACATTTCTGTTGGTGGTGGAGAATTTATTCTCTTAGCTTAACACCCTTCTCTGAGACGTACGAGCTCAGAGGTTATGTGGTTGATGGTTACTAGTGATACATTCCCAATTTGGTAATGTGGCATACGAAGTGCTGCAGATCATTTGTTGATCGAAGCATGGCTTTGTGAAAAAGCGTAGCTTTGTGGATGAGATTTCGTCGAGACCCACAGACCGGTAATGGTCGAAATAGGAATGTGTGGCAAGGTTTTTTAGGGGTCGCTCCCCTAGGGTATGTCCATTTTCTTCTGGATAAAGGGTGGTATCATGGTATGGAGCTTAGATACTTAACTCGTGTGGACACTATACATTTATCACTATGTGATGTTGCTTTGTTGGTTGAGGGGCCCCTCGGATAAAGGTCGGTAACGACCGGGAATGGCATACTCGTGTGGTAGTTATCTAGTTACAGCTTGACTAAAGCGTGAGGTAGCATCGGCCTTGTTTAGCAGAGATTCGGTTAGGTTCTCGGGGCGTCTTTCCAGAGGCATTCCCATTTCGGTAAGGAAGTTCCTTTACCTGACCATTTGTTGAAAATCCAAAGAAACAATATGAACCCTGTACGGTTTTAGTTGTAGAACCTGCCATTTACTTATGGTGGTCACCACTGTTTAGATGGTAGCTATAGTAGGCATACAATAATGGTTGTATGCTGGCTAAGATTTATATTGTATTTTCGAAATGGCTTTCTACACTATGCACTAGTAATAATATCAAAGAATTTTTCTCGTATTAAGCATATTTGACTATCATAAGGAGAAATCTCCTCCAATTCTGCGTTTGCATTGTGTGTGTGGCGGGAGGCCTTATGGTAGTTTCATTTTCCGAAAGCATGAACGATTCTTTTTAAAGATCTGTTTATATAAAAGCAACTACTTTTGTTTACTCATACCAGTCCCATGACTGACCCGGAGTTTATTGTTTCCTTTCTAAACTCTGGGTGCCCATCATTTCCACACGGGCAGCCTAGTAGCAGGTTTTCCGTGCTTTGGTGTTAGCTGGATTTTGGAGTCTTTTTGGGTTTAGAAGCTATCAAATTTTGGGAAGCTTTCGTCTTGGATATCTTTTGAAGTGCTTGGAGTTCTGAAGGCCTTATCAAGTTGAAGTATGTTGGAAACTTTTGGAGTATCTGTTGTTCCGTTGTGGAGTTATTATCTTCCTATTATTGTATCTATATGTAGTGCTCTAGTATGGATGACATATGTATTATGAACTCTGATGTAGTATGGATATTATGATGATGTTGTATCTGTGTTGTATGATATTCAGTTTATTTCCACTGTTTATTTTCATCTGATGTTGTTATAAGCTCTGGCGATACGAATTTGATGTCGATTGTCGGACATCGAGTTCGGGTCGTTACAGAAGGCATAATATAATGGTACCTATGCTGGCTAAGATTTATATATATTTTCGAAATGTTTTCCTGCACTTCGCACTTATAGTAATAATATCAAAGAAATTCCGTATCAAGCATGTTTGACTATCATAAGGAGAAATCTCCTCCAATTCTGCGTTTGCATTGTGTGTGTGGCAGGAGGCCTTATGGTAGTTTCATTTTCTAAAAGCATTACGAATTGACTTTAAAATTCTCTTGATGTTTGTTTTTAAAGATAAACTGTTTTTGTTACTCATACCAGTCCCATGACTGATCTGGAGTTTATTGTTCCTTTCCTAAACTCTGGGTGCCCACAATTTTCCACACGGGCAGTTTAGAGTTGGGTTTTTCAAATAGTCAGGTTTAGTAGATTATCTGGAGCTAGTTCAGTCTTTGGATACGGACTGCGCTTGTTTATCTTTGTGCATCGTGATGTTGGTTCGAGCTCCTGCTGGAGTTCTTTCTTAAAGACTATATTGGAGATTATCCGCTGCTGGTGTTATCGTTTTCTTTCCGCTGCTATTTCTTGTATCTCTGATAGTGTTGATATTCAGTTGTATCATTCTATTGTATCATCTGTTGTATCTGTCATTGTATCAATGCTATATATATATTGATGTTCTTCCATTGTATTGTACTTAATGGTGTTATAAGCTCCGGCGAATCGGATTTGAACGGTCGAATCTGCGGCATTCGAGTACGATGTGAAGTATGGATGTCGATTTTCAAACACGAAAATCTATATCGTCACATTTGGTATCAGAGCTGAGGGTTAAAAACTTTAGCTCAGGAGTATAACACGTTAAGTAACTCTTTAGAGATAGGGTGAAGTATACCCTAGAATGAGTATATTCCTAAGATATCCGTCCGAATGCCTCAGTAAATTTTCTTACTATTCACTAATAGTAAGTATGAGTGCGAGAAGAAGACGAGATATGGGACATGGGAATACCACTATAAATGGATAATACCCTATGATAGTGGAAACAACTTTCTCTTCTCAATTTCCTTTGATTCGTCATTCCAAATTCTTTGATTGCTTCGTACCAGCTACAAGAAGAAGTTTCAGTGTGATGGTGGCCCTACGAATCATTGTAGGAAATTCTTACTTCGTATCTTCATCAGTTTCTTATCAGTTTTTTGATTTAAACTCTAATGAATATGAATTTTAAATTGGAAATTTTAAATAAATTGAAAATTTTAAATTGAGTTAACTTGATTAATAAAATATAGGGCTGAATTAGAATTGAATCGATAAAACGATTTCGTTTAAAACCAAATTTGAAATTCTATTGCAATTTCTTGTGTAGATCGAGGTCCGAAGAGGGACAAATTGGTATATACTTTGAGGTATTCTGACTTGAGTTTGGAATCCATATCTAGTGCTTGAGAAATTGTAAAGATTGAACTTATTTATTCTTTGGGTTCAATATATTCTACGAATGGTTAGTTATCCCTTCGGACTAACCAATGCCTCTGCATATTTCGTAGATCCGGATAACCCGAGTATCTTATGAAAAATTAAAAAAGATTAGTTCTCGTATCTATTATTGATATTCTGATTTGTTAAGCCAAATGCAGAATAGATATTCAGTTTGATTTGATGAAACATTCTTCATCTATCTTTGTTATCTACTTGGCAAATTTCGGGGACAAAATTGCTTAAGGGGGGAAATCTGTAACGACCCCGGATTTTTACTAAGTTTAAATTGATAATTAATTTAATTTTTTGAATAAAACACGTGAAAAAAAATTAAATAGAATCCATTGATATTATAAAGCAAGAAGAAAAATAAAGTACAAACAAAAATGTACTATAAAAATAATAAAAATAAAATATTTAAATTAGAAATAGAAATAAATATATACAAGATAAATTATGGAATACAAAGTAAACACATTAGTTAAAATTTTAACAACATATTAACTATAGAAATTCATCTAAAAGACAAGTTTGTATAATATGTAAAGTTTGAGTAAGTAAGAAAATAAGTAAACAAAATAATTAAACAAAGCAAACAAAAATATCCACAAAACTAAATCAAGTGTACATAGTATAATAAGAAGACTAAAGTAATATATTTCAACCTGGAAACAACACAGCAACAAGTACTAAAGAAGAAAAATATAATATATTCAAGTATGTAGGCTGTAAACAAAAATGGGACAAAGGCAATTAATGCCACATCTATCAGCCGAACTCAACAAGTATGGCAAAAGAAGAACAAAGAAAAAGGACTTAAGCATTTAATACAAGCATCTTCAGCCATGTCCTTAGTACAAACCATACATCACCTGTAACTCATTTTCTATATATATCATCTTCTTATTTCAGTTCATTCTAAAAACACAGCAAAACCAGAAAATGAGTAAGCTTTTCTTTTTACAAAACTTAAACAACATCATTTTTCTTCAATCTGGAATTGTTACTACAAGCAAATCTAAACAACAAAGCAACTCAAGTTTTATCAAAACAAAGAAGATTTGGCATTTCAGTTTCAAGTTTTCAAAACAGTTTTCAAAGTAAAGGCTCTGTTCTCATTTGTTTCAGGTGAGTAACCCATCTATAATTCTCAAGTATTCTTCAATTCTTTTGCATAAATCAATGGTGTTTTGTGTAACTATGTTAAGTATAAGCTCTGCTATATATATACATGCTGTTGATGTCTGCATATGTAGATAGTAGTATAAAATCTGTAGATATGAATGCATTTGGATCTGCATGCCTGATATTTGTGCTTCTCTGATTACAAAGGTTTAAAAAAATAAACAAAAACTCAAATACAATCTAAACACTTTGAAGCTTTAGGTTTAAAACAAATTAGTCGAGTTTAAACTCCATCTAGATTATGAAAACAAGTTTAAGTAATTTAAGTTTAGAAATTTCCTGTAAACAAGAAGATGTAGTGGAAACTTGAATAATGTCATAAATCAAATGTTGCGTTATATTGATTCATGTATATATCTCGAATCATCATTGAAAATTATGATTTTTTAAAAAAAAATCCAAATTTTTATTGTTGAGTTGAATGTAAATTTTGGAATTTTCTGGAAAATGAATCTCGATCATTTTCTAGTGATCGACCAATTCGTGATGGTCGGGTTTTCGTGTGGAGATGGACGAGCCTATAGTGGTGCGTGGAAAAATAGTTGGAGGTGGCATCGACGACGGTGGCGTAGGCGGCGATCAATTTAAATTTTTAAACCTAGTTTTTACTATGCTTAATGATTCGATCGCCACAGCCTCCACAGTTGATCGAGTTCAACGGGGTTTGGTGTGATTGAAGCTTGGTCGTTGACGAGTTCATAGCCGGAGTCGTAGACTTTCAGGTGGACGTAGCAGTGAGCACGAGGCGATGACAGGTTCGAAGGGGTGTTTGCTGTGTTGTTTTCCAGGTTTGTGGTGTGGTTCCAGGCTTGTTCCTGGTTCTGATTTGAACTTGAATTCGATTCGAGCTTTGGAGTGACGATCTGTTGATCGTGTTTAGATGTGAGGGTGATCGTTGTCTTGAGAAGATCATCGTGGATGATCTGAAATAGCGGCAGTGTTGGTGCAGGTGCACAGTGATGAGGGTGTGTCAGCAGTTGTTTGGGTTTTGTATACTTGAGTTTCTCGAGTAATTCGAGTCTTAGACTTGAAGTAATTTGTTTTGGGCTCGAAGTCATCTGGTAGATGTCTCGAGTAAGTTAATTACAGGTTTTAAAACATGTAAGTTTTAAAAAATTTTAAACCTGGGTTTTAAATTGTGTGAAATAGATAATTAAACTAATTTTGAATCAAATTTAGTTTGGGTTCAAATGAAGTATGAATCTCAGTTTTTGAATAAAATAAAGTTTTGAATTTAAATTGTTCTAAAAAAATTTGAATGATTAAGTGTATTTTTAAATTAATTTGAATTTAAAATGAAATTGGGTTTTGAATTCTTTTAAACTTTTATTATAAGGTAAATGATTCTTTAACTTGTGAAATAAAAAGGTTTTGAAATTGTTTGAACTTTGTTAAAGTTAATTTATTTTCATTTTAAATCTTAAATTTAAAATGAAATTTTAAAAGTAAAATTTGGAATGAAATTGTTTAAGTGACTTGTTAATGATAACTTGATTCATTAATAAGAAAAATGTTTTTATCTTTAAATAAATGAAGATTTAATGATTTGTAATTATTAAATTAATTAAAATGGATAATTAATGATTGGATAAATTAATAATTAAGAGTTTAAAATTAGTTAATTAAGGTTTTAGCTAATTAATTTAGGATAAATAAATTGGTAATTAAGGATCATTGATTAAATAAGATTTAAATTGTTAATCAATTGTTAGAAATTTATTAATCAAGTAATTTACGATTGATTAATAAAAAAATAATTACTTAAATGGAAGTAATTAAGAATGGGTAATTAATGATTAAAGATTAATTACCAAGTAATTGAAGGTTAATTATTTTAAAGAATAATTAATTAATGTGGTTAATTAATTTAGGTAATTAATTTAAGAATAATTAATTAAAGGTTAATTAATTAAAGTGATTAAAAGATGATTATTAGTTGAGGAAAAATTAATTAATTTATTATCGAAATTAATTAAGAATAATTAATTAAGGATTAATTATTAATTTAAGGTTAATTAATGATAAATTAAAGGGTAATTAATTTGTAATTAATTGATGATAAATTAACCATGAATAGAAATTCATTAAAGGCAAATGATCTGGTTTAAATTAATCAGATATCTTGATTGGTTTTAACTATAGACGACTGTAATCTATTGAATGCTGTAAATGGTTTGATATCTCTACTGTGTGATGCTTTGTGATATAAATTGTTTTAATTCAATCTGTGATGAATGTAATTTATTTATTTATAATGCATTTATATTATCCATCTGTGATTCTAGGTATATAGATAATCGTTATAGAGATATACCGCTTATCGATATTGATATGCTTGAATCTGTGATGATGTGATGATTTGTGATGTTGCACTACTGTGTTAAACCCCTGGACCACACTTATACACACACAAATATGGATTTCACGAGGAAATCGATTAAGTCATAGATTTTGAAATGATTTTAAAAAGTTGAATATCTTAATCCAAATGGTTTTGGAAATGGATTGGGTTTAAAGTGAAAAGCTTTCGAAATGGAATTTCAAGATAAAATTTATTTTTGAATAACTTGATAAAGTTTTGAAATTTAAATAATTTGACTTAAATTTAAATTCAAGATTTGAAATTGAATTCTATGATTTGAAACTAGGGATTAAAGATGTTATACCAGTTATATATGGGTTATACTATTTTAAAAGTATTGATTTGGGAATGTGATTATAATTCAAAGGCTTTAACTCGTGCAAATATAATTGGATTTTTCTGAAATGAAAACTATTTGTTTTCAAATAATAAAAGCTTTCACATGAGTAATGAACTTCCGATTTGTGTTAAAGGGTTTTCAAGTTAAAATGAAAATGATTTTCCAAGTTATGAAAACTGGGTTGAAGGCTATAAGTTAAATCCTTAACTTGAAGATTGGATGAGTTAATCCTAATTGGAATGTAAATTGTTTTGGAAATCTATGAATGGATCTTTGTAAAACTGGGTGAACTTTGTAGAATAAATCTTTTTGTTTAAAGATTTAAAATGATGATTGGTTTAAACCATTTAACGAAAGGTTTTGGGTAATAAGTTGTGACTTAATTGAAATCCCAATATCCATATATTTTTAAATATTGCGCTCATTATTCGGTTTAGCCGGGAGAGGACCTTTGTGTCATATAGCCCATTCCGAATATGCGATACGACGTTATGGATAGCATTTGAAGACCGGTGGTGAAGACCGGATATTTTCGAAAACGTAAGGATAACTCGTCGAATGTCTTTGCATCGACTGGTCCCCGGTATGAAGACTCCATATATGATGGGAAGTCCGGACGTGATTAGGAATTATCCGAATTTGCAAGGGCTTCTTCGGAAGTGCCTTCGGTTCTGTTCGAACCCAGAACAGACTTGTATGGATGTGTGTCTGATGTTACAATTTGAGATGTAAAGCTGGTTTCTATCAAATACATTTCCGTTGGTGGCGGAGAATTTATTCTTTTAGCTTAACACCCTCAGAGGTTATGTAGTTGATGGTTACTAGTGATACATTCCCAATTTGGTAATGTGGCTTACGAAGTGCTGCTGATCATTTGTTGATCGAAGCATGGCTTTGTGAAAAGCGTAGCTTTGTGGACGAGACTTCGTCGGACCTCACACCCCGGAAATGGTCGAAACAGGAAGAATGCAGCAAGGTTATTTGGGGATAGCGACCCCTGAGGGTATGTTCATTTCCTTCTGGATAGAGGTGGTATCATGGTATGGAGCCTAGATATTTAACCTATGTGGTTACTGAAAATTTATTACTTTGTGGTTGTTGGTTGTCGGGATCCCGAAATAAAGGTCGGTTACAACCGGGGGATGGCGTACTCGTGTCAGTAGTTACCTAGTTAGAGGTAACCCGGCCTTGTGTTGGCAGAGATCCGGTTAGGTTCTCGGGGCGTCCTTCCAGAGGCGTACCCATGTGGCAATGGGAAGTTCCTTGGCCTGACCATTTGTTGGAAATCCAAAGAAACAATACGAACCCAGTACGGTTTTAGTTGTAGAACCTGCCATTTAAAATGGTAGCTATAGCAGGCATAATATAATGGTACCTATGCTGGCTAAGATTTATATATATTTTCGAAATGTTTTCCTGCACTTCGCACTTATAGTAATAATATCAAAGAAATTCGCGTATTAAGCATGTTTGACTATCATAAGGAGAAATCTCCTCCAATTCTGCGTTTGCATTGTGTGTGTGGCAGGAGGCGTTATGGTAGTTTCATTTTCTAAAAGCATTACGAATTGACTTTAAAATTCTCTTGATGTTTGTTTTTAAAGATAAACTGTTTTTGTTACTCATACCAGTCCCATGACTGACCTGGAGTTTATTGTTCCTTTCCTAAACTCTGGGTGCCCACAATTTTCCACACGGGCAGTTTAGAGTTGGGTTTTTCAAATAGTCAGGTTTAGTAGATTATCTGGAGCTAGTTCAATCTTTGGATACGGACTGCGCTTGTTTATCTTTGTGCATCGTGATGTTGGTTCGAGCTGCTGGAGTTCTTTCTTGAAGACTATATTGGAGATTATCCGCTGCTGGTGTTATCGTTTTCTTTCAGCTGCTATTTCTTGTATCTTTGATAGTGTTGATATTCAGTTGTATCATTCTATTGTTTCATCTGTTGTACCTGTCATTGTATCAATGCTATATATATTGATGTATTATTCTTTTTCTTTCGCTGTATTGTACTTAATGGTGTTATAAGCTCCGGTGAATCGGATTTGAACGGTCGAATCTGCGGCATTCGAGTACGATGTGAAGTATGGATGTCGATTTTCGAACACAAAAATCTGTATCGTCACACGTTCTTAATCTTTTATAATACAGATCCTCTAAAAGAAATGTAACGGCCTGAAATTTTTATCGTCTTGAGTTTTGAATATTTATTTTTAATATTCAATAACATGGTATTTTAGTCAAAATAAAAATTTACATCTGGTCATAAATTTTGCAAGTAAATAAAAAGAGAAAACAATCAAAAGTCAACCAAGTAAAAATGAAGAACAAGAAAATTACAAATCAAATGAAATATTTAAACATATGCATGTTTGGTTAAAAATAGGAAAGTCCAAAACATTCAACATAACTTCTCTTCATCTCAACATCATACCAACTCAAGACACCTCATTTCAATCCATCACAAAATCCTTGTATAGCAGGTCTGCAAATCTTTTGAGCCCCAAAACATTGAACATATGCATCATTTTTTCATGTATACAAGCATATATATATATATGTGTGTGTGTGTGTGTGTGTATGTATATATATATAGGTTGGTATGTGTGTAGGCTTCAGTTTTCAAAAGTCTGTAAACAAAAATGCACTGTAAAGTAGAGCTTTGTTAGACAAACGCTGTAAAGAAAAAAAAGAAAAAAAGGGAAGCATTCTATTCAAATCCAAAACTAGAGAAGATTTCTCTAGATTTCAAATCATAAAACTAAGGTGCAACTGGAAGGTTTCAACGACCTAAGCATGATCAAGGTAAGAATTAAATTTTTTAGAGTACCTGGAAATGTTTTTAAATACTATGTCATTTTAACAGAGGTGAAAAACCCATTCATACTCTAGTTCAAAAATCAATATCTCGCATTTTGTTATGAATTAACCGATGATGTAAACTAGCGAAATGTTTGTTTTTGAGTATAGATCACGTTAAAAATAATGTGAAGCTTGTTCGTTTTGTATGGCGAATTTGCTAAAATACAGTAAGTAACCCAAGTTTTGTTGATTTCAATATGCTCAAATCATTGATTCATGTATATAATCAAGCTTTCTAGGTGAAAATAGGATTTCTAGTGAAGATTTCATGATTTTTAATACCTTGTTTTAAGAGAAATGGAGAGATGATCTAAATCCGCTTAAAAATTATTTTCTGGCAACGTGGTGGACGATAGGCGGTGTGGTTTGGCCGAGGTGAAGCGTGGCGACGAGGCCGAGGGTTTCACCGTGGCTAAATTTTGAATTCACTTTGATTTGGTGCAGTGGGGCATTTGTAAGGTTTAGGCATTTTTTTGTAGGTTGTTTGATATTTGATGGATTACGGCCAGAGTGGATGATCGAGCATGGCTACAGTTGGCATAAAGGTGGGGTCAAGGGTGACGGAGCCAATGACGGTGGATTGGATGGCTATCGTTGATCGAGGGACTTGGGTAGGATGAATTTTGAAGGTCACCTTGTGGTTTCAGCTCATGGTCGAAAATTAGGCTGGGTAATAGGAGCAAGGGCGAAGGTGGTCAGTCGAACATCGGTGAGAAGGGGAGCTTTTAAGTGATCTCGGCCTGTCGATTTAGAGTGCGGTGTGTTGTGCACCATGCACACGTGCACAACTGTGCTCGATTTTCTTTTTTGGGAAAGCCTGGAAACATGAAATGGGAGAAGAAGAAAGGGAAAAGGAAAGCAAGGGAAACAAATTTCTTTGGTCGGTGGTTTTGGGCTTTGACCGATGTTTAAAAAAACGGTGGAGGGAAGTTTTAAAACAATTTAAAATGTTAAAGTATGTTTGGTTATGGGCTTCGGCCCACAGAAAGAGGTGAAGGAAGTTTTCTTCAATTTAAAATTGTTTAATTATATTTATTCCTTTTTGTAAAGTTTAAATTGTTATAACTAATGCATACAAAATCCAATCAACGTGAGACTGATTGCGTTGGGTTCACATCAACGAACATTACATCGTTATACGAAGTGTTGTCGAGTTTGAATAATTGAAAATTTATAGCAATTTTACACAGCCAGAATTTAATTAACCGATTTAAACAAATATTGACGTTTAAATTTATATGACCTGGCTATTGAAGTTATTTGTCCAGATAAAAATAATGATGAGTTAATTTAAAATAATTACAATGGTTTGACATCTGTTAATGGAATAAAATACCATTCCACTAATTTACATTTAATTTCACCCTTGTTGGCAGAATAAATCACCATTCTGCCATTTTCACTGAAATGTGTGTTTTTGGACATTGACTAGCAGAAATAAAACTCCGTTCTGCTTCATATTTGTATGGATATCTAATTATTATTCTGATAATTATATTGGACAAGATGATGTTAAATTAATTATTTAAAATGGATTGATGTGAATATTTGAATCCGCTATTCTGGATTGTTATGGAACAAATGGTATCTTGATTAAGTACCATTGGAATTAATAAGCCTCTTTTCAAATTTGGAATTTGATTTTTGAATAAAGGATTGTTTTAAGGATGATTATTTTATGATTCTTAAAGTTAATTAAAAGTATTTAATTATGTTTTTCAAGGTTATTAATTATTTAAAATGTTTTAATATATATCTAGTTATCAATTAAAGTTATTTATAATGTTTTGATAAGTGCTAGATATATGCAAAAATTCCAAGAGCTTCGCCAAATGAAATCGCACAAATGGTTAGCCCATGGCTATTTGCCATGTGGATATGGACATTATCGGTTTCTTACCGATCTTTAAAGAAAGTATGCTATCGTTGTAGTCGATTACTTCACCAAATGGGATGAAGCAAAACCTTTAGCCACTATCACAACCAAGAAAGTAATCAACATTGTTGTCTGAAGCATCATATGTCGTTTTGATCTACCATGAACTATTGTAATAGATATTGGAACTACATTCGACAGTGTTGAATTCAAAGACTTTTGTTGGAAGTATCGTATTTAAAATAGATTTCCGGTGGTCGCTCACCCTCAAGAAAATGGACAAGTTGAAGCTGTGAATAAAATCATAAAGTTCATTCGGAAGAAGCATTTGGAGATGGCTAAAGGCAGATGGGTGGATGAACTCCGTACAACATCATGGGCTTATAGGACCACCCACAAGTCCGCGACTGGCTATACTTCATTCGCTCTTGCTTATAATTCTGAAGCCATCATTCTTATTGAGCTTGAAGTTCCTTCTCATCGAGTGACTTACTATGATCCCAAACGAATAAAGATCTCTTCTTGGAGTCTCTTGATTTTATAAATCAGAAGCGCGAGGAAGCCGACCTGAGGGCAGCTGTGCATCGACATCGAGTCGTCCAGTATTACAACAATAAAGTTCGGTCTACAACCTTTAAAATCGAAGATCTCATCCCGAGACGGGTTTTTCCTATCTCATCGCACATGAATCAAATCTGGGAAGGACCATATGTCATTGAACATAGAATTGGAGAGGGAAATTTCAAGCTAGTGAATATCGATGACATCACACTTCCAAAGGCATTGAATAGCGAGCAACTACGATGCTATTTCACTTAGTTTATTTGTTTTTCATTCCAATTATATTTTCTTTTAGGATATGCTTTAGCATTTGATTTTCTAGATGTGTAATAAGACATTTTCTATTATTCCTTTCCATTTAACGAATTAAGTTTTCGGCTTCCTTTATATTTATGTTTCCTGTAACATTATGTATTGGTTACATGGCGAAACTGATTGATATCGATACGTATGAATAGGCTCCCAGAGTTTGAAATTAATCAATCATGCTAATTCCTAATAGGACTAAACAAGACGAGCTTGGTCCACTTGTTCATTTGACAACTTCTTTTTGTAATCCAACAGACATGATACACAATTAGGAATAAATGTGGCTTGAACATCCGATGATCAAACAAATCCTGCCATACTATAGCATTGAAATATAATGAGAGTGGCGATGACACGACCGATCGTTCACTAAATCAAAGCATGGATATTGGGGGAAAATCAATCAATTAATGAGTGTACGATCCGACTGTTCTCTGAAATAACTCTAAGTCCCTAAAGTGTGGACTGGAGTACAAATGTAAATTGAGTGTGAATCGACCACCCACGAAATAACTCTTAGTCCTAGAGTATGGAATGGAGTATAAACGTAAATTGGGAGTGATTCAACCACGCAGGAAATAACTCTAAGTCCCTAAAGTGTGGACTAGAGTATAAACAAAAATCGAGTGTGAATCGACCACCCAGAAAATAATTCTAAGTCCCAAGAGTGCAAACTAGAGTATAAACACAAATTGGGTGTGATTCGGCCAACCATAAGCTAACTCTTAACCCCAGAGTGCGGACATGAGCATAAACAGATAGATGAGTGAGGTTCGACCATTCAGAATTCCATGAACCTCGGTCTGAAACCGATAGGAGGAGTATAAACTCGCTGAGGATGGAGTTCGACCATCCAACGTCTAACCCCGCTAGCCTAAGACTAGGGCCGGAGTATAGTTACTCAAAAATAGATGAATTCAATGGTGTAATACTGAGGCTCGAGCCTATTGTTCGATTCAACTCAAGGTCACGACCACGTGGAGGCCTTGGGATAGAGCTAGTGGGTTGTTACAAGAACTAATGAACAACGAATTACAAGTACATTGAATGGAAAGTACTTAAATAGCAATTCAGACAAAAGCTCAACAAAAAACAAAAACTTTTATTTACATGATAGATTTCAATATTATGGTACAAGTTATTTCAAAAAACCAAAAATCATAAGCATACAACCACAACTAATAAAAGAAACAAAGAACAAACAATAGCTCAATCTATGTACATGCCAAGTCGAAGTGACGGCTATTTCATTGGTCTCCTATCCTTTTTGATTTTTTGGGTGTGGTGCCACTGGAGCCCCCGATGTCTCTCTTCCTGGATCCTTTGCCACCTTTTGCGAGAGAGTTTACAGAGGTAGAAAGGATTTCACTAGGAATCGACCTGCCAAGTGGAATAACTTGTAGTAGTACAAGGTGTTGATCACCGCTGTCCACCTGGATGGGCTCAGCTTTAGCCCTTTTCTTCAGAAACTCCTCCGTTTCAATACGCACTTTCAAGCTAATCTCATCAGTGCATACGGAGGCGTCGCTAATCACAACATCGTCGGATTCGTCCATTGGGAGTGGATCTTCGACCTTATCATTGTCAAGAGCTCTGATGACTTAAGCACCGGGCCCCAGTACATCAGTAACCGTCGGAATTTCTACTAATTTCTCTTAATGCTCCATAGCTGCATCGCCTTTTGGAGTTTGACTGGGACCAAGAAGATCTGTGAATTTGTTAAAACAAGGAGATAAGCCTAAAACCATTGGGCGCAAAGAATGAAACCTCTCATAAATTGGAGAGTAAAGTGGAATACCCACATCCAGCTGGCTTTCGGTGGTAGCTAGAGTGCCCCCTTTCCAAAATAGAGGACAATACTTTGAATTGATAACTGGGCTTATCTGCATTGTAGCTCAAGTCTTGCTTCGGGCTGAGGGAAACTGATGCTCCAAAAGCTTGGGAAGAAGAGAGACCCTTAGGATCGACCTTCGAGGATCCAACAACATGTTCTCTTTTGCCAGAAGGCATAGAAACGTTAAAGTATCAAGGTCTCGCGATAGCCAGATCTAGGGTTTCATTTTTGTAGAGGATCTCTGGCACTAATTTTTCTTCATCACATTTAGCTTCGTCCAACTCCCTCCTTTTCATCTCAATGATCTGCCCCCAGGCTTCAGCAAGTGACTTGAGTTAAACTTCGCCAAGAAAACTCAAGTCGTGGTGGATGAGGACTTTGGCGCTATATTCAATGATCAATGGATCTAACAAGTCCTCGATTTCATTCTGACTGGACTCTTTAGCATCTTCTACTCGAGTTTCAATTTCTCCAATCATCTCATTGCGGCCTTCCTCCCATGCCTCCTCTTTAAGTGCTTCTATTTTAGCTAATTTCCCATTAAGTTCAATTTTCAGTCTCCTAGCTTCGACACCCACTTCGCAGTACCTTTGCGATTCTTCCCGAGCCTCAATTTTCTCTTCCCTTTCTTTCTTGAGAAGCTCCTCAAGTTCCTCGATGTGGTGGGCCAAGTGTAATGACCCAGGAATTTTAACGATTTTTATAACGAAATTAATCAATTTTACTCAAAATTTTAACAATGGAATTTTAAAATAAAAATTTGATATTTGAAATACGTCTATTTAAATATAGTAATTGGTAAAATTTTACTGAAAAACATGGAAGTATATTTATTTGTGATATTTAAAATATAAATTTTATTAGTTATTTGTTGAAATTTTAATATTTTTTAAATCTGAATATTTTCATATAATAAAAGTGTAAATCATTTTCTGGGAAGACGTTGTAACTCATTTCGCCAAATTCGAACTTCTATAGCCCCATTTATCTTATTTTCTGTGTTTTAGCAGCATTTTAGGGAGCAAAAATTTGAGTTTTTATAATTTGATCGTGTCGCCAATATCCGTGTACTATCCTATTTGCCCCCATCATGCTGATCTCCGTAGTATATTTATTTCTATATTTTTGAGTCCGGTACACGACGAAAAGTTAAAACGACTTGTCATATCGGTACCAAAATTGCGACATTTGATTTTCCTTGCTTTTCAAATTCGAAACTGAACAACCAAACCACAACTAATTGCTTTAATTTTTCAGCTGAATTGTAGCTTGTGGTTGTTGTCATTCATTCACACTTTATATATATTTGTTTTATTTTTCCTTCTTCTGGTCACTATCGAAAAGGATATGTTTTTGTTTTTTTCTTTCTCTTCTTCTTCCTATAGCCTATTTTCTTCTCTACATTATATATATATATATATATATCAAAATCAGAATCCATCCCAACCTTTTCCCTATATTTCATTTGCTCGAAGCTAACACGAAGCAAACACCCCATCTACCCGAGACAAAATCGAAGCACCGCATCAACTAACCCAAGCCCAACCCAGACGCCATCACTCACCACCTACTCCGGCCCCTTTCCTCCATGCCACTGTTTCCTCTACCCTCCAACCACCTTCGGCCTCTACCCTTTACATTGCCACCACCAAACGTCTCAAACAACCCATGCCGCACCCGAGTCTCCATTGTCCAAAACTGAAGCAGCCAGGCTATCGGCCCTATGCAGCATCTCCTCTAACCCGAGTTTTCCCCTCCTTAGCTCGAAGCCGTACTCGAAGACACTCAGAACCTCCTCGACCTAACTGCCTGAACTCTCTTTTCTCTTTTTCCCATTTCTCTGTTGATTATATGATGTATATATGGAAAGGTTATATGTATATATATGCTGTGCATATATTGGCATGGAGCTTATCTTCATTTTATATGTATTATTACACATATATGTCATGGTTGGCAGAGACTAGTATATAGGGACTGATAAGTGATGTATACATATATGGGACTATTTAACACTTTGATGAAATATACTGCACGCACGTGTTATTTTGACTGAATGCATATATATATATATATATATATATATATATATATGTTATACGTACATATCGGCATATAAGTTGTACCCCTGCTTTGTTACTATTTTGGCAACTATATGTAAATATATGTTGTATATATGTATTTGCGACATATTTCCTTTGCAAATCACACTTGTTGAATATACATGCTGTATGCACGCATGTTGCTCGATGGGATACCCACTTATTCATCTTGTACTCATATTCCTTGAAATAGTTAGGTGCTTTGAATTTGAACTATGTAGATATATTATAC
This sequence comes from Allium fistulosum, assembly GCA_030737815.1. NCBI lineage: Eukaryota > Viridiplantae > Streptophyta > Magnoliopsida > Asparagales > Amaryllidaceae > Allium > Allium fistulosum. Next base: position 1,034,290,344 of record CM060907.1, on the reverse strand, counting down.
ATATGATACATATACAAAATTTGAAGATAGATGACATTTGTGCCATTCTTCTTGTATTTGTAAGGGGAAATCATATATGTAATATGTATAATAGTGCTATTTCAAATTATTATAAAATAAATGTATACGTATATCACTCATATGTATATATTTGTTTTGTTACATCGTCGTGCTAAAATTACACTTTCATGTTTGTCGCAGCTATTTGATATCGTGCCGTGTCCGGGTCGGTCGCTTTTGAACTCCATCGTTCTATAGCTATGAAAGTTGAGCAATCACTCATGATTAATATTCTTATGCTCATTAAATTGATTTTTCATTGGAAATGAAATTTAAATGTATTGTTAAAAGCTGAATTGCTAGCTATTAACTGTTAAATATGATAGTTGTTATTTAAATTGATCACTTATGTAAATTGACACCATTATATGTTAATTAATTTTTTTAATTGATATTATTATCGACCATATATGCCAAAAATTGTTATGTTATCGTTCTCACTCTGCAAGTTTCCTTAGTTTTAGAAATTACTATGGGTTGAAATGATGTATACCCAAACAAACTTTAGAATAGGAGAAAACTTGTTATGGGTTGAAATGATAAACCCAAGCGATTTTCAGTTATTATCGAAATTCTGGGATTGCGGGTTTAGTAATATAAACCCATAAATTTAAACTATTACGGATTAAAATAAAAAATATTTGTATCACTTGACCATAGGATAGAAAATTTTATATGGACACCGTTGGTCTATTTTTGTAAATGATTTCCTGATATTTGAAAGGAAATGTACAAGTTTGAATTTGAGTGTAATAAATATTATATTTTATTATTGTAAAATTTATAACCTTAAATGATTGATTTTGGGAAAAAATTTGAGTTTAATTTAAAAGTAATGTGTAAAATCATACTTATAGTTTTAAATTCTAAATAAGATTGTAAATAGATAAATAAAAATTTTAATTTATTTTAAATTGTATAAAACAAAATTTTGTATAACATTTCGAAGGTTCATTTAATTTATGTTAAAAAATAGATTTTTATAACTCTAATAAATAAAAGGGTTGGAAAGGTACATTGGAAATTTTGGGTAACTGGTTATAAATTGAATTTAAATAAAGATTCGCTCAGAACTCAACAATTTTGGAAATGATTTATAAGTGGTTTTAAATAAAAGGGTGATTAAATGAATACTTAAATTTATTAAAAGAATTTGTTTTTGAATATCCGCCTTGATTTAAACTTATATTGAGATTTCATTCATATATTTATAAAGTAATAAAAAAAGACCACGGTGTGAAATAAGCGTTCGGTTGTTAAAGAGAACGGGATCGGATATTGTCATACTCTCTGCCAATACCAAAAACCACTTTAACAACTGTGTACGTGGTGAAGATTCTAGAATGAAGTAGAATGTTTTGGTGAATGATTCTGTGTGGTATTTACGTAGCCCTAACTCCCATGAGTGAGCTTGAGATGGCTAAAATAGGAGCCACGCCGGGCCAAGTGAGGTCATTCGTCCCACCCAGAACATTTCTTCGAAACCATGTCTATTGCTTTTGTGATTTGATTTTGGTGTGCACAACCTTTGATTTGGAGTGTGTCTCGAGGTGGGCGGTAGTAGCTGCTATATGTTCCACCAGTTCGGATCCGCAAAACGGTAGAATCCTACCCTATGCATTGCCTCGCTTGCCTTGTCACATGCCCTATCGCGCCTTCTACAAGTTTGGTTTGTACCATACCTATGGTGTGCCCACTGATAGCCCTCTAGTTTACGGAGGAATTACGTACTGTATAGACTAAGGGAATATATATAAAATGTTTTAAGGGGGATATGGGAAACACCTTAATGCTATTTTGATATTTTACTTTACTATAGACATTATATATGTAGCATATTGTACTATGTATGTAGATAGTTTACCGGATCCTTAAATGATGGAATCCTAACATCCCTTTAAGTTATACTGCATTTATTTGACATTTGTCTTGAACTTGATTTATCTGCATAAGAATGTTAATCCTGATTTGAGTGTTTTGTTTTGCTTTACGCTCGGGTCAGCTTGAGTGTCACAGTTTGAGATTCATCCTTTGGAGCTTGAATTTGTTGGAAGATCTAGCTTATCTATTTCAGCCTTTAGTTTATTTCTGTTATTTGAGTTGTATGTCTCAGACTTGTCATTTTCTTTGTACTAGAGACTTCTATTTATTGGGACTTCTTATATGTTCTATTTCAGACTATGTTATTTCGGTAGTCGCTTCACAAACTATAATTTATTTATTATGTTGTTTTGTTGTAAACTTTGTGTCTGTGATTCTGTGATTGATTTATTTACTATATATGCTAATTTATGCCAAATAAATATATTTACAATCTGTTGTTTTGGACAATTCAAGTCTGACATGTGGTGGATTATTGTCGATTCCAATGGGTCAAAATGGCGGGTCGTTACACCAAGTCATCTTTTTTCTTTTGCAAGGAACCTTTTTCCAGAGCAAGTGCCTTGCTACGATTAAGAGAAGCATCGAGTTCCTTTTTATGTGAAGCTTTTTTAATGGCTCACCACCTTCGATATTTCGTTGGCACTTTTCTCCACCTCGGCAAGTATTTTAGTCCATTTTGACAATTCGTCTTCTTGGTGTTTGATCGTGTCTTTATCACGTATTTCCTCTAGCTTGAGATGATCTATTTCATATTATTGCTCGGTGAAATGACCCACTTCCCTTTTCATTTTATTTTAATGAATTTTTAGTGAGTTTTTTTTTGTGGTCACTTCTCTTAGTTCATTCTCCCAAGATCCAGAATCTTACCAATATAAACATATCAGTGTATAATTAAATCATGTCATTTATATATATGAAGATATATAAATGGTTCTTTGCTTATCAGAGTAATTAAAATAGCAAAGAAACTCATTCACACAATGTTTCTCATATTTGAGAGACTTTTGTGTCACATAGCCATTCTATCTTTTTTTTTTGAACTCTGACTTGATTCTTAAATCCTAAAATGATCACATCATTTTCTTATCTAATTTCCTAGCTTGTGCTATAACTTAGATTAATTAATTTCTGGATTTACAGCCTAGCTATTTGATCCATAGAATTTAGGGATTTAATACTAGATATTTTGACTGATACAGGGTGTTAGATCAATTCATACATATTTGTTTAGCCTGGGGTTCTACTTTTAAACTCAAGCAATTTTTTATGTTAAGAAAAATGCTCAGAATATGATATGATCAGATAGATATCAGGATAGGAACTTAGTTCAAAAACCAGGCAGTGAATATAACACATTTGAACAAAAATGCAGACTCAATCTATCATATCAAATGGAGGCTTAGCATATATCCGAGGACAAGATAATCAAAGCTATGTCACAAATCAAATTAATACAAAATTCTTAAGTGAACTTATTAGGTAGACAGTTGATGTTCTCTTAAGTAATAAGTGGTAGTGACTAAGGTGTTGTGAAGTGATGGTCATGCCTATTACAAACAGGACTACAAGTTACTTTAAACTGCCTCAGGTTGGTCATGACCAAATGCATCCAGACTTGAGTCATGTATCTAGATAGTAAGATGTGTTAAGTATAGTTGTTGTGAGACCTACAAGTACTAAAAATGCATATGGACCTACTACACAAAGCAATGCAAATTCCTACTGTAAATCAAATGCCCAGATTAAGAATTATAGGCTTCATTTTTAAGCTTGACATATACTTATATCAATTACAAGTCATGATCATGCTTTTCTGGTTAGCTCGGTCTAGGTTCAACTCAACCTTTAAAAGATTTATTACATGTTTCTTTTTTCTAAAACTATTTCTACTTTACAATTAAAAGTTCATCAGACATTGCCAAGGAAGATATGACCACATATCAAATTATATGGCATGATCTCCTATATCATACTTCACCAGAGATTATCCAGATCAGTTGCTTAAAACAGAAACTCACAAACACACATATAATACTAAAGTTTTTACATATTCTTTACACAGAAAAATAAGAAAATATCAATCCTGGAAATACTTAGAACATAATAAAGTTTTGCCTGGCTTATTTATTACAATATTTCTCCCATATTCCTTAAGCATTTTAAATTCAAGTAAATCTTCAAATATCCATGCAAGCAAGTTTATCATGCTTCCTTTCCTGCAACAACATCTAGAGCTGCCTCAATAAAAATGAGACACCCCAAATGTTACAAAGCAACAAATAGGGTCAGAAATAAATACCTGGTATGAGTGAAATCACATATTAAATATTTTGTAAATTCTTAAAGCTGCATAGAGAACATATCAGTTTAATGATATACTAATTCATACTAAAATCTGAGCATGGGTAAGTTTATCTATCAATCATACACCCAAACAACCATTCATTCACTTCATTCAGACTTTCATGTACATGCTCCTATGGATTAATTTCTAATTTCCATAGCTTGATTGATCAATCTCATTTTTTTTACATTCTTGGTTTGGTCTAACTCCTTGCCATTGAACACCATGTGTGCATTGTAAAGGGGCTCAGTTCTGTTAACCCTTTACATAGAGGCCTACAGGACTTAAGAAAGTCATGCACTTACCCATCATCCTCCTGATGATGAGCAGATCAAGGCACTACTCCTAAATCATGTTATGATTTAGAGACCATGAGTATTTATTTTATAAGGAAATTATTTTTTTCTTTTAATTTCCAGAAATGCTTGTGCTCTTTTCTTCATTTTATATATAAAAAATCTTTGATCTCACTCAAAGAGTACATCCAAACATACAAGCATTCATATAAAATTCCACTGCTTATAACAAGAATTTATACTTAATCAAATCTTCCAAAATTTGCTCATGCAAATTTTTTTTCTATTAATTTTTCCAGTGCTTGCTTAAATTTAATAAAATCATATAAAAGTCTAGATTTATTCTTCTGTGAACATAGGGCATGGTTTTTGAGAAAAACCCATAAAACATATTGGATTATGATCTGAACAAATCAGCACATATATAATATTGCTTTGTTCATATCAATTTTTATTGAACTAGACATGAGCATGAACCTCCTTATTCACACTGCCTATTTCCTTTATTTCTTTGATACCCTACTTCTCAGAAAAAAAATGTTTAACTCATCTTCTAATAAGGACTGGATTATTAAATCCTTTTCTGTGATCAAGGCAAGTGTAAGATCAAATATCTTTCAAAGCAAAAAGTTAAAACCATCATAACATACCAAAATAAATTAAAGTCTCAACCAAAAGGTCAACCATAAAATCGTCCATGTTCAATAAACATTCATTCAGAAAAATCAACAGAAAACCATATTATAATTTTTATATAAGAAAAACTACTTGGCTGCCCTTAGCATGGGTCTTAATGCCTCAAACCTCATTTATGATTATCACGCACCTTCCTCTTCTTTTCCTCGAGAATATCTAGGCTTGAAGACAATGTGAGTTCTTCTTTTTTTTTTAAATATGTTTCTGTTTTCCCCCAGATAAAAACCTCTGCTCCCCCTTTGATTTAAACCATTTAACTAGGGTTTTACTAGAGGAAAAACCCATTTTATCCTTACATTACTTAGAGAATTATGTGTGTGTAGTTATGGCTAAATGTGCCATTTTCTCTTGATTTCTATTTCTGGTAAAACAGTTTGCTTTTCTCTTTTCTGGATACATGCTATTTGCATGATTTTTATCTACACATTGTTTTCATATGGCTCAACTTCACAATGTATTTTATTATACCCGAGTTATTTCTCATGTTTCTTTCTATAAACTTGATTTTTAACTAACATAATTTACCATTTGCTTCTTTCTTGATTTATTTCAAAAATGCATTTATACTCATAAATATTACTTAACTGGTTTTTATGCATTTTAATTATCAAAAGGAGTTATTTTATCACTTTTATATTTTTCTGACTACATATGTATGTGATATTCATGAGATATGTGAATTTAAAAATTCATTCATTCTTTAGCTATTTTTCTTCTCATCATTATCTATTGAAATAATTATTCCCTTGCTTGTTTCTCTCATTCCCTTTTGATATCCATTTTCAAATTATTTTATTCTTCAATTATTTTCTATTAACTAATTTAATTTTCTTTTCATTTCAGAATTATTTTTATCTAAAAAATTTTGGGTCTTCACATACTCTCCTCCTTAAAGGAATTGTGTCCCACAATTATAAATAAATATATATTTTTCTTTTCCACTGTGCAAAAGTTTAATTTTTATCTCAGCAATTTAAAAACTTATGCATCCAGAACTAATCAAATATATATATAAATAGTATTTAAATTTATTATAATTTCAGGCATACCTTTATGCAGAAAATAGATTAGGATATTTATCCTTCATCCTATCTTCAGCCTCCCAAGTGCAATCATTTCCATCTAGACTCCACTGAATTTTAACCAATTTAATTATTTTGTTTCTTAATTTCTTTTCTTCTCTAGCCACTATGCCTACTGGTTCCTTTTATAAACTAGGTTTTCTTGAATTTCAACATGTGCAGGTGATTCAAGAATAGTTTTCTTATCATGCATCCACTTTCTTAATTGAGATACATGAAATACATCATGTATGCTACTTAATTCCTCTGGCAACTTCAACCTATAAGCCAAAGTCCCTATTCTTTGAACAATTTCATATGGTCCTATATATCTTGGTGATAGTTTCCCTGCTTTACCAAATCTCAATATTTTCCTCATTGGTGAAACTTTGAGAAATACATAATTTCCTACTTCAAATTCTACTGGCCTCCTCTTTTTATCTGCATATGCTTTCTGTCTTTCCTGTGCTGCTCTCATTCTTTGCCTCACTAACTTAATTCTTGCAGAAGTTTCCTTCACATGTTCTGGTCCAAGCAATACTCTTTCACCTACCTCCATCCAACATGCAGGAGATAAGCAAGGCTTTCCATACAAGGCCTCAAATGGAGCCATACCTATAGTGGACTGGTAGCTATTGTTATAAGCAAATTCAGCTAAGTAGAGATGATCTTCCCAGTTGCCACCAAAATCAAGTATGCATGCTCTAAGCAAATCTTCCAAAACCTTATTAACAATCTCAGTTTGCCCATCTGTTTGTGGGTGGTAGGCTGTGCTTAGGCTTAGTTCTGTCCCCATGGCTTCTTGAAAGCTACCCCAAAACCTTGAGGTAAACAAGGTGTCTCTATCACTAATGATAGTCTTAGGGATGCCATGCAATCTCACTATCTCTTTCACAAATAATTGAGCTAGTTTATGGGCATTTCTGTTTGAATTTATAGGAATGAAGTGTGATGTTTTTGTGTGCCTATCAACCACTACCCAAATGCTATCATTGCCTCTTCTTGTTCTTGGCAAACCATCCACAAAATCCATTGATATGCTTTCCCACTTCCAGGTAGGCACTTCTAAAGGTTGCAGTAGGCCTGAGGGTCTTTGATAATCTGCCTTAACTTGTTGGCATGTTAAAGAATTTGCCACATATTTTTCCACTGCTCCTTTCATCCCTGGCCACCAGTAATTTCTCTTGAGATCATGGTACATTTTTGTACCACCTGGATGTATAGTATATTTTGTTTTGTGATGCTCATCCATAACTTCTTGCTTCAGTTCCTCTACATTTGGTATGCAGACCTTCCCCTTTTTCCTTAAGTAACCTTTTTTATCTACTTCATAATTTTCCACTGTCATGCCTTGTGATATCATGTCCTTCTCCTTTAAATTTGTATCTTGATTCTGCATTTGTCCTATTTTATCAACCAGTGTTGACCTTAAAGAAATGAGGCTTAATTTACCATATTCAATCATCTCACTGTGTGTCTTAGCTGATACACCAATTTCTTCTTTTATTTCCACTTCACTGAGGATTGTCAAATCCTTGAACTCAGTCATCATTAAGCTTGCCAATCTTGCTTGATGTCTACTCAATGCATCTGCCACTTTATTTGCAATTCCAGGGATATACAATATATCAAGATCATAGGCAGCTAGGAATTCTACCCACCTATGTTGCCTCATGTTCAAGTCTTTTTGGGAAAACAAGTATTTAAGTGACTTATGGTCTGTAAACAATTCAAACTTAGCACCTAATAAGTAGTGTCTCCATAGCTTCAATGCATATACTACAGCAGCTAGTTCTAAGTTATGTGTAGCATACCTAGTTTCATTTGGCTTGAGTTGCCTTGATGCATATGCTATGACTCTACCATGTTGCATGAGCACCGCCCCTAGTCCAGATCCACTAGCATCTGTGTAAACCACTAATCCTTCATTACCCTCTGGAACTTGTAAAACTTGAGCTTCTATCAATGCTTTCTTCAGTGATGCAAATGCTTGTTCACACTTTTCTGTCCACACATATGGTTGCCCCTTTCTAGTTAACTTGGTCAGTGGGATTGCTATCTTTGCAAAGTCTTTTATAAACCTTCTATAGTAGCCTGCCATTCCCAAAAATGATCTCACCTCAGTTACTGATTTGGGTCTGCTCTAAGATTGAACTGCCATGACTTTTTTTGGGTCCACTCTAGTTCCTTGTTGAGATATAATATGTCCCAAAAACTTAACTTCATTTTGCCAAAATGTGCACTTAGTAAATTTTGCCTTTAAATCATGTGCTCTTAGTCTTGACAAAATCAGATGCAAATGCCTTGCATGCTCCTCTTCTGATTTTGAGTACACTAATATATCATCAATAAAGACAACTACAAATTTGTCTAGAAAATCTCTAAATGTCTTATTCATTAAATCTACAAAATATGATGGTGCATTTGTCAATCCAAAAGGCATCACCAAAAATTCATATAATCCATACCTTGTATTGAAAGCAGTGTACTAAATACTTTCCTCCTCTACTTTCATCTGATGAAACCCAGAGGCTAAATCTAGCCTTGAAAAGATCTTTGCTCCATTTAATTGATCAAATAGATCGTCAATTTTGGAGAGTGGGTATTTGTTCTTGATGGTAAATTTGTTTAATTCTCTGTAATCAATACACATCCTCATTGTACCATGATGCTTTTTCACAAACACCACTGGAGAACCCCAGTTTGAACTACTTGGCCTTATGAAACCCTTTTGCTCCAACTCTTCCAACTGTTGCTTTAATTCTATTAATTCTTTTGGACCCATTCTGGTAGGCTTCTTGATGATAGGACTTGATCCAGGAATTAACCTTATTTGAAATTCAACTGGTCTATTTTCTGGAACTCCTACAACTTCCCCAAAAACATCTGGATATTCATTTATCACTTTTATGTCTTCTAAAGTCAATTCCTTTTCAGTCATGCTCCATATTTGATCAAGGCAATTTTTTTTAGCTATTTCACTCATGACTAAAAGATTTTTACCATTTTCTGTTTTTAAAGAAATAGTGAAATTTTCTAAATTCAAAATTGCTTTGAATTTACTCAACCATCTACTCCTAGAATAATTCCTATTCCAGGATATTTCAACACAAATAAATCAGATTTAAACACATTTCCACCTATGTTTAATTCCACTCCCAAACATTTTAATCCTAGCAGACAAGAGCTACCTAGGGGACTTTGAATAAACAAGGGTTTTTCAACTGTATTGCATGTGAGAGCTAATTTATCCACTATATCTTATGAGATTAGAGAATGTGTGGCTCTAGTGTCATATATAACTGTGATTGGGTAATTTTTAATTAGAAGTATACCTTCCAATTGTCCAGAGTTTCCCACTGCATTTGCCTTTGCCTTGGCTTCCAATGCTCCTACCTTTGCTCCTTTCTTGAACTCTGGGCAGTTTCTTTTAATGTGACCTTCTTTCCCACAGTTATAGCAGCTGAATGGTGCTTTCTTAGCTGCTTGACACCTATTGCTCATGTGTCCTTCTTTGCCACAATTATAGCAAGTAACTTTCTTCTTAACTTCCCCAATGGCTGTTCCTTCCACTTTCTTATCTACATTCTTTTTGTCATAAGGATGTGCTCTATTTTTTCCCTTGCATTGTCATGTTGCTCAAAAGAACGAGCAAGATCTATGACTTGATCAAATGTTTTATCCTTGTAGGGTAACATTGCTCTACTCAGTCCAGCATTAAGTCCTTGAATAAATCTTGAATTCTTTGATTCTTCAGTCCCTATGAGCATAGTTCCATACTTAGATAAACTCTCAAATTTTTGAGTGTACTCAGTCACACTCATTGGTCCTTCTCTCAGTCTTATAAATTCCTCAAGCAGTGTGGCCTTAGCTGTTGCTGGAACAAATCTAGCCTCAAGCATCTCCTTAAATTGATCCCATGTTATCTCATTTTCTGGCCTTCCTGTGATGATCACCTCCCACCAATTTAGTGCTGCTCCTTTGAGCCTTCTTGAAGCTACCTGCCTCTTCCTTTGATCATTAATTTGCATGTCTGCAAATATTCTTTCTAAAGTTCTCAACCATGTCTGCACACCCATAACTCCTTCAGTGCCTTCAAAATCCTTGCCTCCTAAATTTGAAAATGTCTTCAATAGCTTAGCTAATTCTTCATGATGATTTTCTTCCCTCTGCACTGCTCCTTCCCTAAATGCTCTCACCAAATCTTGCAAATTAACCATTGGTGTTGTATTAGAGGGTCCTGCTCCAGTACTTGGTGGTCTTCCTACCATGGTTCACTATAAAATTGCATAGCTAGTTAGTCTTGCTTCTAATTTAATCATTTCAACAATTTATTCCTACTATGGATATTTTTTTTCAGAACCTTATCCATATAAGAAGATTGGATGATATGTGTATGCTATGTTTTAACAACATAGCTTTGATACCAACCGAAATGACCCACTTCTCTTTTCATTTTATTTTAATGAATTTTTAGTGAGTTTTTTTTTGTGGTCACTTCTCATAATTCATTCTCCCAAGATCCAGAATCTTACCAATATAAACATATCAGTGTATAACTAAATCATGTCATTTATATATATGAAGATATATAAATGGTTCTTTGCTTATCAGAGTAATTAAAATAGCAAAGAAACTCATTCACACAATGTTTCTCATATTTGAGAGACTTTTGTGTCACATAGTCATTCTCTCTATTTTTTTTGAACTCAGACTTGATTTTTAAATCCTAAAATGATCACATCATTTTCTTATCTAATTTCCTAGCTTGTGTTATAACTCAAATTAATTAATTTCTGGATTTACAACCTAGCTATTTGATCCATAGAATTTAGGGATTTAATACTAGATATTTTGACTGATACAGGGTCTTAGATCAATTCATACATATTTGTTTAGCCCGGGGTTCTACTTTTAAACTCAAGCAATTTTTATGTTAAGAAAAATGCTCAGAATATGATATGATCAGATAGATATCAGGGTAGGAACTTAGTTCAAAAACCAAGCAGTGAAGATAATACATTTGAACAAAAATGCAGACTCAATCTATCATATCAAATGGAGGCTTAGCATATATCTGAGGACAAGATAATCAAAGCTATGTTACAAATCAAATTAATACAAAATTCTCAAGTGAACTTATTAGGTAGACAGCTGATGTTCTCTTACGTAATAAGTGTTAGTGACTATGGTGTTGTGAAGTGATGGTCATGCCTATTACAAACAGGACTACATGTTACTTTAAACTGCCTCAGGTTGGTCATGACCAAATGCATCCAGACTTGAGTCATGTATCTAGATAGTAAGATGTGTTAAGTATAGTTGCTGTGAGACCTACAAGTACTAAAAATGCATATGGACCTACTACGCAAAGCAATGCAAATTCCTACTGTAAATCAAATGCCCAGATTAAGAATTATAGGCTTCATTTTTAAGCTTGACATATACTTATATCAATTACAAGTCATGATCATGCTTTTCTGGTTAGCCCGGTCTAGGTTCAACTCAACCTTTAAAAGATTTATTACATTTTTTTTTCTTTCTAAAACTATTTCTACTTTACAATTAAAAGTTCATCAGACATTGCCAAGGAAGATATGACCACATATCAAATTATATGGCATGATCTCCTATATCATACTTCACCAGAGATTATCCAGATCAGTTGCTTAAAACAGAAACTCACAAACACACATATAATACTAAAGTTTTTACATATTCTTTACACAGAAAAATAAGCAAATATTAATCCTGGAAATACTTAGAACATAATAAAGTTTTGCCTAGCTTATTTATTACAATATTTCTGCCATATTCCTTAAGCATTTTAAATTCAAGTAAATCTTCAAATATCCATGCAAGCAAGTTTCTCATGCTTCCTTTCCTGCAACAACATCTAGAGCTGCCTCGATAAAAATGAGACACCCCAAATGTTACAAAGCAACAAATAGGGTTAGAAATAAATTTTTGGTATGAGTGAAATCACATATTAAATATTTTTTAAATTCTTAAAGCTGCATAGAGAACATATCAGTTTAATGATATACTAATTCATACTAAAATCTGAGCATGGGTAAGTTTATCTATCAATCATACACCCAAACAACCATTCATTCACTTCATTCAGACTTTCATGTACATGCTCCTATGGATTAATTTCTAATTTCCATAGCTTGATTGATCAATCTCATTTTTTTTTACATTCTTGGTTTGGTCTAACTCCTTGCCATTGAACACCATGTGTGCATTATAAAGGGGCTCAGTTCTGTTAACCCTTTACACAGAGGCCTACAGGACTTAAGCAAGTCATGCACATACCCATCATCCTCTTGATGATGAGCAGACCAAGGCACTACTCCTAAATCATGTTATGGTTTAAAGACAATGAGTATTTATTTTATAAGGAATTTTTTTCTTTTAATTTCCAGAAATGCTTGTGCTCTTTTCTTCATTTTATAAATCAAAAATCTTTGATCTCACTCAAAGAGTACATCCAAACATGCAAGCATTCATATAAAATTCCACTGCTTATAACAAGAATTTATACTTAATCAAATCTTCCAAAATCTGCTCATGCAAATTTTTTTCTAGTAATTTTTCCAGTGCTTGCTTAAATTTGATAAAATCATATAAAAGTCTAGATTTATTCTTCTGTGAACATAGGGCATGGTTTTTGAGAAAAACCCATAAAACATATTGGATAATGATCTGAACAAATTAGCACATATATAATATTGCTTTGTTCATATCAATTTTTATTGAACTAGACATGAGCATGAACCTCCTTATTCACACTGCCTATTTCCTTTATTTCTTTGATACCCTACTTCTCAGAAAAAAAATGTTTAACTCATCTTCTAATAAGGACTGGATTATAAAATCCTTTTCTGTGATCAAGATGTTAGATCAAATATCTTTCAAAGCAAAAAGTTAAAACCATCATAACATACCAAAATAAATTAAAGTCTCAACCAAAAGGTCAACCAGAAAATCGTCCATGTTCAATAAACATTCATTCAGAAAAATCAACAGAAAACCATATTATAATTTTTATATAAGAAAAACTACTTGGCTTCCCTTAGCATGGGTCTTAATGCCTCAAACCTCATATATGATTATCACGCACCTTCCTCTTCTTTTCCTCGAGAATATCTAGGCTTGAAGACAATGTGAGTTCTTCTTTTTTTTAAATAAGTTTCTGTTTTCCCCCAGATAAAAACCTCTGCTCCCCCTTTGATTTAAACCATTTAACTAGGGTTTTACTAGAGGAAAAACCCATTTTATCCTTACATTACTTAGAAAATTATGTGTGTGTAGTTATGGCTAAATGTGCCATTTTCTCTTGATTTCTATTTCTGGTAAAACAGTTTGCTTTTCTCTTTTCTGGATACATGCTATTTGCATGATTTTTATATACACATTGTTTTCATATGGCTCAACTTCACAATGTATTTTATTATACCCGAGTTATTTCTCATGTTTCTTTCTATAAACTTGATTTTTAACTAACATAATTTATCATTTGCTTCTTTCTTGATTTATTTCAAAAATGCATTTATACTCATAAATATTACTTAACTGGATTTTATGCATTTTAATTATCAAAAGGAGTTATTTTATCACTTTTATATTTTTCTGACTACATATGTATGTGATATTCATGAGATATGTGAATTTAAAAATTCATTCATACTTTAGCTATTTTGCTTCTCATCATTATCTATTGAAATAATTATTCCCTTGCTTGTTTCTCTCGTTCCCTTTTGATATTCATTTTCAAATTATTTTATTCTTCAATTATTTTCTATTAACTAATTTAATTTTCTTTTCATTTCAGAATTATTTTTATCTCAAAAATTTTGGGTCTTCACACTCGGTCGGTACTTCAGAGTTTTTTTCGACAAGTATTGAAACAATTCATGGTGCATGAACACATCATTAACGCGTGCAAGCGAACTTTCTTTGGCATGCTCCGGGATAATATATCCTTGCGAAGGAATTTAAGCCCATTGAAACATATTTTTCAAGAAAGTGGCCTTAGTGTAGTGTGTTTTTCAAGAATGTGGCCTTAATGTAACATCCCCCTACTTCCCAAAACTAATGGCTACGGTTGCTGCAACCATCCATAGTCATTAATCCTCGACAACCAGCTACGGCTATGTTAGATACATTGATATGCAAAAACACAAGAATATAGAAAAAAGTTTAAACAACAAACATATTCCACATTCCATTTCAAAATATTTCAAATTCATTACATAATCCCAATATGTTGATCACGTTCATATAACATATAATTAATACAAAATACGCTAAGAGCGACATTTGAAGATGCCCGCTTGGTTGATCAGAGTATATAATAAGGCAATTAAAACAAATTTTCCTTTACATCCAAAACACATAGTTGAATAAAATAACTCTTTATTAACTAGCTTGCCTACTGCATCTCTCTAGAAGCTTTACTCGTCTAAAAAGAAAACCTAGAAACCCTAAACCTCCAACTACTGAAAATCAATTGAGCACCCAAGAGTTTAAGAGGAAAACAAAAACTTCAGATCAGACATAAAGCCTGGTATAAATAATAATCTATAATCTCAGACCATTTAGATATCTAGTGAGACTACGCCGCTTAACAGATCGGGTTTTCCCCTTTTAGTATCCTAAAAACTTTATAAAACCATATATTGTGCTCCTGCAATCACAATGGTTAAAAAACTCAAAATAACATGATGATACACAAACAAGCAGTTTAATTCTTGATTACCCATCCCTGTTCAATCTGACTATTTGTCTTGTTTATAGTTTCTAGGGTCACTATTAACCTATTAGTTTTCTTGGGCTTACTATTAACCTTTTAAATGTATATGGACTCCCTGCCCGATTTCATGGTTTTTATGGGATCACTAATAACCTATTGGCCCTTGCCAATATATTTACTGTTTAATGGGTTCTCCCTAAACCTATTCGTAACTCCAATATCCTTTTTTCTTATCGTAATTTTCATAGGTTGACTAGGAACCTATTGTCTTCTATCAATATCTTAAACCGGTTATAGTTTTCATGGGTTAACTACCAACTTATTGGCCCCTGCCAATATATAAACATAGTTTTCATGGGTTTATTATGAACCTTTCTTCCCAACGTCTTCTTTTATACATAGTTTTCATGGGCTTATTATGAATCTATTGGCTCATGCCAATATCATTCCTTATACATAGTTTTTATGGGTTTACTAGGAATGTATTAGCCCCTACCTATATCTTTAACTATTATTTTACATTCCTTATTATATATTCAAATGGGTCAACCTAGCTGGTTATTCTGCCCTTCCCCAAAGTACCATTATAGGTTCATTACAATCTGAATATTAATATGAAGAAGTAACACAATAATATCCACCCCTATGGTTTAATCCCCTTGAAACCATTTATATAAAAAATTGGTTAAACTCTTTAAGCTATTAATCAAAGGAAACTTTTTGTTTCAAAACTCTTTAATTTATGCTATGGTTTTTCCTTTAAAATGAGATTGGGTTATTTGTTTTGAAAACAATAAAATGTCACTTTCGAAAACCATGGATAGCCTCTTTCGTAAGCACATAAAACTCCTTTTCAAAACACTTACCTTTTGAAGCTTTTCAACTTATTCCTTTGAAAACCAAATATACTTCCTAAATGTACCAAAACATTACTTAATAGTCTTTATAAACATAGCTTCGAAAACAATGACCCCTTTTGAAAATATTGGGTTTTACGTTTAAAAATGCCTTTTGGGTCAAAATGAATATTTGCAAATGTATCCCTTTCAAAACTTTTAATAAAATTGTTTGGGGAAAATTTGATGGTGTCAGTACCATCTATTCGAAAGCTCAAAATCTTTGAGTAAAACTTTGAAGGATAGCATTGAAACCCTCTTTCGACACCATTGCCTTTGAAACTCTTAAACTCCTTTTGAAAGCATTTAGGAAGTGGCTTAGCTTAAGATAAAAGCAAAGGCAACCGTTTTAAAGTATTGATGGCATCAAAACACTCGAAAGGTAAAAGAAATGGCAGCTGGGTTTCGCCTAGGTCGGAACCCTCATTTTTGAAAGAATCCTTTTATAAACTAAGGGTCTTTTTCGAAAGCTCTGCTTTTGGTCAAAGAAAAACAGCATCAGGTTCGAAATTAATAGGGTATCGACTTGGTCGAAAGCAACCTTCAAAAACAAGGCAGGCACATCTTTTAAAAGTAAACTAGGGTTTCGACTTTGTCGAAAACAATGCTTTTGACACCTTACCTTCCGCTCTTCGCCAATCCACTTCGTACCAACCTCATTGATACCATGTGTATTGCTTTCGGCTTTAGTAGTTACGGCTAGGTTTGTTTCGACTGAGTTAAAGCGGAGGCAAAAGAGTCGAAAGGTACTTCCAAGATGGACGAAACTATCTTTTTCTAAAAAGCTGAATTAGTGCTAAATTTAGTAATAACTTTATAACTAACATGCCTATTTGTAATCCTTTAATTGGTTGCCTTAAAACTTATCAAATACTTTATAAACATAACTACTGCATAATCACAGATTCAAATCAAGGAAAAGGTTAACATTTAAGCCCTTCCATTAACCAAAACCAGTATTGCAAATAAGTCCTTCTTTTCAAATAATTTATTTTCCATGGAAAATTAATTAGGAAAAATCCCCACAAATCATAAAGATTCACTTTCATCATGTTGTCAAACACATTAAAATTTCAAACCCAATTTCTTACTAAAATAATTGAAATTAATTTTAAACCTAATTATATCATATTTTCCTTTAGAAATTCAAAATAAATTTTCCATAGCTTGAAAAATTACAAAAATTGAAACCCATCTCCCAAATCATGTTTTACCTAGCATATAATTTTTCCATGATATTCTAAAATCATTATTTATTGGTTTTACCCTAAAATCTTGTAAATTCATATGTAAATGAATTCATTTAAATCAAAGGTATAATAGTTCAAGCATATCATCGTCCAAAACATCATAAAAATGAATTTAACCCTAAATCTAAAAAAGTATGATTATATAAAAAAATAGAGATGGAATAAATTATTATTCACCTTATATATGATAAGATCTTTGAGATTTGATTTGTAATTAATCCCCTTGCTTTAATTCCTTAGCTTGATTAAATTCCTCTTCTTCCTTGCAATGGCCAGCTCCTTTAGGTTTTACTTTTTGTTTATTTTTTTGAGAATTGAAAGTAAATTTGAAAATGAATGGGCATGTGGATATAATATGCGACTATTCCTAATGTACCCAAGTTTTAGTTAATCATAAAGGCCATTTTAGGCCCATTTAATCAATTACATAAGCACGACCTTCTTATAGTTTTATTCAAATCCCAATCCCCTTATCATCATTATTATATTTAATTTATCTAATCAAATACCCTGAATAATGTTATCAAAAATTAGGGGTGTTACACTTAAGCTCGGCCAATTTCTGCTGTAGAAGTGTCAGAAGTAGCAGCCGACACCGAATGCATCAAATGTGGCAAATGGATGCTTGCCCGATCTATGGTCGCAAGACTGCTTAGAGCTTGAAGAACCCAAGTATTGCTTATGTGATGTGGTGATCTAAGGGTTGCAGTACAAAGGCTGGTCTCCGCTATAAGCAAGAAAATTAGGTTGATCTCCCTAGCGTTATGTTTGAGATTGGGATTTGCGCTTTGAAGAGGATGATTCTCTTAAATGATAGCTTTTTCCCTTCCATCGTCTTTTTTCCTACGCCTACCAAACTTTGAGTTGCAACTAGATTAATTATATGTCGAAGGACCTCTTAAGTGAATGAAGGCCCGAGACTGAGTCATTGCACCAACAAAGACCTAACGAGAACATATGAGTAACTATTATGCGAAGGATTAATGAAGAGCGTGTTGGTGAAGTGTACATGGTCTGACCACCCATCGACTAACAATACAATTTGAGGCTTCAAATTTCTTATTACTCCATTTCTACCGACACACAGATACATTTAAATAAAACAATGATTACATTGCACTATATGTACCTCTGTGGTTTTCTCCTAAAAAATCAATATGTACTGATTTGGCTACAATCCTCCTACACAATTCAAAATCTATGTTTATAATCAATTACCTCCTTATCCTATTTATTTAATCAATTCAATACATATAATTAGATTTGGAAGCTGTATACTTTATATACCTTTATTCGCTCATTCCATGTATATTTCACTATGCTTTTTTAGTAAAGTCCACTTGTAGTTTACTATGGTTATGTTCACTTACTGGTGTTTTAACTAAAATGCTATATTTTCCTTACATTATCAGTTTACCTTTTTCACAACTTACTGTATACGTAGAATATTTTCACCACCTCCATACACGAAGCACGGGTTCGCATTTGACAACATTATACTGAAGACTCACAATCTCCAATATATCATATTAAGTGATATTGACTTATGAATTAATGTATTTCTTATAAAATACTCTCATGATTCAAGTGTCAGACACATCAGAAATCATGGCATATGTATAATTACATACGTATCTATTCCTTTATTCTATTAGGGCTTCTTTAGTGTTCCACCTTCACTATATAAGTTATATTATTATACAACTTTTATATTTACTTATGTATGATTTCATATAAATTAAATCCCATTTAAATAATTTTAATTAATTAACTCTTTAATTAGTTTTATATTAGTATTCTAATAAAACTTTATATTGGACATATCTGCTATAACCTTTATCGTGTACATTATAACCTTTATGGTATAACACATTTAGCTTATATATGTGTATTTTTATTTACTCAACCTATAATTATTTTATTCAATTAATTAACCTTTATTTTATTTAATTAATTTTTTAGTTAAATTATATTAATTTCAAAATTTATCTTGTATATACATACATGTATACTTATGTTACCTTAAACATGTTGAAATAACATAAAATACATCAACATATATAATGCATGCATATCAGTATTAATTAATTAACTTATTTGATTAATTATTATATTAAACTTATAAATAAAATTTAGAATTTGAAATTAATATTTAAATAGCTTCAAACATTTTGTAATTTCCATTACCTTTTCATACATTTTGAATATTTATATTATATTATAACCTTTTATAATAAACATGTTTTTATTTTAAATTCAAAACCTTGCCTTAATTTTCAAAACTATTTCGAAAATTAGCCCAATGCCTAATTCAAATTGGGCTTATTCTTTTAGGAACAACATTTGGGATTACTTCATCTTTTGGGCCAGGCTGGTAACCAAGTATGACAAGGTACTTACTTATCCAATTTCAATCCTAAACATTACCTTTTTAAATACCGTACTAAGTGGGCAAGCTTAATTAGTTAGCCCTAACATAACTAATTTAGACCGCATAGGCTATTGGGCTACGATACTATTGTTGGAACTAGACCAGCTCATAGCGGAATAAATAGATTAGTTTCACTTTTTACCATTTTGGATATTTAATAGGCCAATGAAATCTAAATTCATTTAGAATTTTTCTAAGCTTCTTAAAAATAAAATCAGTATTTTGTTTGTATGGAAAAAGGAATTTTAAATATAATTTCTACTTATAAGTATTATAATGAACATACCAAATACATTCATTTGTGTGAAGTGTAAGCGTAATATACAAGTGGTGCATATATGTGTAAATGAAACATGTACAAATAAATTAAGAGAAGGGAACTATTTGTTTTTCTCTCTTATTGTATTCAATTAATAAAGAGAAGATACGACAAAATATGAAAAGAGAAACCTTTTTTCTGTAATCATTTAGCCTTTGTGAAATCTTTTTTGGCCTATAACTTTTGATAGAAGTTGAATTAGGGTCTGAAACCACTTCCATTGAATCAGGATGATGGTTTCCCTTTCCGTAGAGTGGTTAGATCAAGAAAATGAATTTATTGTCTAAAAGTTATATTTGTTTGAAGTTTAATTTGATTTTAGATAGCTTAAGTGGGTAATTAAGTCATTATTGATGAGGCCCATGACCCATTTCAGGACTAGGGATTTGGGGTCTGATGGGCCATCTCCCTCTTCATTTAACAACTCGCAAAATAGATATAAACCTCCGTTAAATATATTCTAACCAGAAAGCAACCTTAAATCACACATCAACTATCAAAATCACATCATTAGAAGGAGATTAGCAAGATTTACTTTTGGGATTGGAGATTTGCCACTGGAAGGCCTTGGGATCCATTCTTGCTATTGTTCATTAGAAGATTTAGGGATTTGCTTGGATTAAGGTGAGTGATTAGATCTCTCACTTACTAATTAGGACAGTTTACCCTCTTAATCATGCCATAAAAATTAATATAAAAATACTAGAAATGTTTATGGACCATTTTAAACCATATTTGTGAATTTTGGGTGGTTTGGACTTAATTTGCAAAATGTGTTCTTATCGGTTCCTAAGCTAACACTTAAATTTAGATCTCTTCGGAATTAGTAGAATTGGATGCTTGGCTGTTGTTTTGATTGTCATATGATATATGTATCCTTATGGGGTGCGATCCATATGGGGTAACAAGGAAGGCGTTATGAGCTTGCATACTAAGTTTCAGGTCGTTTTATGTACATGCGATCAAATTATGGCTGTTGGAAGATGGTTCGATGGTGGTTTGGCTTTGATGGTTTGGCGTTAGCATCAAATAGATGGATCAATGGAGCTTCAAATATGATGGTTCGACATAGCACCTAAGTGGATGGTTCGGTAGTTTCTCACATTGGATGGATCGGTGGTACCTTATATTGGATGGATCGGTAGTATTTATATTGGATGGATCAGTTTCTGTTCAAAGGTTATGGATCGGTGGACTGCACGAGGCTTATGGATCGGTGGGATGGCTGAGGATATGGATCAGTAGGGGATCAATCACTTTAGATTGGTGGGGAGAATTTTGCAAGAAATTGGTGAAGTCCACGGTTCGGTACCGAACCATGGAATGTTTAATAAAATTGGGTTAAGACACATGGTTTGGTACTGCACCATAAGATTTCACTATAGGAGGTGTGATCCATCGAGGGGTGTGGGAAGACCAACATAAACTCGTTGCTGAGGTGATGGTTCATCGATGATGGTTCAATGATGGCTCCACTGTTGGAAAAGACGACGTCAGTGATGGTTAGTTATACTCCGAGACGCAGAGTAGACGACAATGAGTCGGATTGATGGAACTATCGGAGGAGAGAAGGGGACACATGATGATATTCTATGATCAGCGATGATTGTCTAGGATGGTTCCTAGCCGCGATGACTTCTGGAGGGAGTTGTATGGACAGTTTTGAGAGGGATTCTTCTACGGAGAATGTGTGTCAAGGGATCAGTGATATTTGAAGATTTTGATGTGTACTTGTAAAGCGGAGGTATGGGTTATGATATTCGCTTGGGTGACGATGGGCTCTAGATGCTTCACTTAGAGTGATGATGGCCCCTCGAGCGACGATGGCTCTTAGGTCACATGATGTTTGGATCCATTTACCCTATACTATCATATTGGTGATCTTGTTTCCTGACCTTCTAACTGGCATGAATTTGAGTATAGAGAAACTAGGACTTTTGAGTAGTCCTTGACCTAACGATGGGGTCATACAAATATTATATATCCAATGCACCAGGTGAGTAAATGTGAAGATGGATGATGGATGCTATGTTTGCCTGATTTATTATCATCCGTTGTACTTTGACACACTATACACCCATGATGATGGTCATAGAGTAGTATATATTTTTATATGTGCCAACTCTATGGATGTAGAGATAGGTCGGGTATTATTTTACACATCGTTTGTCGTATTTTTATTTATAGTATTTGAGATTTCTACCGTTCGTACCAGACTATTGTCTGGCCTGGTGTTATATGCATTGTTCTTATTACTATGGGTACTTTTAAATGAGTATATTAGAGGCATCAGGTTTGTAAGCATGTGAAGCTATTCAGATGGCAAGCAGGAGGCTATTCTCTTGTACTATTATATTTACACTTTTGCTATTTCATTGCACAGGACTATGGGGCTTACTAGTGCATTTATTTTGAGAGACAGTTATATATGCATTATTTTGAGATGTATAACTCTATTTCATCCACTGCACTGTTATTTCTCTGATGTTGCAATTCATTTTTGGTTATTTACTGACTTGTCTGTTATGTTTCAGTAATGTTTATTAGTATGCTTTATCCAATGCGCTGTGAGATAGATGACTGGTTCTATATTGTCTATTTACTTTATAACCTTGATGATTGCCCCATACCGATCGAGCACCGTTATAGTGCACCACTCGGTTGTCGGAGGTGTAGGACGGCCGTCACAAACTTCGAACAAATTCAAGCATACCAAAGACTTCGACATCATCGAGGTGCTTCGACTTTTACTTAGAGTGAATTTATTTTCTTTTTCATTCTGATTTTTTTGTGATCTGCAGTCTTTTCTTTATTGACCATGCGAATGAGCGAGGCAGTATGAAATAGGTTTACGAAGATAGATTGGCCTTATAGTTGAATATGTTGGGCTGAGTAATTATTAAAGGGTTTAAACTTGAATATGCCGGGGTTCAATAATTATTGAACTTGAACCTAAATATTTTGGAATTGAAAATTGAACCTGGACGTTATTAATTTTTTGTAGACTATATTTGTGTATTGATTTGCAAGGTTTACCGTAACGACCCGATATTTTCAACCATTCGCATCCACACATGTCGGACTTGAATTGTTCAAAATACCGAATTGTAATTTAAATTTGGCAAAAATTGGCATATGCAGTAAATAAATAAATCACAGATCACAGACACAGAGTAATATAATGCAACGGAAGCAAAGAGATAGTAGTTCATGAAGCTACTATATAAATACATCAGAGTTAGACAAGATACAACAGAAGTTCAATACAATAATCAAGTACAAAGCTGAATACATCACTGGAATCACTGGATAACTGGAATCAACTGAACACTGAAATTGAAATAGATAGCTGGATCTTCAAGTAATGCTCCAACTCCGAAGGTGAGTCTCAAATGCTGTCTCACTCAGTCTGACCCGAGCATAAAGCAAATACACAAAACACTCGAGTCGGGACATACATACTTATACAATGTAAACCAACTCAAGTGAACTGTAATATAAGGTACAAGTAACTAAAGGATGCTTGGGACCGCCCATCCTCTAAGGATCCATTAAACTATTTACTATGTAGTAATATTTCGCTATTATAATAGTCTATAAGTAAAATAAACTTACTTTTAAATAGCGTTAAGGCTTTACATTTTCCACCATAACACGTAATAGTGCTAGTAGTCTATACATTACCTGCATATCTCCTGATCGGAAGACTACGAGAAGATACTCCATAGGTATGACACAAATCAAACTCGTAGAAGGCGCACTAGGGTCGGTGACACGGCACAACGACGCAATGCCAGGGTAGATATACCAATTACGCACACGGGCTGGTGGTAACGCGTAACAGCTACTACCGCCTACCTTGAGCCACACCCCCAAATCAAAAATCAAAAGTGGCCACCAAATCAATCTCAAAGTCAGAATATAATATCGAAGGAGTGTGTCCGATCGAAGGAATGACCTTACTTGGCCTGAGATCACTCTTATTTTAGCCACCTTAAGCCAACTCACGGGAGTTGGGTCCTCATATATACTTTAAAGGACGTCGCCACCATCCTACTTCATTCTGGAATCTCCACCGCGTACAAGGTTGTCAAAGTGGTTTTCGGTATCGACAGAAAGTATGCCCATATCCGATCCCGGTCTCTTTGCCAACCAATCGTTATTATAACCCATGGCTATTTATTTTAAAATCATTTATACTTCAAAACCAAAATGTCATATCCATTTATTTCAAAATAGTTTACCCTTCAAAAACCAAAATATCATATCCATTTCAAAAGCCCAAATACGATATCATTTCCATTTCAAAACCCAATAAAATATTATATTATTTCCTTTTCAAACCCAATCAATAATATATCATTTCTATTTCAAAACCCAATCAATAAAATATGATATCATTTGAATAAATCCAAATTTCCAAATCACTGAATATTTCCTTCAATTTATTTAAACTTGAAATAGTCCTTTCCAAATCATCTTAATCGAAAACCACTTTATAAAGTCATTTTCTTAACTCTTCAATTTCAATAATATTTATAAAATCATAATAGTTTGAAACATACTTATTTAAACCATTTAAATTAAATGTTAATATCTTCAAAACAAGATTCGTTTAAATCATTAAATGTCAAATAATATTCATTTCACAGTTGTAGCATTTCTAAGTTCATTCATCTAATTATAAAATTTCCAAAACATTGTAAATTTCAGCTACAACAACATTTATAAAGTGTTACAGTAGATATATTAGTATTTCGAAAACACAGTCAAATTCAGAAACAGCAGCACTTACATAGTGCTACAGTAGGTATTTATTTCTTATTTCAAAGCAGTTTACTTTCAGCAACAACAACACTTACAAAGTGCTGCAGTAGCTTTATTATTATTATTTCATAATATAGTTCAGTTTCGGCGACAACAGCACTTACAAAGTGCTGCGGTAGCTCTTATTATTCCAAACTTAGGTTATTTTCAGAAATGATAGCACTTAACAAATGTTGTCTAAAAACCATAGCATTTCTGAAGTGCTACCAATAATAATTCCAGATTTAATATAAAATTTCAGAAACAATAAAACTTCAATTTTAACCATTTTAACCATCGTATTTCCAGCTTCAGAAAATATGCATTTGGATATCATTTATCTTATGATTAAATAAAATAAATTTATAACTAAAATATCCAAATTAAATATAATTCATTTATAAGTCAAAATTTCACTACTTCACTTAACTTTTTGTTTTGAACAAATAACTTTACTCTTTAATTTAGAATATTCATCTCATAAATAGAATATTTCTATTACTAAATTAACTTAAACTTTCACTTGAAAACTAAATTTCCAATTATCAAGTTAAGCCATCTTTAAGTTACATTTTTCCATTAAATTCATAATCACCTATTTTTACAAAACATAACCATAAATCAAATATTTTATCATAGTTAATATAACAATCCAATTCTCTTTATAAATCCATTCATTTAGACATCAACTAACTATGATTTCAAGTTAAATAAATTTTATTACAAAATGCCCAATTAAAACTGTATTTCATTTTATCACTTCAAAATAAATTATTTATTATACAACCCATATTCAATTTCAAACCAAAAATTGATTTCAATTACCACATTAGATTTTAAAATTCCATATTAGTCAACTTTAATTATTAAGTTATTTCTCATAAATAAAGTTCTTTAAATTACCATTTAATACCAAATAAAGATTTTTAACTTACAATTTAAATCCAATTATCACTTATAAAATTTTAACTTGTTGGAAACCAATATCTCTTTATATTTTAAATCAATGAATTAACTTTTTAATCAAAATTCCATATATTTAAAGATTCAAAATACTTAATAATGTTAGAAAACTATTATAAAATTTCATCCATGGGCCTGTATAAAATTTTCTAACCTAGGTCAAGTGATACGGATACGTATCATTTCAATTCATAATTTAAAAAGAAAAATCCAGGTTCTTTCATTGCAAACCCACAATCCCAAGTAAAATAAATACAATAAAAATCACTCGAGCCTATCATTTCAGCCCATAGTGTTTTTTCCTTAATCTAAAGTCCGTTCGGGTATGTATCATTTCAACCCATAGGGATAAGGAACTTGTTGTGTGATAAACATGAATTAAAATAACATTATAGCATATAATATCATATCAGATGATGTAACAGGTATATAAACAGCATTTAACATCATATAAACATATCACAGGCAGGTATGAACATAGCATAATAATTTATACAATTCACTTGTCATCATTTCACAATCATATAAGTACGTAATATCTAGAGTGAATAACTCACCTTTTTAAACTAGAATTGACAAATTCAGTATAAAAATCCAAAATCCGCAAAGCACGAAAAAGCACGACAAAGCACAATGCAAACTTGAGTGGATGAAGAGTCAGATCCAAATCTTGTATGCAAACAAATATTACATACATAAGAATATAATTCAATACAAAGAATAGAGGTTAAAATAATGGAAAAATATATGAATCAAAGTGGCATAACTTGCCTTAATCAATCAATGGATTGGCTACACCATATATGGGTTCAATTGTTTCGACTATAGGGCTTGGTAGAGCCGAGCAAGACATAGAGAAAACAAAGAGAAAAGGAAAAAGAAGAAGAAAAACAGAATAGAAAAAGAAGAAGAGGAAGCCATGGATCTTGCATATTATTTTCTAGAAATAAAATGAGAAAGGAGTGAATGGGAAATAATCTTGTACGTGATTTGATAAGAGTAATTCACAGCTATGGAAGGAAAAAGAAGAACGGCTAAGGAGTGGAGTCTTGAATGGTAAGAAAAGAAAAAGTCACCCTTTGTATTAAAGGAAAAGAATCATGTATATATTTTATTCTCAAATGCAAATGGGAAATGAGGATATTAAGATGAAAATGAAATATTCTTGTATGTGAATGGCAAAAGGAAATACACGGCTAAAAGATGGTTTGGATGGCAAGTAAAAGAGTGAATGCTAGGAAACGGAAAAAGGCATAAGTTAAGGAGAAAGAAACGTATATATGTTTTATTCTTAAATGCAAATGAAAACGATAGATGGGAAATAAATTTTGTACGTGAATTTCAACTAGATAAGCACGGCTATGAGTAGAGAAATTCATGGCTAGGAATGTGGAGGAAACGGAAAGAAAATTAATAAAGCAGTTAGGAAATAAAAAGGTAAGAATTTAAACTATGTAACGTGTGTCTCCTTGATTTTCTCTAGCCATTTATAAAAAGATATAAAGAAATAAATTCCAATAAATACAATAAAAGTCTAGACAAATAAATAGAGAAATAAAACAAAGAGATGGATAGGAAAAATATAAAATTAAAATACAGAAATTAATTGTGTGTAAAACGCTGTATTTTATCTAATTTAAAAAGTATAAAGCGGAATTTTACGAAACGAAAAGCAGCACGAATATCAAAATTATATTCTGCTTCAAAGAAAAAGATAAAAATTTAAAAATTCAAAATTCAAAATTTTCAACTGTGGTCAAACTTTGACTTTCATTTGACCAAAAATATAAGAATTTCTGAAAATGTTTAATTTATTGTATTTGGAAAAGAAATTACAAACAAATTCCAAACTTACATTGGAAAATTCCAGAAATTCAATTTTTAAATAATTTAAAATCAAAGTTTTCAAATAAGATTAAATTAAAAATACTTACAAAATTATGGGCTGTTACACTCTACCCCACTCAAAACTTTTCGTCTCTAAAAAGGAACGAGATAGGCAAAACAAGGAAAACAAGATAGAATGAGATAGGGTTAAGACAAGATGAAAAAGATTGGAAAACAAGATAAGATAATAAATTTAAAACCATGAAAATTTCAGCTTGAATAATAGTTGATTTCACCTAAGTTAAATAAATTTTAACTAATTCTAATTTCATTATCTTACCATCCAATTACCTTAAATTAACAATTTCTAAAATCATGAATTTGGAAAAATCTTTTATTATTCTTATAATTTATTCAATAAATATAATTCTTCTTTATTAAAAATCATTATGAACTTTATTCCACTTAATATGTATCTAGTCAAATATATTAAGTATAATTATATTTATTGTAACTATTCTAATTTATTTATAAATTCTTTTAACACCATTTTTATGGTATTTTATACAATTAACTTTTCATTCTATTTACCTCTATTAATCCCTTTTATATTGTATATTATCCAATTATATTGTTAGCTTCGAATAATTAAGGTAAGTTATATTGGAATGCAGTAGAATATTATACAAATAAAATTTTCTTAATTCAATCATCCAAGCTTAAATATTTATTCATAATTCTGATTTCATTTTATAATTGAAATTATCGTTTAAGATAAAATTTAAGAATTAAATTTCCGATTTACCTTCAAACTAATTTAGTGATAAATAAATATACACAATATATATCAAATCAAATTTTAAATCATATATCACATATATTATAAATCAAGTCATATTTAAAAATCCAAATCACTTTAATTCTCCAAAGCAAGACTGTAACAAAACTACAGAATGGTCTCTTTGCTTCGAAACTCGAAAATGAATGTTGATGCAGTCATCACCGAAATTATTTTCCAATGACAAAGAGAAGAGCACTGATTTACAACTTAAAAATTCTCTGAAACAATTTCTACTTGAAGTGCTTTACATAATATACCCTTTAAAACATTAAACACAAATTTTGGAACCATCGGAAATTACATTCTTAGTTTCTTATTTTAAATTCATTTAAATTTCTAAATTAATTTATAACCATGTTTTACAGTTCAATTATTTATATGTGAAACAAAGCCAATGGTTAGAAGACAAAGTCAAATATTATTTATTAATAACCTATTCAATTAACTATTAAAATTTAGAAAATTATATTTATAAATATAATATAATTATACAAAAATTTTATAAACCAAATTTGAAAACAATATTGTGTCAGTTTGCTCTACTCAGTGTTTTGGAGATCCTATCGATAGCGTTGATCAGACGAATCGATCGAAAACCCAAATCAACATCAACAACTCAAACAACATAATATATAAAACATTTTAAATATAGATTTACAAATACACTATACATGAATAGATTTTCAAAGCAAGGATAGAGATTCCAATTTGATTAACTCAAATCAGAGAAAATTTTGATTCGAAGATTAGTTCGAAACAAAAGACAAGATGGTTAAACAACAGAGTAGGAAGATGGATAAGCTTATATAAATTGTGGGCAACCTTAACCGGGTCAACCTTGATTTAAAGAATAAGATCGATGTATAATTCTGGGCAAGTCTACATTCGATCTCAGTAGATAGAATTCGGGTTTGACAAAAGATATCAGCATTTAAACCGAGGATATATAAAATCTCCAGTGAATCAATGCCTATTGTAACGGAGTTTCACCCCTTTACAAATCAATCGAAGATTGGAAAAAACGCTGACTCATTGTAAAGATCATCTAAAGTGGAGTTATGGGATACTCCAAAATCTAAAGAAGACGGATAGTGGGGAAAAAGAATGAAATTTGGAACCGCAGGGAACGTTCCAAAATTCAAAGGACACCGAGTCAAAAGGAAGAGATTCACACTCGAATGAAAGTGATTCTGTAAATAAATTTACTATATATGCTAAGTTTGCCTAGAGCCAAGGCTCTGATACCAAATGTAACGACCCGATATTTTCAACCATTCACATCCACACATGTCGGACTTGAATTGTTCAAAATACCGAATTGTAATTTGAATTAGGCAAAACTCAGCAAATGTAGTAAATAAATAAATCACAGATCACAGACACAGAGTAACATAATGCAGCAGAAGGAAAGAGATAGTAGTTCATAAAGCTACTATATAAATACATCAGAGTTAGACAAGATACAACAGAAATTCAATACAATAATCAAGTAGAAAGCTGAATACATCACTGGAATCACTGGATAACTGGAATCAACTGAACATTAAAATTGAAATAGATAGCTGGATCTTCAAGTAAAGCTCCAACTCCGATGGTGAGTCTCAAATGCTGTATCACTCAGTCTGACCCGAGCGTAAAGCAAATACACAAAACACTCGAGTCAGGACATACATACTTATACAATAGAAGCCAACTCAAGTGAACTGTAATATAAGGTACAAGTAACTTAAAGGATGCTTGGGACCGCCCCATCCTCCAAGGATCTGTTAAACTATTTACTATGTAGTAATATTTCGCTATTATAATAATGTCTATAAGTAAAATAAACTTACTTTTAAACAGCGATAAGGCTTTACATTTTCCACCTTAACACGTAATAGTCCAGTAGTCTATACAGTACCTACATATCTGATCAGGAGACTATGAGAAGATACTCCATACGTACGACACATATCAAACTCGTAGAAGGTGCGCTAGGGTAGGTGACACGGCACAACGAGGCAATGCCAGGGTAGATATACCAATTACGCACACGGGATGGTGGTAACATGTAGCAGCTACTACCACCCACCTCGAGCCACACCCCCAAATCAAAAATCAAAAAATGACCACCAAATCAATCTCAAAGTCAGAATATATTATCAAAGGAGTGTGTCCGATCGGAGGAATGACCTCACTTTGCCCCAGATCGCTCCTGTTTTAGCCACCTTAAGCCAACTCATAGGAGTTGAGTCCACGTATATACCTCAAAGGACGTCGCCGCCATCCTACTTCATTCTGGAATCTCCACCGCGTACACGATTGTCAAAGTGGTTTTCGGTATCGACAGAGAGTATGCCCATATCTGATCTCGGTCTCTTTGCCAACAAATCGTTATTATAACCCATGGCTATTTATTTCAAAATCATTTATACTTCAAAACCAAAATGTCATATCCATTTATTTCAAAATGGTTTACCCTTCGAAAACCAAAATATCATATCCATTTCAAAAGCCCAAATACGATATCATTTTCATTTCAAAACCTAATAAAATATGATATTATTTCCTTTTCAAAACCCAATCAATAATATATCATTTCTATTTCAAAACCAAATCAATAAAATATGATATCATTTAAATAAATCCAAATTTCCAAATCACTGAATATTTCCTTCAATTTATTTAAACTTGAAATAGTCCTTTCTAAATCATCTTAACCCAAAACCACTTTATAAAGTCATTTTCTTAACTCTTCAATTTCAATAATACTTAGAAAATCATAACACTTTGAAAAATACTTATTTAAACCATTTAAATTAAATGTTAATATCTTCAAAACAAGATACGTTTAAATCATTCAGTCTCAAATAATATTCATTTCACAGTTGTAGCATTTCTAAGTTCATTCATCTAATTATAAAATTTCCAAAACATTGTAAATTTCAGCTACAATAGCATTTATAAAGTGTTACAGTAGATATATTAGTATTTCAAAAACATAGTCAAATTCAGAAACAACAGCACTTACATAATGCTACAGTAGGTATTTAGTTCTTATTTCAAAACAGTTCACTTTCAGCAACAACAGCGCTTACAAAGTGCTGCAGTAGCTTTATTATTATTTCAGAATATAGTTTAGTTTCAGTGACAATAGCACTTACAAAGTGCTGCAGTAGCTCTTATTATTCCAAAACTTAGTTTATTTTCAGAAATGGTAGCACTTAACAAATGCTGTCTAAAAACCACACCATTTCTGAAGTGCTTCCAATACTAATTCCAGATTTATTATAAAATTTCAGAAACAATAAAACTTTAATTATAACTATTTTAACTTATAAAAATCATATTTCCAGCTTCATAAAATATGCATTTGGATATCATTTATCTTGTGATTAAATAAAATAAAGTTTATAACTAAAATATCCAAATTAACTATAATTCATTTATAAGTCAAAATTTCACTACTTCACTTAACTTTTTATTTTGAACAAATAACTTTACTCTTTAATTTAGAATATCCATCTCATAAATAGAATATTTCTATTACTAAATTAACTTAAACTTTCACTTGAAAACTAAATTTCCAATTATTAAGTTAAGTCATCTTTAAGTTACATTTTTCCATTAAATCATAATCACTTATTTTTACAAAACATAACCATAAATCAAATATTTATCATAGTTAACATAACAATCTAATTCTCATTATAAATCCATTCATTTAAACATCAATTAACTATGATTTCAAGTTAAATAAATTTTATTACAAAATGCCCAATTAAAACTGTATTTCATTTTATCACTTCAAAATACAATGTTTATTATACAACCCATATTCAATTTCAAAACTAAAAATTGATTTCAATTTCCAAATTAGATTTTAAAATTCCATATTAGTCAACTTTAATTATTAAGTTATTTCTCACAAATAAAGTTCTTTAAATTACCATTTAATACCAAATAAAAAATTTTAACTTACAATTTAAATCCAATTATCACTTATAAAATTTTAACTTGTTGGAAACCAATATCTCTTTAAATTTTAAATCAATAAATCAACTTTTTAATCAAAATTCCATATATTTAAAGATTCAAAATACTTAATAATTTTAGAAAACTATTATAAAATTTTATCCATGGGCCTGTATAAAATTTTCTAACCTAGGTCAAGTGATATGGATATGTATCATTTCAATCCATAATTTAAAAAGAAAAATCCGGGTTCTATCATTTCAAACCCGCAATCCCAAGTAAAATAAATACAATAAAAATCACTCGAGCCTATCATTTCAGCCCATAGTGTTTTTTCCTTAATCTAAAGTCCGTTCGGGTATGTATCATTTCAACCCATAGGGATAAGGAACTTGTAGTGTGATAAACAGGAATTAAAATAACATTATAGCATATAATATCATATCAGATGATGTAACAGGTATATAAATAGCATTTAACATCATATAAACATATCACAGGCAGGTACGAACATAACATAATAATTTATACAATTCACTTGTCATCATTTCACAAACATATAAGTACGTAATTTCTAGAGTGAATAACTCACCTTTTTGAACTAGAATTGACAAATTCATAATAAAAATCCAAACTCCGCAAAGCACAAAAAGCACGACAAAGCACGATGCAAACTTGAGTGGATGAAGAGTCAGATCCAAATCTTGTATGCAAACAAATATTATATACATAAGAATATGATTCAATACAAAATAATAGAGGTTAAAACAATGGAAAAATAAATGAATCAAAGTGGCATAACTTGCCTTAATCAATCAATGGCTTGGCTACACCACATATGGGTTCAATTGGATCGGCTATAAGGCTTGGTAGAGGCCGAGCAAGACATAGAGAAAACAAAGAGAAAAGGAAAAAGAATAAAAAAGAATACAAAAAAGAAGAAGAGGAAGCCATGGATCTTGCATATTATTTTCTAGAAATAAAATGAGAAAGGAGTGAATGGGAAATAATCTTGTAAGTGATCTATATTATATTATGATTAGTGAGTTGGATTTCAAGAGCACACAAGCCCCCTTGAATTTTGGCAACCGAACAATCTCCAAATCTATATTATATATCTATGCTATACAATTACTATTGTGACAGGCCTCCTTGCATTTGGTAGAAAATTTGGAAACGAACTGTCACGCGCATGTTGCTTTCCTGATTTGTCCTCTTCTTTACGCTTCTTTCCGTTCTTCAAACCATAGATTTTTCTTCTGTTCCTAATTTATGCTTAGCAGTCGTGCTTTTTCTCAATCCCAAATATATTTTTTCTCATGTTCCTAACAAAATCATTTCTAAAATTGTTCTCTTCTACCTAATCCTAATTATTCGCTCTCCCTAATTTGAGTTATACATGTTGAATCCTGCTACATAATTGGCCGAATATACCCACTATCCACCTTGACCGTTCCTCCTAATAGCGTCGTCAATCCCTTCGAATATGAAATTCCGGCTTCATCTATTCTAACCCTAACTCCAATTTCATGAAATCCGATTATCCTGAGATACCCAAAATTGACCTTCACGTTGCTCCAAACAGCGTCGCAAATCCCCATCGAATCTGGAACTCCGATGATGCTATTTCCTACCATTGATAGGTCCTACGGTAAAGGTATTCTTCTTTACATTTTTTTCATAATGAACACATATAGAAAATAAAAGGGTTCATTTTATAGATTATACTGTTTTAACAACATTGTAGCTAATAGCTGAAATTAACTGTCATTTAGTTGAAAATTGGCTGTAATTTAGGGGCACTACCTCAGATGTATGATTTAGGTGCTAGCATTCGATTTTATCTTTATTTCTTCTTGCTTTTAGTGTGAAGTGTCTGACGAAAAAGTGGTTCACTCTGCAATACATACTTTCAACAATTTGTTTGTCAAATAAATTTGTAACCAAGACTATCTATATCAAAGATTTATTAATCAATATGGTTTTATAATGCTTTGCAATGTTAAGTTATGCGCTTTCAAATAAAAAGTTGGCTTTCGTACCGTGTTCGACATTTTTCATTAGGTAGGAAAGTATGATGCGAAGTCATCGTTTTCAAGTATAATGCTTTCTGTCATTGGTATTCAAGTTATGAAGGTTTAGAGTAAAACTACGTTTATAAAAGTTACGAAGGTTCCAAATTTTTTCTTTTCAACATTTCAGATTTAACTTTTTAAAATTAATTTCTCAGCTTTTTATTTATTTGTCATACTCAAATATATGGAACTCATAGTACGCTTTATTTTTTCAATTTGGACAATGAATGATTTAAATCTGCGAATATGGTTTTTTTACCGCTTAAAGTACTGAAATTTGGCAACCGAAGTACATAACTTTCGCTGCTTCCGTTCAATACTAAGTATTAGCTTTCACAAATGAATTATGTCATTTTCTCTAATGTTCTTCATTGCCAACACACCTAACCTTTATATAATTGAGGCTATAAAATGTTGCATGTACATGACAAAGTATGTGTTTGCAGGTTTACAATTATTATTTTTGCTTTGGTGTTTTCAATTCTAAAATTTTAAACTTTTTGGAGGAGAGTTGAAAATTTAACTTAAATGAGCAATGACTTCTCAAATATATGTATGCATTTCTTTTGTACTAAGATATATGTACACATGTTATTAGTTTAGAATATTTTGTTGTAATAAGAATTTAATTTAGGTGTGTATAAGCATTGAGTTTTTTCAAACGACTTTTAGTATTTTAATTTTTTGATTTATGTTTATCGCGGATTAATTTGTTATTTATTTTGGATTAGACTTCTCGGTTGTTATTTTAAATTTGTTTACCCTAAATTTGTATTACATGTATTTATCAAAATTTGTATTCTATATTTAATATGTATTTTAAAGTGTGAATGATGATTTAAAAGCTTAAATGATCTTTAAAATTTTGCAAACTGAATTCAAATTTTAAATGTTATATGGTTTTATATATTGCAGTTTTTAAAGAAAACTTTAAATTTCTGCTTTTTTACAATGAAAATACCAGTTTCCAATCTGTATTTGGCTTTTTATAATTTTTTAAGGAATGATATGTATTTTTACCTTTTAAAAGTTTATATTTTGGCTTTTAATGTTTGTTTGTATTTGTTTTTGGCATTTTTCTATGGAAATATCTTCCCACTTTGATTCAATTTTTTTTTTAATTTTCATTTTTAACATTTTATATTTTATTTCTTAGTTTTTTTTTAAATTTTCATATGAACTTACGATATGCTTTCTTTTATCAATTTGGACATTGAAAGATTTAATTCTGCGAACATGCTTTTTTCTATCAATAAGAACAATGAAATTTGAGCCTATAAAGTACAAAGCTTTTTGCTACTTCTACTCTATACCATGTACTAGCTTTCACAAATTAATTGCATCAATTTTATTATGTTCTTCATTGCTAACATCCTAACCTTTATACAATTTAAGCATACAAATTTGGATTTACACAATGACAAAATTGTGTTTCTTAATGTACAATTATTGCTTTACCTGTAAAAATATGTCCACTTTGGTATTCATTAATTTTAAAATTTTCAGCTATTAGAAGTAGATTTGAAATTTTGACTTAAATAAGCAATGAGTTCGCAGATATATGTGTAAGCATTTGATTTTTTGATAGTTATTCCTATTGTCTCATTCGTGCTCGATTTTCCATCGATAATATACTAAGGTCTTTTTTGTCCTTAAATTCCACATTGCAAGTTTCCATTCTACCCTCAGTTCTGAAAAGAGGTGCACCTACCAATGAACCTTTTATGCCATTTAAATTGTAGAAATTGCTCTCATCAAGATTACAAATCTTAAAAACTATTTTTAGATTTTATAGAAAAGCCATTGAACCTAAACTCGAAGGCCTTTTTATTCTTACATGATGATTTTATTCCAAATATATTTGTACTTTTATCATCTATAATTTAAACGCATAAATAATAACATTTTTATGGCACTAAACGATGTCTAATTTATTTTTATTACTTTCTATACATATGTATGTATATACACATTCTTCATAAATGATTTTATATAAGGCAATTTATTTGCAATTAAATTCAAATTGAAATTGAAAATCAATATAATTTAATTTACTTATAAGTTGTTGTTTGGATGAACCCAAAAGGCCTTTTACTCTCGCATGTCAATTACTTCTGATATAGTTTCGTGCTTTTATTATAATATATATATGAATTTGTTTTAGTATGTATATTTGTAATTTTTGGAAAAAATAAAAGCAGTTTTGGTTCTAATTAAGTTGTCTCACAATTTGAGTGCATTTAAAGAGTAGTTATATTCGTTTTTTTCAAAATTAGTATAAGAACTTCTAAAGATGTTTTAGCATCTAAAAAAGGTTTTTACTTTATTTTTCTCATTAAAGATAGATGGGTATTGATGTAATTTGGATCAACTACAAGTACCGAGCGTTGTATGAATATGTAATTACATTTGTTTTGGTATGTTTATTTGTTGTATTTAATAAATAAATGAAACCAATTTTGTTTATAAGTTGTATCACACTTTTAAGTGCTTTTATAGAGTAGTTTTATGTTCTTATTTTATAAATACAAACAAATTTCATATATTGGAAATAAAATCAGTGGTTTAATATTAAAATTTAATTAGTTTAATTGTCTTCTTTTCAATGCACTAACTACACCTTTTTAATAAATAACATCCTGCTTGCAATGAATGGTGGTAATCCGTCTACAGTTTTTAGTTGAAAGCATAAGCATGAAGCTTTTATTTAATTTTTATTACTTAATCCACTGGATCAATGAATCCATTTTCCTATGTTGACAAATTGAAGTTTTGAGTCAAGGCTGCAATTCCAGATATGCATTTTAACCTTCTACTATTTAGTAAACCACAACGAGAACTATATAAATATATATGTATATATATATATGATACAATAGAGAACATTACTTCAAATTTTATTTGCTCCTCGCTTTTACCTTATCTATGTTTATATTAAGCTACCCGTAAAAATAAAACATCTTCAAGAGTCGTAAAATCCTAACTCAATTACTTTTTTTATATCATGCATTTATATTTCACCAATTTTTTTTGGTAATGCCGTTTTTGTAATGCTGCTGCATTATTAAAAATCATGTATGGTTCATCTTTTTCATAGTTTTTATTCTATAATTTCTTTTTACCATTTAATTAAAAGATCTAAGGTTTGTTTTAAACTTTAAAATTTTACTCCCAGAATTGTACAGTGTGTGACGCCCCACCTCTATGCTCATAATAACAAAGAGTATTAAAATAAATACTGTCTATTATTACGAAGAATAAGGCTGGAAAGGAGCGGCCATCCGTAGTTGGCCTTACACTAATATTGGTTACCTCGATAGGAGTGGTATATACTTTTCATTTTTCATCTTATTTATTTACTCCCATCGACATACCCAATTACCAGTATAAAATAAACTACGATGGTTCATAATAGTTTAGGACATTAGATATAATAATAACACAGATAATATAAATGCGGAACACAGATAAAACAAAAGTCTCATATATATATATATAACTGATGTCAGTTACAATATAGTTGACACAATACATATGATACAACTACAACTGTCGACTCAAGAAGTTATATATACAAGGACATTATCGACTAATATACATGAATACATATCATCTTAAAACAGACACTCTGACTACTACAACAAAACGAAGACCACTTCAAATGATATAAAAGTCTTCAAAGCTCAACAGCAACTCAACGCAGGAAATCTACAACCTAAAATAACTCGGGTCTGACCCGAGTATTAAATTCAAAAGAAAATAATACACGGGTCAGTCTAATTCAAACTCAGTTATTAATGCACAGAAGCAATAATAATCAAATATCAAATAGACGACAGTCACATAAACCTCGTATATCCGACTCTTCGCTAAAAGAATCAGATAACGACAGATATAACACTAAATAGTGTTAAACAACAAATCAGCAATCCAAATCAATTCAAACAATTGAAATGACAATTTAAAAACATCAATGCTGATTGGCTGCAGTACACGCTAACGTGCACTGCCTCGCCTATACAGCCTATGAAATACTCAGAAGATCAATGAATCCAAAAGCAAACGGATCCAACTCAAATCAAAATGAACCATTTCAAAATATGACTTCAAAATATTGAATTTAACCAACGAAACAATTCATCAATCGAAATATCAATTAAATCTGTCACTTTTGCTAGGGCTGCAGTACATGCACGCGTGTACTGCCTCGCCACTACAATAATGCAAGCAAACTCGACTAGCAGATCAGAGAGCTGCAAGGGTAAAACTGCACCCAAATACAACTGCAGACAAGAACAGTGCACCTAAATGTACGATGAAACTTTACAACTAACACAAGGTCAAACCCAAAGAAGCCGAATCAACACATGTGAAAATAAACTAGATCACAAGGGCAACAAGTAGCAGTAAGCAAGTGCAGACCCAAAGTCAAGAACAACAACTACAACTCACATGCCAGCTCAACTAAATCAAGTGGAACAATATGCAAACTGTCTCAAAGAGTGATACCAGATTCAATGCAAACTACAAGTGAAACTGTACAATTCAAAGACCATCAGCATGTAATACAAGGTAAAACAGATGGGAGTGCAGACATACAATGAAGACTACACATTCAGACTTAACAAAATGATCAAGAAGCAACAGGTCAGTACAAAAGTACACAAGTATAGATTCAAGTTCACAGTGGCAACTGTAACAGTATGGTATACAACTCAAAGTATCAAGCTGCATGTACACAAGCAAATGTCCATACTCAATAAATCAAAGAGCATGTTCAAAGGTCTGGACAACATGGCATGTTGGAGACAGAATGCAACTTAAAATGAATCAGTGAAACAAACAGTTGTCAAATGGAAGAATACAACAACAATGAAGGCACCAAATCGATAGGGATGAACGAGACAGTGGTATAATGCAAATGTATCTGTACATGAAGCATAACCACAGTAACTCAAATGACAAGACTAGATGTGCAATACCATACGAGGCAATGCTCAGAAAACTCAAGTGAAGCTACAGATAATCAACACCTCGAAGACCATCAATACAAAAGTCAATAGGATCAATAACAAGTGCAGTAGCTACAACTACAACCATACATGTATACAGAGTTGTACATGTACTCGAGGCAATAGGATTGCAATAAAGACTCAAGAGTGTGTAGACATGCCCAGTGATATGAACACAAATGCACCAATGACACCAATGAAATCAAGACTTAAATGCAGTGCCAACAGAATGCATGCTAAAAGGACAGAGTGAACCAAGACATGAATGTCAAGACTCAACAACTGGCAACAAGTAATACAACAACAAGTATGCAGCCATGAACTCTATCAAGACATGAATATCAATATGGTATGCAACCTGAATCGTAAACTACAGAACTACCCAGTGAAACTGTACCTCAAAATACACATGAATGGAATACAACAGGTTTAAGATGAACAGCTATAATTCAAATGATCAGATCGAAACAATGATCACTAGTACAAGAATGCAGACTTAAGTCCAATTGAACAAGTGATAGTGCAACTTAATATGGCAACACAGCTCACAAGGGAAGCATGTACACAGAAGTCATACAATGCAAGATTACAGCAAAATGCACAAGACAGACATACATGAAAACTGTTAATACAAAAGTCAGCTATGATCAACAGAGGCAAGATAGTGATCAGTGAAGTAAAACAACATCAGGGATACTGAACGATTCACGCAAACTATATCAGTGAAGGTCACAGAAGAAACAAGTCGGAGGTACTTAGATAGGTTCGACTGTATTAATTCGAAAATCACAAGATCGAACGTTCAAGAATCAAAGCCGTGGGTTAAAAGAAATTTCCCAACATATCACACATAATAAAGGAAAGAATCAACAACCTCAACAATTGAATACGAACGAAAATTAATGACAGCAAAATCAAGACAAGCCAAGAGATCACAAAATCGAAAGTTTACAATCGGTAAAGTTTAGAATTAGATGTGAGTGACGATTTGAAATCACTCACCTTTTCAATCGGTCGAAAGCTTGTAGCCGATGCTCGAAAAATCGAAAGCCCCAAATTTGCAGAAACGAACGAGCACGAAGAAGGCCACCATTATTCACAAGGAAGCGGCCGACATTTTTCCATATGTTTTGATTTAGGGCTGGAGAAAGAATAGAGTGGGAATCGGTTGTTTGCTCCAATATAACCCGGTTCCACAGCCAAAAGAAATCGTGGGCCAAATAATCTTCTTTAAAGCCCGCAATATTTAACAATTTTTATTAAAAGAATTTTAACCCAATAAATTCCAATTGCAATTAGCCAACAATTTAATCGTTTAAAGACGATTTCAAATCAATACGAAATCCCGGGTTGTTACACAGTGCTTAATCGTTAATTACACATCTAGGTTTTGAATCATGTACTCATAACCAAATTTTCTGTTCATATGATCTACCCTTGATATATTATTTCAAGAGCTTAAGATCATTTTCCTTTAATAGTTTATTAGCAAGAAGAAGTAAAACAAATGTATAGGTTACAAATTTCTAATTTCAACTTCCAATGCGCAAAAAGAAATAGGATAACATTAGTAACATCTGTTACATGCATATTGGAGAACCACAGTCAAACTATATGGAATGTTAGGAACTTAATTTCGTTGAATAAGAGAAACCAAGCTCAGCCGATAGTTACAAGAATTTTTACTACTACTGTTAGGAGATGAATGAACATTTGCCTTGATTTGGGGGAATTTAATTTCTCAACATTACAGTAAATGTTGAAAAAAAATTAGTTTGTTATTTTATCTATATTATTCCTTCTCAAAGTGTAAATTTTATATCCATATGGAAAATGACTAATTGTGCTGATCTGGACCTAATTAAGTTATAAAATCGCAACTACTATGGTAATTACTTCCATAGGCAAAAAAATTACTATGATATGTATGGATATTTCTTTTACAAATAAATCCCTTTGCTATAACCAACTTTTGTTATTCTTTCAATTTTTTTTGGAGCAATTGATCTTTGAAGAATATTACTGTCCACGAAAATATTCATAATTTTTATTACTAAAATATGTTTTTATCACTCAACAATTTTCATATCCCTTGAAAAATTGCATTTTGCAAGAGAAAAATTACAGTATCACTTCATCTGTTCGAGCTACTAACTTATAATAAACAGCCTCATCGTGTACATATTTTTTGAGAAAGAAAAATATACCAATATGACATTAATTAGTTACAACTAAACAAAATATACTGCTTAACTGTTAATTTATATGTGCAAATAAAAACTGATATGTACGTGCTATCCAATATGTTCCATGATATTTGGTCAAGTAAAAAAATATAGGAAATATCATTTTATAGAGTTTACTTTAGAATTGCTCTTCGGACTTTATGAAATTATTTTGCACTGATTACATGTAAATTCTAAAGTTAAATATTAGATGACTTAGGCTTACATGGTTAAAACAAGGTTAGATTTACTAATATTTCATTATAAACCACATGCTTCACTTGATCACACCATGCAAACATCACTCTTTGCAAGTGTTGAATTTTAATCATGAATACTTGCATGTATTAAGCAATAAAATACTGTGTTATGTTGTTGTGTTCAATGACAATGGAATATTGTTATCACTTCCTTTGTTGTCGAACCTTTTCTTAAATATGCTTTGACTGTAAAAAGCCTAATATAATTTAGGCTAAAGTTTGGTTTAGATAGTTTTGTAGGTTCTAAAAATTAGCTTTTTGCATTTCAAGCCTACATATATTGAAACAAATGACAACTGTCAAAATCACTTTCAATTTGCTTTTTTTAAA
Organism: Allium fistulosum; assembly: GCA_030737815.1. Classification (NCBI taxonomy): domain Eukaryota; kingdom Viridiplantae; phylum Streptophyta; class Magnoliopsida; order Asparagales; family Amaryllidaceae; genus Allium; species Allium fistulosum. The sequence continues at coordinate 1,034,248,056 of CM060907.1, read as the reverse complement.
TATTCAGTCACAATACAAGGTAAGTGCACAGCATGGGCTCATGTTTTCTATTTTTTGTAAGATTTTTGATTCACCTGCAGAATCATTAGCTAAATAAAACAATTATTGATTCTTAGTTTAAAGCTTTGCGTTAGCATTGTCTTATTACTTCAATTTATGTTCTTAATGATCAATTTCATAATTACTGGTAAATTTCAACGATTTGTACTACTATGACATGTAATTTAACTAACATGTGAATACCTTTTGATTTGCAGAAAAACATAACCCAAAGGATTAGGCTTTGATGTAAACATTAGTAGCTCAGAAGGCAAACAACTATGCATATCATAGGATATTTGTATATATGTTCAAATTATGATTAGTCATGATGACCATGTTTGATGTCTCCAATATATCACAAAAATCTCTTTTAGATTGTAATTGTCGAACATACTAATGCTACATTCTATTTTTCCTCTTTCCTCAAGCTATATGTCATTTTATACAAGGTCTGACTCTATGTGCTCTTTTAAATAAAATTGGCATCAACATAAAGGAGTATATATGGAATAAAATTATTCATCCATGCTATTAGTGGACACAACTATTAGTCTTAAAACTAAAAGATAGTTTTCATCCCAGTTTTAGCATCTTTTTTCCCATTAGATTTCTTACCAGTCGATGATATTTGAACAAGCTCCATAGTTAATGATAAGGCATACATGTTAAAGAGCAATATTTATTTGTTTTCCTTGCTTTTTCAACAAGTCAACTTATTTTTATAGGAAACCTACTAATTTGGCTATTGACTGTAGGTGTCTTTCATAACACGTATGAATGGTAGTTCAAAAAATAATACTTATTTTCCAATGCGTGAATGTATATCGAAAGCCTTCTAACATTTTGCTCCAAGCTTTTTATCTTTTAACAAAAGCTCCACATGGATACATAAAACGACATCATCATTTATACGAAAAATATGAAAGAAATATTATTGCAGTACATGCAAAAAAAAATCATAGTAGTTTTACCGTATTTCAAATAAAAATAAATCCATCTGCACAAGCATCTTTAGCATTGAACAAAAATTGTAATCTTATGTACGCGAAACATAAGTTTATTCCAACCTATTGCTTTTATCTTTACTATCACACCATAAAATGTATAATAAACAATGATGGCATATAAGTAATTAGCCATTCAAAATTTCATGAAAATTGTAATGTGCCCAGACATAGTGTTTTTTTTTTGAATAAACAAAAAGGTCAAAAACTATTTTACTAAGTAACAAGCAAAATGAAATCTATGTGTGTGCATAGAAACGTTCCCATTAGTTTCTACAACTTTACAAAAACATAATATTTTTAGAAACATCCATGTGCGTAGCATGGGTTCGCACTAGTTTGATAAGAGTAATTCATGGCTATAGAAGGAAAAAGAAGAACGGCTAAGGAGTGGAGTCTTGAATGGTAAGAAAAGGAAAAGTCACCCTTTGTATTAAAGGAAAAGAATCTTGTATATAGTTTATTCTCGAATATAAATGAAAAATGAGGATATTGAGATGAAAATGAAATATTCTTATACGTGAATGGCAAAAAGAAATACACGGCTAAAAGATGGTTTGGATGGCAAGTAAAAGAGTGAATGCTATAAAACGGAAAAGGCATAAGTTAAGGAGAAATAAACGTATATATGTTTTATTCTTACATGCAAATGAAATTGAGAGATGTGAAATAATTTTTGTACGCGAATTTCAACTAGATAAGTACGGCTATGAGTAGAGAAATTCAGGGCTAGGAATGAGGAGGAAACGGATAGAAAATTAATAAAGCAGTTGGGAAATAAAAAGGTAAGAATTTAAACAATGTAACGTGTGTCCTCTTGATTTTCTCCAGCCATTTATAAAAAGATATAAACAAATAAATTTCAATAAATACAATAAAAGTCTAGACAAATAAATAGAGAAATAAAACAAAGAGATGTATAGGAAAAATATAAAAAAAAAATACAGAAATTAATTGCATGTAAAACGCTGTATTTTATCTAATTTAAAAAGTATAAAGCGGAATTTTACGAAACGAAAAGCAGCACGAATATCAAAATTATATTCTGCTTCAAAGAAAAAGATTAAAATTTAAAAATTCAAAATTTAAAGTTTTCAACTGTGGTCAAACATTGACTTTCAGTTGATCAAAAATATAAGATTCAGAAAATGTTTAATTTATTGTATTTGGAAAAGAAATTACAAACAAATTCCAAACTTACATTGGAAAATTCCAAAAATTCATTTTTTAAATGATTTAAAATCAAAGTTTTCAAATAAGATTAAATTAAAAATACTTACAAAATTATGGGCTGTTACACTTACCATTAGTTTTTCATTAAAAATACATAAATTTGGTATCAAGACTGAAAACAAAACTTTCAAAATTTTCGAAATTGATCGAAAACAGTAAAATTTTAAATGATCGAAACCGAGTTCTTGAACCTTGGTACTTAGATATTTGCTTACGTTAAATACATTTAATTATATTTTAATGAGTTTTAAGCTCCACCATCTAAAAGTCCATGCGATTGAATTCGACTTTGTGTGTGTACATGTGTACATGCATATAATAAAGTATAATAACTTTCTCAAAGTAAAAAAGGAGACTACTCAAAACCTCCAACCATTGTTGTCAAAAACCTTACGGTTTAAATTCCGATTTAGATCAGGTCTATAGCTTTGACGATTCAATTTATATTTTCAAACTTAGTCAATAGCACAATTTTAAAATACCATTTAAGTTATACTAACATATTTAATATACTTGTTTGGATTCATAATTCCAATTATAATGCTTTCAAAACAAATGAAAATGTAATAAACGAAAGACTTAATTTCTTAGTTTAGCTCTAGAAGTTCAAACATCAAAAACGTTTTCAAAGTACGTGCATATCTTAAAATACAGATATTTTGAATCCACGGCTTACGATTTAAATCCTACTTAAATTTAAAGTTTAAACTTTATGATTAATGATTATACTCTCATCTTGAAAACCTTGCCACCAACTACATAGTAAACTTATCACCTCTTCTTAACAAATCTTACTTCTTGAAAATTCCACGTTTTAAACCAGACAAAAAAGAAAAAAATCTCCTTCGACTAATAGATGATGGAAGGTGAAGATTTAGTGGATAATCTCATCTACGATGATAACAAAGATGGTAGTTTCCATCTCATGTGTTATAGTTTATATTTTTTCGAACATAAATCATAGAAAGATTGTTTAGAGTTTTATTTATTAATTAATAAATCAATCAAACATGACTAATTCTACTATTGAAAATCTAAGGTTTCACGGAAAAATGGAAAATCAAATAGGTACTCGATGATTGTGTAGATTGATACCAGCGGATGCAACAAGAGAATAGATTAGCAACTTAGGTGAGGCAACCTCGCAATATACATGACCGAATAGTATTTGATTGGTATGGTCCCTTCAATGTTTGTTTTCTAAAGCCGGTTATTCTGACAAGCCCATTTAGAATTTAAAAAATCCGTTTGGAATAGGGTTTTGTTTCTTAATCGAACAGTGTCATCTACATGCAGAAATTCGCATTCGTACTCTAGGGTTTTGAAACTAGATATAAGATTTTCCATTAATGGCCTTTTCTCGATTTCAGTTGGTCCGTCGTCTTCACAAATCTTTTCGGTATCCAGATCGCTTCTGTAACATGTATGCCTCTCTCTTTCCCATATTATTTTTTTCAAATCATAAAATGTGAATTTTACTTCATTTTCATTTCAAATATGCGTTACTGTTCCTGTAGCATTCTTAATCAGATCAATGCTTCTGTGGTGAAGGTATTGAATAAACGAGTAGTTTTTCCATCATCCGCCTTTATAATAATTTTGTTGTTTCGACCTTATTGGATTTTATTTGTGGAACAATTTTAGATCAATGAAGTAGCTGTAGATCACTCTATAACAGCTAGATTTATGTCAACCAGAAGCATTGCAAATTACATTGTCGAGCTAGACAGGTTTGACTAATGCATTTGTTTAAAGGACAATAATTTTAATGTATTTTAGAGGAAATGACAATCAACTGCTTTAAAAAGTAGCCTAAGCGTTATTGATTATCAACGGATTCACACCCGTGCTTCGCACACGGACAAAATGATTATAGATAGAACCATCTAACGGGTTGGGAATTGGGAAAGATCATCAACGGGTTAAATTCAAATTTACCTCATTCGTTCAAATTAATTGTAATCTAATCCAGTTGATCCCTTTAATAAATGGTTCAGTCGAAATTGCATACAAAGAAGAATAACAAAATTCATCTCTACTATTAATAATAATAATTCAGTGAACTGACGTCAACCGTGTCTTTTGAAATTTCCAAAATTACCCTTTCACCTGATCTATACCCTTCCACATTTTATTCCGTCACACAACCCCAATCTCCAAGCACTACGCAAAAAACCCTAACCAACCAACCATTAATTACTATCATCATCGTCGACTATACATTGTCCACGCCAAACATACTCTGTCTCTTGATCACGGAAGCAATCATAGTTCCGATTTTGCAGATTAGGGTTAACCGAATGTGCTCCAATTCCTTAAGTTAGCTGGCTTATAGTGCTTCTATTGCTGCTGCTCCTTAGATACCCAACGTTTTAGGTATTATATAAATTCTTCTGCATTTTTTTGAAAATTATTACCACCACTCGCTCTTTTTTAGTGTAAACTATCAACCAAATGTTGCTTTTGCATTTGGTTGTTCTTCTGGTATACTATAAAACACGGTCATATTAAATTCCGATTATTATATGAGTGGATCACAATCATATGAGTAACTGCATCCTTGAGAAAAGTTTATTAATTGCTAGACTGTTAGTCTATGTTTTGATCTTCATGTATTTCAAAGCGGCTGTTACGTATTAGGTATTCTGAAATAGCTACAACTTTGATAGCCTTTTGCATTAGCATGTGCATTCACTAGTGAACATAAGGGAAACTAAATTATCAAGTTAATATTTTTATACAAAATAAGCGAGTAAAATATTCATGTTGTTGCATTTTATGTGTCGAAACATGTATCCCATATAAGGTCAAATTTAGTTGTATTATCCAGGTTGTATTTAGTAGTTAGAACTACATAAATATAATATATGCCCAGCCAAACCTAAGCCTTTTGGATAATTTCGTTGTACATGGATATGAAGTGCACTTATGCATGTAGCACAAACATATACGGATGAATGGTTAAAAAGTGTGAGAATATATATATAGGTTTAAATACATCATATATAAAAAGTCAGTACGTGTGAATACATGAATAGCTAAACTAGGGCTGTCAACGGATGCAGATATGGCTATATCTGCATCCGCTTCCACATCCGAAAATTTAAATCTGCATCCGAATCCGCATTCAATATCCGTGGATATCTAAGAATTAACATGCGTATCTGCATTCGAAAATAAAAAGCGGATATTTCCGGATATTCGAAAATATCCAAAATATCCGCATCCGAAATTGAATAAGATTTTTATTATAATAATATTTTTGGACTAAAACAATCAATTTCTCAATTATCAATACACACACTATAACACAAATCAGTTTTTCAAATGACAAAATGACAACACACATAATATCAAACAAGTTTACATGATATTACATCAATTCAAATGATAAAATAGCAACATACATAATGACAAAATGACAACACACATATAATTTCAGATCATGGATGTTTTTCGGATATAGATGCCCATATCCGCATTTGCATTCGATTTTCTTTTCGGATATCGGATATCCGCATCCGCTTTTCAGATATCGGATAATATCCGTTTTTTCGGATACGGATCCGGACGGATTTCGGATTTTTCGGATATCCATTAACATGCCTAAGCTAAGCCAATACCTCCCATGCGGTCATCAAGATCTTTTAGCCCATAAATTTTATGAATCTTTTCTTATTTGAATTTTGATACCTGAACATTGGCTAGAGATGAAAGAAGGATATTTATGAATAGCTAGAGAAAGACCACAATATAATATGGTATGATCTACAAAGTAAAACATTTGGGAACAATGATCTACGTTACTACTTATGAATTTGAGTGGAATTTGAGAACACACAACGACAATAGGTAAATGAAGCAATATTGTGACTGAAGATAGCAATGGGATCCTGAAAAGGATTAGTGAAAAGCATCCTTCTTTTAGGTCCATGCAATATCCAATATTGTTTCCATACGGTGAGGATGGTTTCAGGTGTGACATAGAATACAGAGTACTTGATGTATGTTTACCGACTAAAAGAACGACTGTTACAATGAGGGAGTATTACACCTACCTTATTCAGCGCAGAGTAGAAGATGGCTCAGTTCTGTTATGGAGTGGCAGGATTTTCCACCAGTTTATCGTTGATAGTTATACATGTATTGAAGAAGACAGACTATCGTGGGTTAGGAATAATCCAAGCACGTTAAGATGTGAATTGTATAGGGGTCTCCATGATGCAATTACGGCTGGTGACACGACTGCACGCGCGATAGGAAGAAAGGTTATTTTACCCTCCTCTTTCAAAGGAGGTCCTAGGTACATAGTACAAAATTATCGAATGCTATGGCTATATGTCGGTGGGCGGGATCCTCAGATTTTTTTGCAATGTTCACATGTAATCCAAAGTGGCCCGAGAGTGAAATGGCTTTACAAACCATTCCCGGTCAGAAAGCTGAGGATAAACCAGACATTGTTCACGTTTTTTCCACATGAAGCTTATGGAGCTAATGCGCGACATAAACTCATTTTGATCTTCTTTTTAACGCACTGTACGTCAGGACGTACGATGGCTGAATTAGTTTGCTTTCACCCGCATTACATATGTGCGGCTTTTTTTAAAATCGCAACTCCACCTGTGGCGTACCACATCTGTTTGTTATGCTCATTTGTACTAACGCTTTAACTATTTACCACGTCTGTACTGATATATGTTTCCGTTGTACATTGTGCTTGAATATGTATATGAAAGATATGATCATTCTTTCATCCTCAAATCGCCTTTCCGGTGTTGGGAATAAAGTTTATGGAGTATAACAATACCCGTGTACGTAGCACGGGTTACTCACTAGTATTCATAGTAGCAAATTGATGATTTTGGAAGTTACAAGTACTCTTGACATTTGTTACAAATTTTATTTAATACTCTTGATATCTGTAACAAATTATATTTAGTTTTAGACCTTTAACGTTATTTGAATCTTGTTCATTAACTCGGGAAATAAGTACTTCTAGGTTGCGATTTGGGGTAGTTCACTATTGGAAGCAAGGTTGGTTTGTTTAGTTGCTAAAGTTTATAAATATTTGACGTTTAATTAGGTAATGCTCATATGAGCCTTGAGTCCCTAACAGTCTTTTGCGCAATCAATCAAAAAAAATATAATTTGACAGTTTAATGGTCAGACCCAAAATTTATTTTCAAATTAGACTTAAAAAATGAATAATAAAACATACACATGAAGTCTGAGAAATCGAAATCCTAATATTTTATTCCCTCTGCCAAATAAACTATCAATGCTAAATCATTAATGACTGGAGTCGTTTATTTTACCCAGTTTTGAGACAATATACAGTTTTCAAAGGAAAAACCCATTGCATATTACATATGCTGCATGACTACAATGTAAAAGAAGTTAGACGCATGCATTTGCTGAATGGAAAAATGGTAATAAATATAACAGTTAACATGAATTGATGACTTCGGCTAAAAATAATAGTAAACACAAACATATATACTCTATGATGAAAAAATTAAGCAATCATGCATAACAAAAGGAGTCACCATACAAGCAAAATGTAGTAGATGTATTTACAACAATGTTATATACAATATGTTTAATTTTTTTACACTAAATACACACACTTCTTAATGGAAATCAATTGAACAGTAATAAGTTTAACTCCAACAAGATTTCAATTGATTCCAAAGCGCCTTTGTAGTATTCACAATATTTTCTTCCCCTGCTACTTTATCATCATCTTGATTGATTCTATTGAACATCATTTCTTCCGTATTCTTATTGCTCTAAATTGCTCTTTAATCTCTTATTTTTATTCTTCTTAGTTTTAGCTTGTTTTAATTTCTTTTAGTTATTTAACAGTCCATCGACTTTGGTTTAATTTAATTGAATAGAATTTTAAAATCATCAATTCTCGTTGGATTGGCCCGTACTCGCATACGTGCTACATTCGTACAACGTGCGCTTGCGGTAATTTTTATTATAAAATTCATTCGGCTATTTTCTAGTTCATAGAACTTTTGTCGATGTAAACAATAGATGATATTTTGGTATATTCTAAAGATGAAAGAGAGCATGAAGTTTATCATAGAGTGGTGCTTGAGAAGTTGAGGCAGCATCAACGAAAAGTGAAATTTTCGAAGTGACTTTTCTGGAAGATGGAAGTGAAGTTTCTTGGTCATATACTCTCAGAGAAAGGGTTGTCTGTAGAACCAGCTAAGATCAAAGCAGTGAATTGTTAGAGAGACTAGAGACAATGACCGAGATAAAGAGTTTTCTTGGATTAGCTGGTTACTATCAGAAATTCATTAAGGATTTTTCGTAGATAGCAGCATCGATGACCAAACTAATGTGGGAAGATGTGAAATTTGTCTAGACTGATAAGTGTGAGGAGGCATTCGAGAAGCTGAAACACATGTTGACAAATGCACCCATGTTAGTTGTTCTAGAGGGGAATCGGGACTTAGTAGTGTATACAGATGCATGTGCAACATGATTAGGAGCCGTGTTAATGCAAAGAGGTAAAGTGATTGCCTATGCTTCTCGATAGCTTAGACCGCTCGAGGTTAGTTATTCAACTCACGATTTAGAATTAGCTGTAGTAATTTTTGCATTGAAGGTATGTAGAAATTACCTTTTGGGAGAGGGATTTTTGTTGTATACGAAACATAAGTCATTGAGATATTTATTCTCTCAAAAGGAGTTGAATATGAGACAACAAATATTGATTCCAAAGCGTCTTTGCGCCTAAGCTGTTGGTGCAAAGACGGTGGGTGAAATAAAAATTAATCGAGAACGTGTAAAAGTCATGGTGTGGGAAGTTGGAAAAAAATTATTAATTTCATAAGGATTGAGTTATTTTGAAATGCAGTTCAACTGTTTATTCATATCAGCAGTGTAGTCATGTTTCTATTTGAGTAACGAGTAAAATAGCGACGGCGATTTCCATCGTTGACGACGACTAGTGATGGTCGTCAAAGGAAAATTGTCGTCGCAATTGAGTGTATTATAGGGACAATGCCATAATAGATTGGCTTCTGACTCACACTAAAACATATGTACACATGCATAAAATACACGCAGACATATACATGTATTGTTATAAACTTCGGACTCTGTTTGCTGACTTACAAGCTTTACATTACTGATTCTTATTATAGTTCAATAAGAAGTTTACTACATGCATCTAAACTTATATAATCTCTTACTTTATGTTGTTTAATTAAGCTGCAGCCGTAGCCCACCCTCTTATAAATGCATGACAATTAGGTACGTGCACTCATTCTGATAATATACCATTGTCAGAAAATCCCAGTAAATTGAAAAGTACAGATTCATAGATCATCACTAAAATACATTCAATAATATCTATGTTATGCATATATGAAAATAGTTTGCTCCATAGTTTATCCTATCAGCTCAAATCTTTTGTTCTCCCCTTTGTTATACCTATGTGCCATATATGTACAATATGATGAAACCGACTAATTCATCAATATGTTTTAATGGATGCCTGTGATTTTTTATAGCATATGGGAACTGGGAACAAGAGAGTAGAGAAATTGTACTCGTATCCTACCTTGCACAATAATCATATTTAAGTTTTTTATGGATGGCTATATTTGACCATGGTGTGCAAAAAATTGCATTTTTCATTTTTATGATTCTTCTTTTAAATTTAAATTTTCATTAAGAATCAAAACTGATTTGGATAATTTCTGCACACAAATGATCTTTTAATCAAGAAAAATATTCATACCTCCGAAGTGATAACGTCATTCAGGTCTTTAGAAATTTCACTATCCTCGGTCACTAAAGCACTCAACTGGCTCCTTGGAATTTTCCGCTCTTGATGCTTAAGATCTATAACTTTGTTTGAGTAGTTTCTTTTTTACCATCGCTATTTTCATCGGTCTCTCTGTCAAAATATTCATATACTATTATTAGGTTTGAATAGTCGAAATGATAATAATAATAGTAATTTTTGAAATATGCGTACCAACATTATACCTACTCTCAACATCACCATGCATTCTCTGTATGATCACCTGGCAGTTGAGATCAATTAATCAGTAATGTTAAGTACAAACCAAAATGGGTATGACATATTTGACTTTCCATCATCATTAAAGTACAATACACATGTACGTGCATTAAAATATTTAGAGATGTTTGCTTTTTATTTAATAAAAAATAAATGGATGAATGTATGTTTTAAGTACAAAGATTTTAGTAGTTACAACACTTTAATTTCAAGTTTTTTTTGTTGATGGCATCGATGTCAAATTCATAGTAAAATTCTATTGGTGAGTAGTCGAAAAGAGATAGTGGTGGAAGTTGCAAATCGATGGTGAGATTCCATTGATGGACGGAGGTATTATTGAAATTTCAAAAAGATACCATGGAAATTATGTTAATTGAATTCTCTTATTAGTAGTAAAGATAGATACATATGTTTTTCATGACTTCTGCTTCTGAATATAAAAAGCATAAACTACAATGAAACATATACGTGCATACATACAGTTAGCATTTTCATTAGATTAACTATTTTTTGGTATATTTAGTATATGCCTTAGGAGAAATATCCAAAACCGTGACTGTGAAATATTACAAAAAACAGTCACTGATGCTATCAAGCCAAATCTAATGTTTTTTACAACATGGGTAAGCTTACTTTGTTTTATGCAATTACGAACAAGCAATACAGTGTGTTTTATATTCTTCAAAAGTTATGGATTTACTTTTTTGTATAATGATTTATGTTTGTCGTCATTAAACAGAGTATAGTTTTTATCTACTAAAATTTCATCTGTCTTTCTGCAGAGAAAAACCAAATGTTATTATCCTTTCATATTTGTTTTTTATTAAAAAAATAAATACTAAATGCTCTTATCTATTTGAGTCATTTGTTTTTGAATAAATTCCAACATGCTTTTGTTAAATAAATAATCCAAAAAACTAGTAGCTAAAACCTTGTACTTAATCTTTATATAAAAAAATATGTATTATATTTTTCTCAAATAAAAGCCAGATACTGTCAAAGGGTTAGGGTTTCTCAATCTTTTTTCGTAGTTGTTTCTAGCTAGCTGTGTTGTTAGTCACACTCATGTACACTAGTCGTCTTGATGATGTCAAGCTTGCTTCATTCTCCATTGTTCTTAATGTCATTGTTTTCCTTGACTATGGACTCTTGGTATGTGTTTAACTCATAATCTTAGGTGATTGGTCTATGGTTTTTAACTATTGCTTATTAAGGATATTTTATCTATTTAAAACACTTGTTGGTAACTTAGTATTTAGGCCATTTTTAAAAACTATCTGAAATACTAGTTGGTACATAGAATATTCCAGTAGTTTTTCTCTAAGAAACCACACTACCTCTATTCAATAGCTCTAATGTATTTTTGTAGGGTTAAAAAACCACTGTATTGGGGTTGTTTCAAATGGAAGAAAGCAACAACTAGACTATATTTGTAGTATGTTTTAAAGTAAATCATTTGCTTCTATGAAAATCTATTTTTAAATAATTTCTATGGTCTTAAATTTAGTAGGGATGGATAGAAATGGCTACCGCCTTTGCCTTGGGGCTCCAAAATTGCTGTTGTAAAAATAAAAATAAAAAATGCTTTTGTATGTTGACATATAGAAAGAAAAAATCAAAGCAGTTCATATAGTTTGTTTGCTAATTATTAATCATCTTTAGAGCTTTTATATTTTATTTGTTTAATAACTCTTGATATTTAATACAAAATGGCATTACCAGATTATTTATGTGATTTTAAACTAGTCAGAGATGGAACTAGAAATTATTACTACCCTTAGCATGTAGACCATTTACATAAATAATGAGTGAATAAACTATCAATAACACGGTTAATTTGAGGAAAGTGTACGTTGAATGACTAAAAGAAGAAGATATCATCACGTTTCTCATATGCAAGATTAAGAAGCAGTAGAAAAATAAATTGAAAGTTCAGATTACTTTGCCTACTAAACAGTCCGTATAATCTATTTACCAATCATTCCACATGAAGCACTTTTCTTTTTCTTTCTTTTCTTTCTTTTTTTTCCTCCGGATTTTGACTGGCGATCGAATAAAAAAAATTAGACAGTGCATTAATTTAGAAAGTTCCAGTCCTGGAAAAACTACATATGTTCTATTTGAGTAAAAGTTCTTGAAACGATAAATAAGATAGAGAAATTCTTGCCTGGACATAATACTAATTCCATTATCAGTTATAATCTGCATATGCTATCATCGTTGGATTATCTACAATGTCCAAACCCAACACCAAACTATGGTCATCAGAATAAACTCTGCTGCACATTTTGAGATTTTGATATTTGCCTGAAGATTGGCATGGTTGTCCTTATTACTAAGTTGTTATATGAGTACAGATTCAACGTGAACACGAGGAGAAAAAGCACGATCTTGATACGCTTCGTATGAAGCTTGATAGGAAGCCTGACATGGTCATAGAAAGACCAAACTTAGAACCCGAGCTGAAGTATTTCTTCTTCTTCTTCTTCTCCCTCTATTTGTTTTGTTTTTTTTTTGTTTTTATTTATTTTTTATAATGAATTTTGTTCCCTCACTGTTTTATAAACATCTTTTGCAGTAAGCTCGATGAAAAATTCAGTTAGCAAATTGATAAAGTGGGTGATAAATTTACTCAACAAATTCAATGAATTGTAGAGGATGTGCAAGCTTTACGGGTACAAGTGGAGATCACAAAAACTGAGTTGCTAAAATGGGGAGTTGGCATTCTTATCCCAACGGCAGCTAGTGTTGTCGTTGCCGTAGTCCGTTCATATTATAAAGCGTAAAGTTGTAATATGTATAACTGTTAGTATCTCTTCCTTTACAAGTCATCATTGTTAACATGTAAATATTTATGCATATAACTTGTTCATTTCTTGATTTTTAATCTCACTAATACTTTTCTCATTCGAAATGTGTGTTACATGGTAGTTGCAAATGCCGTACTTGCTAGGTTACTGAAAATATTTTTTATCTGTGAGCATAGGTAATATGAAAACATAGGTAAAGTTAAATTTCCTCTGTGTGTACCTTCTTACATTGGATTTTTTGCGTCTACAAAAGCTATGCCATGTATATTTGCCGGATACCCAGTGTCCTGTATAGGTAACTATTTTACAGTTTTTGTATCTTATATGAAGAAATATCCTTTAATCAGTATCTCAGAAGAAAATTTACATGCATTACCTTTTCCTATCACCAATCTTAACTAGGTCATATTATTTCTATTTAACATCTGAAAGCCATGCCATGCATCTATTTGAAAACTATTGTCTTGTAATTGGCAATATCCTTGATTCGTACCTTAGAAGAAAACACATATATCCATTTCTTGTTCTTACAACTTTCTTACCTTCTTTGATTGTTGGTATTTGCATATACTAGATAGCGTTGGCCTATTTTTTCTTTTAGCAGTAAAGGAATTTGAACCTCTTTCAACAAAAATATAAGTCACGTTCATTTTCCCATATTGTAGTCCTCATTCAATATTATTTATAAACATTTCATAAAATATTACTACAGTTTATGAACATTTTATACAACTTACCTTATCTCATCGATATTACTATTATTATTTTCAAAAAATCTTGAATTTTTTTTCTAAAACATTTGGAGTTTTGTTCTTGAATCCTCAGTTTAAATCCTTTTTATTTATGAACCATATTTTATAACCCATTTTATATAAATTCACTTTCTTATTTCATCATTTCACAAATTTTTATCCTTAAAATATCTATCTTTTCTTTAGCTTATAAATACCATCGTTTGTTAAACTTAACTTTTTTAGTCAACCATTATTATCGAATGCTTCATAGTCAAAATTTAAAATTAAATTTACAAGGTGTTTGTTTAGTATTCCTCTAATTACTATCTACCCAATCTATGTTGTAAAAAGGTAAATTACTTATAAACTAGCAAACAATAGTAAATACTCATATAGTGGCCGAGCATAATTAAGCTAATCAATAAGGGGTAGTTATGAACATCATTAATCCCTGCATTAATCAACTACACTACCAAGTTATACTTATATGTTATTAATATATTCCAAATATATAAATGCTCTCATATAAACGATACACTTAACTAATAATAGGGCATTACATTACCTTGTCTCTTAATGAGTTACACTCAACTGAAGTGAAGGTTCTCGCTTAATCTTCAGCTTTGGTACCACGATGTAACAAATGGTTTTTCGATCTTCAAAAGTTGACATTAATACATTAACAATATTCACGTGTCGAATACCCAAGTGTCCAAAAGACAGAACGTTAAAGTAAAAAACGGAAAGAAAACGAACAAGAAAGAGAAGACAAAGAGCATCAGAACCTCACATGCGGAATGATAACATATGCTATCAGAAGATAGCAAACTGTGTTAACCAAATATGCATTACATTTCAGAATTATAATTAGAGTACTATCAACATACTAGGTAGTTATAACAGTCCTCTAGTACAATTGCTGATATTTATACATAAAGTAATGCAGCGGAAATAAGAATGCTACAATAGTTAAATATCCAATTCCTCTCCAAGAGCTCAATAAACATCAACGAAAACCTGCATTTCTAAAACTGCTCGAAAGAGCACCCTTGGAAATAAGGAAAAAAATAAAACCATGGGTTATATTTGTCAGATATAAGTATGGTGTGAGAAACTCAGGACCTATATATGACATATAACAACATCGTAACGGTTATCCTCTCAAAAGAGCCAAACCATCTAATAAGTACATTTTGAAATACAATAGATAATGTTTTAGGGTGAAGAATATAAATCAGAAAATAATTGTGTTGCTTGCATTTCACGGCACAACAATATTGAAGTATAATCAAAACCGCTAAGATGGGATCGTGTATGTATTTTCCATGAAGACACATCTAGCTTAAAAACTGAAGGGAATCCCCATGACATAGATCATAATTCACCTTCTGAGCGGTTATATCACTATATAAAATATACCATAAGGCAAACACAATAGGCCCATGTTTGAACATGCGAACAAGAACCATGTGGAACCAACTATTATCAACTCCTATGGGCCCCACATATCGAAAGCATCTCTAGAAATGGAGATGATTTACCCCTTTGGGTAAGCCAAATGCCTGGATTGTGCATCATACTCTATCTTTTATCATCGCAATATATTTGCAAACGATCCACAACTCGAACAGTTCATGAATCCCAAAATGTATTTTAGCATCTAGAAGAAATCACGAACCTCTACGTGATTTTGAGCATTTCAAACAAATCTCATAGATTCCAAAATTTCGACCAGATCCACTTTCAAGAGATACAACACGTATATGGTTTAGAAGTGGTTACGCTTTTGAGTCATCTCGTATATGTACACTTCCCCACTTAGGGGACGCTCCAAAACCACTTGATAGATTTTCTAGTTAACTCAACTTCAGTTCTTTCAAAAATAAACAATCAGTACGTTAGGGTGGAGATCATTTCCTATCTAGATGGATTTCTTTATCATTTATCCTAGAACAACAAGACGAGTTTATACGTAGGTTATATCATTACCAAGTGAATAACCATACCATATGATTCTCGTGTTTCTTCCAAATAATTGCTTAGTTAATTTGGTACAATTCAACAACAATGCAAATGATTGCATTTGGAAACCAAGTCTCGTATAGTTATCACATTTTCGAACTTCTCAACTTCAGTTACCCTTTGGTAAAGGGTGAAGCCCAGTGGGTTAGAGCACTATTACTTCTACACCCTACTAGAATCATCATTTTTTAACTCTTAGGATAGAATCAAGGCTACTTTGTCAGCTTAGTGCTTTGTACACGACTATAACATCCCTCATTCCAAGGCATGAAAATAAGCCCTACTGATGTTGTAGTCATCAGTAGTATTATTCTTCGGTGATAAAATGAGATAAGTTAATAGTATCATTAACAACAAAAATATAGGAATATGAAATTTTTTCAAAACGTTTCATTAGCAAATTTCCATATTCATTAAATAATCCCAAACGTTGCCTAGATGCAGATAAAATATTATTATTACCAAACATTCCATGCAATACTAGAAAAAGTTTTTCACGGCGTTCGAAAAATGCTGTAAGAAAAAATGACTGCATTATTAAAAACGTTGTATAACGACATGCTATCGTAGATACATAAGTTGCAACAGCGTAATAAAAATGTTGTGGAAAGCTCTTTTGTACTGCGATTATAATTAGCTTATAGTTTTTAAACAGTGTTTCTTAGCTTGTTATTATAAACTACTACCGCGTTAATATTTTCCTATAAAATATTTTACAGTTTTGCTTTCCATTTTCATCAGCAATTGATAAATGTTGTTATTAACATACAACATCGTTTATAGATTTCTATCAAAAGCGCATTTATTGGTGTTTTAGAAGTAATTACAGCGCTATATGAACGTTGTTATTATGTTTTAAGAGTAATGATAGCACTGGATAAACGATGTTATTGTGTTATAAGAGTAATGCACTACAACAAATATACCTTTTTACAATGGGCAATACCCATTGTAATAGGGGTTACGCAATGAGCCAACACCCGTCTTATTAGGCGATCTTGTAATAGATCCAAAAGATTTTACAATGGTTTTTGTCCATTGCAATAACATCATTTACAACTGTTTTTGCCAGTTGCAATAGCATTATTTACGACTGTTTTGCCTATTGCAATGGGGTCTTTTACAATTGTTTTTGCCCATTGTTATAGAATAATAAGAAAAAATATGTAAATACTACTACATTGCACTTACAAATTTAAATTAATTTGCCATTGAAACTAAAATATTGTACCGATAACAAATATATTAATTCATATCTTTTAAAAATAACAGAAAAGATATATATTTCTAAATGCCAAAATGATTCATGCATTCTTAGTCTTTTATTGTAACATCCCGAAAATTTTCGACTTTCGAAAATTCAACATCGACACTCACTTTATCGACTGCCGAGCCATCGAATGCCGGAAACCCGAAAAGTTATGGTTTTAAGAAAGAAGATAAAGGTAGAAGAAGAAGATAGAAGAAAAAGAGAAGAAGAACGACAGAACAACAACAGATACAGAACAGAGACAAAATCAGAGTCTCACATATCGCAGCGGAACAATATATAATAGATAAACACTAGTCTTTTAAAAACAAAGAACTAGATCAGTTTATACATACATCAATCAGAGACAATATACAACAATGGACAGTTATATAAACTTGTCCTCATACAGAATACACAGCGGAATAAATACTATCAGATACAAATACTACGTCTCGCCATCCAGCTTATCTCCAAGCTCCATACCATCCAGAATATCCTGATAATATAACTCTAGGCTGCCCGTGTGGAAATTGGTGGGCACCCAGAGTTTAGAAGGGAACAATAAACTCCGAGTCAGTCATGGTGACTGGTGTGAGATCGTAAAACAGTTATTTATCTTTAAAATAACCAACAGGAAAACTTTAATGTCAATGCGCAATGCTTTTGGAAAATGAAACTACCATAAGACCTCCCACCACACACACAATGCAAACGCAGAATTGGAGGAGATTTCTTCTTATGATAGTCAAAGATGCTTACTACGAAAAAATCAAATTCTTTTTAATATTATTATTAGTGCATAGTGTAGAAATCATTTCGAAAGTATAATATTAATCTTAGCCAACATACGACCAGTATCGTATGCCTACTATAGCTACCATCCAAACAGTGGGGCGCCACCATAAGTGAATGGCAGGTTCTACAACTAATACCGTACAAGGCTCGTATTGTTTCTTTGGATTTCCAACAAATGGTCAGGCTAAGGAACTTCCTATCCACGATGGGTACGTCCCTGGAATAGACGACCCGAGAACCTAACCGGATCTCTGCCAACACAAGGCCGGGTTACCTCTGCAAAAATAGGTAACTACTGACACGCGTATGCCATCCCCCGATCGTCACCGATCTTCCCGAGGATCCCCGATTTCCAACAAACCACAAAGTAATAATAACTGTGCAGCAACCACAGAGGTTAAGTATCTGGGCTCCATACCATGATACCACCTTTATCCAGAAGGAATGACATACACTAAGGGGCGCTACTCCCTAGAACCTTGCTGCATCCTTCCTGTTTCGACCATTTCCGGGGTGTGAGGCTCGACGAAGTCTCGTCCACAAAGCTACGCTTTCTACAAAAAGCCCTGCTTCGGGTCAAACAAAATGATCAACCTATGATCACAAAGATATAAGATCAAACAAATGATCATATCACAAATGATCAAACACCGATCATTTCACAGCAACACTCAGTATGCCACGTTACCAAATTGGGATATATCGCTGATAAATTTCAACTACATAACCTCTGAGCTCGTACGTCTCAGAGAAGGGTGTTAAGCTAAGAGAATAAATTCTCCGCCACCAACAGAAATGTATTTGAAAGAAATCAGCTTTATATATCAAATTGTAACGTCAGACACACAATCCATACAAGTCTGTTCCGGGATCGAACAGAACCGAAGGCACTTCTCACGAAGCCCTTGCATTTCCGGATAATTTTCAATCACGTCAGGACTTCCCGTCACTAAGGGTGATAAAACCTCTAAATCGAAGATCAGTCGATGTAGAGTAACTCGACGGTAATCCTTCCGTTTTCAAAAATATCCGGTCTTCAACACCGGTCTTCAAATGCAATTCATAACGACGTATCACATATTCGGAATGGGTTATACGACCCCATGGTCCTTTCCCGGTTAACCCGAATAGTGAGCGATTATTCAAAAATAAGTGTGACATTCAAATTCATCCAATTCACAACAAATACCTATCTAAAGGTAATTATTGATAGTCGGTTATTTAACTATCAATAAAGATGCGTGACATCATCAGATTCCAAATAATTTTTCCAAATTATTTATTCTTCAAAAATATCTTACTAGATATATAATTTTCCACACTTCAAAAATAAATCAACGTTTATTTTTAAAACGAATTCCCATTTCTTTATAAATTCCATATTGAATTTATATTTCAAAATATCTTCTGATATACGATTTTCAAATCGATTTTCAATATTCAATTTCAATTTATCTTTTACAAAGATAAATTCTCAAAACGTTCATTTCATTTGGAAAAGCATTTCCATACTTATTTAAAAATAAGTGTTTCACAAATCTATTCATTTTCAACACTTGAAAATATTCGATATACTTAAATCAAATTAAGTATATATTCCTTCTTTAAGGAAATCATTCTTTTAACACCTATTTGAGTCAAAACGAATGTTGCGTAAAACATCGTTACGACGACTCGAAATCACTAGTATAGGGATTCGAAATTAATATAGATATGTAAATCCCAATACTAGATAAAAACATTTCCTTTCGGAAATCATTTACTATAACAACAGTGTTATAGTCCACCATTTCCTTATTTCTCGAAAACGCCTATTTCAACAAGAACTGTTGAAATCTATGCTTTCGATTCACAATACATTTTAAAACATCTTTAAAATGTTTAACTTCATTTTTAATATCACTTCTTCAAAAACGTATCCATTTTACTTAACAATATATTCACTGTCCAAATCGTGAATATACTTCACTTAACCCTATTTAAATCTTTTCTACACATTTATTTCGAGAATTTTCCACTATCCAAAATCGTGGATAAAATCCCCTTTAACCTTTTAATTTACCAAATCCAATTGATTTCGAATTTACAAAACAACGTTTATAAATTCTGTTTCTATTTTCTAACGACTTCAATTTAATAAATCTTCTTTATTAATAATTCGATCAATATCCCATTTAAAGGCAACAATCCAAGTTACAAGTAAATTTCTTATCAGTCTTTATTCTACAACTTCATTCATTTTATAACTTCATTCATTTTATAACTTCATACTTTATAATCTATGAACTTCAATCTTTATAACTCTATAAACTTCAAATCTTCACAATCTATAATTCTATAAATCTCATGTCTTCACAATTTATAATTCTATAAATTTCTAACACTTATAGAAACTCGTTTTAAAATTCCAATACTATTAATTGATAAATATCAATTCTGTACATCTTTTATATATATCATTCTTAAATAATTCAAAAGAAATCCAACTTAAACTATTTTATTTATCACTTGACTATTTATTTCAAAATCACCTTTCAGGTATATTTCACAATTTAAAATTTTCATAACTTTAAATTTATAACATTTATTTATTTATTTAAGATAAATAAATTCCAAAATTTAATAAATCGTATACTTTCCACAAATCACTTCAAAATTCCTTTTAAAGTAAAAATCGTTTATTTTTAAACTTTAAAATTGAACCCGATGATGCAACGCATCAATTAGTTCATCACAACATCAAACATCATATATCATCATATGATGACAGAATATATATCAACATCTGTAAATAAATAAATACAGTTGAGGAATCCAGTTGGATCCCTCCAACCTGTTTCCCTGCATCCAAAGATGTTAGCACAATACCAATTCCGCTCCAGTACGGAATTATCGCGGTATATAGGTTTTTATAAATCCGCTTACTAACGGCGCAATAGGGTCTCATCCGCTATACGAGGCGGGAAATCAATCAATCCAATATATACATATGCCAATATGTATATACTGCTATATATATAGATATATCCTATCATATCTAATATCAACAATCCAAACAGACAATCAAACAATAACTGAAAATTCCACTTTTCAATTGAGTGAGAAAATCTCACCTTAGCTTTTATTTTGCAATCCGTTTTTCCCAGACTTGTTTTCTCGATTTTTCTTGCTTTATACCTTGTATAAATAATTATACAATTTTATTAATATTCGAAATAAATCGAACTATTAAATTCCTAACTTGATATGTTTTAATTATACAATGACCTCATTTTTAACTCAGTTTCCTTTAAATAAATTTAATTAACTATAAATTTAGTTTTAACTAAAATTTCTCTTTTTAGTAACTAAAATAGATAAAACAAATTTATTATCGTAAACTATTGTTTATAACAACTTAGCAAACAAATTTGAAATTATATTTCTTTTTATAAAATCAAAATAGAATTTCCTTTCTATTTCTCTTCAAATAAATCTAATTAACCAAAAACTATATTTTAACTAATACTTTTAAATCCTAAACCAATTTCTTTTTAATGGAATTACTTAACAAACAAAAAAAAAATTAAATTTAAACTAATTTTCTTTTAACCATTTTACTTAACTAAATAACTTGCATACCTTACTGTAAAATTTAGAACCCAGCTCGATTGCTCCAACTCGAGTCCATCCTTACTGACATCGAAGAAGACCCCAGCTTCACCACGTCGATCACACGCCCAACTCGACATCACGATCGACACTCCATCACTGGCTCGCGACCCATCGCGACACCACCAAACTCCAAGCGCTGCCAACAGAAATCCCATCGCCCCTGACTGCCGCGAACTCGAGCCCAATCGACTTCGTCGCCACCAAAAATCGACTCGGTCGAACGCAATTCCCTGACATCCCACGCGAGATGTCGTGCCGTCCCCAGCCCTAGCCTCGCGTCGCTCAACTCCATCGTCGAACCAACGACAATTTGCCGCCTTCTCCAACACGCGAGCCACAGAACCCAGAAACTTCGACTTCGCCTCCTACCATCGATCGTGACTCGCGATGCGCTACCACCATTCCCCTCGCATCGGCACCCACGCGAAACCCTATTCGCGAAATTCCCAGCGATGTGCCCAACCACTCGGCCACAAAGCTACAAATTGAACGTGGTATCCAATCGCGTTCATCTCCACACTCACTCGTGAATGCTGCCGGCTGAGTCGCGATCAATTCGATCGCGAGATCCAACTATCCCCTTCTGGAATAAAAGAACGAAGCCATTGTTTAGTTTATTTTTTTTTTCTCCTGAAGAATGAAAGGGAACGAGAATTTTAATTTGAACGCAAATGGTCGATTTTAGAGGAGGGAAAGGGGAACATGGGTTGCGTGATTTTTTCGTGATGCTCGGCGTAATTTAAGGCTGAAACAAAGGGAATGGTCGTGGTGATGTGAACTGATATAATTACCAATTTTAAATTGAATTCAATTTGAAAATTTCCAACGCATTTATGTGTCGTACGGTTACGTATTAACTCGGAAAAATACGAAAATTGAAATCCGACAATAATTCAGTATTACGGACCCAATGGAACTGGTTTCGTCGAATTCCGAGACTGTTTGAAAAATGACTATTTTTAACTATCGGTTAAACGATATAAATTTCAAAACTGATCAAACCAATTCAAAATTGGATTCTGAAGCTTCTGTTATCTTCAGAATTATCAACACGAGTTTTATAAGCTTTCCAAATATTTTTCTCTAGCTTTAAACGGCAGATTCAAAATTTTTATTCAGCATTAAATAGATTAAATTTTATAATTAAATCGTCAAATTCAAATTTATATCGAGGATTCAAATTAAATCACCGTTCAAATATTTAAAATTAATTAAATATTTTCAATTTAATTCGTTCAAAATTCTGGGTCGTTACATTTATAATACAGATCCTCTAAAAGAAATGTAACGACCCGTAATTTTTATCGTCTTGAGTTTTGAATATTTATTTTTAATATTCAATAACACGGTCTTTTAGTCAAAATAAAAATTTACATCTGGTCATAAATTTTGCAAGTAAATAAAAAGAGAAAACAATCAAAAGTCAACCAAGTAAAAATGAAGAACAAGAAAATTACAAATCAAATGAAATATTTAAACATATGCATGTCTGGTTAAAAATAGGAAAGTCCAAAACATTCAACATAACTTCTCTTCATCTCAACATCATACCAGCTCAAGCCACCTCATTTCAATCCATCACAAAATCCAAAACTAGAGAAGATTTCTCTAGATTTCAAATCATAAAACTAAGGTGCAACTGGAGGGTTTCAACGACCTAAGCATGATCAAGGTAAGAATAATTTTTTAAAAAAATACCTGGAAATGTTTTTAAACACTTTGTCATTTTAACAGAGGTGAAAAACCCATTCATACTCTAGTTCAAAAATCAATATCTCGCATTTCGTTATGAATTAATCGATGATGTAAACTAGTGAAATGTTTTTTTTCGAGTATAGATCACGTTAAAAATAATGTGAAGCTTGTTCGTTTTGTATGGCGAATTTGCTAAAATACAGTAAGTAACCCAAGTTTTGTTGATTTCAATATGCTCAAATCATTGATTCATGTATATAATCAAGGTTTCTAGGTGAAAATAGGATTTCTAGTGAAGATTTCATGATTTTTAATACTTTATTTTAAGAGAAATGGAGAGATTATCTAAATCTGCTTAAAAATTATTTTCTGGCAACGTGGTGGACGATAGGCGGTGCGGTTTGGCCGAGGTGGAGCGTGGCGACGAGGCCGAGAGTTTCACCGTGGCTAAATTTTAAATTCACTTTGATTTGTTGTAGTGGGAGATTTGTAAGGTTTAGGCATTTTTTTAGGTTGTTCGATATTTGATGGATTACGGCCGGAGTGGATGATCGAGCATGGCCGCAGTTGGCATAGAGGTGGGGTCAAGGGTGACGGAGCCAATGACGGTGGAATGGATGGCTATCGTTGATCGAGGGACTTGGGTGGGATGAATTTTGAAGTGAAAGTCACCTTGTGGTTTCAGCTCATGGTCGAAAATTAGGCTGGGTAATAGGAGCAAGGGCGAAGGTGGTCAGTCGAACGTCGGTGAGAAGGGGAGTTTGTTGGTGATCTCGGCCTGTCGATTTAGAGTGCGGTGTGTTGTGCACCATGCACGCATGCACAACTATGCTCGATTTTCTTTTTTGGGAAAGCCTGAAAACGTGAAATGGGAGAAGAAGAAAGGGAAAAGGAAAGCAAGGGAAACAAATTTCTTTGGTCGGTGGTTTTGGGCTTCGACCCATGTTTAAAAAAAGGGTGGAGGGAAGTTTTAAAACAATTTAAAATGTTAAAGTATGTTTGGTTATGGGCTTCGGCCCAGAGAAAGAGGTGAAGGAAGTTTTCTTCAATTTAAAATTGTTTAATTATATTTATTCCTTTTTGTAAAGTTTAAATTGATATAACTAATGCATACAAAATCCAATTAATGCGAGACTGATTGCGTTGGGTTCGCATCAACGAACATTACATCGTCATATGAAGTGTTGTCGAGTTTGAATAATGGAAAATTTATAGCAATTTTAAATAGCTAGAATTTAATTAACCGATTTAAACAAATATTGACGTTTAAATTTATATGACCTGTCTATTGAAGTTATTTGTCCAGACAAAAATAATGATGAGTTAATTTAAAATAATTACGATGGTTTGACATCTGTTAATGGAATAAAACACCATTTCGCTAATTTATATTTAATTTCACCCTTGTTGGCAGAATAAATCACCATTCTGCCATTTTCATCGAAATGTGTGTTTTTGGACATTGACTAGCAGAAATAAATCTTCATTCTGCTTCATATTTGTATGGATATGTAATTATTATTATGATAATTATATTGTGGAAGATGATGTTGAATTAATTATTTAAAATGGATTGATGTGAATATTTGAATCTGCTATTATAGATTGTTATGGAACAAATGGTATCTTGATTAAGTACCATTGGAATTAGTAAGCTTCTTTTCAAATTTGGAATTTGATTTTTGAATAAAGGATTGTTTTAAGGATGATTATTTTATGATTCTTAAAAGTTAATAAAAAGTATTTAATTATGTTTTTAAGGTTATTAATTATTTAAAATGTTTTAATGTATATCTAATTATTAATTAAAGTTATTTTATAATGTTTTGATTTAAATTAAGAATTAATCATTATTATTATTTTAGAAGATAATTTATTCAATATTAATATTGTTTTTATATAATAACTTTTATTAAATAGTATTTGCCTAAATTAAACTTGGAAAATTTATATAGAAACTTTATATGTATTATTTTGAGATAATTATTAACTAATGTTTCGAAAAGTAATGGTATACTTTCATGGCGGAAATCGGGAGCCAGAGATTGCCTGCAGTTAAGTTTGGATTTCTCTAGGATAGAGACGTAATCATTGAGCTACGAATCCATGGTTGATACTGCGTGTTTCTTTTCACATTTATTTATTTGAAAAAGTTTCAAGTATTTTGAAAGAAATGATTTGTGAATATACTTATTCCGGTGAGATAAGCATATACCTTTTTGATAAAGAGATTTAATTTATTGAAATTTAATTTAAATAAGGCTTAGTGATTTCAATGGGTAATGGAATCTTTGGTTGAATGATTGTTTTATTTTAATAGTAAAATAACCGACTATCAAATCTGGACCAAAAGCATAACTTTGGAAATATCTAAGAGAAACACGGAGATTTTATGGTACAGTAACCGTCGAAGGTGTTATATTGTACGTATAAACTCGTTTCATTCTTTTAAGATGTTGAAAAGGAAATCTGTCCATTAACGGATAGGAGACGATCTCCGATCTTATTTTCGTCTATTTATTTCCTAAAGAACCGGGGTTGAGTTTACCAAAAATATCAAACGTTGTTTCGAAGAGACCGTGATCATATTTGCTTGGTGATAGTTTCACGCATGATCGGGGGTTCTCGCTTTGTGAATAGTAATGAAGCTTATACTCTTACCCCTAGATGTCCCTGAGAGGTAGTATAAGGCCTTGATGGGTTGGCTGCGGATGTCGTGAGGATGGCCGTAAAAGCCAATTCGAGGTACCACTTGTAGTCACCTCCATGTTGAAAAGAAGGAGTACCCCTATGTTGAAAAGAAGAAGGGTAGCGGGATGGTTGCAAAGCCTACCGGGGTGGGTCTGGAGTGGCCGTGGTATCGGAGCTTAGGTTGAGCGAACACCTAGGCTTTTGTGGGGTTACTCATTAGAGATAGGATCAGTAGTACCCTAGAATGAGTTTGAGTGTATATATATACGAGAGTGCGTATTTGTTAGTGATATAAAATGTTTTATATTATGTTAATTGATCTGTTGAGTGGCATATGGATTCTGGTCAATATGAGTAGCTAACGTTAT
Organism: Allium fistulosum; assembly: GCA_030737815.1. Classification (NCBI taxonomy): domain Eukaryota; kingdom Viridiplantae; phylum Streptophyta; class Magnoliopsida; order Asparagales; family Amaryllidaceae; genus Allium; species Allium fistulosum. Next base: position 1,034,221,709 of record CM060907.1, on the reverse strand, counting down.
TGATGGGGATCTCTAAACACCTGAACAAGGCAAACAGACACAATATTGTTTTAAGTGGGTAAATGAAATAATTTTACCCGGTATATATTTTGTATATTAAAGGCAATGATTTTCAGAATATATAGTATTTTGAGGTATTGTTGATAAGTGATGATAATATTCTATCATTATCATCTAGTATTTGATTGGTTTTAAACATTTAGTTTTGAGTATCCTCTATTGTATGTCCTTCTAACTTGAGTATTCCTTTAGAATCTGGGCCTTGTAGATTGAAACTTTGGGAAATTTAGAATTTTGAGTAAATTGTGTTTACTAAAGGAATTTAAAATATTTTAAGATAAATATTTTAGGAAATTTTTTTATATATAAAAGCTAATATTATTGATTTATAAGAAGAGATATTTGAGGATTTAGAATTTAACTGATTTCGGAAAATTGTTTTAAACAAATTTTTGAAGGGAAATGATTATGGTATTACTTAAGTAGAGTTTTTAAATGATTGTAATTTAAAGGAAGAGTTATTTGAAGTATGTACCTATATGTACCCTTTAGCATATGAAATTCCTGGAAACCTTAAGATCTCATTCTTAGGTTGTGTTAATTGATTATAGAGGACTCATAGTGTTGTCCGAGGAGAGCAGATGAAGATTAGGCAGTATTTCAGTAAAGACATGGCCAGAGAAATTATGCAACCTATTGACCAGCCATCGCTATATGAAGAGGAATACGAGATAAAAGAGGAGCCTGAATTGGAAAACGATGATGCTATTATTTGGGAAATGGGCGAGATTGTTAGTAAGCCACTTGCAAATGGGAATAACCTTCTTAGGGATGACTTATGGCCTAGGGAAAAGATGTTGGTACCTAAGAAACCAAGCCCGGAGATTATATGGATTCCGGATAGGGAAGTTGAAACTAGGGAGATGAAAGGTCCGGAAGTGGAGGACTCCGATGGAGAGAGAGTCTACTGTGAGATGTTAGCTTGGGTTGCGTAGTTATCTTTGGATGTACACCCTATTAGTATAGATTTGTAGTCCATAGACGTCATGGATGTGTGTTTGGGTTGTAAATTAATGAAGTATCTTTGTAGATGCTTTGGTAAGGGTATACGTGTATAAATGGCTTGTGGTTATAGATATCTCTTGGACATGTGTATATGTATGTGGTGACTGTAGTGTTAAAGTATCTTAGCTGATGCTCATGTATAACTGATATTTTGGGACATAAATATATATGATTGAACTTGTGTGACATAGTTGTTATTAATTCGTTAATAAATTGAAATTCGGTTAGTTACTAGCCCGGTTACGGCAGTTTCGGGGACGAAATTCTTTTAAGGGGGAGGAATGTAACGTCCCAGAATTTTTCTCGTCTTGAATTTCGAAAATTTGTTTCTAATATTCAATAATATGGTCTTTTAATCAAAATAAAAATTTACATCTGGTCATAAATTTTGCAAGTAAATAAAAGTGAAAACAATCAAAAGTTAACCGAGTAAAAATGAAGAACAAGAAAATTTACAAGTCAAATGAAATATATAAACATATGCATGCCTGGTTAAAAATAGGAAAGACCAAAACATTCAACTTAACTTCTCTTCATCTCAACATCATATCAACTCAAGCCACCTCATTTCAATCCATCACAAAATCCTTATACAGCAGGTCTGCAAATCTTTTGAGCCCCAAAACATTGAACATATTCATCATTTTGTCTTGTAAACATGTATATATGTATAGGTTGGTATGTGTGCAGGCTTCATTTTTTAAACGCTTGTAAACAAAAATACATTGTAAAACAAAACTTTGTAAAAAAACACTGTAAAGATAGAAAAAAAGAAAGGGAAGCATTCTGTTCAAATCCAAAACAAGACAAGATATCTCAAGATTTCAGATCATAAAACTAAGGTGCAACTGGAACGTTTCAAAGGCCTAAGCATGATCAAGTTGAGAATTAAATTTTTTAGAATACTTGGAAATGTTTTTAAACACTCTGTCATTTTAACAAAGGTGAAAAACCGATTCATACTCTAGTTCAAAAATCAATATCTCTCATTTCATTATGAATTGGCCGATTATGTAAACTAGTGAAATCTTTGTTTTCGAGTATAGATCACGCTAAAATTAATGTGAAGCTTGTTCACTTTGTATATTATATGAATTTGCTAAAATGCAATAAGTAACCCAAGTTTTGTCGATTTTCAGCATGCTCAAATCATTGATTCATGTATATAATCAGGATGGTTAGGTGAAAATAGAATTTTTGGTGGAGATATCATGATTTTTAATAGCTTGGTTTAAGAAAATGGAGAGATGATCAAAATCCACTTAAAAATTATTTTTCGGTAACATGGTGGACGATAAGCATTGCGGTTTGGCCGAGGAGGAGCGTGGTGACGAGGCCGAGGGTTCCACCATATCCAAATTCCGAAATTTACTTTGATTTGGGCTAGTGGGTTATTTGTACAGTTTAGGCATTGTTTTGTAGGTTTTTCGGTTTTTTATGGGTTGCGGCCGTAGTGGGTGATCGAGCATGGCCGCAGTTGGCATGAAGGTGGGGTCGAGGATGACGGAGCCAACAATGGCGGAGTGGATGGCTATCGTTGGTCGAGGGACTTGGGTGGGATGATTTTTGAAGTGAAGGTCACCATGTGGTTTTAGCTCATGGTTGAAAAATAGGCTAGGTGATAGGAGCAAGGGCGGAGGTGGTCAGTCAAACGTCGATGAGAAGGGAAGCTTGTAGGTGGTCTCGGCTTGTCAAGTTAGAGTGCAGAGTGCTACGCACCATGCACGCGTCCACAACTGTGCTCGATTTTCTTTTTATGGGGAAACCTGGAAACGTGAAATGGGAGAAGAAAAAGGGGAAAAAAGGAAAGGAAGGGAAACGGGTTTCTTTGGTAGGTGGTTTTGGGCTTCAGCCCATGTTTAAAAAAAGGGGTGGAGGGAAGTTTTAAAACAAATTAAAGTGTTAAAGTATGTTTGGTTATGGGCTTCGGTTCAGTGAAAAAGGTGAAGGAAGTTTGCTTCAATTTAAAATCGTTTAATTATATTTATTCCTTTTTGTAAAGTTTAAATTGCTATAACTAATGCATACGAAATCTAATTAACACGAGACTGATTGCGTTGGGTTCATATTGATGAACACTACATAATCTTAGGAATTATTGTCGAGTTTGAATAAGTGAAAATTTAAAGTAATTTGAAACGGCCAGAATTTAATTAACCGATTTAAAGAAATATTGATGCTTAAATATATATGACCTATCAATTGAAGTTATTTGTCCTTTTAAAAATAACGATGAGTTAATTTATGATAATTACGATGGTCTGACATCTGTTAGCAGAATAAAACACCGTTCCACTAATTTGTATTTAATTGAACCCTTGTTGGCAGAATAAATCACCGTTCTGCTATTATTATTGAATATATGTGTTTCTGAACATTGACTAGCAGAAATAAAACCCTATTCTACTGTCATATTTGTATGGACATCTAATTATTATTCTGATAATTATATTGGGCAAGATGATGTTGAATTAATTATTAAAAATGGATTGATATGAATATCTGAATCTACTATTCTGGATTGTTATGGAACAAATCATAACTTGATTAAGTACCATAGGAATTAATAAGCCTCTTTCCAAATTTAGAAGTTGATTTTCGAATCAAGGATTTTTTAAGGATAATTATTTTATGATTCTTAAAAGTTAATTAAAAGTATTTAATTATGTTTATCAAGGTTATTAATTATTTAAAATGTTTAAAAGTTATTTAATTATTAATTAAAGTTATTTGATAATGATTTGATTTAAATTAAGAATTAATCGGTATAATTATTTCAGAAGATAATTTATTCTATATTAAAATTGTTTTTATATAATAACTTTTATTAAACAGTATTTGCCTAAATTAAACATGGAAAATTTATACGGAAACTTTATAAGTATTATTTTGAGATAATTATTAAATAATGTTTTGGAAAGTAATGGTATACTTTCATGGCAAAAATCGGGAGGCAGAGATTGCCTACATTTAAGTTTGGATTTCTCTCGGATAAAGACGTAACCATTGAGCTGCGAACCTATGGTTGATACTACATGGTGCTTTCCACATTTATTTATTTTAAAAAAGTTTCAAGTATTTTGAAAGGAATGATTTGTGAATATATCTATTTCGATGAGATAAGCATTTACCTTTTTGATAAAGAGATTTAATTTATTGAATTTTAAATTAAATAAGGCTTAGAGATTTCAGTGGGAAATTGAATCTTTAGCTGAATGATTGTTTTATTTGATAGTTAAATAATCGACTATCAAATTTGAACCAAAAGCATAAGTTTGGAAATATCTAGGAGAAAACATGGGGATTATATGGTACAGTTACCGTCGAAGGTGCTATATTGTACATATAAACTCGTTTCGTTCTTCTAGGACGTTGATAAAGAAGTCTGTCCATTAACGGTTAGGAGATGATCTCCGATCTTATTTTCGTCTATTTATTTCCTAAAGAACCGAGGTTAAGTTTATTGAAAATATTGAACGTTGTTTCGAAGAGACCAAGATCCGATAAGTTATCCGAAAACCACTTCGATCCAACGAATTCGTTTTCGAAGTGAAGACAAGAGCATGAAATCGAAGAGGGAGCATTGAAGTGCAAGGGTTAATCGCTACTAATCCTGAGGATGATTCCAAAATGGACGTAGTAGGAATAGTGCCTTCGGTTTCGTTCAGACCTTGAACGGACTTGTATGGATGAATCGTTTTAGCTCATTGTCATTGGAGGACAATGAGCATTCTAAGTGAAATTTCCTTAAAAAGGTAATCATAGCCTCAAGCCTCATCAACCAGGAATGACTAAAAATCAGGGGAGATGTAGCAAGGCTAAGTGGGTCACACCCAATTAGGGTATGTTATCACCTTTCTAGATACACTCGGATATATTATAAATTATGGATATGGTGCATGGAAAAAGAGCTCTCGATAAGGGTGGGAACATCCGGGGTGAGAGCCTATTCGGTAATATCCAGGTTAGGGGTAGGCCATTCTTGTGTTGTAGGGGAACCCGGCGAGGTCCTCGGTACATTTTTCTAGAACTGTACTGTAATAGGTGGTACCCCACTGCCTAGTCATTGTATGGAATCCATTCTCCAATACGTGCCTTTATGGTTTTGGTTGTAGAGCCTATGTAACGACCCATAATTTTAGTCATTTAAAATTCATATATTTAATTGATTTTAAATATTTGAAATTTAATTTTATAAGCTGAATAAATTATATCTCGAATATAGTAATTTAATTGGATAATTAAATGATTAATTTAATATTTGAAATTGTGTAAATAATTGGAAATTGAATTTAATGTGAATGAAAATGATTTATAAAGTTGAATTAAATTCTATTTGAATTAGAATGATGTTGGTAAACTTTTAAACTTGAATTAAAAGTTAAATTGTAGAAATTGAATATTTTAATATTTAATTAACTTGTAAAAATAGCCATTTTTCAAACAGTCTTGGATTTCGACGAAACTAGTTTCATTAGATCCGTAATGTTATATTATTGTAAGATTTCAAATTTTGTGTCAATGGAATTTACGGTTTGTCCGGAGGAAGCTAAAACGCGTAGAAATTTGTTTAAGTGAATTTTTAATTTAAATAGTCGATTCGAAAACCTATCTTCCAAATATGATCGAATTGGCTCCCGTTATATATTCCATTGTGTTCGGAATAGGGGTAAACTATTATAAATGTCAGGTGGCACGCTTCGTTCCGAGTTCGAGAAATTTCCGAATGAATAGTGTCGTCAAATTTTCTATAAAACGACCTAAAATTTTCTAATTTTCACTCAACAAACCCTAGCTAGGGCTAGCCGCTATTTGCACTCAAATGACTAGAAACTTCCAATCTTTCTCCCTTAATTTCTTCCATTCCATAAATCAATTAAAGAAACTTTCAACTACAATGTTGTAGATCTAGGTGAGGCCTTCAAATCCATATGAACAAGGAGGATCAATGGAAAATCTCGCATAAAGCAAGCACAGTCATGCTTGATTTCCATGGCCACGAAGCAACTGAGTTGCACGAGATTCTCGGTGAAGGTGGAGCTCGGCTTTGGCTTCGTAATGGAAGTGGCTGATCGACAAATAGACGAACATAGGTCGAGCGAAAATTTAATGATAACGGCGGCTTTTGGGTTTGTTCGCGTTTTTAAAACGATGGGGAAGAAGCAAAGTCCGGCAGCCAAGATTCTCAAATACGAAATCAACGGTTAGATTTGATTGAGGTTAAAAAAATGTAAATTAATTTATATATTTTAAATCGTATAATCTTTAAAAATTGATATCTTTGTCATACGAGGTCCGTTTCTAACGAAACATGTTGCGTTAGGTCCGTATTGACAAGCACTACATTTTAGAGCTAGTTTGGAGTCGATTGGAGCTAGTGTAATTTTGGATAAAATTAAAGGCATGTTTAATTTTATTCAGAATGAAACACTGCAACTGCTATAGAACCAAAGTGAGTGCAACTCACTCTTTCCGACTCACTGATATTTTTATATAAGTGAGAATAAATTTTATTTATGATGATTCATGATTTTTTGGATGATATATGATATATTATATATATTGATTGGTATTTGGATATATTCCTGCCTATTGGAGCACATGAGACCCTATACTTTTCCATGTATGTGCGGATGACCCTTTGTACGTGCGTCTGCCTCGAAGCGGACATTGTACACATATTCCAATATGCATATTTGTTGCAGGTGACAGGTTGGAAGGGTCCAACTGGATTCTTCACCACTATTGATTTATTTTACAGATATTGATATATATGTTGTTATCATGTGATATATGATGATTTAGGATGCCGTGATTGATGTATTTACTATTGTTGCAGCATTGGGCCTATTTTTGATAATTTAGAGTGACGATTTCAAATTGAAAAGGATTTTTAAGTGATTTTGAAAATAGATGTTTTATTGATTTTCGAATTTGTTAAAGAAATGGATTTATTTTAAATAAATAAATGTTATAATTTTTATGTTATAAAAATTATGATTTTTGTGAAATATCTTAAGTATGATTTTTTGAGTTGTATAAGTTTTAATAACGATTTGTAAATTATTTAAAGAATAAGTTTATTTAAATCGAGATTTTTGAATTATTATAAACGGTATGTATATAAGATTTATAAAATGGATATTTTATAAATCAAAATAATGGGATTATAAAGGAGTTTTATAAATGTTAAAATGAAGTTGTAAGTGAATCTTATAAGTGAATAAGATTTATAATTTGTGAAGTTATAAATGAATGAATTTGTAAATAAATGATTTGTAAGTGAATTAACTTATAATTTAGATTTTGGCTTATAAATAAGGGATAAATGGAATCGGTTAATTATGGGATTTTATAAATGGAAGTTTTTACAAAATAATACATGTGAATTTATAAACATTGTCTTATAAATCCGAAATCAATTTACTTTGATAAGTTAAAATATGGAAGTTTATTAAAGGTACTTTATCCACGATTTTGGATAGTGGATAATCCTTTAAATTAAATGTGTAAAAGCAATGTATTTGGTTGGAATTATATCCACTATTTTGGACAATGGATAATCCTTTAATAAAACATGTAGAAGTAATGAATTTGGTAAAGGAGATATATTCATGATTTTGGACAGTGGATTATCCTTTAATAAATGTGTAGAAATGTTGCATTCGGTAAATGGACTATATTCACGATTTTGGACAGTGAATAATCTATTAATAAAATGGAAATTTTTGGGAAGTGATCTTTTAAATAAAATTAAATGATTTGAAGATATTTTAAAGTGCGTTAAGTATCGAAACCATAGATTTCAACATTCATTGTTGGAATAGACGTTTTCAAGAAGAAATGAAATGATGGACTATAACACTGTTGTTATAGTAAATGATTTTCGAAAGAAAATGTTTTGAATAGTATATGGGATTTATATATCTATCTTATTTTAGAATCTCTATACTGGTGATTTTGGGTTGTCGTAACGATGTTTTACGCAACATTCATTTAAACCCAAATAAAAGATTTTTAAGAGAATGTTTTCCTTAAAGAATAAAATATATGCTTAATCGTGATTTAAGTATATGTAATATTTTCCGAGTGTTGAAAATAAATTGAATTGTGAATTACTTATTATTAAATAAGTATATGGAAATGTTTTCCAATAGTGAAATGGTTTGAGATACATCTTTTTAAAGATAATTTGAAGTGAATATTTGGCAAGTGATTTAATTAATAAAAGATTAATTAAAAAGGTCTAGTGATTGTATATGGTGCTAAATATTTGTTTGTTTGTTTTGATAGTTAAATAACCGACTATCAAATTTGGCCATTTTAGTTCCTCGACTTGATGTGGGAACTATTTAGTCGTACACTTAGTACGTAGCCTTCTGTGTAGGATTGATTATCGTTCGTGTTGAGGATGTTGATTCGTGTAATGTGGAGTATTACTCCAATCTATTGAGCTTCCTTCTTGGCCCGAAGGATAGCAAGTCGAAAGTTGGAAACATGACAAGTCTATGAGACTTAGTTTCTGTGTGAGGTTGAGAAATGCTTTTGCGTTGTTGGTGCGAAGAGACCAGGATCGGTTTATTCGAAAACCACTCTAGACCAACGTATATGCGATGATTGTGCAGGTTGCTTGTGATGATATTGATATTCAGGATTTTCATAGTAAGGGGCTGCTTATCGATCGTTTAGGGTTAAAATCTTAGCATATCAATATATATTTACTAACCTAATATATTATCTGATAGTGAACTGCTGATATCAGAGACTAAAATTTGTGTTCTGTTTGTTAAACTTACCAGTAATAAAATTGGCCTATGTCACCTAAGCATTATCTAAGATTGTATTATTACTCAGATGCTAGAATGAATATGATACCAGTGTCTCCTATGCTGCTGGGAACTCTGTAGATCCTAGCGAATTCTAGAATGCCCAAATGCACATTATCAACCTTGTCTCTTCCCCTTTCGCGTTTTCCTTCTTCTCTCCATCACAAAATATCATGACACGTGTCCTCTATCATCTGCATTCAAATGAAATAAAGTATTCTTCTTCAAATCTCATCCCATTAGAATAAAAGATAATTCTTACCGATTGTGATTTTGAATTGGAGGAACTTAACTCTCAAAATAATTGTTTTAATGGAGTTAGCATTCCACTTGGTAATGACCATGTTTGCCGCTTTGACTTCTGATTCGAATCTCATTTTAATGTCAAAGTGGAAATTTGGACTTCAACTTCGAACTGGAATCTCACCCCGACTTCGACTATATACCTAAACTTCACTTCCATATTGAAGTGAAAATTGGGACTTCGACTTCGTACTGTAATCTTAATCCAATATCGAAGTCAAGCTCACTTCAAAAATCACTTTGACCAACACTTTTGATTCACTTTAAGAACCACATCGAGACCTCTGGACCACTTCGAATGTTACTGAATGACTTCGCAAAGCACTTCTGAAATCATTTTTTAGCTCGAGAATCACTGAATGGCTTTGAAATTATTCAAATCATCTTCCAATTTCTTTAAATATGCTATAACTTAATAAATCTAGTTATTGAATGACTTCAAAAATCATAATCTGCTGCGAATATCACTTCTCTTTGAACTACTTCGAAGACATCGCTTCGTAAATTGCTTTTGAGAGTCACCTTGGGAACTACTTCGAAGTCCACTTCTAGACCCAACTTTGAAAATCGCTTCCAAGTTCATTTCGTGAATTAATTCCAGAAAATGACATTGAGAATGCTTCGAGGATCTATAGATCGACTTCATGAATTTGTTAACCACAATTGCCAGTGAAGTTTAGTTCAAATCTAGAATTTAAACTGATTCGGGGAGGAAATTATTTGTTGTCGATGGCATTATTGGTACTATTGAAGAGGAGAGATGATTCTAAATTAACAAAGCAGATTCTTTAGTTTAATATAGAGATGGCATTATTTGGCCTATCCTGTTCTGATTTTGGAGCTAGGCTTTCTCTAGTTGAGGAATGCAAAAAATGATTTAGGAAAAAATATTAGCGAGATGAAGGAAAAGTTGGAGGGAAATGAAATTCTTTCAAGAGCTAACGTTGAAGTATAAAGGGAAAGTTGTTTGTTGGTTGTGGGGTAGGGGGCGACTTGTTAAAATAAAACAAAGTTTGGTTGATTAGTTTATTTTACTTCTCGATTATAATTGAATATTAATAATTAAATACTAGTTATTATATATATTATTAATTAGTAATGGTAATTATATATTACTAATATATTACTAAATAGTAAATTAATCAATAAATTTTGATTATTAATTATTAAGCCATTGTAAAATATTAAGTAATAATTATTAACATTATAAATTGGATTAAATATAAAAAATTAAACTTTGATTACTAAATATTAATCATTAAAAGTTAATTATTAATTATAAATTATTTAACAGTAATTTTTAATATTAGTTATTATTATTAATTATATTTTTTAATTATTAAATGTAATTAATAGATAATATATGTAATTTACTAATTATTAATAAATTTAATTAGTAATTATAAATTATTTATTAGTAATTATTAATTGTGATAAATTATAAATAATGATCTATGGACGTTATCATTTATAATTATTAATTATAAATTATCATTTATAAATTATTAAGTATGTATAAATAATCAAAGATAATGATGATTAATATTAATATCATTAATAACTAATTATTAAATATTAATAATTAATAATAATTAATATTTTTGATGAAAGCATTGTGATTATTAATTATTGATTATCAAAAATTGTCAATGGGCATTTATTACAATAGGCATTCTATAGCCGTTGTAAAATCGGCCTCTATGACAATAGCAAAAGAAAATAGTAGTAATAGGTGTCTATTACAACGGGCAAACATGGATGAAAACCGGTATCTATTACAACGAGCAAAAAACCGTTGTAATAGTCATATATTACAACGGTCAAATTTAAAATGTTGTAGTATTTGTCTTTTACAACGTGCAAAGTAAAAGAATTGTGGAAAAGTGGTATCTATTACAGCAGGCCTGAAAAAATCCTTGTAATAGGTTTCTTTTACAACGAGCATTTAAGGACCGTTGTAAAATAGACATTGTAATAGGGTTTTTTTGTTGTATTGATGACGACATTATATAAGTGTTGTCTTTTGTTGTTCTGATTTATACAACATTTATATTTTGTTATACTATCACAATATTTATGTACATATATATCATCATTATTTAAATATATTTCAAGCAATTGATATCCATAACATGTTTGAATGAAACATAAAAACTATCATACAAACATTTAACTATTAATAAATTACATAAACTATTTAATACAATACCTATAAACAAAGACATCATCTATAAACTAGGTTTACATAACTTTCATAAACAAAAATAACACTATAAACCAAATTCACACAATATCCGTTAAACAAAGACAAAACATCTATAGAAAAAACACAATATCTATAAAGCAAGTTTGCACAAAATACGAACAATAAAATGGACAATCAAAAAGTTTCATATACTTACTATGGAAGAAGAATGTATCATCTTTTTATTTTTTCACCAATGTTTTTTTTTCAACTAGTACTTTATATACAACAAATCATTGGGACAACATATCCCATGTCAAATAAACGTTCGAAAGCAAGTTTCGAACTTGTGACCTTCTGCACCAAAGCCGAATCAATTAACCACTTGGACAATGGTGCTTGTCCTTTTTTTTCTTCACCAATGTTCTCCCTACAATGAAAAAATTCATAGGTTAGTGATCAAATACAAATTTAACGTAATACATCACTCTTGCTCATTTATTGACTTATATATTTCCAATGTTAAAATTAAAGAAACCTAACTCCTATTATGTCTGCATCACAAGATAATAAAAACTTTTACATTTTATAATCTATACATATATGACTTACTATGATTGATATACCTTAGCAAAAGCATGTACATATTAAGTTATGAACAACCGCAAAAGCATAAATTGCATATGAAAATCCCACAATATTATCTATTACACCGAACAAATCGGTTGTATCAGCTCAAGTAGAACTAAGACCAATTTCACTTTCTACGTATACATTTACAAATATATAGTAGGGAATGTTCAGAGCTACGGAAAACATCTTACATGCAAAAATGGTTAAGAAGATTTATTGATTATAGTGTGAAGAATTGAAATAATGCTATATTCAATGGTTTTTGAAAACTGTTGTTATTTATCAGAGAACATGGTTATGCAAATTAATTATTCACGTTATTACATTCATAGCTATAAAGAATGGCCAATTTTATTGCCTTTAGTAGTAGTACATGAACCAATACACAAGTGTTTCTTTAAACTCTGAAATAGACTTCGTTTGACTAAAGATTTTGGATCAAATACTACACCAACCCTAGGATCATGTATGGAGTCCACATTCACCTGAGATGAAACATAAGCTTAATTTGAGTAACAATTTTTAAATGGTTTGGTTATGGGATTGTGCTCTCTAGTCTCAACAATAGAAGATAGAAGAGAGTTTGGGACAGACAAGATGGTTAGAAATATAAACTGACTTTGTACAAAGATCAATGTTATATAGGACTCGTTTTAGGACTTTGCGAAAAAAAACTTATTTCAATAATGGACCTCATTCAAAAGTAGTTATGTCATGTGGCATATGATAAACATATCCATATGTTACCATCGATTACAATTGTAAAACATATTATATATGGTTGATATCTATATCACTATGTACTACATCTTATACAATATAGTATTAATCATGTTATTATTAACTTAATTTTGCCTTCAGAGAAAATATACTTATACTTGTCATGTTAAACCTACCCAATTGAATAAAGCATCTATAAATTTATATGAAAACATAGAATACAAAAGTACTTGAAGGTTTCTTGGATGGTGATGATTCTAGGCTTGCTAGATAATCCAGATACTTGAGAATTAACCTAGACCTACTATTTATTTTCTCAGCTTTCCCTTGTGTAGGTTTATAGGTTGATAGAACCAAGACATGTTTAATATATCATATTTGAAATAAATGACAGATCTTGTGAGCCTTAAGGATTATATGGTAGTTAATAATGGAATTCTAATATCATCTAGCTCCTATATCAAAAAGTAAAAACCGAGATAAAGTTTATATACCACTTGGTAGATTCCATGGGCTCGCGGCTAGTTATAATCAAAAAGTACTTGACCATCTCGAGGTACCAACAGTGCATTAACATAATTATATGATTGCATTATAAAAAGGAAAATTTTTACACAATAAAGATCAGCAACACTATCTACTTGAATAGTTATCAATATGATGTGTCTTTGTAAAGATTAGCAGACCATCAATATTTCTCTACAACTCTATGAGAGATGCTTGTAAAGTCACCGTAAAACTTTTAGAACTAAATACCATAAAAGTTGATTATGTAGCACCATCAAACTTTAAAACATGCTAAAGAGATGAAAAGTGTATTGAGGCAAAAATTGTAGGTGTTATTTGTATAAAGGAGTAGCTAAAAATTGGAACCTGAGAAATATGAAATTTTCAATGTTCGCTGTTGTGACGCCCCACCTCTATGCTCACAATAACAAAGGTTATTATAAGGAATAACATCCGCTATTGCGAAGAATAAGGCTTGTTAGAAGCGACCATCCGTAAGTTATGCCTTAGACGAATATTGATTACATCGATATGAGTTGTGAAAATTACTCCCAAAGGTATAAATTCAATCCAAATCTAAAACGAAACTGCAGTGGCTAAAGAAAATCCAGAACAACTCATAATAACAACAACACTGATAGTGTTTATTGTGAGCATAAAGGTGGGGCGTTACAGCTGTCATTTGTATGAGTATAGGGATTTCTTTGTTTGATTTCAACACCTAAGAAAAGGATTTGAAAGCAATAGGCTATGTATACTAGAAAATAAAGTAAATTAGCAATGCGTTATGAGGAGAAACTATTAAACAAATAGAGAAAAGAAACTTTCTATTATCATACCCATAATATAAAATAAAATAGAACAACTATAGCAACATCAAGGACCACGAGTAGATGTAATATAATAGAAGCCAAAAGTGGAAATTGTCAAGTCATGCTAGCTATCAAATATATGCAGACCGAGTGAAGTAAGCGGGTGTGTTTGGGAAAATGAGTAATAGGAGCAGGATAAATCAAAATGAATGCAGTCCATGGATAAAAAAGAGGAGACACATTCACCTAAAAGAGTGATATACATCCCAAACAAGCATATGAAAGTTGAAGCAAAATCTTAACCAAAATGTGTATGGTCTAACCCAAAATAGCATAATCATATACCCAAAAGAGTGAGTATATTACCGTAATTGTAAACTCGTCCCTATGACCAGAAAAAGAAGGCCACTGGTTGCATAAAAATAACTAATCAGTTGCCTAAATTGCAACTACAAATGCATGTTTCTTACAACTAACATAATAATAAATAAGCAGATCGATTAACTTGGACAAGGTATTCATGCTATACAAGTCAATTAATGTATAGAAACTAACACGTGAGTTTTTTCAGCTAACTTAAAGATAAAATTCAAATAAATTTTCCATTATAAACAAGTACTAATGAGAAGAGGCTAAATATAGAAACCAAATGCTCTAAAAAACATTGAGTAGGGTAGATATGGTTGTTATATATGGAGGTGCTTAGTCGTTATTTCAATATTTTTCACTTATGAGATTATTGAATTAACTGCGCAATGGATGTGGTTCCCACTTCTACAACTTTTTATGGCAGAATTGATGCTACATGCACAATTGGTGGGTACTTTCATACAAATTCTCAGTCAACTTTATACTAATATGGCATAATAATGCAGTTCACTGCAAGCAATGTCGAAGTTTTGATGCTTTTAAGTTCAAAATACCGAACCAATAAACTAAAAAAAATGCAGGTGGAGCTTTTGTGGTTTGGAAATATGTATAGAGATGGCTATGGTGTGAAAAATGCAGCACTAAATAGAATAATTTTCCAATATGGGGCATCATGTACAACATGCTTTCAAATAGTATGTGATGCAGGCCAAGATGGTGCAAAAGGGAAACATATATTATAGTTACAACCACTAATTTTTTCTCTTGAAATTATAATCTTCCTAATGACAATGGTGAATGGTGCAACCCTCCAAGAAAGTGTTTTGATATGGCTCAAATTGCTTGGGAGACAATACAATTTATAAAAGGAGGGATTGTAACTATAGATTACAGAAAGTAATTGCTATAGTGACATAATTTGCACTTTGCATTATATAATCTTGTACAAACTTGACACATGCTAAATTTTCAAAAGCGTAGATGCAAATCTTATACGGTTTGAATATTTTCATTTAGTAAAGGGTTTTGATTCTAGTTTTATTTATTTAGTAAGACCAATAACATCATCCCCGGTTCAAATGCTGACAATAGATGTTGTTAAATGTATATTTTCTTGTAGTTTACCAACCTTGAGATTAAAAATTATAGAGGAATCCAAGACTAGTAACACAAGGCATTCATACCAAGACCCTGAGCAGCAACATCAATTGCAGCCGTTATTGGGATACTATCATTTATAAACAAAGCCAAAACCCGATCCCTTTTTTATTGATGTTTACCACTACGAAAAATCAATGAAAACCATCCCTTCATTTTGAGCTCCTTAGTCACATGATAATAGTCTCTTTTAGTTTGTCAAATATCAGGATTTAACTTTAATCCACTAACTCCCTTAATAATTTCACCATTCTATTGAAAAAATAAATAAAAGAATGAAATGATTTATATGATCATAAACACAGAAGGTTGTAGGTTAATGAATTGAATTTGTATTTTGGTAAAGATATACAGATTTTACATGGTCGCAATTTTAGCAATCTTTCATAACACTTGTATTATGACGCAAACTTTACATAAAAGAGTTTTAGATGGAATATTGAGATTTGTATCGTTGCATCTTAGCTTGTACCTGAAATTGTAATAGTCCTATACTGCATTTCATGGTTGTATTATAGGGTAAATAATAAAGTATTGTATTTATATACAATATTATCGTTATATCCAAATTAGAATATACTTTATCTTTATATTTAAATGTTGTACAATAGTGCCAAGATGTATCATCAAAACAAAAGGGTGGAAACAATTGTATACATAACATATTGGCATGGTATTTGTGCCATAAAATCCATAATTTTGATAGAAAAAAAAATCTATTTAACACAAATAGATAGAGAACTTTTGAAATCAAGCCATATCTTTTTCGACTGTAGTGGTTAAATATGTTACAGCATTGTAAGTCAGGAGTGTTTCATGCACATTTTTTCTTTTGCAAACAAGTTGAAAATGTTACATTTTGGGTTGTTCTTTAAAATTATTTGAGTAATCACATCAAACCTTATTTATTATTGGTCATGAATCATGGACTACAAACAATATGATTATCCTTAGGCATGTAATGGGTAAAATGTATTACAATTAGCCTTAGGCGAGTCATGATAACTTGCATAAAATGTATTTAGCATAGGTAAAAGATAGTTAATTGAAACATGTCCTAATATTACAAGTAATGAAGAACTGAAATCGCACCTCTTCAATAATATTTGGCAAAATAAACCTAATATGGATTATTATATAATGAAATGTATGTCCAAATGAACTCTAGCACATTTACGAATATCAAATTTGGGTTGTTTTGCTTCAACTGCTATGCATAAATCATTTTTGATCGTATGTTAAAATTTGGCCAATAAAAGGTAGAAACATCTGCATTTTTTGTTTTTATAGGAATTTTAGGTAATCCAAACTGAAATCCTGCATAACACATTGTTATTAGGCATTGATTCACTTAATCAAAAATTGTATTTTATCCAGACTTTTCATTCTATTTAAACAAACTCTAAATTGTTTATATCACTGAAATAAGCTTTTGACCTCAAAATGTTTTTATCCGCAAAAATGCTAAACTATTTTAGACTTATCATACATAATGTGTTGGCTAAAGTGTCAAGCAATATCAGTCAAAAAAATAACAACTTGCATTTCATTTTCTGCTTCTTGCTTATTTTTCTAAGGATGCTATAGGAAAATCAACTAGATTTCACAATACTATTTCCAATGCTAAAATACTATTGTAGGTTTTTTTTAATATTTCTGTTCTTATAAATTATGTATCAATTTACCTTTTATACAATAAGGTCAAGGACATTCCATGACAGTTACATGAAATTTTGAGAGAAATATAAATTCCATTAGAATAAATATGCTATCTCCATTTTCACTTATTATATATGTGCTAAAAAGACTATATCATGGACAAGCAATATTGGTTTACATGAAAACTAAAATATGGAATAAATAGGTCGTCTCTACTATCATATTGCTGTCACGTAACCTCACGACCAATAAACTCATGCCATGAATCCGGATACATTAAAAATGATGTCTTTGTAAATAATTTTACATGTATTCTTAAAATTCCCAAGGCGCAAGGTAACATGGTTAGGATCATGTTACTTATTATTAATAAATATGATGGTACATTACAATGTAGCCTAAACCTGCAATAATAAAGGATATATTGAATTTTGGCTTACATCATTCCAGAACAATTTTTTTAGCTAGCAAATGGTTTCGTCCACTCATTACCAAGATGGCTCTTCTTGTAACACTTGTATGCCCATCTCTGATTCCTTCTGTGGGTCTTTAGCTTGCGTCCAGCCCCCATACCACATGTCTTTCTATCAAATATTTCAAATTCACGGATATAGACCATGAGAATTGATTAACATAAGACACTAACTAATAATATAATATATAAAATATATGTGTACGTTACAACACAATATCAACTACTAAGCTATTATTCCCTAACAAGCTGGGGTCGCCTAGAGATGAAATCCAAAACTAAATGACAAAGTCAGTTTAAAAATAATAATAACAATACTAATGAAACCATGATAATAATTATAAGATAAAGTCAAAAAAGTAAACAAATAACAACAACAACAACTACTAAGTAAAATAAAAATAAAGATAAAAATAAAATAAAAATACAAATATATAAAATAAAAATAAAAAACCATGATAATAATAATAACAATGGTACTAATAATAATATTGACCAAAGACCAAACACTACGTCTTAGGTTCTTATTCACTAGTCCTATAATCTAAAACTTATAAAAACTACCCCTAAACCAACCCTAAGAAAAAATGTCCTAGCTCATGGTTTTGGTATGTGGATCGCTAACTTCTACGCGCTCCTGTCCATTCGCATCTCTTCGGATGCATTTAAATTGGTTGAAGTCTCTCGTCTTCCTCTCACGCCGCTTAGCTATCCTATAGACGTTTTTTTCACCCTCCTTCATACTTAGTTTTTGATATAGATGTTCATACGCCTGACCCCTTGCTTCACTCACCGCTCTCTTTGCGTTCGTCTTTGCCACTTTGTACTTTTGCATGTTGTCCTCAATCTTGTGATGAGGTAAGCACTTATAGCGTTCCTTCTTCTCTTTGATAGCCTTTTGCACACCACTGTTCAACCACCACGAATCCTTAGTTTTTCGTTTATTACCTTTCTTATTCCAAACAACTTAGTAACCACTTTAAGAATTCGCATTGCCATCTCATCCCACATGTCATTTTCTTCTCCTTCCATATTCTATGACTCTTCTCCCATTAGTCTATTCTTAAATACCCATGATGCGTCTCCTTTGAGCTTCCACCATTTCATCCGACTAATCTTGGTACCTTTACCCTGTCGAACACGTGTTCGAAGACGAAACTCAGATATCCAAAGTTGATGTTGTGAGACGACACATTCTCCAGGTATGACTTTGCAATTTACACAATCTCGTTTGTAATCTCTTCTAGTAAGGACAAATTCAACCTGGCTAGAGTGTTGGCTACTACTGAAAGAAACTAAGTATGATTGTCTCTTTCTAAAGAAGGTATTACCTATTGTGAGGTCATAAGAAATAGCAAAATTCAATATTTCTTCTACTTCTTGGTCCTATTGCCATTTCCAAAACCACCGTGCACTCCTCCAAACACCCCACTAGTTGTACCAACATGTCCATTGAGATCTCCTCCTATGAAAAGTTTCTCGTTACTAGGCACATCTCTAACCATGACATCTAACTCTTCCAAGAAATTCCTCTTGACGGCTTCACTTAGGCCACCTTGTGGGGCATAAGCACGTATGACATTCAGAACCATATCATTAACTACCGGCTTGACTAGGATGATCTTGTCCCATTGTTTTCAAACGTCGACCAATCCGTTTTTAAGTTTCTTGTCAATTAAGATGCCTACCCCATTCCTGTTACATTCTTTTCCTGTGTATCATAACTGTAACAACCCACATATTTATCGATTTTATATTTAAATATTTTATCGTTAATCGGACTTTAGTCCGAAAAGATACTTTTTGCATATAGTCAAATTAGGAGTCGAGACCCCTCCCATTGAGTTCAAAATGACGTTTGCGATCTTTTTAAGTATAAACTTCGATATGTTTGGAGTAAGTGGAATTTTCGTCACTTTTTCCCGCCTTTGACTTTGGTTGGACTGCACCTTCTTTAACTCAGCCTAACCTTCTTCCCTTCATAACTTCACTCTTTGCTAAAACATCTAAGCTTCATCAAAAATGGAGGAGGGAATGGGAAATTAAAACTCCAAACTCAAATTCAATTGCAAATCCAACATTCAACTCCAAATTCAAGTAGAAGATATTGGATTCAAGCTTTGGATTGCTTCTCCTTGCTTTCAAGCTTCATCTTCATCCATTTTAGTGAAAAGGTGTGATTTTGATCTCACATTCTTGCCTATAAATATCTTGGACTGTTGGGGATGAATTCCTATCGTTATTGCATGTGCATTTTCATTTGGTTTGGATCGAATTGGTGAAAAACTCCAATTTCTAGCGTTCTCGGCGAATTCCTGCATTTAGGTCGCACTGCCTTCGTTAAGTCGCTAGGTCGTAGGCCGTTCGCGTGGAAAAGTCGCCGCTTGCTTATAGCTTGTTCCTGCTTCAGTCCCTAGGTCGCGGCAACACTAGGTCCTTAGGTCGCTTCCGACCTTATTTCACTTGGCAGCATTAGGTCGAAGCAACTCTAGGTCGTTAGGTCGTTTCCGACCTTACATCACTCGGAGGTACTAGGTCGCGGCTACGTTAGGTCGTAGGTCGCTCGCTGTGCTTCAGTCGCTAGGTCGCTAGCTCATAGGTCGCTAGCTCGTAGGTCTCTCGGCCACTTTGTTAAGTCGCCCACCTTTCTAAACTTAGGTCGCTTGACCCATTAGGTCGCTGGACCCCGTTAGGTCGCTCAACACACTGTGTCGCTAGGTCGCTCGACTCTGGGCTTCGTTAGCTCGCTCGGACTTGTCATTTTTAGGTCGCGAGTCTTGCTAGGTCGCTCAACCGTCTACCTTTATAAGTCGTAGGTCGTCTCCGACCTTAAACCACTTGGCCGCATTAGGTCGCGTACCTTTTAGGTCGCGTGTTTCACTAGGTCGTTAGGCCTTTACCTCGTTAGGTCGTAGGTCGCTCGACCTTATTACCTTGTTAAGTCGCGAGTCTCTTTTCCTTAAGTCGTTAGGCCTTGCTTCACTTAGGTCATTCGACCTATTTTTCTTTATGTCGTTGCACTGTAATTCGACCACATTAGGTCGCAAGTATATTTCTACTTTGATTGTTTTGGGATTGATTTCTTTGGACTTTACTCACATCTTCGAACGTGAATTTATGTGATTCGATTTGTTTCAACAATCGTTTTGTGACTTGTCACTCTAAAGATATGAAGGTTTCAATACTAGTAGTAAATATCAAATCTCTTTCATCAAAGCGATTTCAACACTATTTTACTACAAAGCTCTTTTTTCTCAAACCGTTTTCTAATCTACTAGTATATACAAGCCTTTACTTCACTCGGATGAGAAATCGAATTAAACGACTTAGTAAAACGAGTGGTATGAAACGGTTGCGTTCACTTCGTCGGTTAGCTCTTAGACTTGTTCGATTGAACCCTTTTGTGACAATTTTCTAGTGAAGATCTACAGCTTGTTCGTAAATATTTAAGTTAAGCAAGTGGTTATGGGACATGAAGCTAAACTCATATATTTACTAGCTTGGTGTGATTGACACTTCTTGATGATCATGACGATCATTTTTTGTGATTTGATTTAGACTAGCAATTGTGTGATGTCTCTTTGTCTACGAGGGAGACTAAACCCAGTTTGTGTGATGTTTCACCATCACATATGTGGGGTAGCGCCCCATGGTCTTCGGGCCGTTCGTGTGTCAAAATTTAATGGATAGCTTCCATGAGATAGCTTCTCGTTCTTGTGTTACACGTGTTGGTGAGTTTTCATTCTCCCGTTCTTGTGATGGGCCTTCCCCCCTTTTTTGTGTGATTTTTGGATTTCGTGTGTTGATTTCTGGAATTTGTGCTTCACCAATTTTCATGATTTTCATTGATATGATATCAATTTTTGTGCATTGGTGAATTCGTGTGTCATTAACTTGTTATGAATACAAGTTTTGGGTATGATACCCTATTTTATCTTTGGGAAGATTCTTGTGATATTGATTAATCTCTAGTTGATTTTCATTTACATACTTATAGTAGTATGCCTTTATGGTTATTATATGTTTATGCCATATCTCTTATTCTATATCATGTCATCTGATATTTATAGCTAGACTGATCCGTTTATTATTTTCTTATGAAATAATACTCGGGTCAGACCGAGATGTTACAGGTGCTTCTACTTGACTTCTCTCCAGGGATCTATTATTCTGACTTTTGGCTAACTACTTAGATTAGTAGTTTTTGGATATACACATTTGAGATATAGACTCTATGTTGTGTACTTATTCTTTTGTATAGCACGTGTTGCTATTCTTTTGTATTATCGTGGATCTTTCTGACCACTACTCTGATGTACACTTTCATGTGTTATATATATTCATATCTTTTTCCGCCTTTGTGATATGGATGTCTGCGACTGATTTATGTTATGTTTATTTCTGTGTTTGTTTCTGAAGATTATATATAGCCACTGTGTGATAGCTTTGGGTTTGTATCGGTATGTCGGACTTCCTCCTTAAATGAAGTACATGCTATTCTATCTGACATATCGGTGCTCGCACAAAGAAGTTACATGGATGGTCGCTCCTCAACAGCCTTATTCTCCGTGCTTGTTGACAGCACTACACCGAAGTGTTCTTGGCTAGCGTGGGTATTGAGGTGGGGCGTCACAGCTTGGTATCAGAGCCAAACTTCAGAACAATGTAGAATAACTTAACAAGGATCATCGTCCTAAGTACAACTTAGGAGTCGTGCCTTAGGATTTAGTCGAGTCTTCGAACCGACTCATCCTATTTCCTCTTATGGATACTTGTTTTATCTATCAAGACTTGCTTGATATTTATTTGGAGAATAACTTTTCTTCTTTTCTCTTCCTTAAAGAAGAGAATGTCTAGACCAGGTCATCCCAGAGCTGGACCATCTACTGGTACTCCCCAGGATGGAGTTTTTATGACTGCTCAACAGCTTCTTGATTTAGTAAAGAATGCTCAAGCAGCTGGTCCTAATCAGGAATCTACTCATCCTAAGTCTGGATTTGCACGTTTGTGCAACGATTATACCAACTTGGGTGGGAAACCATTCAAAGGTTCCGAAACTATTATTGAAGTCCAGGCTTGGTTAAGAACATGCGATCGAATCTTTTCTCGCATGAATCTTATCGATCTTCACCGTGTTCAGGTGGCCTCCAGTATGCTCCAAGAAAGAGCACTGGATTGGTACGAACTTCTCATTTCTGAAATTCATGAAGCTGATCTCACCTGGGAGCAATTCCGGGAACGCTTCGAATTAAAATTCATACCAGAAGCAGAGAAGGTGACATTGGCTCGTCGTTTTATAGACCTTGTTCAAGGTGAATCCTCTGTGACAGATTATGTCGCATCCTTCGAGTCACTGTCTAAATATGGGGTTGAATACATCAACACCCCATTGAAGAAGAACCAAAGGTTCATTTATGGCTTAAACAAAAATATCAAGAAGCCATTACTTCTCAAATTAGAAGTTTCTTTCGACCAACTCATTGATATCGCTCTTCGTCTTGAAGAGGCTGATAAGGACAGTGAGGTTGAAGTGGTGGCTGCCAAACAAAACTTCAATAATAAGAAAAGGCCTAATAAATTCAAGGGTCCTTATCTTAACAAAAAGGGTAAGCAAGCAACTCCTGTTGCCAAGACACTTTCCCCTATTGATGGGAAATGCTTCAACTGTGGTGCTAAGAGCCATTTTGCGAACAAGTGTTCAAAGCCCCGCTCTTGTCGCTATTGTAAAAGTCCAGATCATTTTATGCATCTATGCCCTAAGTTTCAAAGCAAGGAGGGAAAGTTAAACGTTGCTCAAGACCCTGGCAATACATCTCGCGGTCATGGTATGTCTCATTCTGTCCTTGATGGCATAATTATATTTCATGATCAACCTATTAGAGTTCTCTTTGATATGGGTGCATCCCATTCTTTTATATCAAAGGAACTTGTAGACACTCTTTCTTTAAGTGTTGTTGCTTTAATGACTTCTTTAAGAATTGCGAATCCGGTTGGTGGATCCGCAACTCTTAGTTTGCTTTGTAAAGATGTGGAGATTATTTTGTGTGATTTTCCTTTCCTAGCCGATTTGCATGTCATGCGTTATTTAGGCTTTGGAATGATTTTGGGTATGGATTGGCTTAACCGTTATGAAGCTCATATCCTATGTCCTGAGCGGACTATTTATCTCCAACATCCGCAATCTGTTAATCAGATTTCTATTATTCTTAAAGATTCGGATTCCGCTTTGGTTGCATCTTTATATTCTTTAAATCCTTGTGATGATGACAATGATGATGAGGAGGATGTCATTTCTCTTATTCGCGTCGTTCATGAATTTTCCGACATATTCGAGCCCGTCTTAGGATTACCACCTTAGCGAGCAATTGAGTTCAAAATTAATCTTATACCTGGAGCTCAACCTATTACCCGTCCTCCGTATTGCATGTCCAATAAGGAGAATGAAGAGATGCGCAAACAATTATCCGAGTTGGAGACGAAGCAACTTATTCGCTCTAGTTCCTCGCCTTGGGGAGCTTCAGCTATTTTCGTAAATAAGTCTGATGGTACACTTAGGCTTTGCGTCGATTACCGCAAGCTTAATGATCTTACTATTAAGAATAATATCCTTTACCTTGGATTGATGATCTGTTTGATCAACTTAGTGGTGCTAGAGTCTTTTCACAATTGGACTTGGCTACCGGTTTTCATCAGCTTCGTATTGCAGAGGATAGTATTCCTTTGACTTCATTCCGTACTCGTTATGGATCTTATGAATGGCTAGTTATGCCATTCGGTTTAACGAATGCTCCGGCTTATTTCGTTGACCTCATGAATCGAGTTTTCAAAGATTTCCTCGATCGGTTTGTTCTCATCTTTATTGATGATATTCTTGTGTATTCTAAAACCGAGGAGGAACATGAAAAGCATCTTCGAATTGTATTGGAAACTCTTAGGAGCAATCAATTAAAAGCAAAATTTTCTAAATGCCACTTTTGGCAATCTAGTGTGAAGTTTCTCGGTCATATTATTTCCGAATCCGGAATATCAGTGGATCCTTCAAAGATCGAAGCGATTCAAAATTGGAAAAGACCAGAGAGCGTGACTAAAATCCGTAGCTTTCTCGGATTGGCTGGTTATTACCGCCGTTTCATAAAAGACTTTTCTAAGATTGCCGTGCCTCTTACTGGCTTAACAAAGAAAGGTGTTAAATACCTTTGGTCGGACAAATGTGAATCCTCTTTTCAGAAATTAAAAGAACTCCTTTCTGATGCTCCTATTCTTATTATTCCCGAAGGGAATCAAGATTTTGTCATTTATACTGATGCTAGTCGTGTTGGTTTGGGTGCCGTTCTTATGCAAAAAGAACGTGTTATTGCTTATGCTTCTAGGCAATTAAAGCCGGCTGAGACTAGATATGCCACACATGATTTAGAACTCGCGGCTATCGTTTTCACCCTTCGAATTTGGCGACATTATCTTTTGGGAGAGAAATTTATACTTTATACAGATCATAAGTCTTTGAAATATTTATTTTCTCAAAAGGAACTTAATTTACGTCAACAACGTTGGCTCGAATTCCTTGCCTCTTATGATCTTGATATCCTTTATACTCCCGAAAAGGGAAATCGGGTTGCTGATGCTCTTAGTCGTAAGCAACAAGCGGTTGTTTCTATGATGATATCCGAATGGCATGTGAAATTCGAGATCGTGTCTCCGATTTATGTTCATCTTTTGTCTTATGTAGCCTTGAGGCTCGTCCTTCTCTTTTGGACCGCATTCTTGAAGCTCAAAGGCTAGACCCCGAATTGGCTCTTCTTAGCCAGAATATTAAGGATAAAACCGATATTGAAGGTTTGAAAGACTTTGTTATTGATTCTCGTGGCGGTATCCAAAAATTTGGTAGACTTATAGTGCCATACATTAGAGATCTTCGTAAAGACATTCTTGAAGATTCTCATCGTTCCAAATTTTCCATTCATCCCGGTAGCAGTAAAAGGTACGCAGATATGAAGCGACTTTATTACTAGGAGGGAATGAAATCTGATATTGCTAACTTTGTTAAGTGTTGCATGACTTGCCAACTTGTTAAGGCCGAACATCAAAGGCCTGGTGGGTTATTGCAACCATTGGAAATTCCAGTATGGAAGTGGGATCAAATTTCCATGGATTTTATTGATGGTCTTCCCCGTTCTCGTTCGGGTCATAATAGTTTATGGGTGATCGTTGACAGACTTACTAAATCTGCCCATTTTATTCCCGTTCGGTCGAACCGAACCGTTCCTCTTCTGGCCAAACTCTTTATCAAAGAAATTGTTAAACTACATGGAGTTCCTTCTTCCATTGTTAGTGATCGTGATCCATTGTCTACTAGTGGATTCTGGAAGAGTCTTCAAAAAGCTTTGGGAACGAAGCTTAATTTTAGCACCGCTTATCACCCCCAGTCTGATGGACAAACTGAGCGTGTGAAACAGACACTTGAAGATCTTCTTCGTTCTTGTGTGCTTGACTTTGGTGGAAGTTGGGAAGATCATATTTCACTTGTTGAATTTTCCTATAATAACAGCTTCCAATCTAGTATTGGTATGGCTCCTTTTGAGGCACTCTATGGTAGGCCATGCCGATCTCCTTCTTGTTGGCTTGAGGCCGGTGAGAAGCTGGTCCTAGGTCCAGATTTTATTCGGGATTCCACAGAAAAGATTGAACTTATTCGTCATAGGATGAAAGAAGCTCAGAGTAGACAAAAGTCTTATGCCGATAATCGAAGAAGGAAATTAGAATTTTCTGTTGGAGATCTTGTATTTATTCGTGTTTCACCTATGAAGGGTGTTGTATGTTTCAGTCGATCGGGAAAGTTAGCGCCTCGATATATTAGGCCATTTCCTATCACTGAACGCATTGGTTCCATGGCTTATCGCCTTTCATTACCGGCTCAGTTTTCTGCCATGCATGACGTGTTTCATGTTTCTCAATTACGGAAGTGCCTTCGGGATTCCAATTCTATTCTTGAGCCCGGTGTTGTGGAAGAGATTGAAGTTTCACCTAATTTAACTTATGAGCAACATCCTGTTCGAATTATTGCTTTGGAGATCAAACGACTTTGAAATAAAGATGTTCCGCTTGTTAAAGTTCAATGGTCCTCAAATTCTAAGGATTGCTCTTGGGAGTCTAGAGAATTCATCAAGCGTACACATCCGGAATTACTTTCTCATGCTCTTTGAGGTAAACTTCTCATTTCAAATTTCTTTTGTGTTAATATGCTTTTATGGTTGTTACTTTTTATCTCCATCTTATATATTGCGAGGACGCAATTTCTTTAAGGAGGGGAGTCTGTAACAACCCGCATATTTATCGATTTTATATTTAAATATTTTATTGTTAATTGAATTTTAGTCCGAAAAGCTACTTTATGCATACAATCAAATTAGGACTCGAGACCCCTCCCATTGAGTTCAAAATGACGTTTGCGATCTTTTTAAGTATAAATTTCGATATGTTTGGAGTAAGTGGAATTTTCGTCACTTTTTCCCGCCTTTGACTTTGGTTGGACTGCATCTTCTTTAACTCAGCCCAACCCTCTTTCCTTCATAACTTCACTCTTTTCTAAAACATCTAAGCTTCATCAAAAATGGAGGAGGGAATGAGAAATTAAAACTCGAAACTCAAATTCAATTGCAAATCCAACATTCAACTCCAAATTCAAGTAGAAGATATTGGATTCAAGCTTTGGATTGCTTCTCCTTTCTTTCAAGCTTCATCTTCATCCATTTTAGTGAAAAGGTGAGATTTTGATCTCACATTCTTGCCTATAACTATCT
Organism: Allium fistulosum; assembly: GCA_030737815.1. Classification (NCBI taxonomy): domain Eukaryota; kingdom Viridiplantae; phylum Streptophyta; class Magnoliopsida; order Asparagales; family Amaryllidaceae; genus Allium; species Allium fistulosum. The sequence goes on along the minus strand of CM060907.1, from coordinate 1,034,194,203 downwards.
TGGACTATTGGGGATGAATTCCTATCGTTATTGCATGTGCATTTTCATTTGGTTTGGATCGAATTGGTGAAAAACTCCAATTTCTAGCGTTCTTGGCGAATTCCTGTGTTTAGGTCGCACTGCCTTCGTTAGGTCGCTAGGTCGTAGGCCGTTCGCGTGGAAAAGTCGCCGCCTGCTTATAGCTCGTTCCTACTTCAGTCCCTAGGTCGCGGCAACACTAGGTCGTTAGGTCGCTTCCGACCTTATTTCACTTGGCAGCTTTAGGTCAAAGCAACTCTAGGTCGTTAGGTCGTTTCCAACCTTACATCACTCGGAGGTACTAGGTCGCGGCTACATTAGGTCGTAGGTCGCTTGCTGTGCTTCAGTCGCTAGGTCGCTAGCTCGTAGGTCGCTCGGCCACTTTGTTAAGTCGCCCACCTTTTTAAACTTAGGTCGCATGACCATTAGGTCGCTGGACCCCGTTAGGTCGCTCAACACACTGTGTCGCTAGGTCGCTCGACTCTGGGCTTCGTTAGCTCGCTCGGCCTTGTCATTTTTAGGTCGCAAGTCTTGCTAGGTCGCTCAACCATCTACCTTTATAAGTCGTAGGTCGTCTCCGACCTTAAACCACTCGGCCGCATTAGGTCGCGTGTTTCACTAGGTCGTTAGGCCTTTACCTCGTTAGGTCGTAGGTCACTCGACCATATTACCTTGTTAAGTCGCGAGTCTCTTTTCCTTAGATCGTTAGGCCTTGCTTCACTTAGGTCATTCGACCTATTTTTCTTTATGTCGTTGCACTGTAATTCGACCACATTAGGTCGCAAGTATATTTCTACTTTGATGGTTTTGGGATTGATTTCTTTGGACTTTACTCACGTCTTCGAACGTGAATTTATGTGATTCGATTTGTTTCAACAATCGTTTTGTGACTTGTCACTCTAAAGATATGAAGGTTTCAATACTAGTAGTAAATATCAAAATTCTTTCATCAAAGCGATTTCAACACTATTTTACTACAAAGCTCTTTTTTCTCAAACCGTTTTCTAATCTACTAGTATATACAAGCCTTTACTTCACTCGGATGAGAAATCGAATTAAACGACTTAGTAAAACGAGTGGTATGAAACGGTTGCGTTCACTTCGTTGGTTAGCTCTTGGACTTGTTCGATTGAACCCTTTTGTGACAATTTTCTAGTGAAGATCTACAGCTTGTTCGTAAATATTTAAGTTAAGCAAGTGGTTATGGGACATGAAGCTAAACTCATATATTTACTAGCTTGGTGTGATTGACACTTCTTGATGATCATGGCGATCATTTTTTGTGATTTGATTTAGACTAGCAATTGTGCGATGTATCTTTGTCTACAAGGGAGACTAAACCACGTTTGTGTGATGTTTCACCATCACATATGTGGGGGTAGCGCCCCATGGTCTTTGGGCCGTTCGTGTGTCAAAATTTAGTGGATATCTTCCATTAGATAGCTTCTCGTTCTTGTGTTACACGTGTTGGTGAGTTTTCAAGCTCCCGTTCTTGTGATGGACCTTCCCCCCTTTTTTGTGTGATTTCTGGATTTCGTGTGTTGATTTCTGGAATTTGTGCTTCACCAATTTTCATGATTTTCATTGATATGATATCAATTTTTGTGCATTGGTGAATTCGAGTGTCATTAACTTGTTATGAATACAAGTTTAGGGTATGATACCCTATTTTATCTTTGGGAAGATTCTTGTGATATTGATTAATCTCTAGTTGATTTTCATTTACATACTTATAGTAGTATGCCTTTATGGTTATTATATGTTTATGCCATATCTCTTATTCTATATCATGTCATCTGATATTTATAGCTAGACTGATCCATTTATTATTTTCTTATGAAATAATACTCGGGTCAGACCGAGATGTTACAGGTGCTTCTGCTTGACTTCTCTCCAGGGATCTATTATTCTGACTTTTGGCTAACTACTTAGATTAGTAGTTTTTGGATGTACACATTTGAGATATAGACTCTATGTTGTGTACTTATTCTTTTGTATAGCACGTGTTGCTATTCTTTTGTATTATCGTGGATATTTCTGACCACTACTCTGATGTACACTTTCATGTGTTATATATATTCATATCTTTTTCCGCCTTTGTGATATGGATGTTTGTGACTGATTTATGTTAAGTTTATTTCTATGTTTGTTTTCGAAGATTATATATAGCCACTGTGTGATAGCTTTAGGTCTGTATCGGTATGTCGGACTTCCTCCTTAAATGAAGTACATGATATTCTATCTGACATATCGGTGCTCGCACAAAGAAGTTACATGGATGGTTGCTCCTCAACAGCCTTATTCTCCGTGCTTGTTGACAGCACTACACCGAAGTGTTCTTGGCTAGCGTGGGTATTGAGGTGGGGCGTCACAATAACTTGAATCATGTGTTTTCCACCTCCTTCGCCGTCTGGCTCATCCATTTGGTCTCCTAAACGCATAAGATATTTACACGTCTCCTGGTCATAGTATCAACTATATCCCTTAACTTTCTTGTTAAGGATCCTGCATTCCAACTACCTAACCAAATCCTACTTTCATCGACTAGCTTCCTTGACCCTCACACCCGTCAAGCAAAGTGCGAAGACCCTTGCTCATTTATCACTACATCATGGCATCATGTAGCGCACCACTAAGGGAGTGGCGACCTAGCCCTTGTGTAACAACCCTGGTTTTAGTGATTACCTGAGAATATTAAATTATAACGGCAGTTATAATTTAATAGTGTAAATTAATATTTAAAGAGGAACTTAACTTGTTTGTTGAGAATAAACAATATATTTTAGAATAAAATGAGGAAAATAAAGTTTTGGAAACTTTATTAAGATGGTTTGAGTTATAAAATGAGTGAAATGTGTTTTATTTAGAGTTAAGGCAATAATTTTGTTAATTATTGCTATTTATTTCTTTTAATGAATTTTTTTTAAAAGAAGTAATTAATTTTAAGATGAGATATATTCAAGATAATGATGGAATTGAGTTTAAAAATATAATTTTAGAGCAAAATTATATTTGAAATGGGTTATAGGATTTTATTACACAAAAATGTGATTTTTGTGTAATTTATAATGTTAATTACAATATCTCGAATTCTAGTCAAGGTGATTTTGTTGAGTTTTATGAGTCCGATTGGATTTGACATCCAATCGGGCAATACTTGTCCTTCCCCTTAATAGAAATATACCGAGAGAGGTAGCTATTATCGAATGTTGAGGTAACCTTATTCCTGGCTCTTAGCTCTTCGATTATCCTTCCACGAGGATATCCACTAAGGAATGAGGCGAGTTTCTAGATTATTCGAGTTCGATTGAGTTTATCATTCAGTTTCTTAAGTTATCTTTTTCGAATACTCAATCGGTGTTATCCTTTGCAATATTACTTTGTTTGAAGTAATGATTTGTGGTTTGTATGCTTCTTTTCCTTCGAGGAGAATATCTTGCTTATCTTTGGTCTTGTTGATTTCCGATAGTGGCTCGTCCTCATGTAGGAGTTGACGAACACTCCATCTCCTTCTGTTGATTTTGTGAATCGCGTACTCTAGGAATATCTCGATGCATTCTCTTAATGTTCTTTGGTTTGAGTTTTTGAAGCCATATATATGAGTTTAAAAAAGAGAAATTGGAGTTTTGAGATATTTTAAAAAAATCAAAGAATGTTTTGAGAATATATTTATATGAGCAGTATTCTTTCATAGAAATAATTTGAGAGTGTTGGGTTATCCATCGAGTAGTTAAGAGTTCTGGTTGATACATCTGATCAACGTTATCGATAAGAATCTCCTAAATGCTATGATGAGGCAATCAAACACGATGATTTGTGTTTTAAGGATTGATATTTTGAAAATAATATTTTGAAATTAAATATTACATTTATTTTTGAATGGTAATTGCAGCCATTGATTTTAGAGATGAGTAATAGAGTAGTGAGGCAGTTTTGATCGTTCGATCGATTCTGCAGCTAACAGATATATCTATTTATTAGAGATTCAATGGCGAGGCAATGCCATTTATTTATTTATTTTGAAATTATAAAGATGAGAATAAGTGGGAATATTATTGAGCTACACTTTATTGAATGTATATTTTAAGATTTTAGAATCTACATTTTATACATTGGATGTTTTAAGAGAAGAGTTATAAGAGAATTTGAAAATTGTTTTCAAACTATTTAAGTGGTTTAACAAAAAGAGTAAAGAGAATTTAAACCCTTAATTTATTTTTAAGAATATTATTACGGATTTGCAAAATTCGTTGGAAATTAATTTTGAAGTAAGAGAAGAAATTTGGACTTTTAATTTGAGTTTTAAATTACTTACTAAGTAATATAGTAAAGAGTTAGAAAATTTTCAAATGTTGAAAATGAGATTTAAAATTTAAAAGATGTTGAGATTTAAAAATTCTAAATATCTTGGATTGAAAAGTAATTTGAGCTTATATTCTTGTTCCTAAGTTCACTCTATTCTTGTGCTATTGACGACGACGTGCATTTTGCGCGGTCATTTGAGTTTGGTGGCCTTGTGAGAAGCCATCTTGTGATTTATCTATCTTGTCTATTATGTCTATCCGGTTGTGAGGATGTTCTTTCCATATATTTATGCCGAAAGTCTTCTTGATGATATTCTTTATTGCTTAGAGTTCGGGTTTAAGTGAGTTTGATCCCGACTCTATTCATAGAGTTTTGTGAACCCAATCATTTTCAATTGATTAATTGTTGAGCATCTTATTGAGTTTTGATTCGAAGATGGGATATCTTTGAAATTCTTTCGAGTTGCTTGGAAAATTCGATGGTTTGCTAATCACTATATTAGCATTTGATGGGCCATTGGAGTAACCAAGTGAATTTTTCCTTGTTTCTCTCTACCATTCTATGTTGAGAGTATGAATGGTTTGAGTTTCGAGCTTGTCTTTTATCCTTTGTCGATTGAATTTTTATGTTGTTTACAACTCTTTTTCTAGAAAATTACGGGGATGCAATTTTTGTAAGGGGGAGAGTCTGTAACAACCCTGGTTTTAGTGATTACTTGAGAATATTAAATTATAACGGCAGTTATAATTTAATAGTGTAAATTAATAATTAAAGAGAAACTTAAATGTTTGTTGAGAATAAACAATATATTTTAGAATAAAATGAGGAAAATAAAGTTTTGGAAACTTTATTAAGATGGTTTGAGTTATAAAATGAGTGAAATGTGTTTTATTTAGAGTTAAGGCAATAATTTTGTTAATTATTGCTATTTATTTCTTTTAATGAATTTTTTTTAAAAGAAGTAATTAATTTTAAGATGAGATATATTCAAGATAATAATGGAATTGAGTTTAAAAATATAATTTTAGAGCAAAATTATATTTGAAATGGGTTATAGGATTTTATTACACAAAAATGTGATTTTTGTGTAATTTATAATGTTAATTACAATAGGTTTTGTAATTAAAAGGGGTAAGATTGTTATTTATTTAAATATAGAGAAATATGTTAATAAATAAAAATATATAAATAATATTTTATTTGTGTGTAAATTTTTTTTATTAACATGAAATTAAAGTTTCATAATTTTTAAATATGAAATGAAGCTTAATTTCATGATTTGAAATTGTAGGTATATAAATTGAAACATGAGCTAAGAGATTAATGGGCTATGCAATTAACAAAAGAGAACCTTCTTTTATTAATGGACTTTAGCCCATTAAGCTATTTAATTTGTTTTGGCCTTTGGAAATTAAGAGAGGAGAAAGAAGAGTTATACCTGTACGTATATTTTTACTTCTTCCTCAAAGCTCCAGAAACCTGTAAATGATAGCCTCCTTCATCCCTCTCCGATTCTATGCTAAATCCATCAAAATTAAAATGAAAATTTGTGTTTTAGAAATGAAAATTCAAGAGCTAGATTCAGGTAATCAATTCCTAAAACCCCTCTATATATCAGAATCTGATTTATTGTATAATTGTTGATTTTTTCTTCTTGTTTGTGTTGCTTGTGCCTGTTTCAAAGCTCTATAGGTTTTAGAAGCTCCATTTATGGCTAAATCTTGCAATCTTTGGTTCTAAATGATTGTGTAATCATCTATGGCAGCAAGGTGAGTATCAAAACTCACATATTTTAGCTTTGATTGAGATTTCAAAATAAGAAATCTCAATTTTCTTTGTTGCATGTGTATTTGTAAATCACTGTCAGTAAATAAGGCATATCTCTCTCTGATTAAGTCGGAATTTAGTTTTCTTTGAAGTTCTGGAAAGCTTGGAAAGAATGCGATAACTTTCATGTTGAACACTTTCGAAAATTTTGAGCACAAAGGGTCGAAAAACACAACTCAAACTTGCTGCCCTGTCGCTGTAAAACTGTGACTTATTGTGCTAAGTAGTGTTGGTAATTTGAGCATATCTTTTTTGTTTGATTACCGATTTTGATAATTTTAGATGTTCCGGAAAGCACAAATCATATAATACAACTTTCATGTAGTATGTTTTCTGTAATTTTGAGGTTAGCTCTGTCAAAATTTGGTTTTACTACTGTTAACTCGAGAGCAAAACCTATATTTGCTCTGTGCTTAAGGCTGAAACAAAATCGGCCATAACTTCTTCGTTTTTGATCCGATTTTGATAATTTTAGATGTTCCGGAAAGAAAAAAAATCATGTACTACAACTTTCATGTATTGTGTTTTCTTTAGAGGTTTGCTATGTCAAAATCCAAGTTTTCTACTGTTGTCCCGAGAGCAAAAGCAATATTTGCTCTGTGCTTAAGGCTGAAACAAAATCGGCCATAACTTCTTCGTTTCTTATCCGATTTTGATAATTTTAGATGTTTCGGAAAGCTTAAATTATGTACTACAAGATTTCTTCATTGTGTTTTCTGGAATTTTGAAGTTTTATTGGTCGAAATTATGGTTATAAGTTGTTGTCCTAAGAACAAGATGACAACAACAACAAACATTGACCTTAGAATTGTATTAGCTTATTTTTGCTCTCATTCTTATTCAATTTTTATGTTATTTTGAGATATTTTGAGAGCTAGATGCCTATTAATAGGCTAGCAATATTTAGAGAATTTGAAATTCAAATTTAAACAAAATTTGAATTGATTTTGGGTTAAATTTGAATTGAATTCGTATTTGAACTCAAGTTATCGGTCTTGAGTTATCTTCCTTGTTTTTCATTGTTTTCGAGCACGGTTTTCACTAAACCATTTTTGAAGTGATTTTTGAAATAAATGGAAATTTCAAATTATTATTATATAGTATTTTAAAATTATTTTTCCAATATAAAATCTATTTATTTCCTATAATAAAGGAATTTCAAATATTGGTTTTATTAATCTTCTTGGAAAAAAAATTTTAGAAGCTTATTTTCTCTAGTAAACTATTTTATATATAAAACATACACTTTTACACTATTCGAACGTATGAGAAAGAGAATTAAACGATTTAGTAAAACACGTGGTATGGGACATGTGCGTTTACTATTTCGGTTAATTCCGGACTTGTATGATCGAAGCTATTTGAGATTATTGATTTTGAGATGTTTTGCCATTTTATGGCGTATTTTGAGTTTTATAACTTCTATTTATTGGAATTATTTAAGATGGCCAATATTTGGAAAGTATTATGGTTTGAGATCTCCTATGCAGGAGTATGGTCGATGAGAACCATCACGATATTTTGTTTACTTGCCAATGATATAAGGCAAGTCTTGAGTTTATGATTTCATATTTTGAGATTTATAGTTTATGAGGAACCATCATGATGTTTTCACTTGTCGATGAGATGAGACAAGTTACGATGTCATTTAATACTTGTCGATGAGATGAAACAAGTATGGTGTCTCTTTATCACTCACCAATGAGACTAGGCAAGATAATTTTCTGAGTTTTCTGATGTTTCTAGTGTGGCATCGACTAACGGCTAGTAAACCGCTAAGTGCGAATGTGTGGTATGGGACACACGTTAACACTTTTCGTGTTCCTATCCATGAGTTTGTGACACATTCACGATGTTTACCTAACAGAACTGCTTTGAGAGGTGTTAGCGACCTTGTCATGATGACGAACTGCTTTGGGAGGTGTTAGCGACCTTGTTAGGGCTGACAAAATGGCTTGAAGAGGTTTCAGCGACCTTTTCATGAGGACGAACTGCTTTGGGAGGTGTTAGCGACCTTGTCTGAGGCTTCGGCCGTTTGAGTTTAGCACGTGCAGCATTGCTTCGGCATTACAATCGGGGATTTGGCCAATCCGGATTTTCTGAGTTTGCTATTTTATTGTGATTTCACCTTTTTAAGATGTTTTATTACATCGATAGCCTAGTGCTATATGAGATGTTATATATACGGTGATTTCATTTATGATGTTTTGAACTCTTATCGAGTTCCTTGAGTTATGAGTTTGGATGATTTCATGATTTTATAGGATGTTCTAGGCCTTGCCATTCTGGCGAGTTGAGATTGAGATTTATATACATTTATACCGATGAGATGAGGTATAATTGAGTTTGGAGATTCATTTATATTTGAGTTTTGGATCATCCTACTTGAGAATGTCTTATGTTTGCCTTTTTGGTGAGATTTTGTATTGATGTTTCACCTTTTGAGAAGATATGGCTCATGGAAACCATGTAGACATTTTGGGATGTCGCCGATGATATATGGCGAATGTTTATATTATTTTAGTATTATTATTGAACTTACCTCTTTTGAGGTCTTTGTATACTTAAGTGACATTATTTCACTTAAGTCATGGGTTGTATTCTTTCTGTTGCCTCTTCTCATTCGAAAAGAATTATCACCTTGTATCTTATGCTTCATATTATCGTCTATCCTTATTAACTGATTATTTTAGCTAGACTGACCCGTGTACTTTGTACTCGGGTCAGACCGAGTTGTTTCAGGTTAGCTATCAGTTACGGGACTTTGCTTCGATGCATCTGCTTGGATATCACCCTAGCACTTTTGTGTAGTTTATATTTCTTTCCGCTTGACTCTGATGTATTCACAATTAATTCAATGTATATGGTTTGGTCGTGTACCACCATTAATGTATTCATATTGTATTGAACTGAACATGTATCAGTGTATATGTATATATATGATGTTGGTTACTATTCTGTGATGTGATTTACATTCAATTATTGTATTTTGTTCTGATAGATCCTTTAGCCATCTATAGTTTTGGATTAATCATTTACTGGGTATGTCGATCCATTGAGATAGAAAAGAAAATCATATAGCATATATCGATGTATTTAGTAGATGTTTAAGACAAAGTTATAGATGGTCGCCTTTAACCAGCCCTATTCTCCGCTTTAGTAGACGGAATTACTCATTAATTCTCTTTACTAAGGTGGGTCTCGGGGTGGGGCGTTACACCTTGCATATTTATCATCCTACCCGAGCCTTGATATGGCATGCCACTAAAGAAGTGACGACCCAGCCTTTGCTCGTTATCCCCATACTTGAGCCTCGGTATGGTGCGTCGCTAAGAAGGTTACGCCCCAACGAAATATAATAACGTTCCATTTCCATAAGAGTGGTTATGGTTTTTATGTTGGCTCACAAAGCCCATCAAAATCCTCCTCCTTTATCCTGGCTTGGGACAGGCTACATAGAAAATTACACAGGCGGAGTTATATGAGTACGTTACAGATAAAAAATATTAAATCTTCAGTACATATATTGACATCATTCATGATGTAAAGGTTAAAACACGGTTAAAAAACTAAAAACAATTCATATTTGATAGAAAAATAGAACTATTGTATGGTAAACCTGAGAAATCTTTGTATATTAAAGGTTCCCAGAACAAAGAAATTAAGGGTCAGTTAAATTATGCATTATCTTTATTTTCAAATCATCAATATCATATAATCTTATTCACCTAGAAGTTATAAAAGATCTTGTTTATAAGGTTTAGTGAAATGTTGGTGTCCATTGTCTACTTTCATAAAGTACAGTAGAAGTTTAGTCTACATAATGACATTCTCATTAAAAAATTCACCTAAGCGAAAAAATTAATGGAAAAGAAGAGTTAAAAATTTATTAAAAAATATTAACACTATTGATTCAATTCCTTCTTTTTTACATATCAAAAGACTCGTCTGAAATCAGTAAATAATTTACATTACACTTGTTCAAGTATTTTTTTACTTAACCATAAATTACATTATATGAGTATTCATCTCTTGTAATAGTTGTTCCTAGAGAATTGTAAACTCACGAATATGCACATTTGACATGGACCATATGAAAAAGCTCTCTTTATAACATATGCGTCAAAAACTTGCGATAGTATACAAAATTTAGTACCTGAAGCATGAAAATTAGGATCAACGATTGAAATAAACCTAATAGTCCACTAACCTGTTAAATCTAAACAAGTTGAATTAGGTGATTCGTTAACATGGGAGTACCTTTGATATTAATGGTGAATCAAGGCAGTGACAATTAAGGATGTAGAAGAACAAGAAAAATCTAAGAGAAATCGAAATGAGGGAAAATGAAATAAAAAAAGAGTAAAGGGGGGGGCTTTTAGATATAGAGAGAAAATGAAATTTTTAGGTGAGTATAATGAGAGTGGCAGCAATATTATGATGGTGGAAATTGTAACCCTTTGTTAGTTTCAGCATTTGCTAACGAATATTTTTACTTCTTAAATTACTTTTACTACACTTAATTTATGAACGCTGAGAATAGATGTAGTAAAAAGCAAGATTTCTTATAGTGTCAATAGCTACATATGAAGATGCCCCTTGATTAATTAGAGTTTACTACTAGACATATACATATTATACATCACTACAAGAAAACTCGTTATTAGTGGCATTAATTGGTAGCTTTTAAAGCCAAGTGAAACCACTACTTATTTAAAAGAACAAAAATAAATAAACCAACTCCACTAATTGTTTGGCACTCGTAATTTGGTAAAATTTTGAAGAAACTTTTATTTGGTTGCTCATTTTCTTTCTTTCACATACATGTTTATATAAGAAAACCTAAATAAAAATGGAGTCAAATTGTCAGTCGCCCCCTTATCTCTTCCTCATCTCCTCTTTTACCTACTCCTCAATTCTGAACTTGTCTCCCAACCTTTCCCTCTTGTTCAACCCACCACCATCTCATCCTCTCCTTTAATCGCTAGCTTCACTTTGAAATTTTCAACCCTTGATCTGCCTTGCTGCATCAGCTGTCGCACAATCTACTACTAACATCGTTGCTTTTAGGTCGCCCTCTCTCAATCTAAGCTTAAGGTCATGGGACAACCAATAATGGCTTGTTTTTTTTCCACGATTTTAGTTTTAAACACCTTCCCGGATTCTGAAATTGAGCTCGAAATTTTCAATTATGATAATTTTTTTAAATATGAGGCAGTAACAGTTCATGTAGTGCTATTACAATACACCAGTTCTGTGACGACCCGACTTTCTCACCATAGAAAATCGCATCATCTTGAAGAAAGAAAGGGATAGAAAAGAGAAAAGAAAGAGAAGAAAGAAAGAACAACATCAGAATCTCAACAGCGGAACGAATAAATTATATTAATAACATAAGTATTACATAATATACAACAATATCAGAGTTACACAGACAATACATCACATACTAGACAGTTATAAACACCTGTCTAGTTATTACAACTCAATACAACATAGAGAAACCACTCAGAGAAACCAACACAGTGGAACACTATACATAACTATAATGCAGAAGCCTCCTGCTCCATTGCTCCTCCATAATTCTTCAAAGCTAACCTGAATCCCTTGGCTACTCGTAAAAATTTGAGTACCTAAGAGTTTAAGAAAAACAGAAATAAACTTTGGGTCAGACATGGGTCTGGTGTGAGTAACAGGTTAAAGTTGCCTAACTTTGAAAAACCTTTGAAAGAAATGGTATCATGTAAGACTCCCCACACATAAACATGGGTAAGTTTTTACCTTACGCTAACAAAAACATTTGATAGGAAATTCGATGATATTATAATAGGTCTAGGGTTTTCAAGTAAATAAGAAATAGCCGAAATTGTTACATTCATTAAATTCCAGCATACTAGCCACAAAAGTGGGTAATACAATCAAATCCGTTGGCACTTATTGGATTTTGGGTTTCCATCAATGGCAGGGCTACTGGGGTACCGTCCATCACAGTACGTGGCCTAGATCAACGTACCAAGGATTACTCCCAATCCCCTGCAACACAAAGCCGGAACCATTCCTTACTGAACAGTCCCGAACAAGACAACCTCGCAGTTGTGATCAGCAACTTCCCACAAAGCCAAATAAAAAGGGACATCTAGACAGGGCTAAATCTCGTCCTACTTGGGCATGACCCACTTAGCCTTGCTGCATCTCCCTTGTTTTAGCCATTCCCGGTTGATGAGGCTTGAGGCTACGATTACCTTTATCAGAACACATCACTTAGAATGCTCATCGTCCACCTGACGATGTTCTGAAAGCATTCAATCCATACAAGTTCGTTCCGGGTTCGAACGAAATCGAAGACATTATCTCATTACACTTATTTTGGAATCACCCTCAGAGTTAACGACAATAACCCTTGCTCTCTAAATCTTCAACTTCACTTCAGATTCATGACCTATCGTTAATTTGGATCGATGTGGTTTTCGGATATCCAAATCTGCAAACCCGATCCCAGTCTCATCGAAATCCAAAACGTATCTTTTAGGTCCAAGCTGTTTTAAAGTTTAAAACAATTCCAATTCTATTATCTATATACACACAAATAGATAATTCACATCTTCACAATAGATAATCAACATTATCATCACAACAGATAATCCATATTATCATCATAAATAGATAATTCCTATTATCATCTAAATGCAACCAAATCATCCATCACACAGCATTACTTATCTCATATCTGAGATCTCAAACCATTCAAGGCAACCAATATCATCCATTCATACATAAGCAATGATTTACTTAATCACATCATCTATAATTAATTTAAAATGAATTAAATTAATTACTCCCATCTCTAATTACTTTAAAGTGAATTAAATTAATTACTTCATCTTTAATTAATTTAAAATAAATTAATTACTTCATCATTTTAAATCTTGCTTACTTAACCATTAATTAATTACAAATCAATTAATTAGTTATCCTCTAATTAATCACCTTAATTAATCACCCTTGATTAATTATCCTTTAATTACATTCAAGTAATTATCCTTAATTAATTTCACAAATTAATTATACTTAACCAAATGCAGTAATTAACCTTTAATTACTTCATTAATTAATTAACTATAATTAATTACATTAATCCTTAATCAATTACGTTAATTAATTACTTTTTTAATCACTTATTATTGATTAATTAATCTTAATTAATCAACTCTTAATTACATCATTAATTATATAAATTAATGATCCCTAATTACATTTTAATTAATTATCCAATTTAAATTAATTACATTAAGTAATTAATCTTTAATTAAACCACATTTGTTAATCACTTTTGATTAATCACATTCAGTAATTAACTACCCTTAATTACTCATTCAATAAATTATTACTCCTTAATTAATTATCTCAGTTAATCTCTTGATTAATTATACAAAGTAATTTAATCCAAATTACTTCCATTCTTAAATCATTTTCATTAATTACATCTAGTAATTACCAATTAATTACTTCACTAAGTAATTTCAATCCATTAATTACATTAAGTAATTATTTATCAAAGTATCAAGTGTTTAACTTAATTAAACTTAATTAATTATCTTAAACAAATTACATTTAAACTTAATTAATTACATTAAGTAATTAATTCCTTAATTACTTCCATTAAGTAATTACACATAAACAATTTCACAAATGATTATCATTAATTAATTAATCTAATTAATTATTAAAATTAATCACATTAATTAATTATTAAATAATCTCAAGTTAATGACCTTCATTAACAATTAAAAATTCTTTAATTACTTTCTTAAGTAATTAACTTAGATTAATCATTATTGATTACAAATTAATTAATCTTAAATAATCCATTAATTAATCTCTAATTATTTAATTAATTAAGTGTTAACTGTAACTTATTTAATCCTTAATTACTTGATTAATTACTCTTAATCATTAATTAGTATTCTAATTAATAATTCTTAATTACATTTTAATTATTCCTAATTAATTAATCTTAAACCTTAATTAATAATTTTAAACCTTTAATTACTTATTTAATTAATCAAAATTATTAATTAATTAAATAAATAAATTATCCATTTTAATTAACTTAATAATTTAATGAATCCAAATCATTAAATTCTATTTATCTTTAAGATAAAACATTTCTTTCTTAATCAAAGCATTTAAACAATTTTTTTTCAAATTTACTTTAAATTTCATTTTAAATTTAAGATTTTAAAATGAACACAAATTAACTTTAACAAAGTTTTAAAATCAATTCAAAAATCTTTAATTTCACATGTTAAAGAAATATTCATTTTATAAAAGAAGTTTAAAAGAATTTAAAACCCAATTCATTTTTAGATTCAAATCAATTTAAAAATACAATTTAACAAACAAAATTGTTTAAATCATTTTAAATTTAAAAACTTTCATTTATTTCAAAACTGGAATACATATTTAATTTTGATTCCAGATTACTTAGATTTAAAAACTTACTTACATTTAAACTTCATTTTAAATTTCAAATCATTTAACCCTTTTTAAAGGAGTTAAAAAAATTTAAATTCAAAAACTTATTTTATTTTAAAAACTAAACTTCAAACTCAAATTCCAGATTTTAAAACTTAGATTTAAACTTATTTAAACCTTTACTTTACAATTTAAAAGTTTCAGTTTTAAAATTCAAGCCAAATACACTTTCAAAACTAAGGTTCAAACTAAACTTGAATTCAGATTTAAACTCAGGTTTAAAACTTAATTTAAAACTTCGCTTCACAATTTTAACTTCAGTTTAATTTTTTTTTTAAAACTATACAGGTCAAAAACCTATAACCAAACATTACCCGAGCCACACATCAATTTGCTTTGAGCAAAACCCCATAACGTTTCGAGTCAAACACTCAATCACTCGAGAATCACTCGAGTACACTACACCCGCTTTAATCCCAAACTCCATCATCTCTCCCCAAACAAACAAAGCCTGATGCAAGAGTGCACCGTGCACATGCACGGTGGCTCCAACCACCTACAGTCATCTTCGCGACCTTCCCACAGTCGACGATCATCATCTCAGACCATCCATACACCAATCCCATCGATTCATGCTCGAAATCAAAATCGAGTACACAGAACAAAAAAAAACTGGAACAGAACACCCACCTAGAAATCCCTCGTTCTCGCGCCTCCAACCACCGGAGAGACAGCAATTCCGGCCACACATTCACCAACCACCATACTTCCATTTCCCAGAACCCCAAGAAACTCGATCTACCAGTGAAGACGAGCCGATCCAAAAACCCAGCCTAGTTAAAACTAGAGTTACAGACTTCAAACATCAACCACCACCTCCACCGTACTCTGATCAACTTGCTGGCAATTTTGCCAAGCTCACACACCACTCCACTATCTCCAGTGGAAACCCCATCATTCCCAATCACTTGGATCATCAGAACTTCCCCAACCCACCATTTCTGTTCAAACCAGAAATGCACACTCATCCCTTAACTAAAAATTATAATTTCAGTTTTAAAAACCATGTTTTGGTTCAAGGATTCAATTGATGTTCCTGAATTTATGAATTGAGAAGTTTGAAATTTCACTTTATACTAATTTTGCTCTGTTGTTTTATTTCCAGGGCTAATACAATTTTTTTTAACTTATATAATTTTTTTAAAACCTACTATACGATCAAACAATCAAGTTTTGTTTGAATTTTAAATCTTAACAGAGATTGGTTTAAGAGGAAATGGATTTTATCAAAATCCTTGCTTCTAAAACCATGTACTGTCAAATGCATATACAGCAGCATCATATATCTATATACATCCACACATTCATACATATATTCACAGAAATGGACTTCAAATTTTACACACAACCATACAAATTTATAGATATGAACATGCAACAGGTTTATTTAATTAGGCTTTTAAATAAAAAGTTACTCACCAGGCATGCGTGAAACAGAGGCCAGTGAACAGGCTTTAAGCAAAAATCTGGAATTGTTTAAAACTGGGAACTTGCATTGCCATTGCTATTGAAAACTTTAAACTTGAATGCTTGCTTTAAAATGCTTGAGTTGCTAAAATGTTATTGCTCCTTGATTTACAGACTGCATGCATGCTCCCAGCTTAAAAGAAATTGCATGCCTAATCATCTCAGGTTTGCATGCAGTAGCCAATTCCAGATTGCATTTGAAAACTCAAGTTGAATGATGAATGCAGGCTTGCTTTAGTTTTGAAAATAAGTTTGCAGGTTGATGAAAAACTTTGCAAACTTGATTTGGAAATGAACTACTGATTTTGAAGATGATTACTGATTTTGTTTAGAAAATGGTTTGCAAATTTTCTCAGATTTTCTTTTTTATTTGAGGATTGTTTTTAGAGTAATAAGTTTTCAGCTGAAGATTTTCTTTATTTAGAAATGAAAATGAGAAAAAGTTAAGAATGGAAGAAAGCAAACTTATATAACTAAATTTATGAATTATTAAAAATCAAAGAAAAATAAAAATACAATATGACACTTGTCATCTCCCTATATTAACATGTTAACACATGTGCTTAGATGGTTTTACTAATTTACAAATATGATTTTACATGCAAAATGAATTTATAAATGGATAAAGCTTTTATTAATAAATTCCTAATAACTATATACTTATTCAAATTTATATAAATAATAATTCTTTTTAAAAGAAATAGAATAAAACAAACTATATTTGTACAAAATCATTTTTGTCATACTTTTAAAATCCAAATATAAATTTAATTCAATTTTTAAATACAATTTAAAATCAATTTAAACAATTTACACTTACCAATTTAAAACCATATATTATTAAATAGCTTTTGAAAAGCTTAATATTAAATAAAAAATCAAATTTCCAAATTACTAAAAATAATAGAATTTGAAAATAGGTTTTATTTGTTAATTTATAACAATGCTTATCTATTTACAATATAAACCATATATTTACATTATAAATAGAAACCAATTTATTAGCTTTAAAAGATAAAATCTACTAATTAAATATTTTTTTAATTTGGATTATTAAATCAATTCAAATCTTATTAACAATAATTATCAAATCAATTTAATTTTTAACACAGATTATTAAATTTATATTGCCAAAAATTCCGGGATATCACATTCCTCTCCCCCTTAAAAGAATTTCGTCCCCGAAATTTAAAACAAAGGTAATTTAATAATCTATCTAAGATTAATTTTAAATCACAAGCATATATTATCAACCATATGCAAACCATAGCAACCAATTCATCCAATCAAAACAAATCTAACTATCTAGAAAAATTCTGGATAGAATTTTCTAGAGTTTCCCAAGTATAAATACCGAAATACTCGCTCTATAGAATCCAAACAATTTATACTACTAAGCTACAGAGCTCCTATACAACTAGATCAACAACTCTAAATAGGATATCAGACTACAAACAAGTCTGACTCAACACCCATACCTTCCTGAACTGCTGGTTCTATAACCAGAGATAGATCATACACGTAATCCCTCAGAGATACATGAAACACACCGAATCCCAGTTATACAAACTGGCAATTCAATCCTGTAGACCAAATACTTATCCAAAATCAAATCTCTAACTTCGGAATCCAAATTCCTCCGTCTCTTATCCTCAAAACTCTTTGGACGATCCTGGGCTGCCTACATCCTTCCTGATCAGCTCAACCTTCGCTGATGCCTCTAGAAACAAATAGGACCAAAAATAACCCATCAAAATGATCTCTCCAAGATCAACCAAAATCAAGAACAAACCCTACTCCTCAAACTTCAGAAGACAGAACTTACTTCTTTTATCCAGAAAGGATAAAACAGATGCACTCCCAAACTGCTTCTGCTGCACAACTTTAATCTGGAGTAGAAGAAAAAGATGATGAAGAACATGAGCACAAACTGGACAACTCATCCTAGAAAATATGGTTCAACAGATCCATAAAGAAATCTCAGAAGTTCCATCAAAATCTGAGCTGCTTCACCAAAATCAATTTCTAGGAACCATCCTCCTACTAGCTGAACCACCAATACCACTCCTGGAATCCTAGTCGATAAGAAAAACTCAATCTCCAGATGCGGACAATCCTCTGACTTCCCTGAAGACATATGGAAAAAAAATTCTCCAATAACCCAAGAGAACACTCAAACTATCGCAAGTCACTTTTGCGATCAACCCAGCCTAATTCCAAAGAAACTGCTCTCTCTTTACCAATCAGAATGGCTTATGCTAGTCTAGCCAATCCATCAAGGAAATGGATCCACTTTGCTGCTTCTGAACTCCACCTCCAGAAAAACTGCTAAGCCAGAAAATTCCTGCCGGCACACGGAACACTCCGAGCTACACTGCTAACACAGATGCTAAAGACTTCCTAATCCAAAGCTCTTCGAGAAATTCGGACTTCAAACCAAACATAAACACCATGCTGATCTCAGCCACAACACCGAGGCAGACACACTTCCTTAAACTTGTTTCAAGAAACATCTTCGGAAACATCCATAGTCACCGTGTCTCATCACGCAGCTACTACTTCCTGAGGTTGCCAAGATACCATCACTCTCTTCTGCCTAACCGACAGCTCCAAACTCTACTCATCCAACTTGCACTTCAAAGATGGACTCCGAACCTTAACAGGTTTCCTTCAAAGATCGATGAAATCCTAACATCACTACAAAGCTTACTCGAGACGGTATTGGGTCTACAGTCTCGACAAATCCACTTCCAACCTGAAACATTCAAACTCCAACCAATGGCAGTCATGTTACACACACCACTACCTTATCTACCTTTATTATATTGGAAAACATGTACGGGTAACCCAACAAATAGGTAGAAATATATATATATATATATATATATCAAAATTACAAATACGCTCTCTCAAGAAGAAAATCACTCCAAAGCCTAGGTATTCACTCAACCTAGCGCTCTGATACCAACTGTGACGACCTAGGCTTTTCAACCATCAACAGCGGCCACTCTCCGCTGTGGCTCACATTGGTACCTTAGGTTTGCTTTTACGGCCAGCCTCTCGACTCGCAACCAACCCCGCAAGGCCTTATACTACCCCCGGGGACATGTAGGGGTAAGAGTCTCCCATTCGCCACCTAACGCAAAGCGAGAACCCCCTATCATGTTGTAATGTAGCAAACCCAATCCCGGTCTCATCGAAATCCAAAACGTATCTTTTAGGTCCAAGTTGTTTTAAAGTTTAAAACAATTCCAATTCTATTATCTATATACACTCAGATTGATAATTCACATCATCACAATAGATAATCAACATTATCATCATAACAGATAATCCATATTATCATCATAAATAGATAATTCCTATTATCATCTCAATGCAACCAAAGCATCCATCACACAGCATTACTTATCTCATATCTGAGATCTCAAACCATTCAAGGCAACCAATATCATCCATTCTTACATAAGCAATGATTTACTTAATCACACATCTATAATTAATTTAAAATGAATTAAATTAATTACTCCCATCTCTAATTACTTTAAAGTGAATTAAATTAATTACTTCATCTTTAATTAATTTAAAATAAATTAAATTAATTACTTTATCATTTTAAATCTTGCTTACTTAACCATTAATTAATTACAAATCAACTAATTAATTATCCTCTAATTAATCACCTTAATTAATCACCCTTGATTAATTATCCTTTAATTACATTCAAGTAATTATCCTTAATTAATTTAACAAATTAATTATACTTAACCAAATACAGTAATTAACCTTTAATTACTTCATTAATTAATTAACTATAATTAATTACATTAATCCTTAATTAATTACATTAATTAATTACTCTTTTAATCACTTATTGTTGATTAATTAATCTTAATTAATCAACTCTTAATTACATCATTAATTATATAAATTAATGATCCCTAATTACATTTTAATTAATTATCCAATTTAAATTAATTACATTAAGTAATTAATCTTTAATTAAACCACATTTATTAATCACTTTTGATTAATCACATTCAGTAATTAACTACCCTTAATTACTCATTCAATAAATTAATTACTCCTTAATTAATTATCTCAATTAATCCTTGATTAATTATACAAAGCAATTTAATCCAAATTACTTCCATTCTTAAATCATTTTCATTAATTACATCTAGTAATTACCAATTAATTACTTCACTAAGTAATTTCAATCCATTAATTACATTAAGTAATTATTTATCAAAGTATCAAGTGTTTAACTTAATTAAACTTAATAAATTATCTTAAACAAATTACATTTAAACTTAATTAATTACATTAAGTAATTAATTCCTTAATTACTTCCATTAAGTAATTACACATAAACAATTTCACAAATGATTATCATTAATTAATTATTAAATAATCTCAAGTTAATGACCTTCATTAACAATTAACAATTCTTTAATTACTTTCTTAAGTAATTAACTTAGATTAATCATTATTAATTACAAATTAATTAATCTTAAATAATCCATTAATTAATCTCTAATTATTTAATTAATTAAGTGTTAACTGTAACTTAATTAATCCTTAATTACTTGATTAATTACTCTTAATCATTAATTAGTATTCTAATTAATAATTCTTAATTACATTTTAATTATTCCTAATTAATTAATCTTAAACCTTAATTAATAATTTTAAACCTTTAATTACTTATTTAATTAATCCAAATCATTAATTAATTAAATAAAAAAATTATCCATTTTAATTAACTTAATAATTTAATGAATCCAAATCATTAAATTCTATTTATCTTTAAGATAAAACATTTCTTTCTTAATCAAACCATTTAAACAATTTGCTTTCAAATTTACTTTAAATTTCATTTTGAATTTAAGATTTTAAAATGAACACAAATTAACTTTAACAAAGTTTTAAAATCAATTCAAAAACCTTTAATTTCACATGTTAAAGAAATATTCATTTTATAAAAGAAGTTTAAAAGAATTTAAAACACAATTCATTTTTAAATTCAAATTAATTTAAAAATACAATTTAACAAACAAAATTGTTTAAATCATTTTAAATTTAAAAACTTTCATTTATTTAAAAACCGGAATACATATTTAATTTTGATTCCAGATTACTTAGATTCAAAAACTTACTTACATTTAAACTTCATTTTAAATTTCAAATCATTTAACCCGTTTTAAAGTAGTTAAAACAATTTAAATTCAAAAACTAATTTTATTTTAAAAACTGAACTTCAAACTCAAATTCCAGATTTTAAAACTTAGATTTAAACTTATTTAAACCTTTACTTTACAATTTAAAAGTTTCAGTTTTAAAATTCAAGCTAAATACACATTACATACTTAAAAGTTGTTAAAACCAATTCAAAAACTTAAATCATTTCAAAACTAAGGTTCAAACTAAACTTGAATTCCGATTTAAACTCAGGTTTAAAACTTAATTTAAAACTTTGCTTCACATTTTTAACTACAGTTTAATTTTTTTTTAAACAGAACAGGTCAAAAACCTGTAACCAAACATTACCCGAGCCACACATCAATTTGCTTTGAGCAAAACCCCACAATGTTTCGAGTCAAATACTCAATCACTCGTGTACACTACACCTGCTTCAATCCCAAACTCCATCATCTCTCCCCAAACAAACAAAGCCTGATGCAAGAGTGCACCGTGCACATGCACGGTGGCTCCGACCACCTACGGTCATCTTCGCGACCTTCCCACAGTCGACGATCATCATCTCAGACCATCCATACACCAATCCCATCGATTCATGCTCGAAATCAAAATCGAGTACTCAGAACAAAAAAAACTAGAACAGAACACCCACCTAGAAATCCCTCGTTCTCGCGCCTCCAACCACCGGAGAGACAGCAATTCCGGCCACACATTCGACAACCACCATACTTCCATTTCCCAGAACCCCAAGAAACTCGATCTACCAGTGAAGACGAGCCGATCCAAAAACCCAACCTAGTTAAAACTAGGGTTACAGACTTCAAACATCAACCACCACCTCCACCGTACTCTGATCAACTTGTTGGCAATTTTGCCGAGCTCACACATCACTCCACTATCTCCAGTGGAAACCCTATCATTCCCGATCACTTGGATCATCAGAACTTCCCCAACCCACCATTTCTGTTCAAACCAGAAATGCACACTCATCCCTTAACAAAAAATTATAATTTCAGTTTTAAAAATCATGTTTTGGTTCAAGGATTCAATTGATGTTCCTGAATTTATGAATTGAGAAGTTTGAATTTTCACTTTATACTAATTTTGCTCTGTTGTTTTATTTCCAAGGCCAATACAAATTTTTTTCTTAACTTATATAATTTTTTTAAAACCTACTCTACGATCAAACAATCAAGTTTTGTTTGAATTTTAAATCTTAACAGAGATTGGTTTAAGAGGAAATGGATTTTATCAAAATCCTTGCTTCTAAAACCATGTACTGTCAAATGCATATACAGCAGCATCATATATCTATACACATCCACACATTCATACATATATTCACAGAAATGGACTTAAAATTTTACACACAACCATACAAATTTATAGATATGAACATGCAACAGGTTTATAATACTTAGGCTTTTAAATAAAAAGTTACTCACCGGGCATGCATGAAACAGAGGCTAGTGAACAGGCTTTAAGCAAAAATCTGGAATTGTTTAAAACAGGGAACTTGCATTGCCATTGCTGTTGAAAACTTTAAACTTGAATGCTTGGTTTATAATGCTTGAGTTGCTGAAATGTTATTGCTCCTTGATTTACAGACTACATGCATGCTCCCAGCTTAAAAGAAAATGCAGGCTTAATCATCTCAGGTTTGCATGCAGTAGCCAATTCCAGATTGCATTTGAAAACTCAGGTTGAATGATGAATGCAGGCTTGCTTTAGTTTTGAAAATAAGTTTGTAGGTTGATGAAAAAATTTGCAAACTTGATTTGGAAATGAACTACTAGTTTTGAAGATGATTACTGATTTTGTTTAGAAAATGCTTTGCAAATTTTATCAGGTTTTCTTTTTGATTTGAGGATTGTTTTTAGAGTAATAAGTTTTCAGCTGAAGATTTTCTTTACTTAGAAATGAAAATGAGAAAAAGTTAAGAATGGAAGAAGGCAAGCTTATATAACTAAATTTATGAATTATTAAAAATCAAAGAAAAATAAAAATACAATATGACACTTGCCATCTCCCTATATTACCATGTTAACACATGTGCTTAGATGGTTTAACTAATTTACAAATATGATTTTACATGCAAAATGAATTTATAAATGGATAAAGCTTTTATTAATAAATTCCTAATAACTATATACTTATTCAAATTTATATAAATAAGAATTCTTTTTAAAAGAAATAGAATAAAACAAACTATATTTATACAAAATCATTTTTGTCATACTTTTAAAATACAAATATAAATTTAATTCAATTTTTAGATACAATTTAAAATCAATTTAAACAATTTACACTTACCAATTTAAAACCATATATTATTAAATAGCTTTTGAAAAGCTTAATATTAAATAAAAAATCAAATTTCCAAATTACCAAAAATATTAAAATTTGAAAATAGGTTTTATTTGTTAATTTATAACAAAGCTTATCTATTTACAATATAAACCATATATTTACATTATAAATAGAAACCAATTTATTAGCTTTAAAAGATAAAATCTACTAATTAAATATTTTTTTAAAATTTGGATTATTAAATCAATTCAAATCTTATTAACAATAATTATCAAATCAATTTAATTTTTAACACAGATTATTAAATTTATATTGCCAAAAATTCTGGGATATCACAAGTTCATCTTAATTTTCCTAAAATTCACATACAAATAATTTTAACTATAAGAAAAGCCAATCACCTTATAAACTGTGATCATGCTTTAAGGATAAGTTACTTTTTTCAATATTATAAGTTTGATAATTGGCTCTCAAGATTAGGCTTTAAAGATGAGTTGTAACATGTATATTTTTCTTAGTTCCTTAACTGTAATAGTGATTTAACAAGATCAAGCTTTAAGGATAAGTAAAAGATTGCTTTTTTAACTAACCACATACCAGTGAAGGGTATTAGAATAAACTTTGTGACGCCCCACCCCGAAACCCACATTAACAAAGAGAATTACATAGGAATCTTGTCTGCTAATGCAGAGAATAGGGCTTATTAAGGACGACCATCTATAGCATTGTCTTAAATAACTATTGAATACGTCGACAATTGCTATCTATTTTTTTTCTACTCAAGTGGATCGACATATCCAATAAATATTTAATACAAAACTATAGGTGGCTAAATGATCTATCAGGCAAAATACAATAATAGAATGCATATCATATCACAGAACAGTAATCATCATATATATAAATACATATACACTGATACATCCCAGTACAATACAAAACGATATACAAAAGTGGTTCAGAGACCACACTCTCTACATCGAATCAAAATACACATCAGAGCCAAGCGGAAAGAAATGTATACAACACAAAAATGCAAGGCTAATATCCAAGAAGATGCATTAAAGCTATGTCCTGAAACTGATATCTAACCTGAAACAACTCGGTCTGACCCGAGTATAAAATATATGGGTCAGTCTAGCTAAAACAATCAGTTAGTAAGGATAGGCGATAATATGAAGCATAAGATATAAGGTGATAATTCTTCTCAAATGAGAAGAGGCAATAGAAAGAACACATACTCATGACTTAAGTGAAACAATGTCACTTAAGTATACAAAGGCCTCAAAAAAAGTAAACTCAACAAT
This sequence comes from Allium fistulosum, assembly GCA_030737815.1. Classification (NCBI taxonomy): domain Eukaryota; kingdom Viridiplantae; phylum Streptophyta; class Magnoliopsida; order Asparagales; family Amaryllidaceae; genus Allium; species Allium fistulosum. The sequence continues at coordinate 1,034,169,232 of CM060907.1, read as the reverse complement.
AATACTCAAATAATATAAACATTCGCCTCATATCATCGGCGACATCCCAAAATGTATACATGGTTTCCATGAACCAAATTTCTTCAAAAGGAGAAACATCAATACAAACTCTCGCCAAAATGGCAAACATAAAACATTCTCATATAAGATGATTTAAAACTGAAATATAGAAGAATCTCCAAATTCAATTATACCTCATCTCCATGGTATAATTTTATATAAATCTAAATCTCAACTCGCCAAAATGGCAAAATCCAGAATATCCTATAAAATCATGAAATCATCCAAACTCATAACTCAAGGAACTCAATAAGAGTTCAAAACATCATAAATGAAATCACCATATACATAACATCTCATATAGCACTAGGCTATCGATGTAATAAAACATCTTAAACTGGTGAAATCACAATAAAACAGAAAACTCAGAAAACCCGGATTGGCCAAATCCCCGATTGCAATGCCGAAGCAATGCTGCACGTGCTAAACTTAGACGGCCGAAGCCTCAGACAAGGTCACTAACACCTCTCAAAGCAATTTGTCCTCATGACAAGATCGCTGACACCTTTCCAAGCCACTTTGTTAGTCCTAACAAGGTTGCTAACACCTCCCAAAGCAGTTCGTCCTCATGACAAGGTCACTGACACCTCTCAAAGCAGTTCTGTTAGGTAAACATCGTGAATGTGTCACAAACTCAGTGATAAGAACCCAAAAAGTGTTAATGTGTGTCCCATACCACACGTTCGCACTTAGTGGTTTACTAAACGCTAGTCGATGCCACACTAGGAACAACATAAAACTCAGAAAATCATATCTCGCCACATTTCATTGGCGAGTGATAAAGAGACACCATACTCGTCTCATCTCATTGACAAGTATTAAATGGCATCGTAACTCGTCTCATCTCATCGAAAAGTGAAAACATCGTGATGGTTCCTCATAAAGCATAAATCTCAAAGTAGAAATCTCAAACCATAAAACTCGCCAAATATTGGCCTTCCCAGATAATTCCTAAATATAGGAATTATAATCTCAAAAACCCGCCATAAATTGGCCAAGTAACTCAAAAATCATAACCTAGATAGTTTTGATCGTACAAGTCTGAAATTAACCGAAATAGTAAACGCACATGTCCCATACCACGTGTTTTACTAAATCGTTTAATTCTCTTTCTCATACATTCGAATAGTGTAAAAGTGTGTGTTTTATATTTAAAATAGTTTACTAGAGAAAACAAGCTTTTATAACCTTTTCCCGAAAATATTAATGAAACCAATATTTGAACTTCTTTATTATAGGAAATAAATAGATTTTATATTAGAAAAATAATTTTAAAATACCATATATTAATAATTTGAAATGTTCATTTATTTTAAAAATAACTTCAAAATGGTTTAGTGAAAACCATGTTCGAAAACAATGAAAAACAAGAAAGATAACTCAAGACCGGTAACTTGAATTCAATACGAATTCAATTCAAATTTATCCCAAAATCAATTCAAATTCTATTTAAATTTGATTTTCAAATTCTTCAAATATAGCTAGCCTATTGATAGACACCATAGCTCTCAAAACATCTCAAAAACAACATCAAAATTGAACAAGAGTGAGAGCAAAAATAAGCTACTACAATCCTTAGGTCAATGATTGTTATTGCTGTCGTTTTGCTCTCGAGACAGCGACAAACAAACATTGTTTTGACCAAGCTAACTTCGAAATTTTAGAAAACTTAAAATACAAAATTTTAAGAACAAAGTCTAAGCTTTCTGAAACATCTAAAATTATTGAATTTGGATAAGAAACGTGAAAGATATGGCCAATATAATTCTCAGATTTTAAATTCACTGTCGCTGTCGTTTATTCTCAGGGCAGCAGCAAAGAAATAAGGTTTCGACTACCTTATCCACAAAATTTTGCAAAACTCAAAACAAGTAAGTTTTAGAAAATACTCTGGGCTTTCCAGTACATCAAGGATTATCTAAATCCGATTGAAAACGAGAAAGATACATCTAATTTACTAACTGTATTTAGTTTAGACAGTGTAATTATCAGAGAGACTGAGCTGAGAGTTTGTGGTAGAATTTCAGTCAACCTATGCCCAAAATTTGCAAATATGTTCAACATGAAAGTTGTCATATATAAATCAAGCTTTCGAAAACAGTAAAAAAATTTGAATTCTGATTAAAAACGAAAAAGATATGGCTAAATCAATTTCAGATTCAAACTCAGGAAATTAAGTTAAAGACAGAATTATACCCTTATTTTCAATTCTATTTCAGGTCAATAAAATTGCGAAATCTTGAGAAATGATCAAAATAAAAACTGTTCCTTATTGAATCTAGTTTCTAACAAAAACAGATTGACCTTAATCGGATAAGAAACGTGAAAGTTATTGCTATTTTACTTTAGCGCATCCGTATTATATTTCAGCAATCATCCAAAGTAAACATTAGGTATAATTACAGTAAACGATTTCTTCCTTATCTTTGCAATTACAGTCAAGATTTAGCTAGAAATGTGAGTTAATAAACTCACCTTTGCAAATAGAAGAGAAAACTCGGGCAAAGTTGAAGAAAGATGAAGGCTATGAGTTAGAACAAGCTTCAGGAACCCGTATAATAATAGAACATAGACATGCAACCAAGAAAAAACCCAATTTCAGACAATCAGATTTTGCTAAATTAAAATTTGATGAATTAGAGATGGGTTTTTGTAGTGATTACCTAAATATAGTGCCTTAGTTTGATTAATTTCAGCAAATAATTGAAGAATTTGGTGGATTTGAGCCTAGGTTTGAAAGAGGAAAAAATGTTTTCCTGTTTTCTCTTTTCTTTTGTTTTCTGAGAATGGGAATGTACTGTACATACATTATTTTGAGAAGAAAGACTTTCTTCTTCAGGCTAGTTTAGTTAAATGGGCTTATACCCATTAATAAAAATGAATTTGTTAATTCTAATTATCACTTAAACATATATACACTTGTATAAACGAACCAAAACAACATATATTAACAAGATATCAACACAATAAAATTTTACAATCATATTTCCCTGTCTAATAAAATACTTTACAACTAATACAAGATAATTTTATCTATAAAAATTATTTTTCATTATTAAAACTCTTAAATTTACTAAATACAATATTTACACTATAATTTACACAAATACTATTTTTAACACCAAAAATTACACAAAAATTATTTTCTTGCATAATTAAATTCAAATAACCATATTAACATCATTTTTACTCTTCGAATATTATTTTTAAACAAAATTCCATCTTTTTATTTATAACATACACATATTAAATTTTATTACTTCCCTAAAATTTACAAAAATCAATATTTGGCAATAATTTGCAAAATTATTGCACCTTATCAAATTAAAATCCTATAATGCTCATTTTCTTCCAAAATAGCACAATAAAGTTTTTAAAACTTTGTTTCCAATATTTTACATTTATGTCAACAAATTATTATAGAGTTAATTCTTTTTATCTTCTATTTAATTCAATAAATCACCAAATTAACATATTTCCATCTTTCACCATTTATTACCAACATTATCATATTAGCTCTATTTTATTCTTTCCAAATTCAATGTTTATTCAAAATAAACAATTTTAAATCTCCAATTTCTTTTTATTTCCCCGTTATTAAATTGCAACCACTGGTATAATTAAATTTCCATGTAATCACCAAAACCAGGGTTGTTACAAACTTACTATTGGTATGCTTGTCCGAGGCCTGTCTCTGCTTCCTAAATCGTAGGCCATCCAACAACTTTTGTGCAAACCTCAATCTCTTCTCCAGTTAGGTAATGGAACAGAAAATTTTATCTTCTGGTATATCTCCTGATATGTCTAAAAATAATATTTTGTGCGTTGTCATCATATGTGTATATGTATATATGAAAATAGAGTTGGTGGTGTTACTTTATGTTTTAATTGAAGCTGTTGAGTACCTTATACTTGCTTTCAGTCTAGTGTAGGGAGGTACATTGTCTATATTTTTGTTTATTTAATAACTTAGTTTTTTTCAAATTTATAATCAGAACTAAATGAATCTATATTATAATAGTACATCAAGTGTTGTAATATAGATAGAGTCGAGATTCAAGTGCAAGTAGTATTAATCAGGTATAAGCATTTACTAGCACGTAGATTATTTCCATTTTAGGTTGAACATGTTAGGGAGTAGACAAAATTACGTCATCTAGTATAATGATGTGTGTATTCCTGCTATACATTTCACTACAAGTATTCAAATTTGAGATATGTTAGACTCGGAATTAATCAATCTTAAATATGAATGTGGTCTACAGTTTTAATGGTTAGCATTTCTTTCCCTGAAGATAAACCATAGTTAAGGCCAACCGTGAAGAAGGTTGTGCAAAAGTTGGAAGGTACTACTGAGCCCATTATCTATTAATAATCTTATTTAATTTTTTACTGCTATGCTTAGCCGACTCCCTACATTCATATATGATATATGTGATCTCTATAGTTTATATTTGCATATGTTACTTAATAATTTTTGAATCTAAATGTAATGTTTATTTTGTCCTTGTTGTCTTAGAGAACCACATATTATAACGAAACCAATTGGTGATGTGAAGGGAGGTCTCTTAGTATTTATGCATGATTTATATTGTAAATTGTCCGATGTGGGACTAATCTCAACACGCCCCCGCACGTGTGGTGTATCATCAGCCAAACACGTGGACATTCATTGAGGGTGACACGTGACACAATTAAACCCACTCTGATACCATGTTAGAGAACCACATATTATCACAAAACCAATTGGTGATGTAAAGGGAGGTCTCTTGATATTTATGCACGATTTATATTGTAAATTGTCTGATCTGTGACACATCTCAACATTTATGTTGTCTTAGAGAACTGTAATCTATGAGTGCTTTTTCATATTAAAAAAATAAATTAAAATTCAGTTGACTTTGTAACAGTTCGAGAATCATTTCATATAACCTTGACTATTTTTTTTCATGCAATTTTCATAAGGTATTTAAGAATCATAAGGTATTAGTTGAACTATGATATGTGCAAAGTTAACAAAGAAAGAAATTTAAATTGACAGTGCCTCTAAATATTTGACTCTTTCTAGATATAAGATTATTGCATCGAAATCATACATCACCCCATTTATGGCTTCCTATCATACCATTGCTACCTATCTCTGCTCAAATTCTTTTGGCTATCGCTTCTCTGGTATTTAAATAAATAAAATGAATTCATCATTTGTTTACTGTCTTATTACTCGCATTTTTTGTGCCTGCAGATTTATCTATAATAGTAGATCTGTTAATTCGAACGGAAGATCGCTATTGAGTTAATTTTTAAGTTTACATGGATTTTTTTGTTTAGTGGTTCTTTTCAGTTGAGAAATTGTTAGATCTTACTTGGATGAACAAAATCCAAGTTTTGAGAAGTTTAAGGGTACTTTATGAGTACGTTATAAATGTTTTAGGCTAAAGTCGAAGAAATGGATCGTGATGTAGTTTTCGAATGGTTGACTTGGAAAACTAAAGAAATGAATAAGTTTGAATCCGCAAGTGTTGATTTCGAGGATATTTTATGATTCATTAGCTTTAATTGGATACGTTAATAAGCTATAGTTTTCAATTATAAGTTTTAGAGATTACGCTTTTGCAAGGGAAATGTTGAATAATTAAAGAATTATTTTATGACTACAATGTTTTTGTTTGATTAATTTGCAGTTGAATAAAAGATAACTCATTTCATATATGTATTGTTACATGTAAATCGTAGTTATAGTTAACTACTAGTCGTATTCTATATATTATCCATTATGTGGATCTAAGTTGTTGGATTTATATAGCTACTTCCTAGTCCTTTGAATAAAAATAATAATGTAATTTATTTTCTGTTCCCATGTAGATGATGATTGAGAAGAGGTACCTAGTTTAAATGAGTTTGGTATAACATAGTTGAACTTTGTTTGCTGTATGACATTTTATAAATACTTTAATACTAACTTAAAGTTGAAAAAGCTGATTTATTTTTTCAACCAGACTGAAATGCTGTTTTGGTTTGAAAGCTTAATTTGAAGCGAATTTTTTTTAAAACTCCTTTCTGTATGATACTGAATCATTTTTCTAGAATAGTACTGTGATCATGAACTTTTATTTCTTAGTTTAAGCAAACTTTCTAGTGATTGCAATATGTTTTTGTTATGTTAAAAATTTTAGGAAATCACTTTGACATTACTTAAAAATGCAAAGCGAACAACTATCTATTGGTATTGGAAAATCATCTAGTAAATCTAATGGTTCTAACATTATAAGAAGTTGCTCATCTTCCGAATGTGCCATTAACGTTCATATTTTCATAAGATTTTAAGCATAGCTCACTGCAAGTAGACCTTTTTGTTTTTGAACTTAATTTAATCTGCATTCTTGTGTGTAGGTAAGGAAACCTTACACGATATCAAGACAAAGTGAAAGGTGGATTGATGGAGAACATGAAAAGTTTCTAAAAGCTCTAAGACTCTATGGTCATTCCTAGTGCAAAATAGAAGGCACAATAGGAAATGAAGTTATATACAATGGAATCATCTTCGAAATTGCCTTATGTTGCATGTATATTTTGCTTGCAGAACACATTGGCTTAAAGACAGCTATTCAAATTCGTAGCCGTGCTCAAAAGTTCTTTGCAAAGGTTTGAAAATTCCCTATTATTATAAACAGTGAGTTATCTCAATTGCCGTTTAAATTCCTTTTCTTTTTGACAGCTATCTATACATTTACTTTCTTGCATGTAAGTAAAGAAATTTTTTGTTTCCTCTGGGTAGGAAGATGAAGTATTAATATAGATAATGACTCCACAAAAATTAATTTTTTAAATGAGTTTATGCTCGCCCAATTGACATCAAACTGAGCATAAGACATTGGCTGTCATTGACTTCTTAAATTAGTTTGATAAGAGAGGTTTCAACGTACTGCTTTTGAGTGGTTGGTCAGTGCATAGGAATAGTATGCAATGGTATAAAATAAATATCATCTTGATTATTGAGTATACATTTTTTTGAAGGTATATCAACAAACCCGAGTTAAATTTAGATCTTAGTTTGGATTTAGATTGATAGAGGTAGTCCATCTTCCAAACTTAATATAGAACTTTATTGGTTAGATTCAGCCAAGACATCTTGGCTACTAGATTCATGAAACAATGCATTTGTGATTTAAGATATGATATCATGGTTAGTAGCTTCTGCTCATACACACTTTTTAACAAGTTAATATTTTTTTTAACCAACCATTATGGTTTTGAATCAGTATCAGCTATAACCACTAATTTTAAATGAGAAATTTGTATCTTTGATATGTAAATGATTATTTTTAGACGAAATCCATTATAAGTTGAACGAGTGGAATTGTAGAGTACTTTAACTGAACACAAATTTCATATCAAAACTAGTATATTTTTGTCTGAAAAAATATATTAGTAGAACAAAGATGATACCTTAAATATTAAAAGTAAAAGTTTTTAATTCATGTAAGTTTGATATTCAGGGAGAATAAAAATGCAAACCTAGCAACACTGTTTATACAAGTCGTTTAAATAAGTAAAACATGAAGTTAAGTCAAATGGTCATATTGCATTGCTTATATCAGTTATTTTTACGCAACATGGCCATTTGATATCAGCCACTACTTAAGCATATGTTTATCCCTTGTTTATGAGAAAAACTTACATACTATAGAAGCACGGAAGTTAAAAATGTCTGAACAATAACCACAACTGTAACAACCCGCAAATCCGTACCCTTGAGTCAATGCTATTCTACATCAATCAACTCAAGACGAACAGAAAAGCGAACCATTTTGATTAAAGAAGAAGAGGTAGAAGAAGAGAAAACAGAAAACAATATCAGAATCTAAGCATCGCAACAGAATAAAATATAATATATAATAACAGATCTTTACACAAAGGAAACTATATCTGTTTATACATACATCATCAGAGTACATCATCAGAGTTCATCATCAATAACATACAACTATATACACAGCGGAATAATAACCAAATACGAAAGTATGTATCGCCATCCAGCTCGTCTCCTGAGCTCCACATCATCATATCCTGTAACCTATAATACTCGGTCTGACCCGAGCATTATAGTTAAATAACACCCGAGTCAGTCTGGAAAACCAGCGTGAGAAAATGACACTCAATTGGATTATTAAGGTTTCAAAATCACTTTGAAAACAAAAGCATCTCGTAAGACCACGCCACAAATAAACATGTCGGGTTTTTACCTTACGATTGCCAAAACACTTTCTATTAAAAATCCTCTGATATTATAATAGTGTCTATATACAAATACTATTAAAATAGCTGAAATTGTAACATGATTAAATTCCAGCATACTAGCCACAAAGTGGGTAATACAAACAAAACTCGTACAAAGCTCGTAGGGAGAATGACTAGGCACTGGGGTACCACCTGTCACAGTACGTGGCCTAGATCACCGTACCGAGGAGTACGCCCGCTCCCCTACAACACAAGACCGAAACCATCCCTTACTGTACAATTCCGAGTAAGATCATCCCGCGGTTGGGATCAACAACCGCCCACTAAGCCGAAATAAAAAGGGACATCTAGACAGGGAAAAACTTACTCTCAAGGGGGGCTACCCACGAAGCCTTGCTGCATAACCCCTGATTTTCAGTCATCCCCGATTGATGAGGCTTGAGGCTAAGCATTACCTTTTAGAACATATCCCTTAGAATGCTCATCGTCCACCTGACGATGTTCTGAAAGCATTCATCCATACAAGTCCGTCCCGAGTTCGAACGGAACCGAAGGCACTACTCCTACTACATCCATTTTGGAAATATCCTCAGGATTAGTAGCGACTAGCCCTTGCACTTCACTGCTCCAACTTCGATTCTAACTCGTTTCCCCACGAAACGTACAAACCGAATCGAAGTGGTTTTCGGGAAATAAATCCCGATCCCGGTCTCTTCGAAACGATCAGCGCATTTGGCCAATATTGATAGTCAGTGATTTAACTATCGATTAATATTTGCAAACAATCATCAACCAATAAATAATTTCCCAAATTATTTATTAATCCCAAAAATATCTTCACAAGATAAATTTCCACTTTTCAAACCCTTTTGAAAGCAATTTCAAACCATTTCTCTCATGGAATAAATTTCCCAAATATTTTCGATTTCCACTGAAATCACCAAGTATAAACACTTTAGATTTCAAAATAATTTTAAAACACTTTATTGTAAAATATGATTTAATAAATTTAGAAAACTACTTTAATACTTAATTAAAGATTATACTTTAGGAATATTTTTAAATAAGGTTGTTTTATAAAATATAAAACTAGATTTTCTCTTTAAAACAAATACTAAGTCATCTTTAAATAATTACTACGATAATAGATTTGAAAAATACTTACTTTAGATTTTAAATATTTTAGAAATAATAATTTTTCACAAAACATGCCCTTTTTAAAACAACTTTAAAACTTTTAGCTTATATTTAAAAATTTCTTTGAAAAACATACTTGGCTATCCAAGGAAATACACTTCTCTTTCGCATCCTTTAAAAAAATAAATCACCATTTATTTTTAAACATATTTACCATTCTATAAATAAATTCTCACCTTGAATTTATTTCCCAAATCCACTTCATTCTTATAAACTCAGTCTATAAATTCCAAAATCTCACTTTTCTTCAAATTTTAATTCTAAACACTAAAATAAATTTACAATCGATTTCTAATTTTACTTCAAAATTCCTGCACTTACTCCATCTATTTCAAAGCCCATTAACTTTAAGATTTTTATTATCTTTATTTTGATTTAAAACCCTTTTAACTGAAAATTCCAATTTTAGATTTCTCAAATTACTTCATTATCCTTTTAAATAAATTTAAACTTTGAAATTTAAAATAATTCTTTATTCCTTAAATTGATATCACTTAAGTTTACAATTTATTAATTTCTGCTTATTCAAATCCTTTTTCCTCCATACTCGAAATTATTTGTTAGTATTTTAATTTCATTTCCATTCCTTTCAATTCACTCTTAATTTGTTCAAATACACTATAATTATTTTACTTAAAATTCACTCTTTTATTTTCTTTTCAAAAATCCAATTCTATATATTTCGATAACTCAGTGCACCGAAATATATTCAAGCAAATCATAGAAATCAATATTTCCAATTAACAATAATATTCATCACAAAATATCAAATATCCATAACCCAGAATATCAAACAATTCTAAATAATTTTGAGGAATCCTGTTGGATTCCTCCAACCTGTTTTTCCTGCATCCACAGACGTTAGCACAATAACAATTCCACTTCGAGGTGGAATATCGCGGTATATGGGATTAATAAAATATCATCCGCTATATAATTTTCCTGCATCCACAAACGTTAGCACAATACCAATTCCACTTCGAGGTGGAATATCGTGGTATATGGGATTAATAAAATATCATCCGCTATTATGCGGCGCATAGGGTCTCATCTGCTATATAAATGAGGGAAATCAATCATTCCAAGATGTAATATATACTATAATATAGCACATCAAATCAATTCAACCATTCAACCAATTATTTAAATTTAACTATTTAAATTTAAATTATTACCAGATGAGTGAGATTAACTCACCTTTGCTCCTTAAATTTGAAAATCCACTTCATTCTCGCTTTGATTCCACGATTATTGACCTTGTATAAATATTAGATGCTTTTATTAACATTTGGGTCAATCGAACAATTAATTTCCATATAATAATTTCAATTAACCAATGATTTTATTTTTAGACTAATATCTTAGATTTTAAAACCAATTCCTCTTAATAAATTTATTTAACTAAAAACTAAATTTACAACCAATTTTTCTCTTTAATGAATACTCATATATATTTTTTTATTTGAAATTATATTTAAACTAACAAAATAATCCTTATAGATAAAATATATAAAGTTATATAAACTCTTCGTATTTAAAATTCTTATATGTATAAAATTCCAAAATCATCTGTGTAAAGTCCTTCTTAAAAATTCTGCATACATACACTTATATATATTTAAGTTTAAAAACAGCTTAATTTAAAACCTTACTGTTAATAAAAATTCCTTTAACTCATATATTTACTGTTTTTATTCCAACAAACATTTTTTTCCTGTAAATAAATTATTTCAGTAACTAAGATAAATTAAATTAGTTTATTAAATACAATAATTACCTAAACACAGATTTAAAAATTCCTTCTTTGTATTCATATATATATATATATATATATATGTATGTATAAATAAATGAAAGTCTAAAACTGCTAAATATATATTTCCCAAAACATCCCACATTTTTTCTTCTTCTATGGCAAATAAAACTTCCTGCTTTAACTATATATCGAAAACTGCATTTATATATACTTTCCTGTATGTTTTATGATTTCTCTGAATATATTTTCTCTTCTGCATATATAAACATGTGTTTGTAAATTTTTAAATTGAAAAAGATAACCCATTTCTTCTGTATTGTATATAGATTAAAATTTGAACAAAATACAACTATACCCTATTGCCTAACCTGAACACGAACGCCGACCATCGACAACCACTGCCAAACACGAGCGCGGCCCCCAACTCACAATGCCTCCAAACCCTAGCTCCAAGCTTCGGGTCACACGACATCCCGAGTCGAACAACTCCAACGCTGCCTCCTCACGGCGATTCCACAGTCGCGCCTACCCCCTTCTTCGACCGCTATCTCGCCTCGTTTCTGACTTGCGTTCGACTTCTTGTTGAGTGATTTAGGGCTTAGAAATTTGATCGAATTAGGAGAGCTCGGTCGATTCTAGTTTTGGGTTTCTCGACCAAATTAAAATTGAAGGAGGAGGGTGATTTAATCGGCCATTTCACTCTTTTTTTTAGAAGAGGAACGAATTGATTTCGTATTTTTGGATGGAGGAGGGAGGGATGCGAAATGTGCCTGAAGAAGTAAAGGGGGTATGCGAATTCCTTCTTCGGCCATTAATTTATTTTCTTCGAAAAGCTTGAACGAGATATTATTGAACGAGCCTGCATTTTAAAGAAAGAACAGAGGGAACAGGAAAAGATGTTTCACTTGAAAAATTGTTTCTGCGTGTCGGCTACAACAGAGATAGGTTGGCTAAAGGAAATACAGGGTGGCTGCTGATTTGATTTCTTTCAGATAAGGATATTTAAATTAGATCGATAATTATCATCTAAGCGTTTATACCTCGTACGATCACACGTTAATTCCAAAAGCTACAAAATTTGAAATCCGGTAATAATTCAATATTACGGACCCAATGGAACTGGTTTCGTCGAATTCCGAGACTACGCCTCGGAAGGCTATTTTTAAATTCAATTAAAATAATAAAATTTTAAAACTGAACAAACCACTGTTAATTTCAATTTTACAACTTCTATTATCTTCGGTGTTATCAATATAAATTTTATAAGCCTTCAAATTATTTTATCAGATTTAAACTTCAGATTCAACATTTAGCTCAATTCCAAATTATTTAATTCAATAATTTAATTATCAATAATTTATGATATTTGAATTTAAGTTAAAAATTAACTTCTAAATATTTAAAATCAATTAAATATTCCGTTTTTAAATGCTTGAAAATTCCGGGTCGTCACATTCCTTCCCCCTTAAAAGAATTTCGTCCCCGAAATTACTTGTTAGGAAGAATGGTCCAATACCCGTTTACTTTTTCCTAAAACCAACAATTCAATATCTTACCCAACTATCTTTTAAAAGACCCATTACCATTCTTACTAACTTCCCAAACTTCTTTCATTAGGTTCCCACCAATATCATATACCCAACCATTCAAATTCCAATTTAAAACCAAATTTTAAATTTTCGAAATTTCTCAAAATTTTTCTAACTCCCTAAATTCCTGAAAAATTTCGCCAGCGTCTCCTTTGCGCGGCTAGCTTGGTACAACAACAAAATGGCTCTACGGCCCACAAATCTCAAAAAGGAAATAAAAAGCCAAGTGTCTAGATCAAAACCCAAATCAAATTTCATTCAGAAATTCAAATACATACCTTTTTAGTCGGGCAATTCAAATTTATCTTCTGAACTCAAAAACATCCATTTATTCTTTGTCTTAACACACCTGTATATTCTGTTTAGCAATAATGTCCAATTACAACATTCAAAATCATTTTATTGACTTCTTTTACACATTTTCAATATTTGTTTTACTTAAGCCCGTACGATGTACCTATACCATCCGTATGCAACATCAAATTCGATCGCTCGCTCGATCACACAATTTCACTTCCGAACTAGTATTGTCCACCCGACTTCCTAGTGCGGACTCAGATCTGGTCTCTTGATCAGAAACCGTCATTATCCTTGCATAGTCATAACTATGATTGAGAATTTCCAGAATCAATCAAAATTCCATATCCAGACTCGCCGTCGAAAATCGAGTGAAAAATCCTGACTCGGATCGATAAAATTATCTCGAAATTCTATGCTCGAATCTGGATCAAATAGCTATGCGAATAAATAATATACGTACATCCTACGTATTTGCCCCAATTGATTATCAATTATATCAATTTCTTTTTTATTCACATTTATTTTGATTGTTATTCACTTATTCTTACTTTCCCTTGTCACAACTTCCAGTTTTTATTTAATCAATTTGGACTCCAATTCCAAATAAATTCAATTTACTTCAATTTGCAAATTAATTTCAAACCTCAGTACTTTTATTCTCATCTTTTATCCAAATTTCATTTTCAATTTTACTTGATTTTAATTCACCTTCAAGTTCAAAACACTGAGTTCAATTCATCTTATTTCAAACGATATTCGATTAATCATTCCTTAAATTAATTCCACTTACTAATTTGTTTTTATATCTCAAATAAAAGTTTGTTTGCAAACTTTTTCTATCTTTAATTTCTTTGAACAATATCTTCAGTTCATCTTACTTTACATATACAATTTAAATTAGATTTCAACATTCGGTTATAAATCTATTTGCTTAACAAATTTAAATCATTTGTCATTAGTGAAAATTTTCAAAAGATTCAAAAAAAAAATTCTAACTCCCAAAATTTTCGAAATTTTTTGGCAGAGTCTCCTTTGTACGAGGGAGCTTTTGCAATTTAACAAGAGATATAAATATATATACATCGACCCACACAGTCGGAAAATAGAAAAACAGTTCATATTTCCTATTTGAATTTTGTAGGCGTACCTTATTTAGCATTTTAAGCAAACGGCTTATTTATTTTAGCAATTAGCGCAACCAAATCCAGCCACGCGGCTTCCCTATACCTGTACTTACTCAATTTAAACAGGTAAGTGACAAATATACAAAGTTTATTAACATTTCACTTAATTACAATAGCTAAACACATGTATAACACAAGCAATATACCCAAAAAAAATACATAAGCAATTTATATGGTTTCAACACCTATTTCAATTGTATATTTGCATAATTTTCATTGGAAACCATTTTATTTAGGCTCGACCACTTTTCTTGCTTGCATATTAATAACCATTTCCTAAGTAATTGAACTCAACCTTTTATTTGATGGACTTTCATTTTCATCCGAAGCCAAGCTTCCATAAATTCGAACTTAAATTAATTTACTTCAAATCATTTCAATTTCATAACTTAAGTTCATTCTCATTTTATTTAATTCTCATCAAATTCCATCTAATTCAATTTGTCCATTTTAAATTTTAATTCACCTTCCCAATTTATTTCTAAACTTATTCACTAATAACAAGACTAATTCAAATTTTATTAATACAAGGCCATTTCCAATTTATTTCTACTCATTTGAGTTTTATTTGCAATTCAAACCATTACTATTATTATCCAATCTTATTTTATCTCTTTGGTTTGGATTTTTATTTCAATTCCAAATACCCAACAAATTTATTCAGGCTTATTACTTCTCTTGCAGACTTTTATAAGTCATACACTTATTAATTTTTCCCACTCCCATTCAAGTTATGATTCTATAACTTATCTCATCAGAAATTTTCAATTCCATCCTGAATTTAATTTTTTCCTTTAATTGTTTTATTTCCGAATCAATTTAAACATTGAATTCCATTTTATTCTAACATATTAACAATTTATAATTTATCAACCCATTGATATTCTATAACAATCTCAAACCAAAACCAGAGTATTTAAACAATTACTCATTTTTCAAAAGCATTTTTTTTGAAATCAATTATATCCAAAAGCCTTTGGTAGATTCAATTATCTCTTTGAATTTAAAAATCAAACCCAACTTCTGCGACAATTCCAATTTAAAAGATTCAGGTAGCTATGCCTCCTTTGGAAACTCGAAAATGAACATCGATGATGCTGTAGGCATCACCGACGTTATTTTCCAGCGACCGAAAGAGTTCAATACTTTTATTTCTTTAAAAACATTTCAAATATTCTTAATTTCAAATCTCTCAAGATTTCAAATACAACTCAAAATATTTCCAAAATAATACTATTATTCCTCCAAATCTTTTTGAAACCGTTTCAAACCCAAAGGAATTTAAATTTTTCCCAAAAATTCCAAATTGCAATTCCTTTAAATCTATATTTAACATTCTCTGGAATTTTATCTCATTTCAATATCAAATTATAAATTACATTTACAATCTATATTTCAAATTCCATTTTGTTATATAAATTTATTCTTCAACTTTGGTTATAAGTTTTCAATTTCTTATTCAATTTCTACACAATAGTGTTAATAATTTAATATTATCATTCCTTAACAATCAAGCATCCAAATACTATAATACTTTACAAAAATTATATCTTTTATATACAAAAATAATTTGGGTAAAATTATTTCATTTACCCTACTTCAAAACAATACTGTGTCGAATTGTACTATTCAAGTGTTTAGAGATCCCTATCAATAACGTTAATTACTCGTATTGACCAGAATCCATAAACTACTCAAAAAACCAATCAACACAAATTAAAATCATTTTATATTCACTAACAAATACGCGCTCATATCTATTAATATGCTCAAACTCAGTCTAGAGTACTATTGACTCTATTTCAATGAGTAATTCCCACCAGAGCCAAGGTTATCACCAACCTAAGCTCTGAAACCAAGTGTAACAACCCGCAAATCCGTACCCTTGAGTCAATGCTATTCCACATCAATCAACTAAAAACGAACAGAAAAGCGAACCATTTTGATTAAAGGAGAAGAGGTAGAAGAAGAGAAAACAGAAAAC
The DNA here is from genome assembly GCA_030737815.1 of Allium fistulosum. NCBI lineage: Eukaryota > Viridiplantae > Streptophyta > Magnoliopsida > Asparagales > Amaryllidaceae > Allium > Allium fistulosum. The sequence goes on along the minus strand of CM060907.1, from coordinate 1,034,152,924 downwards.
AATATCAGAATCTAACCATCGCAGCGGAATAAAATATAATATATAATAACAGATCTTTACACAAAGGAAACTATATCTGTTTATACATACATCATCAGAGTACATCATCAAAGTTCATCATCAATAACATACAACTATATACACAGCAGAATAATAACCAAATACGGAAGTACGTATCGCCATCCAGCTCGTCTCCTGAGCTCCACAGCATCATCTCCTGTAACCTATAATACTCGGTCTGACCCGAGCATTATAGTTAAATAACACCCGAGTCAGTCTGGAAAACCAGTGTGAGAAAATCACACTCAATTGGATTATTAAGGTTTCAAAATCCCTTTGAAAACAATAGCATCTCGTAAGACCACGCCACAAATAAACATGTCGGGTTTTTACCTTACGATTGCCAAAACACTTTCTATTAAAAATCCTCTGATATTATAATAGTGTCTATATACAAATACTATTAAAATAGCTGAAATTGTTACATGATTAAATTCCAGCATACTAGCCACAAAGTGGGTAATACAAACAAAACTCGTACAAGGATCGTAGGGAGAATGGATTTCCAACTAATGACTAGGCACTGGGGTACCACCTGTCATAGTACATGGTCTAGATCACCATATCGAGGAGTACACCCGCTCCCCTGCAACACAAGACCGGAACCATCCCTTACTAGACAGTTCCGAGTAAGATCACCCCGCGGTTGGGATCAACAACCACCTACTAAGCCGAAATAAAAAGGGACATCTAGACAGGGGAAACCTTACTCTCAAGTGGGGGCTACCTACAAAGCCTTGCTGCATAACCCCTGATTTTCAATCATCCCCGGTTGATGAGGCTTGAGGCTAAGCGTTACCTTTTAGAACATATCCCTTAGAATGCTCATTGTAACGACCCGATATTTTGGACCATTCGCATCCATTATAAGTGTATAGGTGGACACTCATGCCGGAGTTGAATTGCTCAAAATACTGCGTTGTTAATTTAAATTTGGCAAAACTGAACATATACAGTAAATAAATATAATCACAGATCACAGCCACAGAGTAATAAATGCAGCGGAAATAAAAGAGATAGTAGTTCATGAAGCTACTATATAAATGTATAAGTTACATCAGAGTTAAACCAGGTACAACGGAAGAGTAATACGATACATCAGATACAAATCAGAATACATCACTGGAATCATCGAATACTGAAAGCAGAATAGATGGCTGGATCTTCAAGCAAAGCTCCAACTCCAATGGTGAGTCTCGAGTACTGGTACACTAAGTCTGACCCGAGCGTAAAGCAAAACACAAAACACTCGAGTCAGGATTAACATTCTTATATCAATAAATCCAACTCAAGTGAAATAGCAATTGAAATACAAGTAACTCAAAGGATGTTTGGAATAACCATCCTTTAAGGATCCGTTAAACTATCTACTAGGTAGTAATGTACGCTAAGTAGATAATGTCTATCAGTAATATAAGGTATCAAAATAGCGTTAAGTCATGGCCCATTCCACCCTTAACACATTTTTATTCCCAAAAGCATATACAAGACCGTAGTTTCCCCAAAACCGGAAGTCACCAGAGGGCAATCCATATACTAAAGGTACAAAACAAATTCGTAGTGGTAGCAAATAGGGAATACAAGTATGACAAGGCACATGAGGCAATACCCAAGGTAGTGATACTACCGTTTGCCTGATCCGGACTGGTGAGAATGCAACGCCGCAGCGCCCGCAACACCGTGAAACAACACTCCCAAAATCAAGGGTGCACCAATCGACAACAAGTAATGAGTAGTTCGAAGAAGTGTGTTCACTTGAGGTAGCTAATCCTCCATTGGCCCGGCACGGCTCCTATTTTAGTCATTTCCAATTTGACACAAGTGTCAAGGCTATCCATTATCGTTCTCTTTCTTCAGTCATCACGTACATCATTCCAACCACGTATAGTTATTAAAGTGGTTTTCGGTTTAGACAGAGAATATATCCATAACCGATTCCGGTCTCTTTAATAACCTTCGAAATTATTTCACCGATTGGTCGTTTATTTATTTCAAAACCAAATCAATTTCAATTTCAATCAGAGTTTATAAATCAACATTTCGTTGTCTTTCAAAACCAATTTCCAATAATTTACGTTTCAAAACTTCCAAATTATCATTTCAAAATCTTATAATTCAATTTCAATCTTTATTTAAAACCATTCAAATATTGATTCAAGTTCGTATATAAGTTTCATTTTGAAAACATTTAAATTAATTTAATTTAACATTCAAATCAATTTAAATTCATTTATCGATTTCATTCAATATTCATTAAGTAAATTTTCCATTCAAAACAATTTCTATTAAATTTCCAATTCATTAAATCCATTATTTAAATTCAACTTCCTTATATCAAAACTTACAAATTGAATTAAATTAAATTCATCAAATCAAATCCTTTAATTTTCAAGTCTTACATTAATTTCAATAAATCACATTTTATTTCTTGTTAAAGAAATTCAATTTCACTTATTTACTTACTTAAATAATTTTCCAAAACTTAATTAATAAAGAAAACTCAATTTCAATTATTTACGAAGTAAAATTCACTTATTCAAAAATTCAATTTCACTTATTAAAGAATTCAATTCAATTTAATCATTAAAAAATTCAATCTTATTTAATTATTAAATAATTCAAAACTTAATTATTAAATAATTTCAAAGTTTAATAATTTCAAACTTAATTATAATTTCAAACTTAATTATTAAATCATTTCAAAGTTTAATAATTTCAAACTTAATTATAATTTCAAACTTAATTCAATCATTTCTCAAATTAAACATCTTTAATCAATTACATTGTTAATATTTTGTTTCAAATTATTAAATATTAACATTTTCCTTTCATAAAAATTCAAATTTCAATTTCATTTCAAAACCATATTATTTATTCAAATAAAATTTTCGTTTTATTTTTTAAGTCAAATTATTTGACCAATCGGGTTTTATTTAATTCTCTATATCCAAGGTCAAAGTTCAATTTGGGTATTTATCATTTCAACCCGATTCCAATTCAATTCAAAATCAAAGCATATCAAAGGGAACTTGCAGTGTGATAACTGGGATGGTGTCAAAGTAAATAAACAAGCAATAACAACAATCAATAACAATCCAATAATCAATTTAAATAATTCCGAAATAACCGTATTAATTCGCATTGTTATTTGTACGAATTAATATAATTAATTCAAGAATCTACACTATCATTTCATGTAGATTAAAGATTATTACACTAATATTAATACGGTTCTTCAATTGTCATTCGATTTCAATTTTAACACTACAACAATTAATCAAGTATACGTTCAATGGTTCAAAGTATAATTATCACTATTTTACATGTCAATTAATTTAACAATTAAAAAGGGTCATATTCAACTAATCAAATTCAACATATGTGTCGATTCAAATTTTAATTATCCTACGTCAATTTCAATTTCAAATTTATTTATCACTTTCATCATTAACAATTTAACGTCCAATATAAACATCCAACAATCAATCATTTAACAACCAAACTGGATTATCATTGCATATATAACAGATAATGGTGTCAGATGTCACAGGTGAACTGATACAGGTAATAACAGTGTAAATATCAAACAGCAGCATATTTCAATTGTCGTTCCAATTGAAATCAAATTTAATAAATAAAAGAACGTTAATCGTGAGTGATTGCTCACCTTTCGAGGTTAGAGAAGAACAGACAATGAAGTTGAGTTACGAAATCCAGGCACGAATCTCTCACAAGGAAGGTTGGCACGAATTCGACGAACAGAGCTGATAACAGAAATCAATGGGAACGAATCAAATTAGCTTGATATAAAATTTAGGTGAGAAGTATTTTATATTATTAATTTCCTTAAACCCTATATTTAATTCAAAATACATATTCCTTTTTTTATAAATAAATCATAAAGTTAAATATATATACACATTGAAATCAAACATATATACATATTATATTTTAAATCAATATATATACCGTAAACAAAATACTCTTTTAAATTATACATATTTATATATAAGCACGAAAACTACTATATACTATATACATATAACATGACTCATTTATAGTTATAATTATTTAACATACTTCTATATAATAGAATAGGAGTGCTGCACTGTAGCCTTTATAGGCCATACTTCTGCAACTAATATACCAACAAACACAGTGTTTATAAACAGTGTATATATTTATATACATGCAAACAGAGTATACTATATATAAACCATAGATTTCAAGTATAACTTTGAATAACACATACCTACGAACAGTATAAACAAAATACTTCCATATATAACTAATACATACATTAACTCGTATTATTATTATAACGTACAGGTGCCAGATTTAAAAATATGAATTAAAACAAAGCATACATATGTTCCCCTATATTCTTAAACTGATATGTAACTTGTATCCATAGTAAATTTATAGAAAGTAAACATACTTGTAACATATATATAACTGTATAATAAAATCATATATCCACATTTTCAAACTATCAATTTATAACGTAACAGATATACTAACCAGACCTTTAAAATACTATATATAATTCAATACGAATGAACCTATAAACATATAACTATTTATATATATAAATATCAACTGTTTCAAAGTAAAGTCTCAAAGTAAATGTTATGCACATATTTAGAAATCCACCAGCTACTATATATGCTTATAAAATTAATTATACACATATGCAGAAGTTGATAAATATGCAGACTATGCTTAACAATTCTATATACACATCTTATATAAATTATATCTATATAAAAGACATGTTGTATATACAAGCAAATATATAAACAGTAAACATACGTATCAGTATCATATATAAAAATAAAATAATAATAAAAATACTTTCACAACCATATTGTGTAAACTGACATACAAATATAACTCCCATTTGTAATATAATATATAGTAAATATATATACATTTCGTAACCACATGAAATCCTTTTCCAGATCAAATATGAACCTGTATAAATGATATAGCCTATATATAAAATAAATATAAACACCTAGATAACAAATATATATACAAGCCAACCTATATGCAGTTGATAGAACTTACTCTATTATAAATTTTTCACCAATATAACATATAGTATATATAACTAATAGGTACAATACTAACATTGGATTCAACAGACGTAAATATACACTGTCGAAACTTATACATAACTAACCTTTCCTACTAGAAAACTGCCATAAATATATACATTCACCTCCCCTTATCAGTCAAGGCTGCATGGCTATGGGACGGACCGGATGCAGGGTGGCTTGCCTACAGGTCGAGCTTCGGCTGCTGACAAGGCTAGGGTGGGCTCGACTTTAGGCAAAAATGGCTGCCATGGTAGGGTTCGAGGGGAGGAGAGATGTCGGGTCTGTTAGATGGGCTTGATGGCTCGGGTAGGGGGACAGAGGGCGAGCTTGCTTGTTGGAAATTGAGGGGGAGATGCGAAAGGCCAGGGGAAAAGAGGATGTGATGGGATGTTGTCGGCATGAATTGAGGTGGGTGGAGGCTTGAGAATGGCGAAAGGCTAGTTGCTGCGCGAGACAATGAGTGAGTTTGCAAAAGAAGGAAGGAGAATCGGTAGGGAGAGGAAGAAAGAACAGTGAAGAAAGTACACTTCTTTAATATCTTTGTTTTCCAATTGAACCGGATGGAAAATGAACGGGCTGGAACAAATCTAACCAACCAACAATTATTAACATTGGGAAATAGATAAAAGTTTACAGCTGAATTCAAGTAGAAATAAAAGCAACTGTCCATTCATTTTAAGCGTTGGATAACGAATGGTCATAGAGAAACAAAACAGACCGTTACAGTTAATCGCTTCGCAGATTCCGCTGTGTATCGGGCTTCAAAACATAGAATTGAATATACCGCAGTGCTCATCTCGACGAGGCGATCAAAACGGTATACATATATCAGTGGTATGATTGAATTAAAAAAAATCGAATTTTCTACCAGCGAAAAATGTAAGAAAACGCTGAAAAATAAGATCGACGGAGCCAAAGATGTCCGAATTTGGAAAAATGACAAACTGACATCTTGCTCAGAAGATGGTTTAGAATTTTTCTATGTAAAAATATTTAGGTTCCGAAAACATTTTATTTTCATCGCTTTTTAACTGATTAAATTGAAGTAAATTTACGCGCGAAATAAACTTTCATATTTTCGGACGAAAATTTACCAGTTGCTATGTTTAACTAGTCGTATTCCAAATATTAAATTTATATTTCAAAATTTTATCGTTTAAAATTTTCACAAAATTTCAACTAATTACGTTATTAAAACAGTTGAAATTTATGGGTCGTTACACTTTCCCCCACTCAAAACTTTTCGTCCCCGAAAAGGAACGAGGTAGAAGAATAGAAACAACCAGAAAGAAAAACAGATTTGAAATACAAAATAACAATTAATTTAAATCATATAAATTCAAATTTAAATTAATTGGTATTCAATAATTGATTTAATCCATTTGATTTCACTAAAATCAATCTCAACTATTTCTAAATTCATTGTCTTATTATCCCATTTTCTTCAATTTACAATTTCTAAAACCATAAATTTGAATAGTCTTTTTATTATAATCATATTTTCTTCAACAATTTTTAATTCTTCTTTATTCCAAATTACTGTTAAATTTATTCTACTTAATATATCTTATTACATATATTTAAACCATATAAGTTAATTTAAACCCTATAAATTTCAATTTAAATTAATTTATATTCACTAATTGCTTTTAAATTCAAGGTATTTCCATAAGTTGATCAAATTTCAATTTATTAATTTTTTTCAAAACAAATTTATTTGTCTCATCTATTATTCAATTAACTTATTATTCTATCATCTTTTATTAGCATTTTTGTATAATCAAAATCTAAGTGTATAACATTTATTATAAACACTAAAAATTTATTTATAAAATCATTTTATATTGTATATTATCCAATTGCATTTTAACTTCTGAATAATTTAGGTAAGTTATTGTGAAAAGCAATTTGTACTATACAAATAAAATTTTCAAATTCAATTATTTCAAGTTTAAATATTTATCCAAAATTTAGCTTTATTTATAATTGAAAACATCCTTAACATAATTTTAAGAATTAAATTTCCATTTAATTTCAAACCCTTTAGAGATAATTATGTATATACTATATATATATATCAAATCAAATTAAATTTAAAATAATATACCCATATATATAAATCAAATCATACTTAGAAATTCAAATTAAAATATTTTTTCCAAACAAAACCGTAGCAAAGCTACAGAATGGTTTCTCCACTTCGAAACTCGAAAATGAACGTCGATGATGCGGCCGCCATCACCGAAATTATTTTCCAGCGACAAAGAGAAGTGCACTGATTCCAACTTTTAAAATTCTATGAAAACGATTTCTATTTGAAAATATTTTAAATACTATACACTTAAAATTAAAAACCAAATTGAAATTACTCAAAAATTTAAATTCTCAAATTCTTGATTTAAATACACTTCAGATTTCGAATTTGCATTATAGCCAAGTTTATAACTTCAATTATTATATTGCAATAGTCAACTGTTTACAAAACAATAAATGATAATCAAATATTATCACTCCAACAATTAATTTATTACAATTTGGTTAAAGAAAATTTCATACTTATATATATAGTAAAATCATACAAACTTTATTTTATTTTCCAAATTTGAAAACAACATTGTGTCAGCTTGCTCTGCTCAAGTGTTTTGGGAATCCTATCGATAGCGTTGATCAAATGAATCGATCGGAAATCCAAATCAACATCAACAACTCAAACAACACCATATATTTTAAAACATTTTAAATATTAATTTACAAATACACTTCCTCGCTCGATGATACAAGAATGGATTCAAAGCAAGGATAGGGATTCAAATTTGATGGACTCAAATCAAAGAAATTTTTTAATTCGAAGATAGATTGAAACAAAGATATGATGATTAAATAACAAAGTAGAAAGATTTGATAAGTTTATATATATCGCGGGCCACCTTAACCGGGTCGACCGTGACTTCAAAATAAGATCGGTGTAGAATTCCGAGGTAAATCAACATTCGATCTCAAGATATAGAATTCAGGTATAGCAGGAGATAGATAGCATCGTAAACCGAGGATACAGAAATCTCCGGTAAATCAATGCCTATTGTAAAGGTGTTTTGCTCCTTTACGAATCATTCGAAGATTGGCGAGACCGCCGATCTATTATAGATATCATTCAAAATGGAGTTATGGGGTGCTCCATAATTGAAAGAAGACGAATAGTGAGGAACACGAACGAAATTTGGAACCGTAGGGAACGTTCCAAAATTCAAAGGAATCGAGTCAAAAGAGAGAGATTGAAACTCGAATGAGAGTGATTCTGTAAATACATTTACCCTATATGTTGAGTTTTGCCTAGAGCTACCAAAGCTCTGATCCCAACTGTAACGACCCGATATTTTGGACCATTCGCATCCATTATAAGTGTATAGGTAGACACTCATGCCGGAGTTGAATTGCTCAAAATACCGCGTTGTTAATTTAAATTTGGCAAAACTGAACATATACAGTAAATAAATATAATCATAGATCACAAACATAGAGTAATAAATGCAGCGGAAATAAAAGAGATAGTAGTTCATGAAGCTACTATATAAATGTATAAGTTACATCAGAGTTAAACCAGGTACAACGGAAGAGTAATACGATACATCAGATACAAATCAGAATACATCACTGGAATCATCGAATACTGAAAGCAGAATAGATGGCTGGATCTTCAAGCAAAGCTCCAACTCCAAAGGTGAGTCTCGAATACTGGTACACTCAGTCTGACCCGAGCGTAAAGCAAAACACAAAACACTCGAGTCAGGATTAACATTCTTATATCAATAAATCCAACTCAAGTGAAATAGCAATTGAAATACAAGTAACTCAAAGGATGTTTGGAATAACCATCCTTTAAGGATCCGTTAAACTATCTACTAGGTAGTAATGTACGCTAAGTAGATAATGTCTATCAGTAATATAAGGTATCAAAATAGCGTTAAGTCATGGCCCATTCCACCCTTAACACATTTTTATTCCCAAAAGCATATACAAGACCGTAGTTTCCCCAAAACCGGAAGTCACCAGAGGGCAATCCATATACTAAAGGTACAAAACAAATTCGTAGTGGTCGCGAATAGGGAATACAAGTATGACAAGGCACATGAGGCAATACCCAAGGTAGTGATACTACCGTTTGCCTGATCCGGACTGGTGAGAACGCAATGCCGCAGCGCCCGCAACACCGTGAAACAACACTCCCAAAATCAAGGGTGCACCAATCGACAACAAGTAATGAGTAGTTCGAAGAAGTGTGTTCACTTGAGGTAGCTAATCCTCCATTGGCCCGGCACAGCTCTTGTTTTAGTCATTTCCAATTTGACACAAGTGTCAAGGCTATCCATTATCGTTCTCTTTCTTCAGTCATCACGTACATCATTCCAACCACTTCATTCTGGATCACCACTCCGCGTATAGTTATTAAAGTGGTTTTCGGTTTAGACAGAGAGTATATCCATAACCGATTCCGGTCTCTTTAATAAACTTCGAAATTATTTCACCGATTGGTCGTTTATTTATTTCAAAACCAAATCAATTTCAATTTCAATCAGAGTTTATAAATCAACATTTCGTTGTCTTTCAAAACCAATTTCCAATTATTTACGTTTCAAAACTTCCAAATTATCATTTCAAAATCTTATAATTCAATTTCAATCTTTATTTAAAACCATTCAAATATTGATTCAAGTTCGTATATAAGTTTCATTTTGAAACATTTAAATTAATTTAATTTAACATTCAAATCAATTTAAATTCATTTATCGATTTCATTCAATATTCATTAAGTAAATTTTCCATTCAAAACAATTTCTATTAAATTTCCAATTCATTAAATCCATTATTTAAATTCAACTTCCTTATATCAAAACTTACAAATTGAATTAAATTAAATTCATCAAATCAAATCCTTTAATTTTCAAGTCTTACATTAATTTCAATAAATCACATTTTATTTCTTGTTAAAGAAATTCAATTTCACTTATTTACTTACTTAAATAATTTTCCAAAACTTAATTAATAAAGAAAACTCAATTTCAATTATTTACGAAGTAAAATTCACTTATTCAAAAATTCAATTTCACTTATTAAAGAATTCAATTCAATTTAATCATTAAAAAATTCAATCTTATTTAATTATTAAATAATTCAAAACTTAATTATTAAATAATTTCAAAGTTTAATAATTTCAAACTTAATTATAATTTCAAACTTAATTATTAAATCATTTCAAAGTTTAATAATTTCAAACTTAATTATAATTTCAAACTTAATTCAATCATTTCTCAAATTAAACATCGTTCTTTAATCAATTACATTGTTAATATTTTGTTTCAAATTATTAAATATTAACATTTTCCTTTCATAAAAATTCAAATTTCAATTTCATTTCAAAACCATATTATTTATTCAAATAAAATTTTCGTTTTATTTTTTAAGTCAAATTATTTGACCAATCGGGTTTTATTTAATTCTCTATATCCAAGGTCAAAGTTCAATTTGGGTATTTATCATTTCAACCCGATTCCAATTCAATTCAAAATCAAAGCATATCAAAGGGAACTTGCAGTGTGATAACTGGGATGGTGTCAAAGTAAATAAACAAGCAATAACAACAATCAATAACAATCCAATAATCAATTTAAATAATTCCGAAATAACCGTATTAATTCGCATTGTTATTTGTACGAATTAATATAATTAATTCAAGAATCTACACTATCATTTCATGTAGATTAAAGATTATTACACTAATATTAATACGGTTCTTCAATTGTCATTCGATTTCAATTTTAACACTATAACAATTAATCAAGTATACGTTCAATGGTTCAAAGTATAATTATCACTATTTTACATGTCAATTAATTTAACAATTAAAAAGGGTCATATTCAACTAATCAAATTCAACATATGTGTCGATTCAAATTTTAATTATCCTACGTCAATTTCAATTTCAAATTTATTTATCACTTTCATCATTAACAATTTAACGTCCAATATAAACATCCAACAATCAATCATTTAACAACCAAACTGGATTATCATTGCATATATAACAGATAATGGTGTCAGATGTCACAGGTGAACTGATACAGGTAATAACAGTGTAAATATCAAACAGCAGCATATTTCAATTGTCGTTCCAATTGAAATCAAATTTAATAAATAAAAGAACGTTAATCGTGAGTGATTGCTCACCTTTCGAGGTTAGAGAAGAACAGACAATGAAGTTGAGTTACGAAATCCAGGCATGAATCTCTCACAAGGAAGGTTGGCACGAATTCGACGAACAGAGCTGATAACAGAAATCAATGGGAACGAATCAAATTAGCTTGATATAAAATTTAGGTGAGAAGTATTTTATATTATTAATTTCCTTAAACCCTATATTTAATTCAAAATACATATTCCTTTTTTTATAAATAAATCATAAAGTTAAATATATATACACATTGAAATCAAACATATATACATATTATATTTTAAATCAATATATATACCGTAAACAAAATACTCTTTTAAATTATACATATTTATATATAAGCACGAAAACTACTATATACTATATACATATAACATGACTCATTTATAGTTATAATTATTTAACATACTTCTATATAATAGAATAGGAGTGCTGCACTGTAGCCTTTATAGGCCATACTTCTGCAACTAATATACCAACAAACACAGTGTTTATAAACAGTGTATATATTTATATACATGCAAACAGAGTATACTATATATAAACCATAGATTTCAAGTATAACTTTGAATAACACATACCTACGAACAGTATAAACAAAATACTTCCATATATAACTAATACATACATTAACTCGTATTATTATTATAACGTACAGGTGCCAGATTTAAAAATATGAATTAAAACAAAGCATACATATGTTCCCCTATATTCTTAAACTGATATGTAACTTGTATCCATAGTAAATTTATAGAAAGTAAACATACTTGTAACATATATATAACTGTATAATAAAATCATATATCCACATTTTCAAACTATCAATTTATAACGTAACAGATATACTAACCAGACCTTTAAAATACTATATATAATTCAATACGAACGAACCTATAAACATATAACTATTTATATATATAAATATCAACTGTTTCAAAGTAAAGTCTCAAAGTAATTGTTATGCACATATTTAGAAATCCACCAGCTACTATATATGCTTATAAAATTAATTATACACGTATGCAGACGTTGATAAATATGCAGACTATGCTTAACAATTCTATATACACATCTTATATAAATTATATCTATATAAAAGACATGTTGTATATACAAGCAAATATATAAACAGTAAACATACGTATCAGTATCATATATAAAAATAAAATAATAATAATAAAAATACTTTCACAACCATATTGTGTAAACTGACATACAAATATAACTCCCCTTTGTAATATAATATACAGTAAATATATATACATTTCGTAACCACATGAAATCCTTTTCCTGATCAAATATGAACCTGTATAAATGATATAGCCTATATATAAAATAAATATAAACACCTAGATAACAAATATATATACAAGCCAACCTATATGCAGTTGATAGAACTTACTCTATTATAAATTTTTCACCAATATAACATATAGTATATATAACTAATAGGTACAATACTAACATTGGATTCAACAGACGTAAATATACACTGTCGAAACTTATACATAACTAACCTTTCCTACTAGAAAACTGCCATAAATATATACATTCACCTCCCTTTATCAGTCAAGGCTGCATGGCTATGGGACGGACCGGATGCAGGGTGGCTTGCCTACAGGTCGAGCTTCGGCTGCTGACGAGGCTAGGGTGGGCTCGACTTTAGGCAAAAATGGCTGCCATGGTAGGGTTCGAGGGGAGGAGAGATGTCGGGTCTGTTAGATGGGCTTGATGGCTCGGGTAGGGGGACAGAGGGCGAGCTTGCTTGTTGGAAATTGAGGGGGAGATGCGAAAGGCCAGGGGAAAAGAGGATGTGATGGGATGTTGTCGGCATGAATTGAGGTGGGTGGAGGCTTGAGAATGGTGGAAGGCTAGTTGCTGCGCGAGACAATGAGTGAGTTTGCAAAAGAAGGAAGGAGAATCGGTGGGGAGAGGAAGAAAGAACAGTGAAGAAAGTACACTTCTTTAATATCTTTGTTTTCCAATTGAAACGGATGGAAAATGAACGGGCTGGAAGAAATCTAACCAACCAACAATTATTAACATTGGGAAATAGATAAAAGTTTATAGCTGATTTCAAGTAGAAATAAAAGCAACTGTCCATTCATTTTAAGCGTTGGATAACGAATGGTCATAGAGAAACAAAACAGACCGTTACAGTTAGCCGCTTCGCAGATTCCGCTGTGTATCGGGCTTTAAAACATAGAATTGAATATACCACAGTGCTCAGCTCGACGAGGCGATCAAAATGGTATACAGATATCAGTGGTATGATTGAATTAAAAAAATTCGAATTTTCTACCAGCGAAAAATGTAAGAAAACGCTGAAAAATAAGATCAATGGAGCCAAAGATGTCCGAATTTGGAAAAACGACAAACTGATATCTTGCTCAGAAGATGGTTTAGAATTTTTCTATGTAAAAATATTTAGGTTCCGAAAACATTTTATTTTCATCGCTTTTTAACTGATTAAATTGAAGTAAATTTACGCGCGAAATAAACTTTCATATTTTCGGACGAAAATTTACCAGTTGCTATGTTTAACTAGACGTATTCCAAATATTAAATTTATATTTCAAAATTTTATCGTTTAAAATTTTCACAAAATTTCAACTAATTACGTTATTAAAACAGTTGAAATTTACGGGTCGTTACACTCATCGTCCACCTGACGATGTTCTGAAAGCATTCATCCATACAAGTCCGTCCCGGGTTCGAACGGAACCGTAGGCACTACTCCTACTACATCCATTTTGGAAATATCCTCAAGATTAGTAGCGACTAGGCCTTGCATTTCACTGCTCCAACTACGATTCTAACTCGTTTCCCCAAGAAACGTACAAACCGGATCGAAGTGGTTTTCAGGAAATAAATCCCGATCCCGGTCTCTTTGAAACGATCAGCGCATTTGGCCAATATTGATAGTCAGTGATTTAACTATCAATTAATATTTGCAAACAATCATCAACCAATAAATAATTTCCCAAATTATTTATTAATCCCAAAAATATCTTCACAAGATAAATTTCCACTTTTCAAACCCTTTTGAAAGCAATTTCAAACCATTTCTCTCATGGAATAAATTTCCCAAATATTTTCGATTTCCACTGAAACCACCAAGTATAAACACTTTAGATTTCAAAATAATTTTAAAACACTTTATTGTAAAATATGCTTTAACATTTAAATTTAGAAAACTACTTTAATACTTAATTAAAGATAATACTTTAGGAATATTTTAAAATAAGGTTGCTTTATAAAATATAAAACTAGATTTTCTCTTTAAAACAAATACTAAGTCATCTTTAAATAATTACTACGATAATAGATTTGAAAAATACTTACTTTAGAGTTTAAATATTTTAGAAATAATAATTTTCCCAAAACATGACCTTTTTAAAACAACTTTAAAACTTTTAGCTTATATTTAAAAATTTCTTTGAAAAACATACTTGGCTATCTAGGGAAATACACTTCTCTTTCGCATCCTTTAAAAAAATAAATCACCATTTAATTTTAAACATATTTACCATTCTATAAATAAATTCTCACCTTGAATTTATTTCCCAAATCCACTTCATTCTTATAAACTCAGTCTATAAATTCCAAAATCTCACTTTTCTTTAAATTTTAATTCTAAACACTTAAATAAATTTACAATCGATTTCTAATTTTACTTCACTTGAAATAAATTCCTTCACTTACTCCATCTATTTCAAAGCCCATTAACTTTAAGATTTTTATTATCTTTATTATGATTTAAAACCCTTTTAACTGAAAATTCCAATTTTAGATTTCTCAAATTACTTCTTTATCCTTTTAAATAAATTTAAACTTTGAAATTTAAAATAATTCTTTATTCCTTAAATTGATATCACTTAAGTTTACTATTTATTAATTTCTGCTTATTCAAATCCTTTTTCCTCCATACTCGAAATTATTTGTTAGTATTTTAATTTCATTTCCATTCCTTTCAATTCACTCTTAATTTGTTCAAATTCACTATAATTATTTTACTTAAAATTCACTCTTTTATTTTATTTTCAAAAATCCAATTCTATATATTTCGATAACTCAGTGCACCGAAATATATTCAAGCAAATAATAGAAATCAATATTTCCAATTAACAATAATATTCATCACAGAATATCAAATATCCATAACCCAGAATATCAAACAATTCTAAATAATTTTGAGGAATCCTGTTGGATCCCTCTAACCTGTTTTTCCTGCATCCACAGACGTTAGCACAATACCAATTCCACTTCGAGGTGGAATATCGCGGTATATGGGATTAATAAAATATCATCCGCTATTATGCGGCGCATAGGGTCTCATCCGCTATATAAATGCGGGAAATCAATCATTCCAAGATGTAATATATACTATAATATAGCACATCAAATCAATTCAACCATTCAACCAATTATTTAAATTTAACTATTTAAATTTAAATTATTACCAGATGAGTGAGATCAACTCACCTTTGCTCCTTAAATTTGAAAATCCACTTCATTCTTGCTTTGATTCCACGATTACTGACCTTGTATAAATATTAGATGCTTTTATTAACATTTGGGTCAATCGAACAATTAATTGCCATATAATAATTTTAATTAACCAATGATTTTATTTTTAGACTAATATCTTAGATTTTAAAACTAATTCCTCTTAATAAATTTATTTAACTAAAAACTAAATTTACAACCAATTTTTCTCTTTAATAAATACTCATATATATTTTTTTATTTGAAATTATATTTAAATTGATAAAATAATCCTTATAGATAAAATATATAAAGTTACATAAACTCTTCGTATTTAAAATTCTTATATGTATAAAATTCCAAAATCATTTGTGTAAAATCCTTCGCTGTAAAAATTCTGCATACATACACTTATATATATTAAAGTTTAAAAACAGCTTAATTTAAAACCTTACTGTTAATAAAAATTCCTTTAACTCATATATTTACTGTTTTTATTCCAATAAACATTTTTTTCTTGTAAATAAATTATTTCAGTAACTAAGATAAATTAAATTAGTTTATTAAATACAATAATTACCTAAACACAGATTTAAAAATTCCTTCTTTGTAGTCGTATATATATATATATATATATAAATGAAAGTCTAAAACTGCAAAATATATATATTTCCCAAAACTTCCTGCATTTTTTCTTCTTCTCTGGCAAATATAACTTCCTGCTTTAACTATATATCGAAAACTGCATTTATATATACTTTCCTATATGTTTTATGATTTCTCTGAATATATTTTCTCTTCTGCATATATAAACATGAGTTTGTAAATTTTTAAATTGAAAAAGATAACCCATTTCTTCTGTATTGTATATAGATTAAAATTTGAAATAAATACAACTATACCCTATTGCCTAACCTGAACACGAACGCCGATCATCGACAACCACTGCCAAACACGAGCGCGGCCCCCAACTCACAATGCCTCCAAACCCTAGCTCCATGCTTCGGGTCGCACGACATCCCAAGTCTAACAACTCCAACGCTGCCTCCTCACGGCGATTCCACAGTCGCTCCTACCCCCTTCTTTGACCGCTATCTCGCCTCATTTCTGACTTGCGTTCGACTTCTTACTGAGCGATTTAGGACTTAGAAATTTGATCGAATTAGGAGAGCTCGACCGATTCTGGTTTTGGGTTTCTCGACCGAATTGAAATTAAAGGAGGAGGGTGATTTAATCGGCCATTTCACTCTTTTTTTTAAGAAGAGGAACGAATTGATTTTGTATTTTTGGATGGAGGAGGGAGGGATGCGATATGTGCCTGAAGAAGTAAAGGGGGTATGCGAATTCCTTCTTCGGCCATTAATTTATTTTCTTCGAAAAGCTTGAACGAGATATTATTGAACGAGCCTGCATTTTAAAGAAAGAACAGAGGGAACAGGAAAAGATGTTTCGCGTGAAAAATTGTTTCTGCGTGTCGGCTACAACAGAGATAGGTTGGCTAAAGGAAATACAGGGTGGCTGCTGATTTGATTTCTTTCATATAAGGATATTTAATTAGATCGATAATTATCGTCTAAGCTTTTATACCTCGTACGATCACATGTTAATTCTGAAAGCTACGAAATTTGAAATCCGGTAATAATTCAATATTACGGACCCAATGGAACTAGTTTCGTCGAATTCCGAGACTGCACATCGGAAGGCTATTTTTAAATTCAATTAAAACAATAAAATTTTAAAACTGAACAAACCACTGTTAGTTTCAATTTTACAACTTCTATTATCTTCAGTGTTATCAATATAAATTTTATAAGCCTTCAAATTATTTTATCAGACTTAAACTTCAGATTCAACATTTAGGTCAATTTCAAATTATTTAATTCAATAATTTAATTATCAATAATTTGTGATATTTGAATTTAAGTTAAAAATTAACTTCTAAATATTTAAAATCAATTAAATATTCCGTTTTTAAATGCTCGAAAATTCCGGTCGTCACAACAACATAATTCAACGAATATGGCATCAGTAGAGGATCTAAGTGGGGATTGGACGACTAATTCAAGAAGCACATTCCTGGTCGTCATCGCTCTCATCGCCACTCTTTCCTTCCTACTTGGCATTAACTCACCTGGTGGATACTGTCAGGATGATGATAAAGGTCATACAGCAAGTAGGCACCACCAGTCTATACCACTTTACCCAACACATAATATTTTATTTATTTTCCAACGACTATAGCCTTTTTAGATGATCTAGAACGATATATGCATGCAGGTGTTCCTGTCACGAGGGACAAAATATACAACAAGTTCCGACTTTTAATAGCTAGTAGCTGGCTTTGTTTCTGCAGCTCTTTATTACTCATATACTTGTTGCTTACTGGAACCACTATAGCTTCTAGGACTTGCAAATTTAATTTTGTATTTTGCATGTCAAGCCCGGTGATCCTCTTCCATTTGTCCCAAACTACTCAAGATAATGTCATATTTGCATCTGTTTTAATAACAACAACAACAACAATAATAAGTTAACCAAGTTTTAATAATAATAAAAATTACTAACTAAGTTAACCGAGTTAAAAAAAATTAAATTTTGTTAAATAAAACAAGTTTTATAAAAATTACTAAGTTTAAGTTAACTAAATTTTATAGATGATAATAATATAATTAATTTAATAAAGTTTTTCTAATTAATAATGATGACGATGATGAACGAACTAAGTTGTCACGACCCGAAATCCAGCGATTGAAAATCGACATCAAATACCTCACTTGTATTCGGCTACCGGAGATTCATGTGTTGAACTTCAGTTCGGATGAAGCTTATAACAACATTAGATGAATATAAACAGCAGAAACAAAAGATGATTTTATTTATCACAACACAGATACAACACTGATACAATATTCGTTACAACATCGATCACCAACATTAAAGTATTACACATATTATACAACAACAAAATGGTAACACCACAGCGGAACAACAGAGTTATCACAACCTCAAGAGAGTCTTCCAAAAGAAAAAGAGTGAGAATCCCGACTAAACACCTTCAAAACCAAACTTCAAAGCTTCCAAGACTTTAAACCAAAAGCTTCCAAAATCCGATAGCTTCCAAACCAAAAGACTTCAAAATCCAAGCTAGCTCCAAAACACGGATAACCTGCTTCTAGGCTGCCCGTGTGGAAATTATGGGCAACCAGAGTTTAGGAAGGGAACAATAAACTCCGGGTTAGTCATGGGACTGGTATGAGTAAAAAAGAACAGTTGTTTGTACAAAAATAATTTATAAAAGAAATCCGTTCATGCTTTAGGAAAATGAAACTACCATAAGGGCTCCCGGCACACACACAATTCAATCGCACGCTTGGGGGAGATTTCTCCTTATGATAGTCAAATATGCTAGATACGAGAAAACTCTTTGATATTATTATTAGCGCATAGTGTGAAAACATTTTGAAAGTGTAATATTAATATTAGCCAGCATAGGTACCATTATACTATGCCTACTATAGCTACCATTTAAGAATGGCAGGTTATACAATTGAAATCGTAAAGGGCTCGTATTGGTGATTGGATTTCCAACAAATGGTCAGGATAAGGAACTTCTTGGGCCACATGGGTACGCCTCTGGAGGGACGCCCCGAGAACCTAACCGGATCTCTGCCAACACAAGGCCGGGTTACCTCTGTAACTAGGTAACTACTACACGAGTATGCCATCCCCTGGTCGTAACCGGCCTTTATCCGGGGCCCCAACAACAACAACCACAAAGCAACATAATTGCAATATCCATATAAGTTAAGTATCTGGGCTCCATACCAAGATACCACTTCTATCCAGAAGGAAATGCACATACCTTAAGGGGCGCTACCCCTAACCTTGCTACATCCTTCCTGTTTCGACCATTAATGTGTTGTGAGGTTCGACGAAGTCTTATCCACAAAGCTACGCTTTTCACAAAAGCCATGCTTCAATCAACAAATGATCAGTAGCACTCAGCATGCCATATTACCAAACTAGGAGTATATCACTGATAACCATCAACTACATAACCTTTAGCTCGTACGTCTCAGAGAAGGGTGTTAGGCTAAGAGATTAAATTCTTCGCCACCAAAAGAAATGTAGTTGAAAGAAATCAGCTTTATATCTCAAAGTGTAATGTCAGACATACAACCATACAAGTCCGTTCCGAGTTCGAACGGAACCGAAGGCACTTCCGAAGAAGCCGTTGCAATCCGGACATCCACAATCCCGATCGGACTCCCCATCACATATAGAGATCTCTATACCGGAGCAACTCAATGTAGAGTCATTTGATAGGTTATCCTATCGTTCTCGAAGACAACCTGTCTTCACCACTGTCTTCAAATGCTATCGGTTTCATCGTATCACTATTCAGAATGGGTTATATGACAAAATGTCCTCTCCCGGCTAAACCGAATAGTGAGCGCTTAATTTTAAAAACACGTGGATATATCGATCACAAAGATTCATCATTAATATTCGATGTAGGTTTCAAATAACCAACTGGAATCCGACTCCTTGTCACATCGAAATTTAAATGCCGTTTTACGGGCTAAATGGGTTTTCACATTCACACAGAAGTACATCACAAATATCATAGCTCAGCACAAAGCAATTCATATCAGATGGTATCACAATCATATATCAGAGATGTCAATCAATACAAAGCATTCAATAATAATTAATCATATACAATTAAGATGAATTAATCGTGTGATTATAATTAATTAATTACATAATTATTTTTCACTAATTAACCTTAATTACTGATTAATTATCCTTAATTATTAATTAATCCTTAATTGTTAATTTATTTAATCTTAATTAATAATTAATAGACCTTAATTATCATTTAATTAACCTTTAATTATTAATTAATTATTCTTAATTAATGCTTATTATAAATTAATTAATCTTAATTACTTTCATTAATTAATTAATCCTTAATTATAAATTAGTTAAATCTTAATTACCTTAATTAACAAATTATTTCTTAATTATTCACCTTAATTAATTAACCTTTTATTTAAAAATTAATTAACCCTTAATTAATTACTCTTTAATTATTAAGTAATTATAAGTAATTAATTATTTAATTATTATTAACAATATAAATTAACTTAACTTTTAAGTTAATAATTTAAAAACATTTGGTTAATTCTTTAATTGCTTTGTTAAGTTTTTATTTAAAATAAACTTTAAAAAGAATATAAGTTTAAAACATTTTAAACATAAAAAAAAATTATTTCAAAACCTTTAACTACTCATTCCAACAAAACAACAATCATCAATTTAAAAAGAATAAATTTATACATTAAATTAACTTAAATTGTTAAAGTTTTAAACTGGAAATTATAAAACCCGAGACTTCCCCGAAAGCTTCCCGAGACAAAAGCCTATTTACTTCGAGTTTTCCCTCAAATAACCCGAGCTTTAGTTTTCTATTTAAAACTTGTTTAAAATTTAAAAGCTGTTATGATTAAAACACTCTCTAACACAAGACAAAACTCGAGTCCAACCTTCCTTTTCTCGAGCTTCAACCCGAGAAAACTTTTCAAAGCAAAACTGACACACAGATATGTTGCGTGCACCTGCACTCATCGTCGACGACGATCGGACCTCCAAGTCCACCTCCGCCGAGTCGCCTATGGCCTCCACCATCGATCTCAAACATCCAAATTCCAAAATATGCTCGAAATCGAAATCGAGCTTTAGTTTTAACTGGAACAGGCATCTCCAACCTAAACTCGCCTCGTCCAGGCGACACCGACCACCAAAGAACACCATTCTCCATCTGAAGCTTCGCCATGAACCTCTGCCTCATTCCCTCCACGACCGGCCTCCTTCGGTGCTCCGACGACAGAGCAGCAAACCAACTTTCCACCTTGACTTCGAACCCACCTAAAACCCTAGTTTGACCATCCCCCGTTGCCACGGTGACCAATAAAAACCCTAACCATTTTTACCGACATCACCTACCTCCAGGCTAGCTTCAGCCATGAACACGAGTACCCAAAATCTTCTGATCAACAGAAATCGCTCGAAACCCACTTTCCGATCAACATGCGATTTCTCCCAATTTACTATATTAAAAATCATGATTTTATTTTAAAAATCCTATAATTTGATAACTGATCTGATTATAATCCTGAAATAACAAATTAAACATGTTGAGATTTTGATATATAAAAGTTTCTACTGTTCTTCTTTCTGCTTGTTTAAACTAACATCAGATTTAACTTGAAAATATTTTTAAAATTGATATCCTGTCGAAACAAACAGATTTTGTTAACAATTCATAGCTTAAAGAAGATCAGGGATGATGAACTTGATTTTTGATCAAGTTTTAAAGCCTGTAGACAGAGCAAGAATACTGATATATTGATATACACACAACAATCAAACATGCAGGCATAATTTCATTCATACAAACATTTTTCTCACAATCATACTTAAGTTATTTTATCATAAGAAGTCAAGTTTTTAAACTAACATAAGCTTTATAGGGGTTTGTTTATTCACCTTTTAAAATAAGAAATAGAGAGCTTTTAAAAAATATCCTAGAAGTTGATTTAAAGTTGAAATCTGGGCTTAATCTTGAAATCCTTGTTTTGTTGAGTTGAATCTATGTTTTACAGTGCTTGAGCTTTGAATTTGCTTAGATTTGAAACTGGAACTTTGAAATCTGAAGCTAGTTGTTATTGAGAAGATTTAGCTTTGGAAAAGATTACTGGTTGAAGCTTGTTTTGTTTTGGTGATTTCAGATTTTGAAAATTGTTACAGGCTTTAGCTTTCTGGTTTGAAGAGAAAGTGGTTGTTGTTTTCTTTTTACAGGGTTTGTGTTCTCTGAGTTTTTGAAATGAAGATAGGAAAGAAGAAATATATGTTTATATAGACTAAATTGGGATTTATTTAAAATTAAAGAAAATAAAATAAAATAAGTGACACTTGTTAAAACGCTTGTCTCATGAATTACACTTGTTAATATATGCACTTAAAATTTAACACTTGTCAACTTATATTTTTATATAATTTTTTAAATTATATTTCCTATTTAATAAATACATTTTCCTATTTATTATTATATACAATTTTAAAGAAAATGCTTTAAACCAATTATACATTAAATAAATTTCCTATATATATTATTTTAAAATCAAAATTATTTTACTAAGGCATTTATTTAAATTTTAAATTCAAGTTCAAATTCAAATTCAAATTCAAATTTGAATTACAATCCATTTATATATGTATAAATCAATACTAATTCTATTTGTCTTGAAAAATTTCAAATTAATTCCAAATTAAATTCCAAAAATTCAAATTTATTACTAATTTTAAATTGATAAAATTTGGGATGTTACAGATTCCCCTCTTAAGAAAATTTCATCCTTGAAATTTAAAAGAGATAGAAAGACAAATAAAGAATATAAGAACACAGAAAAAGATAGAGAAATGGCTTAACAGATTAAGCCGAAATATCCACTCTGCAATTGGGATAGGTCTTCTACATGCTAGCCAAAGTATCCACTCTGCAATTGGGATAGGACTTCTACATGCTATCCTCTATTTCCCAAGTACAGTCATTTGGATCACTACTCCATTGCACTTTAACCATCTTCACAATTTTATTCCTCAGCTGCTTTTCATCACGATCAATTATTTTCAACGGATCTCTTTTAACTGCCAGATTTGGTGTAATCTCCAAATCCTGCTGCGCGGCTTCCTCAATAATACAGTCTAGATCATGCACATATTTTCCGAAGGTGAGAAAAATGAAACACATTATGAACGCCAGATAACCAGCTGGGTAGCTGCACTCGATATGCCAGAGGACCGATCCTCTCCAGTATAGGAAAAGGACCAATATATCACGGTGCCAGCTTACCAGTCTTTCCAAACCTCAACACATCACGCATTGGAGAAACTTTTATGAAGACAAAGTCTCCAACTTGAAACTTTAGAGCTCTTCTCTTGCGGTCGTAATAACTTTTCTGACGACTTTGAGCCATTTTCAATTTCTTTCGAATAAAATCAACTATTTCAGTAGCTTCCTTTATCATATCGGGTCCAAGAACGAGCCTATCACCTGACTCGATCCAACATGCATGTGATGGACATAGACGACCATATAAAGCTTCGAAAGGAGCCATTTCAATACTGGCCTGATAGCGATTATTGTATGAGAATTCAACCAGATGCAAATGGTCCTCCCATGAACCACCAAAGTCAAGTATACAAGCACGCAAAAGGTCTTCGAAGATTCGATTTATTCTTTCTGTCACCCTATCAGACTGCGGATGGTAAGCAGTACCAAAGTTCAGCTTAGTTCCTAATGCGGCTTGAAATGGCTCCCAAAATCTACTAGTGAAGATCGGGTCACGATCACTCACTATACTGCTTGGTATACCGTGGAAACGAACAATTTCTTTCATATACAATTCAGCCAAGCTTGCTGCTGTCCGGGTAGATTTTACTGGAATGAAGTGGGCAGTCTTAGTTAGACGATCCATGATATCCCAAATCGCTTCATTCCCCTTACGAGTGCGTGGAAACCCGTCTATGAATCCATAGATACTTGATCCCATTTCCACTTCGGCACCTCCAATGGTTGGAGTAAACCCGCCATCTTCTTTTGATCACTTTTAATTTTTTGACAAGTAGCACAACGACCCACATATATAGATATATCCCTCTTCATTGTTTTCCACCAGAAAGTTCTTTTGATATCTCTATACGTCTTATTAACTCTTGGATGGATACCGAGTTTAGACTTGTGACACTCGCCCATAACTTCACGTTTCAGATCCAGGATATCTGGGACATAGATCCTACCTTCTAGTCTTACAATTCTATTCTTATCGACCTCAAAACTGGAATTTTCACCACGACAAATTATCCTATAAATTTCTAGAAGAAACTTGTCTTCTTTCTATTTACTGGCGAGCTTCTTAAGAAGAGTAGGAGCGACAACAAGATGTGCAAGAATAGCATGTCTTCAACTCAAGGCATCGGCTATCACGTTGGCTTTTTCGGGCGTATATAGAATATCTAGGTCGTAAGACGATAGAAATTTCAACCAATGTTGTTGCCTCAGATTTAGATCTTTTTGGGTAAAGAGATGCTTCAGAGATTTGTGGTCGGTGAATAATTCAAAATTTTCACCTAAAAGAAAGAGGGTTTATTAAGTATATATATATTAAGTTAAACTTTTAAATTCTTTAGAAAATCTGAAAGAAATTCTTACCCAGAAGATAATGTTACCAGATTTTTGAAGCGAAAATAACAGCTAGAAGATCGAGATCGTGGGTTGGGTAGTTTTTTTCATGTGGACGTAACTGTCTACTCACGTAGGAAATTACTCTACCATTCTGCGTTAGCACGACACTCACACCATCACCATAAGCGTCCGTATAAACAGATAAGCCTTGATTCCCATTAATAATAGCGAGAACAGGAGCAGTAGTCAATCTCCTTTTCAACTCCTGGAACGCTTCATCACATTTCGAAGTCCAATCGAACTTAGCATTCTTCATTGTTAGCTTAATCAATGGACTGGACAACTTGGAGAAATCTTGGACAAATTTTCGGTAGTATCCCGCTAACCCCAGAAAACTTCTAACTTCTTTTGGAGTAGTGGGTTGCTTCCAGTCTAGAATAGCGAAAATCTTGCCTGGCTCTACAGAAATCCTGTAACGACCCAGAATTTTTGATAATTAAAATTCAAATATTTAATTAATTTTAAATATTAATAAGTGGAATTACTAAGTCGGATAAATTATTTATCGAATATTGGATTTACTTGGGAAATTAAATCGATAAATTAATAATTGAAATTCCAGAGATAATTGAAAATCGAGTTAAAGTGATTGAAAATGATTTGTAAAATTTTATTTAATCATACTGGAGTTATAGAAAGGTTATAGAACTTTCAGAATCGAATTTAGAATTAATTTGTGAAAATCGAATATTTTAATATTTAATTATCGACTGAAAAATAGCCAATTTTCGAACAGTCTCAGAATTGAACGAGACCAGTTCCATTGGATCCGTAATAGTTAGTTATTATCGGATTTCAATTTTCGTATCCATCGGAGTTGTCGATTGACCGTGGCAGCTCGAAACGCATCGATATCATTTTAATTTTAAATCGTCGAGTTAAAATGGTCATTTTTCAAAAAGTCTCGGATTTCGACGAAACCAGTTTCATCGGATCCGTAATGTGATATCATTGTAAGATTTCAAATTTCGTAATTTTTGGGTTTACCATTTGTCCGGTACGAATCAAAACGCCTCGAAATCTATTTAAATCGGTTTAATTTAAATTGATCGTTTATTGTCATATCTCACACATACGATCGAATTAGCTTCCGAAACCTGTTCCATTGCGTTCGGAACGCGGGGTAAACCCCAGAAACGCCAGTCACCGCGCGTAAATCGGAGATTTGAAAATCCCGGATGAATAGTGTTTGATAAAACTCTATAAATATACCCATTTTTCTCACAAAAAAAAAGAAAAAAAAGAATTAGGGTTTCATTTCAGCTGCCGCCAATGCTATTACCCACGGCCAGAGATTCGTTTCTTTTTCCCTTCGATCTCTCCAAATCCGTGAAGTTTTAGCCGATCCTTCCAACTAGGAAAATGTCGGGCTCGTCGAGACGAAGATATCCAACGGTGATGATCTTAATCAGAGCGATGGGGAGGGAGTAATTGGCCCGCGTTCGCGTGCGTTTGGGCGCGATTTTCGAGGAGCATGGGGCGACCGGACCCGCCGTGGTCAGGGCGGATGGTGGTATTCGAGATGGGCTACACGTTGACAAAGTCTGATCGTCGCCAAAGCTTGTGTGGTGGTCGCGTGCATTAGGGTTAAAAGGCGGCAAGTGGGTTTCGTGATGCCTGGGAGCAATACGCTTGAAGGAGGAAGATGATAACGTATGGGCCAGATCTCCTTGGTTCAAAAGCAACGGCCTGGATGAGGGTGGGTTTTAAAATAAATAAAGGAAATGTAAATTGATTTATATAAATTGTATAAACTTTAAAATATGATATCTCTTTCATACATTATCAGAAAATTACGAAATGACTTGCGATGGGATCGTATTGTCGAGCACTTCGCTATGGAACTGAATTGGAGCCATTTGGAGCTAGTTTGAATTTCGGGTAAAATTAAACGCGTGTTTAATTTTATTCGAAATAAACGCTGAAATCAGAATTAAAAATCACGGTGAGATCTTCTCACTCAAATTGAATGTGGAATTTTTGCAGTTATTTATTGACTGATTGATTGCTATTTGGATGTGGTATTAGATATAGTAGGATATATCTATATATATATAGCAATATATACATATTGGCATATGTATATATTGGATTGATGATTTCCCGCCTCGTATAGCGGATGAGACCCTATTGCGCCGTTAGTAAGCGGATTTTTATAAAACCCATATACCGCGATAATTCCGTACTGGAGCGGAATTGGTATTGTGCTAACGTCTGTGGATGCAGGGAAACAGGTTGGAGGGATCCAACTGGATTCCTCACCGTATTGATTATTTACAGATATTTTGATATATTCTGTTATCATATTGATATATGATATTGACTGTTGTGATGGACTAATTGGTGTTGTTGCATCATCGGATTCAGTTTTGAAATGTAAAAATAACGACTGTTATTTTAAAAGGGTTTTTAAAGTGATTTTTGAAAATATACGTTTTATGGAATTTTTGAATCGATTTATAAACGTAAAATTTTAAAGTTATAAAAGTTATAATTTTTAGTGAAATATAACCGAAGTGTCGTTTTTGAAATAAAAGTCGATTTATTTATAAAATGGTTTAAGTGGGATTTTTGAATAACTATAAATGATTTGTATAAAAAGGTTTATAAATTTGATAATTTATAAATAAAAATATTGGACTTATAGAACGATTTTTTTTATAAGTGTTAAAAAGAAGTATAAGTGAATGAAATAAATAGATCTATAACGTGAAGTTATAAAGTGAATAGATACTGTAGAATAAAGGATTTATAAGAAATTTACTTATAAATTTGACTTTTACACTTAGATGAGATATGAATAGAAATTTCTAAATGAAATGATTTTATAAGTGGAAATTGTTATAAAGTGTAAATGCGATTTATAAACGTTGTTTATAAATCCGAAATCACTTATCTTGATAAGTAAATTATAGAAGTAAATAAAAGAAAATTTATAAGTCGAAGTTGTTATTAAAATAGAAATAGAAGTTATAAACGTGTTTATAAATTCAAAACCAGTTGAATTTGAGAAATTAAATGTAGAAGATTTTTAAAGAAGATATATTGGCGATTTTGGATAGCGAATTTTTATTGAGATAAAAATGTGTAGAAATGATTGAAATTGGGTTAAGTGAATTATATTCACGATTTTGGACAGTGAATGTATTATTGAATAAGATGGATTCATTTTTTTTGAAGAAGTGATATTAAAAATGAAGTTAAACATTTTAAAGATGTTTTAAAATGTATTATGAATCGAAAGCATGGATTTCCGCAGTTGTTGTTGAAATAGACGTTTTCGAGAAATTTAAGGAAATGGTGGACTATAACACTATTGTTATAGTAAATGATTTCCGAAAGGAAATGTTTTTATGTAGTATTGGGATTTGCATATATCTATCTTAATTCCGAATCCCTATACTAGTGATTTCGAGTCGTCGTAACGATGTTTTATGCAACATTCGTTTTGACTCAAATAGATGTTAAAATTTATGATTTCCTTAAAGAATGAAATGTATACTTAATTTGATTTAAGTATATCGAATATTTTCAAATGTTGAAAATAAATGATTTGTGAATTACTTATTATTAAATAAGTATGGAAATGCTTTTCCAATATGAAATGAACTGTTTTGAGATTTTATCTTCAAAGATAAATTGAAATGTGGAAATTGATTTGAAATTGTTTTCAAACTGTTAAGTGTGGAAATTATATATCTAGTAAAGATATTTTGGAAGATAAAATAATTTGGGAAAATTAGTTGGAATCTGATGATGTTGCGCATCTTTATTGATAGTTAAATAACCGACTATCAATAATTACCTTTAGATAGGTATTTGTTGTGAATTGGATGAATTTGAATGCCACACTTATTTTTGAATAAACGCTCACTATTCGGGTTAGCCGGGAAAGGACCATGGGGTCGTATAACCCATTCCGAATATGTGATACGTCGATATGAATTGCATTTGAAGACCGGTGTTGAAGACCGGATATTTTTGAAAACGGAAGGATTACCGTCGAGTTACTCTACATCGGCTGATCTCCGGTTTAGAGGTTTTATCACCCTTAGTGACGGGAAGTCCGGACGTGATTAGAAAATTACCCGGAAATGCAAGGGCTTCGTGAGAAGTGCCTTCGGTTCTGTTCGATCCCGGAACAGACTTGTATGGATTGTGTGTCTGACGTTACAATTTGAGATATAAAGCTGATTTCTTTCAAATACATTTCTGTTGGTGGCGGAGAATTTATTCTCTTAGCTTAACACCCTTCTCTGAGACGTACGAGCTCAGAGGTTATGTAGTTGAAATTTATCAGCGATATATCCCAATTTGGTAACGTGGCATACTGAGTGTTGCTGTGAAATGATCAGTGTTTGATCATTTGCGATATGATCATTTGTTTGATCTTATATCTTTGTGATCATAGGTTGATCATTTTGTTTGACCCGAAGCAGGGCTTTTTGAGAAAGCGTAGCTTTGTGGACGAGACTTCGTCGAGCCTCACACCCCGGAAATGGTCGAAACAGGAAGGATGCAGCAAGGTTCTAGGGAGTAGTGCCCCTTAGTGTATGTCATTCCTTCTGGATAAAGGTGGTATCATGGTATGGAGCCCAGATACTTAACCTCTGTGGTTACTGCATTATTATTATCTATGTGGTTTGTTGCGAATCGGGGATCCTCGGGAAGATCGGTGACGATCGGGGGATGGCATACGCGTGTCAGTAGTTACCTATTTTTGCAGAGGTAACCCGGCCTTGTGTTGGCAGAGATCCGGTTAGGTTCTCGGGTCGTCTATTCCAGGGACGTACCCATCGTGGATAGGAAGTTCCTTAGCCTGACCATTTGTTGGAAATCCAAAGAAACAATACGAGCCTTTACGATTTCAATTGTATAACCTGTCTCCTCAGGAGGCAGCTATAGCAGGCATAATATAATGGTACCTATGCTGGCTAAGATTTATATTATACTTTCGAAATGTTTTCTACACTATGCACTAATAATAATATCAAAAATGATTTGATTTTGCGTAGTAAGCATCTTTGACTATCATAAGAAGAAATCTCCTCCAAGTCTGCGTTTGCATTGTGTGTGTGGTGGGAGGTCTTATGGTAGTTTCATTTTCCAAAAGCATTGCGAATTGACATTAAAAGTTTTCCTGTTGTTTATTTTAAAGATAAACTGTTTTACGATCTCACACCAGTCACCATGACTGACTCGGAGTTTATTGTTCCCTTCTAAACTCTGGGTGCCCACAAATTTCCACACGGGCAGCCTAGAGTTATGTTATCAGGATATTCTGGATATTCTGGAGCTTTGGAAGCAAGCTGGATGACGAGACGTAGTATTTGTATCTGATAGTATTTATTCCGCTGTGTATTCTGTATGAGGACAAGTTATATAAATGTCCATTGTTGTATATTGACTCTGATGATTGATGTATGTATAAAATGATATCGTTCTTTGTTTTAAAGATTATTCATTTATCTATTATATATTGTTCCGCTGCGATGTGTAAGATTCTGATATTGTTCTTTTTCTGTTCTGATGTTGTTCTGTTGTTCTTCTTCTTCTTTCTTCTTGTTCTTCTTCTTCTACTTTTTCTTTTTCTTAAAACCCTCACTATTGGAGTTTCCGGCACTCGATTGCTCGGCAGTCAATAAAATGAGTATCGTTGTCGAATTTTCGAAAGTCGAAAATTTCGGTATGTGACAAAGTGGTATCAGAGCATATGGTTAAGCGACAACCCTGCTCTGTTGGGTGTTACTCATTAGAGATAGAGTCAGTAGTACTCTAGAATGAGTTGAGTGTAATAATAGATATGAGCGCGTATTTGTTATTTGAATATAAAATTGTTTTATATTGTGATGATTGGTTTGTTGAGTGGTATATGGATTCTGGTCGGTATTGTCCGTACAACTCTATCGATAGGGATCTCTAAACACTTATATAGAACAATTCGGCACAGTATTGTTTTAAATAGGGTAAATGAGATAATTTTACCCAAAACTATTTTTGTATAGAAAAGAAATGTTTTTCTATAAAGTACTATAGTATATGGTTGCATGGATGTTAGGAAGTAATAATAGTGAATTATCATTATTGTATGAAATTGAATAAGAAATTGAAATTATAACTCCAAAGTTAAGAAATAAATTCACATGCAAATGAAATTTGAGAATATACATTATAAATGTGATTTGTAATTTGAAGTAGAATTCCAGAAATGTTTTTGGAAATGTTTTGAAAGAATCTGGAAAATTTGGAGGTTTGGAAGTTTAAATCTTTTTAGAGTTGAAAATGGATTTCAAAGGTTTTGAAAATTCTTTTGAAGGAATGAAAAGCTCTAAACTCTTTTCGGTCGCTGGAAAAATAACTTCGATGATGACCGCGGCATCGTTGGTGTTCATTTTCGGGTTTCCAAAAGAGAAATTGCTGCCAAATTGTTTTAAATGGAAGTTGTTTGAAAATTTTGATTTTGTTTTAGAGAATTCAAAGGATAGTTTGAATTGTTTTCAAAAATGGTTTTGAAAATGTTGGTAAGACTCTGGAATACTATATAAAAATATTTATGAAATATTATGAAGTTGATAACTTGTAAAGTTTAAAGTTAAAAGTTTAAATAAAAATCCATTTAACGAATGAAAATTTAAATATGAATTGGAAGCATAAGGAAACGAATTCATATATGAATAAAATGGTAAATATGAATTGTAAATATGATTTACAAATGAAAATAGAATTCCAGGAAGATAATTGAAAACAAAATTCCTTAATGAAATGGAATTGTGAATGCGAATGTATAAATGATTGTATAAATCAAGAAGTAAATAAATTGATAGCTTATAGAATATTTGAAATCTGATTGGAATGAAATTCAAATTGAAGGCGAATGGATTAGTAAATAAAACTAATTTAGAATGGTATAGTTATCAACTAAAGATAAAAGATGAGATTGAATTCAAATGGAATATTTGAAATGAAAAATTGAGCGAAATTGAATATATAACTTCAACAGTGAAGTAAAAATGTATAAGCAGTTTATACTAGAAATTTTGTAATAGAATTTGCAAAATGGTTTGAATATATGCAACCAGATATTATGGCTAGTAGGATATACAGGTTATAAAGGAATTGGAAATTTTGATTTCAAAGGTAATTTGAATTGCTCGACAAAAGGTAAGTATTTGAATTATAATATGAGATTTTGATGATTTCCTCTCTAGCCGCTTGGCTGTTTCTTTTTCTTTTTGAAATCTGAGAGTCCGTAGGGACGTTTTGTAGTCGTACCGTGTTAGCCGCGCAAAGGAGACGCTGGCGAAATTTTTCGGAAATTTAGGGCGTTAGAAAATTTTTGAGAAATTTTGAAAGTTTAAAATTTGAATTTAAACTCGAATTTGAATTGAGAAGTTAAACAATGTTGTTGAAACTTATAATTGAAGTTGGAAAGTTAGTAGAATTAATAACGAATCTTTAATAGAAAGATTTGTTTTGATAAATTGATAAAACTATTAGATTGTGAAAATAGTAGACGAGTTAAGGACCTTTCTTCCTAACTTGTAATTTCGAGGACGAAATTCTTTTAAGGGGGGAAGTCTGTAACGACCCAGAATTTTTGATAATTAAAATTCGAATATTTAATTAATTTTAAATATTAATAAGTGGAATTACTAAGTCGGATAAATTATTTATCGAATATTGGATTTACTTGGGAAATTAAATCGATAAATTAATAATTGAAATTCCAGAGATAATTGAAAATCGAGTTAAAGTGATTGAAAATGATTTGTAAAATTTTATTTAATCATACTGGAGTTATAGAAAGGTTATAGAACTTTCAGAATCGAATTTAGAATTAATTTGTGAAAATCGAATATTTTAATATTTAATTATCGACTGAAAAATAGCCAATTTTCGAACAGTCTCAGAATTGAACGAGACCAGTTCCATTGGATCCGTAATAGTTAGTTATTATCGGATTTCAATTTTCGTATCCATCGGAGTTGTCGATTGACCGTGGCAGCTCGAAACGCATCGATATCATTTTAATTTTAAATCGTCGAGTTAAAATGGTCATTTTTCAAAAAGTCTCGGATTTCGACGAAACCAGTTTCATCGGATCCGTAATGTGATATCATTGTAAGATTTCAAATTTCGTAATTTTTGGGTTTACCATTTGTCCGGTACGAATCAAAACGCCTCGAAATCTATTTAAATCGGTTTAATTTAAATTGATCGTTTATTGTCATATCTCACACATACGATCGAATTAGCTTCCGAAACCTGTTCCATTGCGTTCGGAACGCGGGGTAAACCCCAGAAACGCCAGTCACCGCGCGTAAATCGGAGATTTGAAAATCCCGGATGAATAGTGTTTGATAAAACTCTATAAATATACCCATTTTTCTCACAAAAAAAAGAAAAAAAAGAATTAGGGTTTCATTTCAGCTGCCGCCAATGCTATTACCCACGGCCAGAGATTCGTTTCTTTTTCCCTTCGATCTCTCCAAATCCGTGAAGTTTTAGCCGATCCTTCCAACTAGGAAAATGTCGGGCTCGTCGAGACGAAGATATCCAACGGTGATGATCTTAATCAGAGCGATGGGGAGGGAGTAATTGGCCCGCGTTCGCGTGCGTTTGGGCGCGATTTTCGAGGAGCATGGGGCGACCGGACCCGCCGTGGTCAGGGCGGATGGTGGTATTCGAGATGGGCTACACGTTGACAAAGTCTGATCGTCGCCAAAGCTTGTGTGGTGGTCGCGTGCATTAGGGTTAAAAGGCGGCAAGTGGGTTTCGTGATGCCTGGGAGCAATACGCTTGAAGGAGGAAGATGATAACGTATGGGCCAGATCTCCTTGGTTCAAAAGCAACGGCCTGGATGAGGGTGGGTTTTAAAATAAATAAAGGAAATGTAAATTGATTTATATAAATTGTATAAACTTTAAAATATGACATCTCTTTCATACATTATCAGAAAATTACGAAACGACTTGCGATGGGATCGTATTGTCGAGCACTTCGCTATGGAACTGAATTGGAGCCATTTGGAGCTAGTTTGAATTTCGGGTAAAATTAAACGCGTGTTTAATTTTATTCGAAATAAACGCTGAAATCAGAATTAAAAATCACGGTGAGATCTTCTCACTCAAATTGAATGTGGAAATTTTGCAGTTATTTATTGACTGATTGATTACTATTTGGATGTGGTATTAGATATAGTAGGATATATCTATATATATATAGCAATATATACATATTGGCATATGTATATATTGGATTGATGATTTCCCGCCTCGTATAGCGGATGAGACCCTATTGCGCCGTTAGTAAGCGGATTTTTATAAAACCCATATACCGCGATAATTCCGTACTGGAGCGGAATTGGTATTGTGCTAACGTCTGTGGATGCAGGGAAACAGGTTGGAGGGATCCAACTGGATTCCTCACCGTATTGATTATTTACAGATATTTTGATATATTCTGTTATCATATTGATATATGATATTGACTGTTGTGATGGACTAATTGGTGTTGTTGCATCATCGGATTCAGTTTTGAAATGTAAAAATAACGACTGTTATTTTAAAAGGGTTTTTAAAGTGATTTTTGAAAATATACGTTTTATGGAATTTTTGAATCGATTTATAAACGTAAAATTTTAAAGTTATAAAAGTTATAATTTTTAGTGAAATATAACCGAAGTGTCGTTTTTGAAATAAAAGTCGATTTATTTATAAAA
Organism: Allium fistulosum; assembly: GCA_030737815.1. Lineage (NCBI taxonomy): Eukaryota > Viridiplantae > Streptophyta > Magnoliopsida > Asparagales > Amaryllidaceae > Allium > Allium fistulosum. The sequence goes on along the minus strand of CM060907.1, from coordinate 1,034,118,017 downwards.
TGGTTTAAGTGGGATTTTTGAATAACTATAAATGATTTGTATAAAAAGGTTTATAAATTTGATAATTTATAAATAAAAATATTGGACTTATAGAACGATTTTTTTTATAAATGTTAAAAAGAAGTATAAGTGAATGAAATAAATAGATCTATAACGTGAAGTTATAAAGTGAATAGATACTGTAGAATAAAGGATTTATAAGAAATTTACTTATAAATTTGACTTTTACACTTAGATGAGATATGAATAGAAATTTCTAAATGAAATGATTTTATAAGTGGAAATTGTTATAAAGTGTAAATGCGATTTATAAACGTTGTTTATAAATCCGAAATCACTTATCTTGATAAGTAAATTATAGAAGTAAATAAAAGAAAATTTATAAGTCGAAGTTGTTATTAAAATAGAAATAGAAGTTATAAACGTGTTTATAAATTCAAAACCAGTTGAATTTGAGAAATTAAATGTAGAAGATTTTTAAAGAAGATATATTCGCGATTTTGGATAGCGAATTTTTATTGAGATAAAAATGTGTAGAAATGATTGAAATTGGGTTAAGTGAATTATATTCACGATTTTGGACAGTGAATGTATTATTGAATAAGATGGATTCATTTTTTTTGAAGAAGTGATATTAAAAATGAAGTTAAACATTTTAAAGATGTTTTAAAATGTATTATGAATCGAAAGCATGGATTTCCGCAGTTGTTGTTGAAATAGACGTTTTCGAGAAATTTAAGGAAATGGTGGACTATAACACTGTTGTTATAGTAAATGATTTCCGAAAGGAAATGTTTTTATGTAGTATTGGGATTTGCATATATCTATCTTAATTCTGAATCCCTATACTAGTGATTTCGAGTCGTCGTAACGATGTTTTACGCAACATTCGTTTTGACTCAAATAGATGTTAAAATTTATGATTTCCTTAAAGAATGAAATGTATACTTAATTTGATTTAAGTATATCGAATATTTTCAAATGTTGAAAATAAATGATTTGTGAATTACTTATTATTAAATAAGTATGGAAATGCTTTTCCAATATGAAATGAACTGTTTTGAGATTTTATCTTCAAAGATAAATTGAAATGTGGAAATTGATTTGAAATTGTTTTCAAACGGTTAAGTGTGGAAATTATATATCTAGTAAAGATATTTTGGAAGATAAAATAATTTGGGAAAATTATTTGGAATCTGATGATGTTGCGCATCTTTATTGATAGTTAAATAACCGACTATCAATAATTACCTTTAGATAGGTATTTGTTGTGAATTGGATGAATTTGAATGCCACACTTATTTTTGAATAAACGCTCACTATTCGGGTTAGCCGGGAAAGGACCATGGGGTCGTATAACCCATTCCGAATATGTGATACGTCGATATGAATTGCATTTGAAGACCGGTGTTGAAGACCGGATATTTTTGAAAACGGAAGGATTACCGTCGAGTTACTCTACATCGGCTGATCTCCGGTTTAGAGGTTTTATCACCCTTAGTGACGGGAAGTCCGGACGTGATTAGAAAATTACCCGGAAATGCAAGGGCTTCGTGAGAAGTGCCTTCGGTTCTGTTCGATCCCGGAACAGACTTGTATGGATTGTGTGTCTGACGTTACAATTTGAGATATAAAGCTGATTTCTTTCAAATACATTTCTGTTGGTGGCGGAGAATTTATTCTCTTAGCTTAACACCCTTCTCTGAGACGTACGAGCTCAGAGGTTATGTAGTTGAAATTTATCAACGATATATCCCAATTTGGTAACGTGGCATACTGAGTGTTGCTGTGAAATGATCAGTGTTTGATCATTTGCGATATGATCATTTGTTTGATCTTATATCTTTGTGATCATAGGTTGATCATTTTGTTTGACCCGAAGCAGGGCTTTTTGAGAAAGCGTAGCTTTGTGGACGAGACTTCGTCGAGCCTCACACCCCGGAAATGGTCGAAACAGGAAGGATGCAGCAAGGTTCTAGGGAGTAGCGCCCCTTAGTGTATGTCATTCCTTCTGGATAAAGGTGGTATCATGGTATGGAGCCCAGATACTTAACCTCTGTGGTTACTGCATTATTATTATCTATGTGGTTTGTTGCGAATCGGGGATCCTCGGGAAGATCGGTGACGATCGGGGGATGGCATACGCGTGTCAGTAGTTACCTATTTTTGCAGAGGTAACCCGGCCTTGTGTTGGCAGAGATCCGGTTAGGTTCTCGGGTCGTCTATTCCAGGGACGTACCCATCGTGGATAGGAAGTTCCTTAGCCTGACCTTTTGTTGGAAATCCAAAGAAACAATACGAGCCTTTACGATTTCAATTGTATAACCTGTCTCCTTAGGAGGCAGCTATAGCAGGCATAATATAATGGTACCTATGCTGGCTAAGATTTATATTATACTTTCGAAATGTTTTCTACACTATGCACTAATAATAATATCAAAAATGATTTGATTTTGCGTAGTAAGCATCTTTGACTATCATAAGAAGAAATCTCCTCCAAGTCTGCGTTTGCATTGTGTGTGTGGTGGGAGGTCTTATGGTAGTTTCATTTTCCAAAAGCATTGCGAATTGACATTAAAAGTTTTCCTGTTGTTTATTTTAAAGATAAACTGTTTTACGATCTCACACCAGTCACCATGACTGACTCGGAGTTTATTGTTCCCTTCTAAACTCTGGGTGCCCACAAATTTCCACACGGGCAGCCTAGAGTTATGTTATCAGGATATTCTGGATATTCTGGAGCTTTGGAAGCAAGCTGGATGACGAGACGTAGTATTTGTATCTGATAGTATTTATTCCGCTGTGTATTCTGTATGAGGACAAGTTATATAAATGTCCATTGTTGTATATTGACTCTGATGATTGATGTATGTATAAAATGATATCGTTCTTTGTTTTAAAGATTATTCATTTATCTATTATATATTGTTCCGCTGCGATGTGTAAGATTCTGATATTGTTCTTTTTCTGTTCTGATGTTGTTCTGTTGTTCTTCTTCTTCTTCTTTCTTCTTGTTCTTCTTCTTCTACTTTTTCTTTTTCTTAAAACCCTCACTATTGGAGTTTCCGGCACTCGATTGCTCGGCAGTCAATAAAATGAGTATCGATGTCGAATTTTCGAAAGTCGAAAATTTCGGTATGTGACAAAGTGGTATCAGAGCATATGGTTTAGCGACAACCCTGATCTGTTGGGTGTTACTCATTAGAGATAGAGTCAGTAGTACTCTAGAATGAGTTGAGTGTAATAATAGATATGGGCGCGTATTTGTTATTTGAATATAAAATTGTTTTATATTGTGATGATTGGTTTGTTGAGTGGTATATGGATTCTGGTCGGTATTGTCCGTACAACTCTATCGATAGGGATCTCTAAACACTTATATAGAACAATTCGGCACAGTATTGTTTTAAATAGGGTAAATGAGATAATTTTACCCAAAACTATTTTTGTATAGAAAAGAAATGTTTTTCTATAAAGTACTATAGTATATGGTTGCATGGATGTTAGGAAGTAATAATAGTGAATTATCATTATTGTATGAAATTGAATAAGAAATTGAAATTATAACTCCAAAGTTAAGAAATAAATTCACATGCAAATGAAATTTGAGAATATACATTATAAATGTGATTTGTAATTTGAAGTAGAATTCTAGAAATGTTTTTGGAAATGTTTTGAAAGAATCTGGAAAATTTGGAGGTTTGGAAGTTTAAATCTTTTTAGAGTTGAAAATGGATTTCAAAGGTTTTGAAAATTCTTTTGAAGGAATGAAAAGCTCTAAACTCTTTTCGGTCGCTGGAAAAATAACTTCGATGATGACCGCGGCATCGTTGGTGTTCATTTTCGGGTTTCCAAAAGAGAAATTGCTGCCAAATTGTTTTAAATGGAAGTTGTTTGAAAATTTTGATTTTGTTTTAGAGAATTCAAAGGATAGTTTGAATTGTTTTCAAAAATGGTTTTGAAAATGTTGGTAAGACTCTGGAATACTATATAAAAATATTTATGAAATATTATGAAGTTGATAACTTGTAAAGTTTAAAGTTAAAAGTTTAAATAAAAATCCATTTAACGAATGAAATTTTAAATATGAATTGGAAGCATAAGGAAACGAATTCATATATGAATAAAATGGTAAATATGAATTGTAAATATGATTTACAAATGAAAATAGAATTCCAGGAAGATAATTGAAAACAAAATTCCTTAATGAAATGGAATTGTGAATGCGAATGTATAAATGATTGTATAAATCAAGAAGTAAATAAATTGATAGCTTATAGAATATTTGAAATCTGATTGGAATGAAATTCAAATTGAAGGCGAATGGATTAGTAAATAAAACTAATTTAGAATGGTATAGTTATCAACTAAAGATAAAAGATGAGATTGAATTCAAATGGAATATTTGAAATGAAAAATTGAACGAAATTGAATATATAACTTCAACAGTGAAGTAAAAATGTATAAGCAGTTTATACTAGAAATTTTGTAATAGAATTTGCAAAATGGTTTGAATATATGCAACCAGATATTATGGCTAGTAGGATATACAGGTTATAAAGGAATTGGAAATTTTGATTTCAAAGGTAATTTGAATTGCTCGACAAAAGGTAAGTATTTGAATTATAATATGAGATTTTGATGATTTCCTCTCTAGCCGCTTGGCTGTTTCTTTTTCTTTTTGAAATCTGAGAGTCCGTAAGGACGTTTTGTAGTCGTACCGTGTTAGCCGCGCAAAGGAGACGCTGGCGAAATTTTTCGGAAATTTAGGGCGTTAGAAAATTTTTGAGAAATTTTGAAAGTTTAAAATTTGAATTTAAACTCGAATTTGAATTGAGAAGTTAAACAATGTTGTTGAAACTTATAATTGAAGTTGGAAAGTTAGTAGAATTAATAACGAATCTTTAATAGAAAGATTTGTTTTGATAAATTGATAAAACTATTAGATTGTGAAAATAGTAGACGAGTTAAGGACCTTTCTTCCTAACTTGTAATTTCGAGGACGAAATTCTTTTAAGGGGGGAAGTCTGTAACGACCCAGAATTTTTGATAATTAAAATTCGAATATTTAATTAATTTTAAATATTAATAAGTGGAATTACTAAGTCGGATAAATTATTTATCGAATATTGGATTTACTTGGGAAATTAAATCGATAAATTAATAATTGAAATTCCAGAGATAATTGAAAATCGAGTTAAAGTGATTGAAAATGATTTGTAAAATTTTATTTAATCATACTGGAGTTATAGAAAGGTTATAGAACTTTCAGAATCGAATTTAGAATTAATTTGTGAAAATCGAATATTTTAATATTTAATTATCGACTGAAAAATAGCCAATTTTCGAACAGTCTCAGAATTGAACGAGACCAGTTCCATTGGATCCGTAATAGTTAGTTATTATCGGATTTCAATTTTCGTATCCATCGGAGTTGTCGATTGACCGTGGCAGCTCGAAACGCATCGATATCATTTTAATTTTAAATCGTCGAGTTAAAATGGTCATTTTTCAAAAAGTCTCGGATTTCGACGAAACCAGTTTCATCGGATCCGTAATGTGATATCATTGTAAGATTTCAAATTTCGTAATTTTTGGGTTTACCATTTGTCCGGTACGAATCAAAACGCCTCGAAATCTATTTAAATCGGTTTAATTTAAATTGATCGTTTATTGTCATATCTCACACATACGATCGAATTAGCTTCCGAAACCTGTTCCATTGCGTTCGGAACGCGGGGTAAACCCCAGAAACGCCAGTCACCGCGCGTAAATCGGAGATTTGAAAATCCCGGATGAATAGTGTTTGATAAAACTCTATAAATATACCCATTTTTCTCACAAAAAAAAGAAAAAAAAGAATTAGGGTTTCATTTCAGCTGCCGCCAATGCTATTACCCACGGCCAGAGATTCGTTTCTTTTTCCCTTCGATCTCTCCAAATCCGTGAAGTTTTAGCCGATCCTTCCAACTAGGAAAATGTCGGGCTCGTCGAGACGAAGATATCCAACGGTGATGATCTTAATCAGAGCGATGGGGAGGGAGTAATTGGCCCGCGTTCGCGTGCGTTTGGGCGCGATTTTCGAGGAGCATGGGGCGACCGGACCCGCCGTGGTCAGGGTGGATGGTGGTATTCGAGATGGGCTACACGTTGACAAAGTCTGATCGTCGCCAAAGCTTGTGTGGTGGTCGCGTGCATTAGGGTTAAAAGGCGGCAAGTGGGTTTCGTGATGCCTGGGAGCAATACGCTTGAAGGAGGAAGATGATAACGTATGGGCCAGATCTCCTTGGTTCAAAAGCAACGGCCTGGATGAGGGTGGGTTTTAAAATAAATAAAGGAAATGTAAATTGATTTATATAAATTGTATAAACTTTAAAATATGACATCTCTTTCATACATTATCAGAAAATTACGAAACGACTTGCGATGGGATCGTATTGTCGAGCACTTCGCTATGGAACTGAATTGGAGCCATTTGGAGCTAGTTTGAATTTCGGGTAAAATTAAACGCGTGTTTAATTTTATTCGAAATAAACGCTGAAATCAGAATTAAAAATCACGGTGAGATCTTCTCACTCAAATTGAATGTGGAAATTTTGCAGTTATTTATTGACTGATTGATTACTATTTGGATGTGGTATTAGATATAGTAGGATATATCTATATATATATAGCAATATATACATATTGGCATATGTATATATTGGATTGATGATTTCCCGCCTCGTATAGCGGATGAGACCCTATTGCGCCGTTAGTAAGCGGATTTTTATAAAACCCATATACCGCGATAATTCCGTACTGGAGCGGAATTGGTATTGTGCTAACGTCTGTGGATGCAGGGAAACAGGTTGGAGGGATCCAACTGGATTCCTCACCGTATTGATTATTTACAGATATTTTGATATATTCTGTTATCATATTGATATATGATATTGACTGTTGTGATGGACTAATTGGTGTTGTTGCATCATCGGATTCAGTTTTGAAATGTAAAAATAACGACTGTTATTTTAAAAGGGTTTTTAAAGTGATTTTTGAAAATATACGTTTTATGGAATTTTTGAATCGATTTATAAACGTAAAATTTTAAAGTTATAAAAGTTATAATTTTTAGTGAAATATAACCGAAGTGTCGTTTTTGAAATAAAAGTCGATTTATTTATAAAATGGTTTAAGTGGGATTTTTGAATAACTATAAATGATTTGTATAAAAAGGTTTATAAATTTGATAATTTATAAATAAAAATATTGGACTTATAGAACGATTTTTTTTATAAATGTTAAAAAGAAGTATAAGTGAATGAAATAAATAGATCTATAACGTGAAGTTATAAAGTGAATAGATACTGTAGAATAAAGGATTTATAAGAAATTTACTTATAAATTTGACTTTTACACTTAGATGAGATATGAATAGAAATTTCTAAATGAAATGATTTTATAAGTGGAAGTTGTTATAAAGTGTAAATGCGATTTATAAACGTTGTTTATAAATCCGAAATCACTTATCTTGATAAGTAAATTATAGAAGTAAATAAAAGAAAATTTATAAGTCGAAGTTGTTATTAAAATAGAAATAGAAGTTATAAACGTGTTTATAAATTCAAAACCAGTTGAATTTGAGAAATTAAATGTAGAAGATTTTTAAAGAAGATATATTCGCGATTTTGGATAGCGAATTTTTATTGAGATAAAAATGTGTAGAAATGATTGAAATTGGGTTAAGTGAATTATATTCACGATTTTGGACAGTGAATGTATTATTGAATAAGATGGATTCATTTTTTTTGAAGAAGTGATATTAAAAATGAAGTTAAACATTTTAAAGATGTTTTAAAATGTATTATGAATCGAAAGCATGGATTTCCGCAGTTGTTGTTGAAATAGACGTTTTCGAGAAATTTAAGGAAATGGTGGACTATAACACTGTTGTTATAGTAAATGATTTCCGAAAGGAAATGTTTTTATGTAGTATTGGGATTTGCATATATCTATCTTAATTCCGAATCCCTATACTAGTGATTTCGAGTCGTCGTAACGATGTTTTACACAACATTCGTTTTGACTCAAATAGATGTTAAAATTTATGATTTCCTTAAAGAATGAAATGTATACTTAATTTGATTTAAGTATATCGAATATTTTCAAATGTTGAAAATAAATGATTTGTGAATTACTTATTATTAAATAAGTATGGAAATGCTTTTCCAATATGAAATGAACTATTTTGAGATTTTATCTTCAAAGATAAATTGAAATGTGGAAATTGATTTGAAATTGTTTTCAAACGGTTAAGTGTGGAAATTATATACCTAGTAAAGATATTTTGGAAGATAAAATAATTTGGGAAAATTATTTGGAATCTGATGATGTTGCGCATCTTTATTGATAGTTAAATAACCGACTATCAATAATTACCTTTAGATAGGTATTTGTTGTGAACTGGATGAATTTGAATGCCACACTTATTTTTGAATAAACGCTCACTATTCGGGTTAGCCGGGAAAGGACCATGGGGTCGTATAACCCATTCCGAATATGTGATACGTCGATATGAATTGCATTTGAAGACCGGTGTTGAAGACCGGATATTTTTGAAAACGGAAGGATTACCGTCGAGTTACTCTACATCGGCTGATCTCCGGTTTAGAGGTTTTATCACCCTTAGTGACGGGAAGTCCGGACGTGATTAGAAAATTACCCGGAAATGCAAGGGCTTCGTGAGAAGTGCCTTCGGTTCTGTTCGATCCCGGAACAGACTTGTATGGATTGTGTGTCTGACGTTACAATTTGAGATATAAAGCTGATTTCTTTCAAATACATTTCTGTTGGTGGCGGAGAATTTATTCTCTTAGCTTAACACCCTTCTCTGAGACGTACGAGCTCAGAGGTTATGTAGTTGAAATTTATCAGCGATATATCCCAATTTGGTAACGTGGCATACTGAGTGTTGCTGTGAAATGATCAGTGTTTGATCATTTGCGATATGATCATTTGTTTGATCTTATATCTTTGTGATCATAGGTTGATCATTTTGTTTGACCCGAAGCAGGGCTTTTTGAGAAAGCGTAGCTTTGTGGACGAGACTTCGTCGAGCCTCACACCCCGGAAATGGTCGAAACAGGAAGGATGCAGCAAGGTTCTAGGTAGTAGCGCCCCTTAGTGTATGTCATTCCTTCTGGATAAAGGTGGTATCATGGTATGGAGCCCAGATACTTAACCTCTGTGGTTACTGCATTATTATTATCTATGTGGTTTGTTGCGAATCGGGGATCCTCGGGAAGATCGGTGACGATCGGGGGATGGCATACGCGTGTTAGTAGTTACCTATTTTTGCAGAGGTAACCCGGCCTTGTGTTGGCAGAGATCCGGTTAGGTTCTCGGGTCGTCTATTCCAGGGACGTACCCATCGTGGATAGGAAGTTCCTTAGCCTGACCATTTGTTGGAAATCCAAAGAAACAATACGAGCCTTTACGATTTCAATTGTATAACCTGTCTCCTCAGGAGGCAGCTATAGCAGGCATAATATAATGGTACCTATGCTGGCTAAGATTTATATTATACTTTCGAAATGTTTTCTACACTATGCACTAATAATAATATTAAAAATGATTTGATTTTGCATAGTAAGCATCTTTGACTATCATAAGAAGAAATCTCCTCCAAGTCTGCGTTTGCATTGTATGTGTGGTGGGAGGTCTTATGGTAGTTTCATTTTCCAAAAGCATTGCGAATTGACATTAAAAGTTTTCCTGTTGTTTATTTTAAAGATAAACTGTTTTACGATCTCACACCAGTCACCATGACTGACTCGGAGTTTATTGTTCCCTTCTAAACTCTGGGTGCCCACAAATTTCCACACGGGCAGCCTAGAGTTATGTTATCAGGATATTCTGGATATTCTGGAGCTTTGGAAGCAAGCTGGATGACGAGACGTAGTATTTGTATCTGATAGTATTTATTCCGCTGTGTATTCTGTATGAGGACAAGTTATATAAATGTCCATTGTTGTATATTGACTCTGATGATTGATGTATGTATAAAATGATATCGTTCTTTGTTTTAAAGATTATTCATTTATCTATTATATATTGTTCCGCTGCGATGTGTAAGATTCTGATATTGTTCTTTTTCTGTTCTGATGTTGTTCTGTTGTTCTTCTTCTTTCTTCTTGTTCTTCTTCTTCTACTTTTTCTTTTTCTTAAAACCCTCACTATTGGAGTTTCCGGCACTCGATTGCTCGGCAGTCGATAAAATGAGTATCGATGTCGAATTTTCGAAAGTCGAAAATTTCGGTATGTGACAAATCCCCTCTTCATTAACAATGTGCCCGAGAAATCTAACTTCCTTAACCCAAAAATGGCATTTAGAAAATTTGGCAAATAGAACGTTCCTCCTCAATATCTCCAAAACAATTCTTATATGTTCGTCATGCTCCTCCTCGGTCTTAGAATAGATTAGAATATCATCAATAAACACAAGAACAAATTTATTCAATACTTCTCGGAATACACGGGTCATTAAATCTACGAAGTATGCAGGAGCATTGGTTAGTCCAAAAGGCATGACTAACCATTCGTAGAATGTATCTGGACCCCTGAAAGCAGTTATGTGAACACAGTCTTTAGCAATTCGTAGTTGATGGAATCGTCGGGCTAGATCCATCTTTGAAAAGAATCGAGCGCCGTGTAGTTGATCGAACAAGTCGTCGATACTAGGCAACGGAAATTTGTTTTTGAGAGTTAGTTTATTGAGATCGCGGTAGTCCACGCACAATCTCAAGGATCCGTCAAACTTGTCCACGAACACCATAGCTTAACCCCAATCGGAAACACTAGGGCGTATTAATCCTTTTTCTAGCAAATCTCGGGTTTGATTTACTTGTTATATTCTTTCCCTGGGTGCCATCCTGCGACATGCATGAACAACAGGACAAGCATTTGGAACTAAATCAATTCTGAATTCAATTTCTCTATGTGGAGGTAAGGATTTGACTTCTTCGAATACGTCTAGAAATTCCCAGACAATATGTATAGATTCCAAACTAGGTTCGGGATACCCCAAAGTATACATCAGTTTATCTCTCTTAGGACTCGGATCCTCACAAGAGATTTTAATGAAATTCCCCAGTTTTGTTTTGATCGAAATCGTTCGATTGTTACAATCTAGTTTAGCTTCATATTTCGTTAGCCAGTCCATTCCAAGTAAGATTTCAAATTCATTAAAATCGAGAACAAAGGGACTGATTGGAAATTGATGATAAGAATACGAGATAGGAACCTCTCTACATCGTAGACAAAGGTTCGTAGGGCCACCAATTGGATTCTTCACATAAATGGGCTCGTCGACAAATTCAGGTTTAAGTTTTAATTCATTTACTGTTTGTTGGGAGATAAAGCTATGTGTAGCTCCCGTGTCGAACAAAACTCTAACAACACTATCATAAATAATAAGGTTACCTTCTAAAACTCCTTTTCCTTTATTCGCCTTTGAAGTTGAGGGGTCATCCTTTATCGCATACACATTCGCCACTTGAGCTTCCTTCATTGCCGGGCAATTTTTAACTACATGTCCAGGCTTGTGACAATGATAGCATTCTCTGACTCCCTGATTAGTCTTCATGGGTTGTTCTTTCTATACTTGTTTCTTTGATTCTTGCAACTATTGAATAATGGCCCTTCTCCTGACAATTGTAACAAGTAATATCCCTTGCTGGGTTTTCCTGATTACTCTTCTTCTCCTTGCCTTGATACAGTTTCTTCCCTCCGAACTTCCTTTTCTTCCAATTCGGATTGCTTGCATTCCCTTTCTCCTCCGGAACTTCCTGCTTATCCAGAGTAGCGTATTTATAACCCATATCGATTAATTCAGATAAAGATTCCTTTACGTGGGCAGTCATCCTCTTATGGTATTTCTTGTTCATTCCTCGAATAAACCTTTCATTCTTCTTCAAAGGTGCATTCACCAGCTTCGGACCAAATCGAGATAATTCGTTGAATTTTTTCATGTATTCCTCGAACGATAAACTTCCCTGCTTCAAATCCGTGAACTCCTGGTATATTCTGGAGATACTAGCAGACGGAATGTATCGCTGCTCAAACACCTCTTTGAATCAACTCCAAGTGAACTCATCTTCCGGCTCATCCACTATAACTGTCTCCCACCAGGCTAGAGCTTCTTCTTGGAGTTGCCAAGAAGCTATCAATCGCATTTGATCGTCTTCCAACTTCAATCCTCTGAAAATTCTTTCACACGATCGAGTCCAAGCTTGTGATTCGACAATAGACTCCTTGCCTGTGAATGGCTTTCCACCAAGTTTGGAAAAACTTTGATACAGATCAGCCAGATTTGGCTGAGGTTGAGTGGGAATAGCTGCTTCCATTGTTGCAGGGACTTGACTAGCTATAGTGGTATTTCCCCGTCCCCCAGCTCGTCCTCTTCTCCTTCTCATTCTCACTATATGTAAATAGTAAGAAAACTTGATTTAGGTATATGAACGAGATATCTTAGGGAATATCAACAGTTAAAAGAAATAGACCAAGAAATTTTAGGGTTTCGGTCTCTTTGGTTATACTCATTCTAGGGTATACTTCACCCGATCTCTAATGAGCCACCTAATGTGTTATATTCCATAGCTAAAGTTCTTACTCAACCTTTAGCTATGATACCACTTGTCACGACCTAAAATCCAGCGATTGAAAATCGACATCAAATACCTCACTTGTATTCGACTACCGGAGATTCAAACGTTGAACTTCAGTTCGGATGGAGCTTATAACAACATTAGATGAATATAAATAGTGGAAACAAAAGATGATTTCATTTATCACAACACATATATAATAGTGATACAATATTCATTACAACATCATCACCAACATCAAAGTATTACACATATGATACAACAACAAAATGGGAACACCACAGCAGAACAACAGAGTTATCACAACTTCAAGAGAGTTTTCCAAAAGAAAAAGAGCGAGAATCCCAACCAAACACCTTCAAAACCAAACTTCAAAGCTTCCAAGACTTCAAACCAAAAGCTTCCAAAATCCGACAGCTTCCAAACCAAAAGACTTCAAAATCCAAGCTAGCTCCAAAACACGGATAACCTGTGTAACGACCCGCCATTTTGGACCATTCGCATCCATTATAAGTGTATAGGTAGACACTCATGCCGGAGTTGAATTGCTCAAAATAACGCGTTGTTAATTTAAATTTGGCAAAACTGAACATATACAGTAAATAAAATATCACAGATCACAGACACAGAGTAATAATTTGCAGCGGAATTAAAAGAGATAGTAGTTCATGAAGCTACTATATGAATATATAAAATACATCAGAGTTTACAACAGAAGAGTAATACGATACATCAGAGTTAAACCAGATACAACAGAAGAGTAATATGATACATCAGATACAAAGCAGAATACATCACTGGAATCATCGAATATCTGAAAGCTGGATAGATAGCTGGATCTCCAAGCGAAGCTCCAACTCCAAAGGTGAGTCTCGAAAGCTGAACCACTCAGTCTGACCCGAGCGTAAAGCAAAAACACAAGACACTCGAGTCAGGATTAACATTCTCATATTAATAAATCCAACTCAAGTGAAATAGCAATTGAAATACAAGTAACTCAAAGGATGTTTGGAATAACCATCCTTTAAGGATCCGTTAAACTATCTACTATGTAGTAGTGTACGATAAGTAGATAATGTCTATCAGTAATATAAAGATATCAAAATAGCGTTAAGTCATGGCCCATTCCACCCTTAACACATTTTTATTCCCACAAGCATATACAAGACCGTAGTTTCCCCAAAACCGGAAGTCACCAGAGGGCAATCCATATACTCAAGGTACAAAACAAATTCGTAGTGGTCGCGCATAAATGGAATACAAGTATGACAAGGCACATGAGGCTATACCCAAGGTAGTGATACTACCGTTCGCCTGATCCGGACTGGTGAGAACGCAACGCCGCAGCGCCCGCAACACCGTGAAACAACACTCCCAAAATCAAGGGTGCACCAATCGACAACAAGTATAAATAGTTCGAAGAAGTGTGTCCACTTGAGGTATCAATCCTCCATTGGCCCGGCACAGCTCCTGTTTTAGTCATTTCAAATTTGACACAAGTGTCAAGGCTATCCATTATCGTTCACTTTCTTCAGTCATCACGTACATCATTCCAACCACTTCATTCTGGAGCATCACTCCGCGCATAGTTATTAAAGTGGTTTTCGGTTTAGATAGAGAGTATACCCATAACCGAATTCCGGTCTCTTTAATAACTTTCGTAATTATTACACCGATTGGTCGTTTATATATTTCAAAAACCAAATCAATTTCAATTCAATTTCAATTCGTAAATCAACATTTCATTTGTCTTTCACAACCAATTTCCAATAATTTACGTTTCAAACTTCCAAATTATCATTTCAAAACCTTATAATTCAATTTCAATCTTTATTTTAAACAATTCAAATATCAATTTAAATTCGTATATAAGATTCAATTCCGAAATCATTTAAATCAATTTAATTTAACATTCAAATCAGTTTAACTTCATTTATCGATTTTATTCAATATTCGTTAAGTAAATTTATCATTCAAATCAATTATATTCAATTTCCAATTCATTAAATCAATTTCTTATGTTCAACTTCATTAAATCAAAACTTACAAATTGAATTAAATTAAATTCATCAAATCAAATTCTTTAAATTTCAAGTCTTACATTAATTGCAATAAATCGCATTTTCATTTCTTGTTAAAGAAATTTTATTTCACTTATTTACTCACTTGAATAATTTTCCAAAACTTAATTAATAAAGAAACTCGATTTCAATTATTTACGAAGTAAAATCCACTTATTCAAAAGTTCAATTTTCTTATTAAAGAATTTCAATTCAATTTAATCATTAATTAATTTAATCTTATTTAAGTATTAAATAATTCAAAACTTAATTATTAAATAATTTCAAAGTTTAATAATTTTAAACTTAAATATAATTTAAAACTTAATTATTAAATCATTTCAAATTTTAATAATTTCAAACTAAATTATTAAATCATTACAAAGTTAATTCAATCATCTCTCAAATTAAACAGCATTCTTTCGTTAATTCCATTGTAAATCTTTTGTTTCAGATTATTAAATATTAACATTTCTTCTCATTACAATTCAAATTTCAACTTCGTTTCAAAACCATATTATTTATTCAAATAAAATCTTCGTTTTATTTTAAATCAAATTATTGACCAATCGGGCTTTATTTAATTTTCTTTCCTAGGTCAAAGTTCAATTTTGGGTATTTATCATTTCAACCCGATTCCAATTCAATTCAAAATCAAAACATATCAAAGGGAACTTGCAGTGTGATACTGGGATGGTGTCAAAGTAAATAAACAAGCAATAACAACAATCAATATCAATCCAATAATCAATTCAAATAATCCCGAAATAACCGTATTAATTCGCATTGTTATTTGTACGAATTTATATAATTATTTCTAGAATCTACACTATCATTTCATGTAGATTAAAGATTATTACATTATGGTTTTTCACTTGTCATCTATTTACAGTTTCATACATCATCAATTTAAACAACATACAATTCAGTGGTTCGGGTGTAATTAAACAAATCCTACGTGTCAATAAATTCAACAGTTAAATGGGTCATATTATACAAATGTCAGTTAATCAAATTTAACATTTAATTATCCTATATCAATTTCAATTGCATACTATTTATCATTTTAACATTAACAATTCAACATCCAATATAAACATCAACAATCAATCAATTATCAGCCGAACTGTATTATCATCGCATAAATAATTAACAGATAATGGTGTCAGCTGTCACAGGTGAACTGATACAGGTAATAGCATATAAAACAGTGTAATTAACTAACAACAGCATATTTCAATTGTCGTTTCAATTGAAATCAAATTTAATAAATAAAAGAACGTTAATCGTGAGTGAGTGCTCACCTTCCGAGGCTAGAGGATAGACGACGAAATCACGTTACGAAATCAAGGCACAAATTCAAAACCAAGCTAGATGGACACGATTCGACGATCAAAGCTGAAAATAGGAATAGACGGATTCAGATCAGGATTGGATCGAGGAAGTTGAATAGGATGAGTGGGCTATATACAACTATAAATAACTAAAAAATGATTATTCTAAATCCAAACATAATTTAAATTAAATATACATGTATTATATTTATTTACAAATTAATTCAAACACATGTTAACTAAGTATACATATTCCAAATCATTGTTTTTAACCAAAACACATGTGTATTAAAAGTCAATAATAGAGTTAACACAAATAACTTAAAGTCAAAGTACCTAATACTTCCAAATAACCCTTCTTCAGTATTTGTAAAACAAAATAAAGATCCAACATATATTATTTACTGACCCTGTTCAACTCTCTATATTAGTAATATATATACTTAAACATATGTATAAAATTCTTATTTAACTAATGAACATGCGGTCATAAAATAGCATACATTTAAAAGAAACCGATCTTAACAACTTATACAACGTCTACATGCGAAACACTAGCAAAATGAGTAAAATAATATCTGTTACCAGGGTAAAGTGACGTCTAAATTTGTAGATGCAGTATGACCATACCAGAACCCATTATTTATCTTTCATAACTAATATATATCCTACATAATATTTCAAAATATATATAAGTAATATATAACAGAACGAAATATGACTATATAATAAGATAATGCAGACCCTTAATATCTCAAAACCAAAACACATGCTAATATATGGATGACTATAGAGTTGTACAGCCGAAGCTACTCAAATAAATAAATTTATATATGCAGCGAATATAACTAAGTATTGATATGTAAAACTTTAGACAATATGTACATCACTACAAGTATATATATAACATCAATGCAGCCTTACGTAAATAACTTTACAAAATATATGTATAAGAACTACAGTAACTACAAAACTAGTATACGCAACAGCCTAAAAACATATACTTACCAAATAGCCTAATATGTAAATATATATAAACCTACATACTTGACACATATTAAAATTTTAGACAAATATGAATAGGTAGGTTTTCAAAGTCAAACATGCTAACTGTAAAATTTATATAGGTAGATAAACATCAATACGAGGCCTTACCTCATCAAACGAAAACTGCAGATGCAGAAGAACGCTAGGGAGCACGGTTTTGATTGCAGAGGGGAGGCGAGTTGGAGATGCACGGCAGGCGGAAAGGAAGGGAGCAAGGTGGGGCCGAAAATAGTGCGGTGATGAGATGGAGAGGATCAAGTGGGAGTCGCGGCTGGGCTCGGCTTCTCTGGAGGCGGAGGTTGGTGGCGCGGGGAGGAGGGGATGTGGCGTGCGTGAAACTCGGGAGGGCTGGCGTGGGCGGTGTCCATGGGAAAATAGTGGTCGAAGCATGGGAGTTTGGCCAGAGCAGGTGCATCGGAGCAGGGAGGACGAACTGATGTGACAGGCGATTGGTAGCTTGGTCTGGTGATGGCTCTGGGCTTCGGTAAATGGTGGCAGCGATTACAAGGGGAGGCTTCGGGTCGGAGCAACGTGGCAAAGGCCGAGCAGTGGTGTGATGCGGCTGATGGGATGGACGGTGGGAAGCAAGGTGGTGCGCGATCTGGTGGTTGTACGGGTCATGTCTGTTGATGAATTGGTTTGAGGAGGAGGCAATGATTGGAGGCCACAAGTAGCAAAGGAGGAAGAACAGAACTAAGAAAAGAAAAAGAAAAATTTGAATGCAAAGTTATAACTTTGGGAAGGCGAACTGATTAAATTTGCAAAGTTCTCAAGGGACAGGCATGCGGACTAATTAGATTTTGAAAAGAGATTTAAAACTTTGGTAAAGCAAACGTCCACATTGAACTGATCAATAATAAAAGTGAGTTACTTTTTAATTTCGGCTATAAGTAAATGTAAGGTCAAGGATATCAAAGGTTTGAAAACGGTGGAAATTGAATAGCCATAAGAAACCAAAAGGCACGAAACGTTTACCGATACGGTAGGCGTTACGCAAAGTGCAACGTACACCGAAACTCCGAATTTGACAATCGAATATACCGTAGAGATCGGCACGACGAGACAATCAAAACGGTATATAGAAATCAGTGGTACGATCATCCGATAAAAATCGATATTGGTATCAGAATACTGCTATTTTGCAGAAAATAAGAACGACGGAGCCAAAGATGTCCGAATTTGGATAAACGACAAACTGATATCTTGCTCAGAAGATGGTTTAGAATTTTTCTATGTAAAAATATTTAGGTTCTGAAAACGTTTTAATTTCAACGCATTTTAACTGATTAAATTGAAGTGAATTTACGCGTGAAATAAACTTCATATTTTCGGACGAAAATTTACCAGTTGCTATGTTTAATTAGACGCATTCCAAATATCAAATTTATATTTCAAAATTTTATCGTTTAAAATTTCGCAAAATTTCAATTAATAACGTTATTAAAACAGTTGAAATTTACAGGTCGTTACAACCTGTTTCTAGGCTGCCCTTATGGAAATTATGGGCACCCAGAGTTTAGGAAGGGAACAATAAACTCCGGGTCAGTCATGGACTGGTATGAGTAAACAAAAACAGTTGTTTGTACATAAACAATTTATAAAAGAAAACCGTTCATGCTTTTGGAAAATGAAACTACCATAAGGCCTCCCAGCACACACATAATGCAATCGTGCACTTGGGGGAGATTTCTCTTTATGATAGTCAAATATGCTTGATACGAGAAAACTCTTTGATATTATTATTAGTGCATAGTGTGAAAAAAATTCGAAAGTATAATATTAATCTTAGCTAGAATAGGTACCATTATACTATGCCTACTATAGCTACCATTTAAGAATGGTAGGTTATCCAATTGAAATCATAAAGGGCTCGTATTAATGATTGGATTTCCAACAAATGATCGGGCTAAGGAACTTCCTGGGCCACATGGGTACGCCTCTGGAGGGACTCCCCGAGAACCTAACCGGATCTCTGCCAACGCAAGGCTGGGTTACCTCTGTAACTAGGTAACTACTACATGGGTATGCCATCCCACGGTCGTAACCGACCTTTATCTTGGGCCCCAACAACAACAACCACAAAGCAACATAATTGCAATATCCACATAAGTTAAGTATCTGGGCTCCATACCATGATACCACTTCTATCTAGAAGGAAATGCACATACCCTAAGGGGTGCTTCCCCTAATAACCTTGCTGCATCCTTCCAGTTTCGACCATTACCCGGTTGTGAGGTTCGATGAAGTCTCGTCCACAAAGCTACGCTTTTCACAAAAGCCATGCTTCGATCAACAAATGATCAGCAGCAATCAGCATGCCACATTACCAAATTGGGAGTATATCACTGATAACCATCAACTACATAACCTCTGAGCTCGTACGTCTTAGAGAAGGATGTTAAGCTAAGAGAATAAATTCTCTGCCACCAACAGAAATGTATTTGAAAGAAATCAGCTTTATATCTCAAAGTGTAATGTCAGACATACAACCTTACAAGTCCGTTTCGGGTTTGTACGGAACCGAAGACACTTCCGAAGAAGCGCTTGCAATCCAGGCATCCACAATCCTGATCAGACTCCCCATCACATATGGAGATCTCTATACTGGAGCAACTCAGTGCAGAGTCATTCGATAGGTTATCCTATCGTTCTCGAAGACACACGGTCTTCACCACTATCTTCAAATGCTATCCATTTCGTCGTATCACTATTCGGAATGAGTTATATGACACAAAGTCCTCTCCCGGCTAAACCGAATAGTGAGCGCTTAATTTTAAAAACACGTGGATATATCAATCACAAAGATTCATCATTAATATTCGATGTGGGTTTTGGATAACCAACTGGAATCCGAGTCCCTATCGCATTAAAATTTAAATGCCGTTTTACTGGCCAAATGGGTTTTCACATTCACATAGAAGTACATCACAGATATCAGAGCTCAGCACAAAGCAATTCATATAACATGGCATCATAATCATATATCAAATATATTAATCAATACAAAGCATTCAATAATAATCAATCATCTACAATTAAGATGAATTAATCATGTGATTATAATTAATTAATTACATAATTATTTTTCACTAATTAACCTTAATTACTGATTAATTATTAATTAATCCTTAATTTGTTAATTTATTTAACCTTAATTAATAATTAATTGACATCAATTTTCATTTAATTAACCTTTAATTATTAATTAGTTATTCTTAATTAATGCTTAATTATAAATTAATTAATCTTAATTACTTGCATTAATTAATTAATCCTTAATTATAAATTAGTTAAATCTTAATTACCTTAATTAAAAAATTATTTCTTAATTATTCACCTTAATTAATAAATTAATTAACCTTTTATTTAAAAATTAATTAACCCTTAATTAATTACTCTTTAATTATTAAGTAATTATCATTCATTAATTATTTAATTATTATTAACAATATAAATTAATATAACTTTTAAGTTAATAATTTAAAAACATTTGGTTAATTCTTTAATTACTTTGTTAAGTTTTTGTTTAAAATAAACTTTAAAAAAATAAGTTTAAAACATTTTAAACTTAAATATTTTTATTTCAAAACCTTTAACTAATCATTCCAACAAAACAACAATCATCAATTTAAAAAGAATAAATTTATAAATTAAATTAACTTAAGTTGTTAAAGCTTTAAACTGAATATTATAAAACCCAAGACTTCCCCAAAAGCTTCCTTAGACAAAAGCCTATTTACTTCGAGTTTTCCCTTAAACAACCCGAGCTTCAGTTTTGTTTTTAAAACTTGTTTAAAATTTAAAAGCTGTTATGATTAAAACACTCTCGAACACGAGACAAAACTCGAGTCCAACCTTCCTTTTCTCGAGCTTCAACTCGAGAAAACTTCTCAAAGCAAAACTGACACACAGATACGCCGCGTGCACCTGCACTCATCGTCGACGACGATCGGACCTCCAAGTCCACCTTCGACGAGTCGCCTACGGCCTCCACCATCGATCCCAAACATCCAAATTCCAAAATATGCTTGAAATCGAAATCGAGCCTACCAGTTCTAACTGGAACAGGCATCTCCAACCTAAACTCACCTCGTCCAGGCGACACCGACCACCAAAGAACACCATTCTCCGTCTGATGCTTCACCACGAACCACTGCCTCGTTCCCCCCACGACCGGCCTCCTCCGGTGCTCCGACGACAGAGCAGCGAACCAACTTTCCACTTTAACTTCGAACCCACCTAAAACCCTAGTTTGACCATCCCCCGTTGCCCGGTGACCAATAAAAACCCTAACCATTTTTACCGACATCGCCTACCTCCAGGCTAGCTTCAGCCATGAACACGAGTACCCAAAATCTTCTGATTAACAGATATCGCTCGAAACCCACTTTCCGATCAACATGCAATTTCTCTCAATTTACTATATTAAAATCATGATTTTATTTTAAAAATCTGATAATTTGATAACTGATCTGATTAAAATCCTGAAATAATAAATTAAACATGTTGAGATTTTGATATATAAATTTTTTACTATTCTTCTTCCTACTTGTTTAAACTAACATCAGATTTAACTTGAAAATATTTTTAAAATTGATATCCTGTCAAAGAAAACAGATTTTTTTACAATTCATAGCTTAAAGAAGATCAGGGATGATGAACTTGATTTTTGATCATGTTGTAAAGCCTGTAGACAGAGCAACAATACTGATATATTCATATGCACACAACAATCAGACATTGAGGCATAATTTCATTCATACAAACATTTTTCTCACAATCATACTTAAGTTTTTTTATCGTAAGAAGTCAAGTTTTTAAACTAACTTAAGCTTTTTAGGGGTTTATTTACTCACCTTTTAAAAGAAGAAACAGAGTGCTTTTAAAAAAAATCCTGGAAGTTGATTTAAAGTTGAAATCTGGGCTTGATCTTGAAATCCTTGTTTTGCTGAGTTGAATCTTTGTTTTACAGTGCTTGAGCTTTGAATTTGCTTAGATTTGAAATTGGAACTTTGAAATCTGAAGCTAGTTGTTTTTGAGAAGATTTAGCTTTGGAAAAGATTACTGGTTGAAGCTTGTTTTGTTTTGTTGGTTTCAAATTTTGAAAATTGTTACATGCTTTAGCTTTCTGGTTTGAAGAGAAAGTGGTTGTTGTTTTCTTTTTACAGGGTTTGTGTTCTTTGAGTTTTTGAAATGAAGATAGGAAAGAAGAAAAAATAAAGAGAAGAAATATGTGTTTATATAGACTAAATTGGGGTTTATTTAAAATTAAAGAAAATAAAATAAAATAAAATAAGTGACACTTGTTAAAACACGTATCTCATGAATTACACTTGTTAATATATGCAATTAAAATTTAACACTTGTCAACTTATATTTTTATATAATTTTTTAAATTATATTTCCTATTTAATAAATACATTTTCCTATTTATTATTATATACAATTTTAAAGAAAATGCTTTAAACCAATTATACATTAAATAAATTTCCTATATATATTATTTTAAAATCAAAATTATTTTACTAAGGCATTTATTTAAATTTTAAATTCAAGTTCAAATTCAAATTCAAATTCAAATTTGAATTACAATCCATTTATATATGTATAAATCAATACCAATTCTATTTGTCTTGAAAAATTTCAAATTAATTCCAAATTAAATTCCAGAAATTCAAATTTATTACTAATTTTAAATTGATAAAATTTGGGATGTTACATAAGTTTATAGCAGTAATAATAATATAATTAAGTAAGCTGAGCTTTAATAATAATACTAATAATAAATTAATTAAGTTAACCAAGTTAATAAAATTAACTATGTTTTGTTAAAATTAAACAAGTTTTATAAAATTAAATAAATCTAAGTTAGCAAAATTTTATAGATAATAATAATATAACTAATTTAACAAAGCTCGATAAATGATGATGATGATGAATTAGCTAAGTTTATAAAAACTAATTAAATTTATAATGAAAATAAAATTTATAATAATAATAATAGTAAGTTAGCTAAGCTTTAACAACAACAACAACAACAATAAAATAATAAATTCACTAAGTTAACAAGTTAAAAAAATTAACTAAGTTTTTTTTCGAAATTAGCTAAGTTTAAGTTAACTAATTTTTATAAATAATAATTATATAACTAATTTGACAAAGTTTTATAAACAATGATGATGAGGATGAATTAACCTAGTTTATGAAAATTAACTAAGTTTATAAAAAAGACAAGCACCATTGTCCAAGTGGTTAATTGATTCGGCTTTGGTGCAGGAGGTCACAAGTTCGAAACTCGCTTTCGAACGTTTATTTGACATGGGATATGTTGTTGTCCCAATGATTTGTTGTATATAAAGTACCAGTTAAAAAAAACTAAGTTTATAAAAATTAACTAAGTGAATAATAATAATATAATTAAGTTATCTTAGTTTTAATAATAATAGCGTTAAGAATGATAATAAGTTAACTAAGTTAACCAAGTTAATAAAACTTAACTAAGTTTTGTTAAAATTAATATAATTGTTTGACTACTAGATTTTAAGTCCTACAAATTAACATAATTGTATGACTATATGTTGTGTTTTCACTTGTGCAGGCGTTGGACTCACGAAGAAAATTTTCCAAAGTGAAGAACAACTGTAATAAAAAATTGTCGATAATTAGTAATGAATTGTTATATATATTATAATATTTTGTTTGTACTAGCTGTGTAAAATTGTTTATGAATGGTTGTGGTGTGCGAGTTTTCTCATTTTATTGAAATACAATTATCGAAATGGTTATGAATATTATACTTGATTATTGTATTAACATGTTTTTTCAATTATTTGAGTATGATGATTATATGATTTATTGATGTTGGTTTGAAAATAATAATTATGTTATTGATTGTCTGCTTGAATGTAACGATCCCGAATTTTAATTAAATTTAAATTGATAATTAATTGAATTTTTGAATAAAAATTTGTAAAATTTGTTATAAATGGGAGCGAGTTTCCCAAATTCAATAGAAAATATATTGAGTCATATGGATTTGGAAATTTGTATATATAGTTTTATACCAATTTAAATCTTAGTTACATATTTATAAATTAGTATAAATATAGAACAAATGGAATAAATGAAAAAAAAAATATAATAGAAGTAAAATAAAATTTAAATAGAAGTTACTTATATTGCAAACATCAAGACAACAAAAATATAAACAAGTGCTAAGAACAAAACAAAAGAAAATATACACTCAAAATATAAAGACAAGTTAAAAATAAACAAAAGATAAAATAAAATATCTACAAATTTGCAAAATAAACCAAGTAATAAATGCTTTCATCTCTAGCCCAATACAACAAAGCTGCAGCCACCAAACAAAGAAGAAAAATATAACAAAATCTCTCAATCAAGATCTGCATAATGAACAAACAATATTTTATCATATTGTACATAACAATATCATCTCAGCCTATAAACAATGAAACAAATAGCCATACCTATTGTACTTAAAAATGAAACAAGCAAACGGTACATACATAAAGCAAAGTATGTAAACAAAAATGCTAAAAACAATCACTACAGCCATACCTCTAATACACCTCAACATAAAATAAAACCACCTCAGCATGCTTAGCATTGTACCAGCAAAGATATTCAAGCCTGCATATTTCTTTTTATACATATCTCCTCTCCATTTCGACCATTTAAAACTAAGCATCATTTTGAAGAAAAACCAAAGCAATATCATCATCAGTCAAACAACAACCACTTAAATGAATTCAACAAGAGAAGTAAAGGCAGAAAGAAGACTTCAAGCCTGTTTTCAAAATGATACTCTGTTCTTCCTTCTAAAACATCGGTGAGTAACATCACCATTTTAATTTGTTAAGTATATAATTATAGTGCCTGCTTATCTTTGAAGTATAATATGCTTGTGAATATATTTTAAAAACTCTGTGTATATATGGATATGTTGGTGTGTTTGAATTTCTGGTCTCTGGCTTTAGTTCCAGGTTCAAAAGATAAAAAAAAAATCAAATCATCATTTCTTCACAATCTATTTAATGTTTGGACATAGCATTAAAACAAAGATTGTTTGTTATAGTATAAATTTAAGATTAAAATTTTATTCAAGGCAAACAACATAGTAGTATCTCTGTAAATTTAAAAGAACAGACCAAAACTTTAAATTTGTCAAATTTCGAACTTCTTAATTCGTGAATCCAGGGTTACAAACTGAATTCGTATACTAAAATATGATTTTTAAGGTAAAAATTATAATATTTAGATAAGGGGTTTAAGAGTAGTTCCTAGTTGAACTAAAAATGCTTTTAAATAGATTCCCAGTGATCAACAATTTTAGAATGTTGAGATTTTGTCTGGAGCTTGCTTGGTCATCAGTGGAGCTAGGAAAAATGCTAAATATTTTTTTTCAATGCAAAAATTTTTGGGATGAAGGAAATATAGGGTTTTGGGTTCAAAAGTTTCTAAGGTCTGTAAAGTGTTGATTTCGTCGCCATGGTTGGATCGAGCTATTCGCGATTTTGGGAGGTGGTAGGGGAGATCACGGTCGAGTTATGGACGAAGTTTCATCACTTCAGGTGGTCGGAGCTCGGAGAAAGGCGCGTTGACAGGTTTGGGGATGTTGAGGCTAGTGTGTTTCCAGGTTTGGAAATTTAACTCGATTTTGATTCGTGGGGGTTTTTGGCGATCTGGGTGGTCGATGAGCGTTGAACGATTGTTGATGACCGGGAGGTAACAACGGCGATGGCCAGAGCATCGTCGACCTGTTGTACACGTGCACACTCGCGTGTGTGTATCTGAGTTTAAAAAAACAAAGTTGAGGAAGAAGCATTGTGACTCGAAGGGACTGTTGAGGAAGATGATGGTTGGCTCGAATTTAGACTCGAGTGTGTTTGAGTAGCAGCCGGGTTTATTTGTTAACTTAAACAAAATTTTGAAAAAAATCCTAACACGGGTTGGTTTGGGAAGAAACCCGAAGCAAACAGACTTTTGTCTCGGGGAACATTCAGGGAGGACTCGGGTATTGTGATAAACCAGTTTTCAAAGTTTTAAGTTAAAATTTAATACAAGTTTAATTATGAAGTTAATGCTTTACAATATTCCTAACTCTTAATTACTATTTTAATTAAACAATTAATTTAAGTTAAGTATAAAGTTAATTAACACTCAAGTTTGTAGTTAATAGAAAATATGTTTAAAATAAATCATTCGATAAAATTAAATTATTAGTTTAACTGAAAATCTTAGTTAGATTAAAATTTTAAAATGGCAGATTTAATTATTCGATTTATTTCGAATATTAATCGATTGTATAAAAATTGTCTATACAAGGTTTATAAATCGAGAAAACAGACTGGAATGGAAATGGATGGCAAATTAAAAGCAAAGGTGAGATTTTTCTCACTCAAATTTAAAAATTTAATTTTGCAGTTATTGATTGATTTGATTGATATTTGGTTGTGATATTAGATATAGTAGGATATATCTATATATATATAGCAATATATACATATTGGCATATGTATATATTGGATTGATTGATTTCCCACATTGTATAGCGGATGAGACCCTATTGCGCCGTTAGTAAGCGGATGATATATTTATAAAACCCATATGCCGCGATATTCCACCTCGAAGTGGAATTGGTATTGTGCTAACGTCTGTGGATGCAGGGAAACAGGTTGGAGGGATCCAACTGGATTCCTCACCAGTATTTATTTATTACAGATATTGTGATGTATTCTGTTATCATATTGATATATGATATTGAATGTTGTGATTGACTAATTGGTGCGTTGCATCATCGGATTCATCTTTGAAATTTAAAAATAACGATGTTGATTTTAAAAGAGATTTTTGAAGTGATCTTTGAAAATATACGTTGTATTTAAATTGTTGAATTGATTTATTTTAAATAAATAAACGTTAAAACTTTAAAGTTAAGATTTTTGTGAATTATAACCAAAAGGTGATTTTTGGAATAAATAGTTAAATCAATTTATAAAAGGGTTTAAGTTGAGATTTTTAAAGTATTATAAACGGTTTATTTAAAGGATTTAAAAATTTGATATTTATAAATATAAAATATTGGAATTATAAAACGAGTTTTTTTTATAAGTGTTAAAAATGGAATAATTATAAATCGTGAAGATATGGAATTTATAGAATTATAAATCGTGAAGATATGAACTTTATAGATTTATAAAACTTTGAAGTTATAAAATGAATGAAATTGTAGAATAAAAGGTTTATAAGAAATTTACTTATAAATTGGATTTTTATCCTTTAAATGGAATATTGATCGAATTTGTTAATAAAGGAGATTTGTAAATCAAAGTTGTTATGAAATATAAAAGGCGAATTTATAAACGTTGTTTTATAAATCCGAAATCGATTAAATTTGATAAATTAAACATAGAAGTTAATAAAGGAGAGATATTCGTGATTTTGGACAACGAATTATCCTTTAAGTTAAATGTTGTAATAATAAGAGTTTGTTTGGGAATTTATCCACGATTTTGGACAGTGGATAATCTTTGAAATAAAATGTGTAGAAAATATTGAAATTTGGTTAGTGAAGTATATTCACGATTTTGGACAGTGAATATATTATTAAGTAAAATGGTTATGTTTTGGGGAAGTGATATTAAAAAAATGAAGTTAACCGTTTTAACGATGTTTTAAAATGTGTTAAATATCGAAATCATAGATTTCAACATTCATTGTTGAAATAGACGTTTTCGAGGAAGAAGGAAATTGTGGACTATAACACTGTTGTTATAGTAAATGATTTCCGAAAGGAAATGTTTTTTATATAGTATTGGGATTTATATATCTATCTTAAATTCCGAATCCCTATACTAGTGATTTTGAGTCGTCGTAACGATGTTTTATGTAACATTCGTTTTGACTCAAATAAATATGCTTAAGAGAATGATTTCCTTAAAGAATGAAATATATACTTAATATTGATTTAAGTATATCGAATATTTTTCAAATGTTGAAAATAAATAAGATTGGTGAATTACTTATTATTAAATAAGTAGGGAAATGTTTTTCCAAAATGAAATGAAACGTTTTTGAGAATTTATCTTCTTAAAGATAAATTGAAAGTGAATATTGAAATCGATTGAAAATCGTATATCAGTAGATATTTGAAATATAAATTCACTATGGAATTTATAAAAGAAATGGAAATTCGTTTTGAAAATAAACGTAGATTTATTTTTAAAGTGTGGAAATTTTATATCTAGTAAAGATATTTTGGGAAATAAATAATTTGGGAAAATTATTTGGAATCTGATGATGTTGTGCATCTTTATTGATAGTTAAATAACCGACTATCAATAATTACCTTGAATGGGTATTTGTTGTGAATTGGATGAATTTGAATGCCACACGCTTATTTTTGAATAAGCGCTCACTATTCGGGTTAGCCGGGAAAGGACCATGGGGTCGTATAACCCATTCCGAATATGTGATACGTCGTTATGAATCGCATTTGATGACCGGTGTTGAAGACCAGATATTTTTGAAAACGGAAGGATTACCGTCGAGTTACTCTACATCGGCTGATCTCCGATTTAGAGGTTTTATCACCCTTAGTGACGGGAAGTCCGGACGTGATTAGAAATTTATCCGGATTTGCAAGGGCTACGTGAGAAGTGCCTTCGGTTCTGTTCGATCCTGGAACAGACTTGTATGGATTGTGTGTCTGACGTTACAAATTGAGACATAAAGCTGATTTCTTTCAAATACATTTCTGTTGGTGGCGGGGAATTTATTCTCTTAGCTTAACACCCTTCTCTGAGACGTACGAGCTCAGAGGTTATGTAGTTGAAATTTATCAGCAATATACTCCCAATTTGGTAACGTGGCATGTTGAGTGTTGCTGTGAAATGATCGTGGTTTGATCATTTATGATATGATCGTTTGTTTGATCATTTATCTTTGTGATCAATTCTTTGATCATTTGTTTGACCCGAAGCATGGCTTTGTAGAAAGCGTAGCTTTGTGGACGAGACTTCGTCGAGCCTCACACCCCGGAAATGGTCAAAACAGGAAGGATGCGGCAAGGTTCTAGGGAGTAGCGCCCCTTAGTGTATGTCATTCCTTCTGGATAGAGGTGGTATCATGGTATGGAGCCCAGATACTTAACCTATGTTGATACTGCTTATTATGTGGTTGCTGGAAATCGGGGATCCTCGGGAAGATCGGTTACGATCGGGGGATGGCATACGCGTGTCAGTAGTTACCTATTTTTGCAGAGGTAACCCGGCCTTGTGTTGGCAGAGATCCGGTTAGGTTCTCAGGTCGTCTTTCCAGAGGCGTACCTATGTGGCAATGGGAAGTTCCTTGGCCTGACCATTTGTTGGAAATCCAAACTCCAATACGAACTTTGTACGGTATTAGTTGTAGAACCTGCCATTTACGTACGGTGGTCACCACTGTTTAGATGGTAGCTATAGTAGGCATATGATACTGGTCGTATGTTGGCTAAGATTAATATTATACTTTCGAAATGTTTTCTACACTATGCACTAATAATAATATCAAAAAGGATTTGATTTTGCGTAGTAAGCATCTTTGACTATCAAAAGAAGAAATCTCCTCCAATTCTGCGTTTGCATTGTGTGTGTGGCGGGAGGTCTTATGGTAGTTTCATTTTCCAAAAGCATTGCGAATCTATTTTATTTTCTTTGTGAAAAATAACTGTTTTACGATCTCACACCAGTCACCATGACTGACTCGGAGTTTATTGTTTCCCTTCTAAACTCTGGGTGCCCACCAATTTCCACACGGGCAGCCTAGAGTTATGTTATCAGGATATTTCGGATATTCTGGAGCTTTGGAAGCAAGCTGGATGGCGTAACGTATCATCCGTACTTATTTGTTTATTCCGCTGTGTATTCTGTATGAGGACAAGTTTATATAACTGTCCATTGTTGTATTGAGTTGTATATTGACTCTGATGATTGATGTATGTATAAACTGATATAGTTCTTTGTTTTAAAAGACTAGTGATTATCTATTATATATTGTTCCACTGCGATATGTGTGATTCTGATATTGTTTCTGTTTCTGATGTTGTTCTGTTGCTCTTCTTCTCTTTTTCTTCTATCTTCTTCTTCTACCTCTTCTTCTAAACCCTAAGAATTCGGTTTTCCGGCATTCATTTGCTCGGCAGTTGATACAGTGGATGTATCGATGTCGATTTTCGAAAGTCGAAGAATCGGGTCCTTACAGCGTGGTATCAGAGCATATGGTTAAGCGACAACCCTGCTCTGTTGGGTGTTACTCATTAGAGATAGAGTCAGCAGTACTCTAGAATGAGTGTGAGTGTAATAATAAATATGAGCGCGTATTTGTTAGTGAATATAAAGTTGTTTTATATTGTGATGATTGATTTGTGGAGTGGTATATGGATTCTGGTCGGTATGGTCTGGACAACTCTATCGATAGGGATCTCTAAACACTTATGTAGAACAATTCGGCACAGTATTGTTTTAAAATGGGGTAAATGAAATAATTTTGCCCAAAACTATTTTTGTATAGAAAAGAAATCATTTTCTATGAATTATTATAGTATATGGATGCTTGGTTGTTAGGAAGTAATAACATTGAATTATTATCATTATTATATGGAAATTGAATAAGAGATAAAATGTATAACCAAAGATTGGAGATAAATTCATTTAACAAATGAGATTTATAAATGTGAATTGAAAGATAAGGCAATAAAATTCATATCATAAGTTTGAGGAATTATAGGAGATCGAATCTGTCTATCTCTGTTGTTTTCGTGCCTGCGAATTTCGAGGATGAAATTCTTTTTAAGGGGGGAAGTCTGTAACGATCCCGAATTTTAATTGATAATTAAATGAATTTTTGAATAAAAATTTGTAAAATTTGTTATAAATGGGAGCGAGTTTCCCAGATTCAATAGAAAATATATTGAGTCATATGGATTTGGAAATTTGTATATATAGTTTTATACCAATTTAAATCTTAGTTACATATTTATAAACTAGTATAAATATAGAACAAATGGAATAAATGAAACAAAAAAATATAATAGAAGTAAAATAAAATTTAAATAGAAGTTACTTATATTGCAAACATCAAGACAGAAAAAATATAAACAAGTGCTAAGAACAAAACAAAAGAAAATATACACTCAAAATATAAAGACAAGTTAAAAATAAACAAAAGATAAAATAAAATATCTACAAATTTGCAAAATAAACCAAGTAATAAATGCTTTCATCTCTAGCCCAATACAACAAAGCTGCAGCCACCAAACAAAGAAGAAAAATATAACAAAATCTCTCAATCAAGATCTGCATAATGAACAAACAATATTTTATCATATTGTACATAACAATATCATCTCAGCCTATAAACAATGAAACAAATAGCCATACCTATTGTACTTAAAAATGAAACAAGCAAACGGTACATACATAAAGCAAAGTATGTAAACAAAAATGCTAAAAACAATCACTGCAGCCATACCTCTAATACACCTTAACATAAAATAAAACCACCTCAGCATGCTTAGCATTGTACCAGCAAAGATATTCAAGCCTGCATATTTCTTTTTATACATATCTCCTATCCATTTCGACCATTTAAAACTAAGCATCATTTTGAAGAAAAACCAAAGCAATATCATCATCAGTCAAACAACAACCACTTAAATGAATTCAACAAGAGAAGTAAAGGCAGAAAGAAGACTTCAAGCCTGGTTTCAAAATGATACTCTGTTCTTCCTTCTAAAACATCGGTGAGTAACATCACCATTTTAATTTGTTAAGTATATAATTATAGTGCCTGCTTATCTTTGAAGTATAATATGCTTGTGAATATATTTTAAAAACTCTGTGTATATATGGATATGTTGGTGTGTTTGAATTTCTGGTCTCTGGCTTTAGTTCCAGGTTCAAAAGATAAAAAAAAAATCAAATCATCATTTCTTCACAATCTATTTAATGTTTGGACATAGCATTAAAACAAAGATTGTTTGTTATAGTATAAATTTAAGATTAAAATTTTATTCAAGTCAAACAACATAGTAGTATCTCTGTAAATTTAAAAGAACAGACCAAAACTTTAAATTTGTCAAATTTCGAATTTCTTAATTCGTGAATCCAGGGTTACAAACTGAATTCGTATACTAAAATATGATTTTTAAGGTAAAAATTATAATTTTTAGATAAGAGGTTTAAGAGTAGTTCCTAGTTGAACTAAAAATGCTTTTAAATAGATTCCCAGTGATCAACAATTTTAGAATGTTGAGATTTTGTCTGGAGCTTGCTTGGTCATCAGTGGAGCTAGGAAAAATGCTAAATATTTTTTTTTCAATGCAAAAAATTTTGGGATGAAGGAAATATAGGGTTTTGGGTTCGAAAGTTTCTAAGGTCTGTAAAGTGTTGATTTCGTCGCCATGGTTGGATCGAGCTATTCGCGATTTTGGGAGGTGGTAGGGGAGATCACGGTCGAGTTATGGACGAAGTTTCATCACTTCAGGTGGTCGAAGCTCGGAGAAAGGCGCGTTGACAGGTTTGGGGATGTTGAGGCTAGTGTGTTTCCAGGTTTGGAAATTTAACTCGATTTTGATTCGTGGGGGTTTTTGGCGATCTGGGTGGTCGATGAGCGTTGAACGATTGTTGATGACCGGGAGGTAACAACGGCGATGGCCAGAGCATCGTCGACCTGTTGTACACGTGCACACTCGCGTGTGTGTATCTGAGTTTAAAAAAACAAAGTTGAGGAAGAAGCATTGTGACTCGAAGGGACTGTCGAGGAAGATGATGGTTGGCTCAAATTTAGACTCGAGTGTGTTTGAGTAGCAGCCGGGTTTATTTGTTAACTTAAACAAAATTTTGAAAAAAATCCTAACACGGGTTGGTTTGGGAAGAAACCCGAAGCAAACAGACTTTTGTCTCGGGGAACATTCAGGGAGGACTCGGGTATTGTGATAAACCAGTTTTCAAAGTTTTAAGTTAAAATTTAATACAAGTTTAATTATGAAGTTAATGCTTTACAATATTCCTAACTCTTAATTACTATTTTAATTAAACAATTAATTTAAGTTAAGTATAAAGTTAATTAACACTCAAGTTTGTAGTTAATAGAAAATATGTTTAAAATAAATCATTCGTTAAAATTAAATTATTAGTTTAACTGAAAATCTTAGTTAGATTAAAATTTTAAAATGGCAGATTTAATTATTCGATTTATTTCGAATATTAATCGATTGTATAAAAATTGTCTATACAAGGTTTATAAATCGAGAAAACAGACTGGAATGGAAATGGATGGCAAATTAAAAGCAAAGGTGAGATTTTTCTCACTCAAATTTAAAAATTTAATTTTGCAGTTATTGATTGATTTGATTGATATTTGGTTGTGATATTAGATATAGTAGGATATATCTATATATATATATAGCAATATATACATATTGGCATATGTATATATTGGATTGATTGATTTCTCGCATTGTATAGCGGATGAGACCCTATTGCGCCGTTAGTAAGCGGATGATATATTTATAAAACCCATATGCCGCGATATTCCACCTCGAAGTGGAATTGGTATTGTGCTAACGTCTGTGGATGCAGGGAAACAGGTTGGAGGGATCCAACTGGATTCCTCACCAGTATTTATTTATTACAGATATTGTGATGTATTCTGTTATCATATTGATATATGATATTGAATGTTGTGATTGACTAATTGGTGTGTTGCATCATCGGATTCATCTTTGAAATTTAAAAATAACGATGTTGATTTTAAAAGAGATTTTTGAAGTGATCTTTGAAAATATACGTTGTATTTAAATTGTTGAATTGATTTATTTTAAATAAATAAACGTTAAAACTTTAAAGTTATAAGAGTTAAGATTTTTGTGAATTATAACCAAAAGGTGATTTTTGGAATAAATAGTTAAATCAATTTATAAAAGGGTTTAAGTTGAGATTTTTAAAGTATTATAAACGGTTTATTTAAAGGATTTAAAAATTTGATATTTATAAATATAAAATATTGGAATTATAAAACGAGTTTTTTTATAAGTGTTAAAAATGAAATAATTATAAATCGTGAAGATATGGAATTTATAGAATTATAAATCGTGAAGATATGAAATTTATAGATTTATAAAACTTTGAAGTTATAAAATGAATGAAATTGTAGAATAAAAGATTTATAAGAAATTTACTTATAAATTGGATTTTTTTCCTTTAAATGGAATATTGATCGAATTTGTTAATAAAGGAGATTAGTAAATCAAAGTTGTTATGAAATATAAAAGGCGAATTTATAAACGTTGTTTTATAAATCCGAAATCGATTAAATTTGATAAATTAAACATAGAAGTTAATAAAGGAGAGATATTCGTGATTTTGGACAACGAATTATCCTTTAAGTTAAATGTTGTAATAATAAGAGTTTGTTTGGGAATTTATCCACGATTTTGGACAGTGGATAATCTTTGAAATAAAATGTGTAGAAAATATTGAAATTTGGTTAGTGAAGTATATTCACGATTTTGGACAGTGAATATATTATTAAGTAAAATGGTTATGTTTTGGGGAAGTGATATTAAAAAAATGAAGTTAACCGTTTTAACGATGTTTTAAAATGTGTTAAATATCGAAATCATAGATTTCAACATTCATTGTTAAAATAGACGTTTTCGAGGAAGAAGGAAATTGTGGACTATAACACTGTTGTTATAGTAAATGATTTCCGAAAGGAAATGTTTTTTATATAGTATTGGGATTTATATATCTATCTTAAATTCTGAATCCCTATACTAGTGATTTTGAGTCGTCATAACGATGTTTTACATAACATTCGTTTTGACTCAAATAAATATGCTTAAGAGAATGATTTCCTTAAAGAATGAAATATATACTTAATATTGATTTAAGTATATCGAATATTTTTCAAATGTTGAAAATAAATAAGATTGGTGAATTACTTATTATTAAATAAGTAGGGAAATGTTTTTCCAAAATGAAATGAAACGTTTTTGAGAATTTATCTTCTTAAAGATAAATTGAAAGTGAATATTGAAATCGATTGAAAATCGTATATCAGTAGATATTTGAAATATAAATTCACTATGGAATTTATAAAAGAAATGGAAATTCGTTTTGAAAATAAACGTAGATTTATTTTTAAAGTGTGGAAATTTTATATCTAGTAAAGATATTTTGGGAAATAAATAATTTGGGAAAATTATTTGGAATCTGATGATGTTGCGCATCTTTATTGATAGTTAAATAACCGACTATCAATAATTACCTTGAATGGGTATTTGTTGTGAATTGGATGAATTTGAATGCCACACTTATTTTTGAATAAGCGCTCACTATTCGGGTTAGCCGGGAAAGGACCATGGGGTCGTATAACCCATTCCGAATATGTGATACGTCGTTATGAATCGCATTTGATGACCGGTGTTGAAGACCGGATATTTTTGTAAATGGAAGGATTACCGTCGAGTTACTCTACATCGGCTGATCTCCGATTTAGAGGTTTTATCACCATTAGTGACGGGAAGTCCGGACGTGATTAGAAATTTATCCGGATTTGCAAGGGCTTCGTGAGAAGTGCCTTCGGTTCTGTTCGATCCTGGAACAGACTTGTATGGATTGTGTGTCTGACGTTACAAATTGAGACATAAAGCTGATTTCTTTCAAATACATTTCTGTTGGTGGCGGGGAATTTATTCTCTTAGCTTAACACCCTTCTCTGAGACATACGAGCTCAGAGGTTATGTAGTTGAAATTTATCGGCAATATACTCCCAATTTGGTAATGTGGCATGCTGAGTGTTGCTGTGAAATGATCGTGGTTTGATCATTTATGATATGATCGTTTGTTTGATCATTTATCTTTGTGATCAATTCTTTGATCATTTGTTTGACCCGAAGCATGGCTTTGTAGAAAGCGTAGCTTTGTGGACGAGACTTCGTCGAGCCTCACACCCCGGAAATGGTCAAAACAGGAAGGATGCGGCAAGGTTCTAGGGAGTAGCGCCCCTTAGTGTATGTCATTCCTTCTGGATAGAGGTGGTATTATGGTATGGAGCCCAGATAATTAACCTATGTTGATACTGCTTATTATGTGGTTGTTGGAAATCGGGGATCCTCGGGAAGATCGGTTACGATCGGGGGATGGCATACGCGTGTCAGTAGTTACCTATTTTTGCAGAGGTAACCCGGCCTTGTGTTGGCAGAGATCCGGTTAGGTTCTCAGGTCGTCTTTCCAGAGGCGTACCTATGTGGCAATGGGAAGTTCCTTGGCCTGACCATTTGTTGGAAATCCAAACTCCAATACGAACTTTGTACGGTATTAGTTGTAGAACCTGCCATTTACGTACGGTGGTCACCACTGTTTAGATGGTAGCTATAGTAGGCATATGATACTGGTCGTATGTTGGCTAAGATTAATATTATACTTTCGAAATGTTTTCTACACTATGCACTAATAATAATATCAAAAAGGATTTGATTTTGCGTAGTAAGCATCTTTGACTATCATAAGAAGAAATCTCCTCCAATTCTACGTTTGCATTGTGTGTGTGGCGGGAGGTCTTATGGTAGTTTCATTTTCCAAAAGCATTGCGAATCTATTTTATTTTCTTTGTGAAAAATAACTGTTTTACGATCTCACACCAGTCACCATGACTGACTCGGAGTTTATTGTTTCCCTTCTAAACTCTGGGTGCCCACCAATTTCCACACGGGCAGCCTAGAGTTATGTTATCAGGATATTTCGGATATTCTGGAGCTTTGGAAGCAAGCTGGATGGCGTAACGTATCATCCGTACTTATTTGTTTATTCCGCTGTGTATTCTGTA
Organism: Allium fistulosum; assembly: GCA_030737815.1. Lineage (NCBI taxonomy): Eukaryota > Viridiplantae > Streptophyta > Magnoliopsida > Asparagales > Amaryllidaceae > Allium > Allium fistulosum. Next base: position 1,034,081,036 of record CM060907.1, on the reverse strand, counting down.
TGAGGACAAGTTTATATAACTGTCCATTGTTGTATTGAGTTGTATATTGACTCTGATGATTGATGTATGTATAAACTGATATAGTTCTTTGTTTTAAAATACTAGTGATTATCTATTATATATTGTTCCACTGCGATATGTGAGATTCTGATATTGTTTCTGTTTCTGATGTTGTTCTGTTGCTCTTCTTCTCTTTTTCTTCTATCTTCTTCTTCTACCTCTTCTTCTAAACCCTAAGAATTTGGTTTTCCGGCATTCGTTTGCTCGGCAGTTGATACAGTGGACGTATCAATGTCGATTTTCGAAAGTCGAAGAATCGGGTCCTTACAGCGTGGTATCAGAGCATATGGTTAAGCGACAACCCTGCTCTGTTGGGTGTTACTCATTAGAGATAGAGTCAGCAGTACTCTAGAATGAGTGTGAGTGTAATAATAAATATGAGCGCGTATTTGTTAGTGAATATAAAGTTGTTTTATATTGTGATGATTGATTTGTGGAGTGGTATATGGATTCTGGTCGGTATGGTCTGGACAACTCTATCGATAGGGATCTCTAAACACTTATATAGAACAATTCGGCACAGTATTGTTTTAAAATGGGGTAAATGAAATAATTTTGCCCAAAACTATTTTTGTATAGAAAAGAAATCATTTTCTATGAATTATTATAGTATATGGATGCTTGGTTGTTAGGAAGTAATAACATTGAATTATTATCATTATTATATGGAAATTGAATAAGAGATAAAATGTATAACCAAAGATTGGAGATAAATTCATTTAACAAATGAGATTTATAAATGTGAATTGAAAGATAAGGCAATAAAATTCATATCATAAGTTTGAGGAATTATAGGAGATCGAATCTGTCTATCTCTGTTGTTTTCGTGCCTGCGAATTTCGAGGATGAAATTCTTTTTAAGGGGGGAAGTCTGTAACGATCCCGAATTTTAATTGATAATTAAATGAATTTTTGAATAAAAATTTGTAAAATTTGTTATAAATGGGAGCGAGTTTCCCAGATTCAATAGAAAATATATTGAGTCATATGGATTTGGAAATTTGTATATATAGTTTTATACCAATTTAAATCTTAGTTACATATTTATAAACTAGTATAAATATAGAACAAATGGAATAAATGAAACAAAAAAATATAATAGAAGTAAAATAAAATTTAAATAGAAGTTACTTATATTGCAAACATCAAGACAGAAAAAATATAAACAAGTGCTAAGAACAAAACAAAAGAAAATATACACTCAAAATATAAAGACAAGTTAAAAATAAACAAAAGATAAAATAAAATATCTACAAATTTGCAAAATAAACCAAGTAATAAATGCTTTCATCTCTAGCCCAATACAACAAAGCTGCAGCCACCAAACAAAGAAGAAAAATATAACAAAATCTCTCAATCAAGATCTGCATAATGAACAAACAATATTTTATCACATTGTACATAACAATATCATCTCAGCCTATAAACAATGAAACAAATAGCCATACCTATTGTACTTAAAAATGAAACAAGCAAACGGTACATACATAAAGCAAAGTATGTAAACAAAAATGCTAAAAACAATCACTGCAGCCATACCTCTAATACACTTCAACATAAAATAAAACCACCTCAGCATGCTTAGCATTGTACCAGCAAAGATATTCAAGCCTGCATATTTCTTTTTATACATATCTCCTCTCCATTTCGACCATTTAAAACTAAGCATCATTTTGAAGAAAAACCAAAGCAATATCATCATCAGTCAAACAACAACCACTTAAATGAATTCAACAAGAGAAGTAAAGGCAGAAAGAAGACTTCAAGCCTGTTTTCAAAATGATACTCTGTTCTTCCTTCTAAAACATCGATGAGTAACATCACCATTTTAATTTGTTAAGTATATAATTATAGTGCCTGCTTATCTTTGAAGTATAATATGCTTGTGAATATATTTTAAAAACTCTGTGTATATATGGATATGTTGGTGTGTTTGAATTTCTGGTCTCTGGCTTTAGTTCCAGGTTCAAAAGATAAAAAAAAATCAAATCATCATTTCTTCACAATCTATTTAATGTTTGGACATAGCATTAAAACAAAGATTGTTTGTTATAGTATAAATTTAAGATTAAAATTTTATTCAAGTCAAACAACATAGTAGTATCTCTGTAAATTTAAAAGAACAGACCAAAACTTTAAATTTGTCAAATTTCAAATTTCTTAATTCGTGAATCCAGGGTTACAAACTGAATTCGTATACTAAAATATGATTTTTAAGGTAAAAATTATAATTTTTAGATAAGGGGTTTAAGAGTAGTTCCTAGTTGAACTAAAAATGCTTTTAAATAGATTCCCAGTGATCAACAATTTTAGAATGTTGAGATTTTGTCTGGAGCTTGCTTGGTCATCAGTGGAGCTAGGAAAAATGCTAAATAATTTTTTTCAATGCAAAAATTTTTGGGATGAAGGAAATATAGGGTTTTGGGTTCGAAAGTTTCTAAGGTCTGTAAAGTGTTGATTTTGTCGCCATGGTTGGATCGAGCTATTCGCGATTTTGGGAGGTGGTAGGGGAGATCACGGTCGAGTTATGGATGAAGTTTCATCACTTCAGGTGGTCGGAGCTCGGAGAAAGGCGCGTTGACAGGTTTGGGGATGTTGAGGCTAGTGTGTTTCCAGGTTTGGAAATTTAACTCGATTTTGATTCGTGGGGGTTTTTGGCGATCTGGGTGGTCGATGAGCGTTGAACGATTGTTGATGACCGGGAGGTAACAACGGCGATGGCCAGAGCATCGTCGACCTGTTGTACACGTGCACACTCGCGTGTGTGTATCTGAGTTTAAAAAAAAATTAAAGTTGAGGAAGAAGCATTGTGACTCGAAGGGACTGTCGAGGAAGATGATGGTTGGCTCGAATTTAGACTCGAGTGTGTTTGAGTAGCAGCCGGGTTTATTTGTTAACTTAAACAAAATTTTGAAAAAAATCCTAACACGGGTTGGTTTGGGAAGAAACCCGAAGCAAACAGACTTTTGTCTCGGGGAACATTCAGGGAGGACTCGGGTATTGTGATAAACCAGTTTTCAAAGTTTTAAGTTAAAATTTAATACAAGTTTAATTATGAAGTTAATGCTTTACAATATTCCTAACTCTTAATTACTATTTTAATTAAACAATTAATTTAAGTTAAGTATAAAGTTAATTAACACTCAACTTTGTAGTTAATAGAAAATATGTTTAAAATAAATCATTCGATAAAATTAAATTATTAGTTTAACAGAAAATCTTAGTTAGATTAAAATTTTAAAATGGCAGATTTAATTATTCGATTTTTTTCGAATATTAATCGATTGTATAAAAATTGTCTATACAAGGTTTATAAATCGAGAAAACAGACTGGAATGGAAATGGATGGCAAATTAAAAGGAAAGGTGAGATTTTTCTCACTCAAATTTAAAAATTTAATTTTGCAGTTATTGATTGATTTGATTGATATTTGGTTGTGATATTAGATATAGTAGGATATATCTATATATATATAGCAATATATACATATTGGCATATGTATATATTGGATTGATTGATTTCCCGCATTGTATAGCGGATGAGACCCTATTGCGCCGTTAGTAAGCGGATGATATATTTATAAAACCCATATGCCGCGATATTCCACCTCGAAGTGGAATTGGTATTGTGCTAACGTCTGTGGATGCAGGGAAACAGGTTGGAGGGATCCAACTGGATTCCTCACCAGTATTTATTTATTTACAGATATTGTGATGTATTCTGTTATCATATCGATATATGATATTGAATGTTGTGATTGACTAATTGGTGCGTTGCATCATCGGATTCATCTTTGAAATTTAAAAATAACGATGTTGATTTTAAAAGAGATTTTTGAAGTGATCTTTGAAAATATACGTTGTATTTAAATTGTTGAATTGATTTATTTTAAATAAATAAACGTTAAAACTTTAAAGTTATAAGAGTTAAGATTTTTGTGAATTATAACCAAAAGGTGATTTTTGGAATAAATAGTTAAATCAATTTATAAAAGGGTTTAAGTTGAGATTTTTAAAGTATTATAAACGGTTTATTTAAAGGATTTAAAAATTTGATATTTATAAATATAAAATATTGGAATTATAAAACGAGTTTTTTTTATAAGTGTTAAAAATGGAATAATTATAAATCGTGAAGATATGGAATTTATAGAATTATAAATCGTGAAGATATGAAATTTATAGATTTATAAAACTTTGAAGTTATAAAATGAATGAAATTGTAGAATAAAAGATTTATAAGAAATTTACTTATAAATTGGATTTTTTTCCTTTAAATGGAATATTGATCGAATTTGTTAATAAAGGAGATTTGTAAATCAAAGTTGTTATGAAATATAAAAGGCGAATTTATAAACGTTGTTTTATAAATCCGAAATCGATTAAATTTGATAAATTAAACATAGAAGTTAATAAAGGAGAGATATTCGTGATTTTGGACAACGAATTATCCTTTAAGTTAAATGTTGTAATAATAAGAGTTTGTTTGGGAATTTATCCACGATTTTGGACAGTGGATAATCTTTGAAATAAAATGTGTAGAAAATATTGAAATTTGGTTAGTGAAGTATATTCACGATTTTGGACAGTGAATATATTATTAAGTAAAATGGTTATGTTTTGGGGAAGTGATATTAAAAAAATGAAGTTAACCGTTTTAACGATGTTTTAAAATGTGTTAAATATCGAAATCATAGATTTCAACATTCATTGTTGAAATAGACGTTTTCGAGGAAGAAGGAAATTGTGGACTATAACACTATTGTTATAGTAAATGATTTCCGAAAGGAAATGTTTTTTATATAGTATTGGGATTTATATATCTATCTTAAATTCCGAATCCCTATACTAGTGATTTTGAGTCGTCGTAACGATGTTTTACGTAACATTCGTTTTGACTCAAATAAATATGCTTAAGAGAATGATTTCCTTAAAGAATGAAATATATACTTAATATTGATTTAAGTATATCGAATATTTTTCAAATGTTGAAAATAAATAAGATTGGTGAATTACTTATTATTAAATAAGTAGGGAAATGTTTTTCCAAAATGAAATGAAACGTTTTTGAGAATTTATCTTCTTAAAGATAAATTGAAAGTGAATATTGAAATCGATTGAAAATCGTATATCAGTAGATATTTGAAATATAAATTCACTATGGAATTTATAAAAGAAATGGAAATTCGTTTTGAAAATAAACGTAGATTTAGTTTTAAAGTGTGGAAATTTTATATCTAGTAAAGATATTTTGGGAAATAAATAATTTGGGAAAATTATTTGGAATCTGATGATGTTGCGCATCTTTATTGATAGTTAAATAACCGACTATCAATAATTACCTTGAATGGGTATTTGTTGTGAATTGGATGAATTTGAATGCCACACTTATTTTTGAATAAGCGCTCACTATTCGGGTTAGCCGGGAAAGGACCATGGGGTCGTATAACCCATTCCGAATATGTGATACGTCGTTATGAATCGCATTTGATGACCGGTGTTGAAGACCGAATATTTTTGAAAACGGAAGGATTACCGTCGAGTTACTCTACATCGGCTGATCTCCGATTTAGAGGTTTTATCACCCTTAGTGACGGGAAGTCCGGACGTGATTAGAAATTTATCCGGATTTGCAAGGGCTTCGTGAGAAGTGCCTTCGGTTCTATTCGATCCTGGAACAGACTTGTATGGATTGTGTGTCTGACGTTACAAATTGAGACATAAAGCTGATTTCTTTCAAATACATCTCTGTTGGTGGCGGGGAATTTATTCTCTTAGCTTAACACCCTTCTCTGAGACGTACGAGCTCAGAGGTTATGTAGTTGAAATTTATCAGCAATATACTCCCAATTTGGTAACATGGCATGCTGAGTGTTGCTGTGAAATGATCGTGGTTTGATCATTTATGATATGATCGTTTGTTTGATCATTTATCTTTGTGATCAATTCTTTGATCATTTGTTTGACCCGAAGCATGGCTTTGTAGAAAGCGTAGCTTTGTGGACGAGACTTCGTCGAGCCTCACACCCCGGAAATGGTCAAAACAGGAAGGATGCGGCAAGGTTCTAGGGAGTAGCGCCCCTTAGTGTATGTCATTCCTTCTGGATAGAGGTGGTATCATGGTATGGAGCCCAGATACTTAACCTATGTTGATACTGCTTATTATGTGGTTGTTGGAAATCGGGGATCCTCGGGAAGATCGGTTACGATCGGGGGATGGCATACGCGTGTCAGTAGTTACCTATTTTTGCAGAGGTAACCCGGCCTTGTGTTGGCAGAGATCCGGTTAGGTTCTCAGGTCGTCTTTCCAGAGGCGTACCTATGTGGCAATGGGAAGTTCCTTGGCCTGACCATTTGTTGGAAATCCAAACTCCAATACGAACTTTGTACGGTATTAGTTGTAGAACCTGCCATTTACGTACGGTGGTCACCACTGTTTAGATGGTAGCTATAGTAGGCATACGATACTGGTCGTATGTTGGCTAAGATTAATATTATACTTTCGAAATGTTTTCTACACTATGCACTAATAATAATATCAAAAAAGATTTGATTTTGCGTAGTAAGCATCTTTGACTATCATAAGAAGAAATCTCCTCCAATTCTGCGTTTGCATTGTGTGTGTGGCGGGAGGTCTTATGGTAGTTTCATTTTCCAAAAGCATTGCGAATCTATTTTATTTTCTTTGTGAAAAATAACTGTTTTACGATCTCACACCAGTCACCATGACTGACTCGGAGTTTATTGTTTTCCTTCTAAACTCTGGGTGCCCACCAATTTCCACACGGGCAGCCTAGAGTTATGTTATCAGGATATTCCGGATAATCTGGAGCTTTGGAAGCAAGCTGGATGGCGTAACGTATCATCCGTACTTATTTGTTTATTCCGCTGTGTATTCTGTATGAGGACAAGTTTATATAACTGTCCATTGTTGTATTGAGTTGTATATTGACTCTGATGATTGATGTATGTATAAACTGATATAGTTCTTTGTTTTAAAAGACTAGTGATTATCTATTATATATTGTTCCGCTGCGATATGTGAGATTCTGATATTGTTTCTGTTTCTGATGTTGTTCTGTTGCTCTTCTTCTCTTTTTCTTCTATCTTCTTCTTCTACCTCTTCTTCTAAACCCTAAGAATTCGGTTTTCCAGCATTCGTTTGCTCGGCAGTTGATACAGTGGACGTATCGATGTCGATTTTCGAAAGTCGAAGAATCGGGTCCTTACATTGAGTATGATAATTATGTGATTAGTTATTAGTTTTTATATGACTATTATTCATAAGTGACTGTCGGAAATGAAACATTCCATTAATAGTAAATAACTGCGTTTAAAATATGCTACACAACAACGAATATGTATTAGTAGCGTTTTAAAAGTGCTACAAGAATAAATATGAATTACACAAAAATCATATTGTAGCAAAGAAAAAATGCAACAAAAAATATTTAGTAGCACAAATAAAACGCTGCAAAAAATGTTTTGTATTATGACCTATTCCGTCTCGTCTTTAGGGAATAAGCGGTCAGTCTCCGTAGAGAGGTAGTTCTGAAGAAGGTCTCTTCTACAATCGATAGAACCCTTTAGGAAGATGGCGATTTCGGAGCCACCAGCAACACCAACCTCGCAAAGCAGCAAAGGAGCTGAGCAGCAACGTCAACGATAGAGCATTTATTTTTTTCTTTTAGGTTGTTTGGGTTATAACTGTTAATTTCTCTTATAAAAGGCGCATACAATATTATGAGAATGTTCCTATTTATTTACTGTGTTATAGTTTCTGGATATATGAACCACTCTTATATGTGCATAGTGAGAAAACGATATAGATATATAATTCTCATAAAGACACTTAGCTAACAATAAATGCAATATAAGTCTGGAAGTTTAAATCGATGGAAAATTTTAGCTAGTGAAGGACAGGTTAAAATTGTTTGGGTATCACGTGTTATTGTTCCTGTTTCTTAAAAGCCAAAATATTTAAATAATAGATGTACTGACTTTTTTTTATAAAATGTCAATTTTTATAAGTTAAGATTGGTTGTGGAATTTTAGAATTTGGCTTATACATTTAGCGCTTAGTTGACTTTCCGACTACGCTAAAATGTGGCTTGAATTATCAAAATTTTGAGAAGATGATATTTTGAAAAGTATCCCTCAATGAAAAAGTTTCTCTTGTAAAGGAAATATTGTATTCTGAATTATTTTTGATACTTCTAGAGTTTTTTCAAAATTTGGTTTCAAGGGAAAATTTGCCTTTAAGTATTTGAAAATTTATTTTTCAAATGGTGTACAAATTTGAAAAATTAGAAAGATTTTTTGAGAAATCTTTGATTTTGAAAGATACATGTTAGGTGTATGGAATGTGAGTAGGCTAAAATTTGAGAATTTAGCGGTGCTCTAGGATCAACGATATGATAAAATGCAAGCAAAAAAAGGGAAAGGCTGTTTTAGCCTTGGAAATTCTTTTTCCATACCTTATCAACGATGCGCACGAGTCTACTTTTAGACTCAATTCTGTTTTAAAGCTTGAAAACAAGCCTCCTTGTGTGTTTTGTGCATGAAAAATTTGGATTAAATCCGGGGCCGAGGCGAAATTTCCACCGTCCAACGGGAATAGGTAGCTTACAGAGTGGCAAGAATATTAATTTCTTCCCCTAAATTCTGGCATAGGAGTTACATTTAGAAAGCGATATTTCAATATGTTAGACCTTTAGATGGTAGGGGTTCGATCCAAAATTGGTTACATCAAAGTTCTACTCGTAGAAGTATATGGATTTTTGGTGAAAAGATTTTTTTTTCAAAATCTGCATGCATATAGAACTGCCAGTATATATTTACACACACACACACATATATATATATATATACACGTTGTATGCATCATATTTCCAAAATAATCCCAAAGAAATGGATTTATATAGGACAATCTGAATTAGAATTATTCTGCATGCATGATTTCTATGTTGTGATACACTATGCACTTGTGCAGATTTGCTTGCAAAGTGGTTGCACAGTAATTGGCTATGTAGTTTAGGATAATTACGATCCAGAATAATAACTTAATCATTGGTATAATTTTAGGGATGAATTTTTTTAGAGGGGAGAATGTAACACCGCATAATTTGGCGTTTGTTATTTAATTAGTTAATTAAGCTGCAAAAAGGAATTTGCACAAACGATAGAATTTGATCACGAAACTTGCACTATTTCATTCATGGCCAAATTCTGAGCAACATTCATATTTCGAGTTTCGTGATCGAAGCTCGAACGAAGAAGTTACGAATAATAAAAGGTTCAAAATGAAACTAATTAAATTAAAAAATTAATAAATACATACACACACACAGATATATATATATAAGTATATATGTATGTATGTATGTGTATTAGACCATGAACCACAGGTCGACCCATTGTTTGGGCATCCGACCCAGCGCGATCGACCAATAGGATTGGGGCAGTCAAACGCTTACCACGTTGACGCTAGGGTTTTCTATGGCTCGACGACCCGGATTTAATATATTTTAATCTAACAGCTATAGTTGATTCTCATTCCTATAAACTTAGGCCTAAATCTCCCTTCTCTTCACATATTTTCTGGAAAGAGCAATGGCGCTATACCATTCCTTATTCTCCGCTATTTTCTAAATTATAAAATAAAAGATTATATTTATATACAAAAAAATTGGAGAAGAATAGAAATTAAAATTTCGAGATAATGATGTATTTTATATTAAGATCTATATTTATATTCTCTCCTAATCCTAAATCCCTTCTCTAATCCGAGATTTTAATATATGTATATACCATTTCTATACATATTTCTGGGATCAAAAAGGATTTGGAGTTGAAACAAACGTTTTACTTTAGGTATGGAAATTTGGAATACTTTAAAAGGTGAATGGGAAATTTATAAATTGTTTCTGATATTTAAATCTATTCCATTGACATCTGTTTGATTTTTATGCATAAATCAACAATATATGTGAATTATAGGCTCAAATTAACGCAGACAACTATGGCCTACATATTCTTATTTCAGATCTGATTTGAAATTTTGTTTTCACCCAAGATCTGGAAATCTGTCCCAAAGGTTATAGAACTGAATGATTTAAAACTTTATCTAGATCTATGAGTTTGATTATTACCCTACTTATGTTGGATTGTGGATTTTCCATAATTTAATTTGTGGGAAGAACATCCATTTGATATTTATAACTTAATTTATATTTCCAAGCTTCTTAGAAAATGCAACGTTAATTTAACAATGAATATATGCAATTAAAAAGGAAGAGATGTGTAAAGTGCAGATTTATTTTTCATTGTTCACACTGTCAATTCCAATAAAAAGAAAAGTTCCTTCCTTGTAAATTTATGCGGAGCAAATCGTTGCTGTTGTTTTTATTCCAATCTTTTTTTAAACTAATTTATGGAAATTACTATGGAGAATCTTCATAGAAATTTAATCTCGGCAAATTTAATATAGAAAGAATATTCTTATTAAAGGTTTGTGACTAGAATATATTTGGTAAAAATAGGGATTTATACGTATTTATACGCCAATAAATATAAATTTGAATTTAACTAATAATGATAAATTATGTGTGCTTGAAATTTAAATTAAATGTAGAAATAAATTGAGCAACAATTAAAGGAAATATGAAAGAAAGTTAGAAAAAGTAATAACTTATACTAATGGGTAATAAATATGAATTGAATTTAGGGGTCACAAATAATTAATATAATAGAAAAGGTTGTAACTCTAATCAACTAGCTGTAAATGTAAAATGAATTTAGGAGTTATGAATCATTAATAGGGTAAATGAATTAATAAGACTAATAAATCTGGATTTTCATATTAATAACTATGGAATAGTTAGAAAAGGTTGCTAATTGGAAATCAGTAAATATACACAAATGTCTTTGAAAATATCCGTTAGAGTTATTATGGACAAGTCAACATTTATGGAATGAACAATAAAAGGGGATTTATAGGTATTGAATATTTAAGGTAAATCATAGAGCCTTAAAAAAAAGTAGATTAGTAAGGTAAGTCTAATATTTAACCCAGGAATAGTAAGGCGTAGAAAAATATGGCCTAAAGATTTAAAAAAGCTTAGGATAGCTAATTGGACTTAGTAGGTTAGGATTCGAGATTAGTATAGTTACACAACGGAAGTCTTTCCTTCTCATTAAGGCTATCGACAGTTGCGTACACTTGCTACTGATGTGAGACATTAGTAATCGTAGAACCTGTGGGAATCAATTATGTGAATATAGGACCTGCTTAGGGGTTAGAAGTATTAAGTGGTCGTTTAAGAGCCAGCCCTTTTCCTAATTAAAAAGTATTAAATTGTCCCGGTGATGTACACATGAATGTGTATATTTTTACTTCCATATTTAGTCTAATTTAGTTAAATAAATGAGTATATATGGTATTTTAACATGTTTAAACCAAAATCTTAATTATTTTCAAAACATCATTTATTCATCTTCATATAGGGGTAAATGGTCATTTTTGTGTATGAATTAATTTAAGAATATTTATTTGCACATTTTATTTTTATTTGTAGGAATTTGGATGGAAAAATATGAAGTGGGTTCATGAAAATATGTATGCACAAGGGAAGAAGGAAAATGACGATGGAAATAAATCAACTAATGTAACATGGAGGACCCCACCTACCCACTTACCTTGATCTACAATAGGAGCTAATGCACATGTTAGTGGACATTCAAGCTACATGTACATTTAAATGGAGGATTATGCTCAGGCTAATGGTTACTTGAAGGTTACATTTGCTAAAGGGGTAATTTGTGTAGTCCCCTAAAATATGCATAAGGGTTTTAGGCTTGTATAAATACACTCTCATGTAATGAGGCTCTTAGCACCTCCTCTTTAGTCAGTTTAGTTATATACAAAAATTGTAAATATAACTATCTTTCTCTCTTTCTTTGCTTATTAGTCTTTTCTCTCTTATGTAATTTTCTTAATTCAATTTAATTCACGCTATTTTAATTCATGATCTTTTCTTTTATGTTAGTCACTTAGATTTAATTTATGCAAGTAGTTTAATTCTCGTTTTATTTTAATTACCTTTCATTTTCTTGTTTATGTTTATGTTGCAATCTACATTTATTGAAATGATAACAAATATGAGAAGCTAAACCTCTTCAGTTTTGGGGTAATGAAGCTCTCTAAATCATGTATATTCAACATAATGATCTCATTTGATTTTTTTTTGTGCTTAATGGAATGTTTGATTTGGTAAAAAATTTGTTGTTGAGCTTTGGATTTTATAGCCTATGTTATTGACACCAAATAGACTATGCTTAAACAAACATAAATACAAATTACCTCTTCATCTGCTTATTATGTTGGTAATGAAGTGGATTTTAGAATCAAAATTTGATGATCTATATTACTAATCAATGTAAATAGGTCATGGTTAGAATACTTTTATTTTTAACTTCATTATCGTTTTCATGAGAGTTAACAAGTGGTTTGGAGGGAGTATTAAAGTTTGATGGTTTAGGTTGGGCCAACTAGTAGCACAAATAGGTCATACTTGTGATAAACACCTCAGCTAAATTCATTAATGACCAAAAAGAGAGATCATAATTTCATTATGTTGATTTATGTGATCATGAGAAGGGATTTGCCTCTAAATTGCCTTCTACTCTCATATTTTTATTCACTTTTTGTTTTTGCTTGTTTTTATAAATTTGTAGTTAGTGCATCTCAAATTCTTGGTTTAGTTTGATTGAGTAGAATTTTAAATCAATACAATTTCCTGTGGATTGACACGTACTTGCCACGTACTAAAATTATACGTCATGCGCTTGCGGTGGTTTTTATCACAATTTTTCAGCGATTTTCTAATCCAATAGGAAATACGTCAGAATCAATAAGTTTTCGGTGTCGTTTTGGGGAATTAATTTACTTTAAGTTCTCTTCATTGAATTATTTTTGTTTGATTTTAGTATGTTTTCATTTTACATTTCATTTTGCATTTAAAAACTAAATTTGTGTTGTGTGTTTGGTTGTGATTTTTGTGTTCATTGTGTTTATGTGCGATTTTTGTAGTTTCATTTGCATTTACAATTCTCTTATAAATAAACATTGCACACTTCTACTTGAATCTCCATTTTAGTTTGTGTTTTAGCTTTTGGTTCATTGGCATTTTACTTTGCACACTTTCTTTTTGCATTTGATATAAAAAACAAACAATCTTCTTTATAAAAAAAGAACATTGCATTTTATTTCATCTTCAAGTTTGTTTAAATTTCAATTACACTTTTTTCAATTACATTTCATTTCATTTACAGTTGCATTTTTGTACATATACAATTTCTATTTAAAAAATAACATTACACGGTGCACACAAAACCCCCGACAGCAACCATCCTCCCCACTATCAAACCGAATCACACCTCCTTCTTCCTACACGCGACCTCCAAACCACCTCTCTTTTTGCCTCTTCCACTATGCACTATATATGCATTCATAATCCCCTCCCTCTACCACCTCAATTCCACAAGTTTTGTGTTGAAGTGTGCCTGAATACATAACATTTCCACAAAACTCTTTTACTTCTCTGTTTACCCCAACCTGAATATTTCAATCACCACTTCTAAAACTTCGTACCTCTGCTACCCATCGGCAAACATCTGACCATCCCCTCTGCCTGCATTTCTGCCACTATCCATAACAAGCCTGTGCCCTTGCACATACCACAGAACACCTCATCCTTCCATATTTGATTATCACTACTACAAAACATACTTCACATCAAAGACACCGCGACGACCAGAAATTTTTGGATATTTGAAATTGGAATATTTAATGGATTTTATATATTTAAAAGGTTAATTTAAACTTAAGTTTCAAATATCTCCATTTATTGGATAATTAAATTTTTGAATTTAATAAGTGAAAATTGGTAAAATATGAAATCTGGAGTTTTAAGCTCGTTAAAAATAATTTGAAGGCTTGTAAAAATTATATTGATGATATTGGAAATAATAGAAGTTTTAAATTGAATTTGGAAATGCTTTGTTCTGTTTTAAATTTATATATTGTTTAAGTTGACATTTAAAAATAGCCTTTCGAGGCACAGTCTTGGAATTCGATGAAACCTGTTTCGTTGGATCCGTAATAATGTATTATTATTGTATTTTAAATTTCGTAGTGTTTGGAGTTTTCGTTTGATCATACGATAAGTAAACTTGCTGAAATCTATATCGAAAATTTAATATAATTGAGTCCAAAAAAGCTATCTTCTCCATACGATCGAGTTAGGACTCAAAACCTTTTCCATCATGTTCGTAATAGGGGTATAACATTATAAACGCCTTGCGGCACGCCTCAATAGGGAGTCATGATTTTTCTATATGTTATTGGGACATTTGGAATAAAAATCTAGTTAAAAATCAAATCAGCCACCTCCTTTTTGAAACATACACGTTTCAACTCCAACATGCCACCTGCCACACATGCCTCATTCTCCTTTTTTTCTTTTTATTAACCAAACCAAAATGAACGATTTCCTCTCCAGTTCAATTCTATTCAAAATCAAAATTGAATCCTCAAAAAATAAAGAAATGGCCACCTCTTTTTCTCCAGATGAAATTCATTTCTGTTTTTAAAAAAAGAATTCGTTCAACAACCATTGCGATTGGAATCACTTGAGATTCAGGCATGGAAAATCGATGGGGGAAGACTTTGGCAAGTGACGCTCATACCAGGGTGAGATTCTGTCTCTAGTCGAGATCGTTCGCGGCGCAGTGAACGACTTTCGATTTGTGAAGGAAGTTAGGAATCGATGTTTGGGAGTGTCGCGTGTAGGAAAGAGGATCCGCGATTGGAGATCGCAATCTCATGAAGATTAGATGGTTCGGCAACGATCGTCGAACAAAGCTCGAGAGGGGGGACATCAACGAATCTTGTCGCGGTAGTGAAGGCACGCTTGCAAGGAAGCTAGGTTGGGGACGCATATGCGGGAGCTTGTCGAGGCTACAGTCGAAGAAGGGAGGCTCGTAATGTGGCCGTGGTTAGGGCAGTTCGTCTGGAATTTGGGGGAAGGTATTTTCTGATTTTATTTAATTTTTTTGGTTTGAGAAAATAAATAATAAATGTATAACAGTAAGATATAAACTTTTTTTAGATTTTTATACAGTAAAGTAGCCATTGTTGTTATTTGCAGGAAATAGAAACTAAATAAATATATAAGTTTAAAACAAAAAGGGAAGTAGTTGTAAGTTTATAAAACGAATATTACTCAATTTAAAGATTTATATACAATTTGTATATATATGCAGTCAATCATATTTCTGTTATTATTTTCAAAATAAATAAAATAAAAGGAGGTAGATTTTTAAAGTGTATATAGATTATTTTCTTAGTTTATGCAGATTCAAAGAGAAATAAATTAAATAAATATACATATATAAATATTTTTAATTACTAATTTAATTTAAAAATAATGCTTTATAGAGATTAATTTGTTTAATAAACTTGTTTAATTACTTTAGTCATTAAAATTATTTTATTAAAAGAAATTTGGTTAAAAATAAATTATTGGTTTAAACCCAAATTATTGGCTAAATTAAATGAATAAATAGTGATTAATTTTTTGACTAATTAAAATATTAATAAACCGTACAAATGTTTGTACAGGGTCTAAAATTATGAAGAAACAAGCCGGATTGGAAGTGGATTGCAAACAAAAACAAAGGTGAGTTAATCTCACTCATTGGATTACCATTTAAATTTAAATTATTGGTTACTTGATTGCATTAATAATTATTATCAGTCTGGACGTGATAGTATATATATTGTAGTATATATAGTATATATTGGAGTGATTGATTTCCTGCATTATATAGTGTATGAGACCCAATGCGCCCCGCGTAATAGCAGATGACCCTTCATACCGCGATATCCCGCCTTGAAGTGGGATCGGTATTTTAAATTGTTGTGCTAAC
The DNA here is from genome assembly GCA_030737815.1 of Allium fistulosum. Lineage (NCBI taxonomy): Eukaryota > Viridiplantae > Streptophyta > Magnoliopsida > Asparagales > Amaryllidaceae > Allium > Allium fistulosum. The sequence continues at coordinate 1,034,064,987 of CM060907.1, read as the reverse complement.
ATCTGTGGATGCAGGGAAATAGGTTGGAGGGATCCAACTGGATTCCTCAAAGTAGTGGAATTTATTTTTATGTCTATTGTTTTATTTGATAATCTATGATAGATCGTATTGATTATATCAGTTTTAAAAATATTGAATGCTATGGTTTGACTGAATATATTTTGGGTATATTGAGATAACAAAAATATAAAGATTGAATTTTTTTAAAGGAAAATAAAAGAGGGAATTTTAAGTAAAATAATTATAGAGAATTTGGATGAATTTAAGAATGAAACTGGGAAGGAATAAAGGTTTGTTTTTAAATTCTGATAAATAAATCCCAAGTATGGGAAAATAGATTTTTGAATAATTGAAAATAAATAAATTTTAAGGGCTTAAGTGGTATTGTTTAAAAAAAATTAAAGAATTTATTTTTAAATTCAAGATTTAAATGGTTTGGGAAGAAATAAAAGAATAATTTTGAAATAAAGTATGAAATTGGTATTTTCAGTTTAAATAAGATTTTAATTCATAATAAAGGAGTAAATCTGAAATTAATGGGTTTTGAAATAAATTGAGTAAGTAAAGGAATTTATTTTTAAATGGAGTAAATTTTGGAAATCAATTTGGAAATTGATTTAGTGTTTAAAACTGTGTTTTAAAAGGAAAATGAAACTATGGAATTTATAAACTGGGTTTATAAAGTGAAATAAAATATCAGTGGATATTTGAAAGTATAAATTCTCGGTGGGAATTTATAAAGGAAAGGGTAATTGTTTTAAAAATAAATAGTGGTTTTATTTTAAAAGGTGGAAAGGAAAATTTACGGGATTGAGACGTAAATTAAATTGGAAATAAACCAAGAAGGATTTATAAATGGTTAGACGGTTATATTGAAATTGAAAGTGAAATTTCTTGAAAAGCCAAGTGTATTTCCAAAGAAAGATTTTTAAGTATAAATTAGAAGTTTTAAATGTTTTAAAGAAGAATGTTTTCTTTTGAGAAGTTTATTATTTAAATTGTTTTAATAAAGTAAATATTTATTAATTTAGTTATAGTAATAATTATTTTAAAGGTTTAACTTGTTTTATGATTTAAAAGATAATTATTTAATATTTATATCTTATAGAATAATTTTAAATTTTAAATTTGTTTTTGGCTTAAGTTTTACATGAAAAATTATTATTAAATTTCATAACTATTATTTTAAAGAAAGTGTTTTAAATAGTTTTTATTTTAAGTGTTTTAAAGTATATATTTTGGATAAAGTGATTTAAATTTATTTTAAATCTAAGTATTAAGACTTGGTGATTTCTAATGGAAATAAAACGATTGGGTGAGAATTTATTCCGCGTGAGAAAAAATGATTTGAAAACTATTTTCAAAAGGGTGAAGTGTGGAAAAATATCATGCAAAGATATTTTGAAATAAATAATTTGAGAAATTATTAAGGCTGATGGTTGTTGTGGATGTTATTTGATAGTTAAATAACCAACTATCAATATTGGCCAACGCGCTGATTGTTTCGAAGAGACTGGGATGGGATTAATTTCTTGAAAACTACTTCGATCTGGTTTGAACGTTTTCATGAGGAAGACAAGAGCTTGGTGTCGAAGATGGAGCAATGAAGTACAAGGGCTAATCACTACTAATCCTGAGGGTGATTCCAAAATGGATGTAGTAGGAGTAGTGCCTTTGGTTCCGTTCGGACTCGGAACGGACTTGTATGGATGAATGCTATCAGAACATCGTCAGGAGGACAATGAGCATTCTAAGTGAGATGTGTTCTAAAAAGGTAACGCATAGCCTCGAGCCTCATCAACCGGGAATGGCTAAAATAGGGGAGATGCAGCAAGGCTAAGTGGCTAGCAACCAATTAAGGTAAGGTCATCCCTATCTAGATGTCCCTTTATTTTGGCAGTGTGGGCAGTTGCTGATCCCAACCGTGGGGTAATCTTATTTGGACTATCCAGTATGAGGTAGCTTCAGTCTTGTGTAGCAGGGGATCAGGGTGGATCCTTGGTACGCTGATCTAGGCCAGGTACTGTGATGGGCGGTATCCAATAGCCCTGCTATTGTATGGAATCCAATCTCCAATAAGCGCCTGTACGGTATTGATTGTGCCCAACTATTGCTGGAACGTGAGATGCAAGCAGTTCAGCAAGATTCTATTTTACTTTCTATAGACACTATTATAATATCAGACGAATTTGGTAAAAATGTTTTGGTTACCGTAAGGTAAAAACCTGGCATGTTTATTTTTGGTGTGGTCTTACGAGATACCTTTGATTTCAAAGGATTTTGGAAACTTTAATAATCCAATTGGGTGTGTTTTCTCACTCTGGTTTTCCAGACTGTCTCGGGTGTTATTTCGCTATAATCTCGGGTCAGACCGAGTATTATAGATACAGGGAAGGATGCTGTGGAATTTAGGAGACGAGCTGGATGGCGAGACGTATCACACGTATTTGATGAATATTCCGGTTTGTATGATTAACTGCATAGTCATTTTTGTGAGGACAGGTTATGGTAACTGTATCGACCCAAAATTTCATCCTCGTAAATTCTAGATTGTTAGAGAAAAGAAGAAGAAGGTAGAAGAAGAAGAACAGAAAACAACAGCATCTCACATTCGCAGCGGATTAAATATAATAACAAATAATAGCATTTATACAAAGAAAAGCTGTAATTGTTAGATTACATACATTTCGTCAGAGTTACTGTTAACCCGCCTTTTGGCAAGGCCACGGACAGACAGGTTTAACTTAATCAACTGCATGTTCGTCGAGGCTAGAGTACGATGGATTCAGTCGACTGGATGGATGGATGACGCAACGTGCGTGGGAGATGGAAATATGATTGGATAAAGATGAATCAACTATAATTTGGGTCTAGGAAACATGGTTCGGCATTAAACATGGTTCGGCATGATGGAGGTTCAGCACATATGGTTCGTCTTGCATTCACGTTCGAATAGCATTCAAGAGTACTCGGCATACATAGAGCGTCCGACATACATGAGTGGTTCGGCATTCCATGAAGCATTCGGCATCCAGGTGGCGTTCGGTGTCAAGATACGCTCGGCATCTCGGAAGCACTCGGCATTCGGAAGCGCTCGGCATTAAGGAACGTTCGGCATCGAGAGACGTTCGGCAAGGTATTACGTTCGGCATGTACGAACGTTCGGCATGGCAGAATTGTTCGGCCTAAGTATCGTTCGGTCGAGAGATGGTTCGACCTTGATAGAGTTCGGCCAGAGTATCGTCCGGCCTATGTTTTATTCGGCAATCAGTCGTTCAGCACGAATACACTGGATCGGCCTCCGGTATCGTTCAGCGAAAATGCCTCCCACGGCATTCAGGGTGTTCGGCCTCACTTCTGTTCGGCATGAGGAGATCGTTCGGCATTCACACCTTGTTCGGCATTCAGTGTTCACTATCTATGGTTCGGCATATGGAGACCACTCCATTATGGGCTGAGGTATTCAGCTACCAGGCCCAACAGGGAAGTCCAACCCATCTTTGACTATAAATAGAGAGGCAGGGGCACAGTGAAAAGGGATCTTCTTCCTGCTCTCTTACTTTCTCTTTTCGAAGGCTAAGGCAACTCTGTCATTTTGTAACTGTAATCGATTATTACAGCAATAAAAAGCAAACTTCTGGAGTGGACGTAGGCCGGAGTTAGCCGAACCACTATAAAATCTGTTGTTCTTTACTGCTTTCATTTCAGTTTTAACTATTCTTCAAATTATTACTCTCTACATACATTCTATCTCTGAGCTGTGACTGGTATTTGGTGCTTTCATCTGGATTTGGGGGTTAGTGACCAATTTTGGCGCTAACACTTTGGTGCTTTCAATGAGAACTGAACTCAGGAACTTTGGAGTTAAGAACTTGGATCCTAGAAAGCAATGGCTAGACCACCAGAGGAACTCAACCAGCGGACAGATGGAGTGATTCAGCAGGGGGCAGCTCCCAATCAACAAACAGTTAACAATCTAGATGGACCTAGACTCGGGGGCACACCACCAGGTAATGCTGTACCAGTTCATGGAGGGATACTGGATGACGCTACGCGGCCTGACGTCTATAGGAATACAGGAGTACGTGAGGAGGAATATGTGCCATAATTTCCTCGGGGACTTGGGGGGGCAGTCTGGAAACATGGATAGGGGGCAACCCTTGGTTGGAAACACGAGATTGGCTGACATTATCAGGCGGACTACCCGACGGAAGCTCGGGTGGGGGCAAGGATAAAGGGAAAAGGAAGCGCTGGGGAGAACCAAAGTTCTCCACTTACACAGGATTGAACGCAACACTGGAGCGGATATTCTTGGATACTCGAGATCACCTTCCATATCGAAGACCGGCGAGGAGGGAGCCCTCAGAACGAGAAAGGGCATCAGAAAGGCACTGTCTTTTTCATGACCTGGACGGGCATGATACTAACAGCTGCGGGCATTTGAAGGACATAATCGAGGAGCATATAAGGAATGGTCAGTTGCGACAATATGTCAGAGCTCGGACTGCGGCGGTGGAACAGGAGCAGCCACCGCCTACCTTGAACGACGAGGGCACGAGGCCCAGGAATGGTGACCGATTGGTCATCAACTAATCTTGATGGTTTGGAATAAGTAACAAACTTCGGGCAAATGGTTAAATCACTTACTCATGTACGAGGTCGGAGATAACCCTCAGGCATGCTCTGAGATGATGGCTTACCGAGATGCCCTGGTTTGTGAAATTTGTTTTTTCCTTTGACTTGCACATTTGCGTTTTCTGGTTTGGTTTTGGAGTTTGGTTTGAACTCCCTGTTTTGCTCGTTTTCTGGTTTGAATTCGGTTTTGGATGTTTGTTTTTTGGTTTGGATTTTTGATATGGGTTTCTGGTTTTCTATTTGGATTTGGATTTCGGATTGGATTTTGATTGGATTTTCTCTGGATTTTGGCTAAAAGGTCGTCGAGTTTGGACTATGCTCGGCAAGGGTCCGAAGAGACCAGGATTCGGCCTAGGACTTAGGCCATATATTATCGGTTACTATTTTAGGTCGTCGAGCATGGACTATGCTCGGCAAGGGTCCGGAGTGACTAGGATTCGGCTTAGGACTTAAGCCACGGCATTATTCGACGTTCATGGACACTGAACCATGAACACCATGGAATTACTTAACATAGGTCGTCAAGTGTGGATTGCGCTTGGCAAGAACCCGGAGAGGTTACGGATTTGGATGTTAGCTATGAATAGCTAAGGATTCGGACAAGGACCCGGAGCGGTCCCGGATTTGGATATTGACCCGGAGAAGTCACGGATATGGTTATAGGTTATTGAATATGGATGGACTATAACCGGGTTGTCGAGTTCAAATGGGCATGGATTTGGTTACTGGATTCAGAATCGGACATCGACTCGGAACAGTCGCGGAAATGGATCAGGATATGGCCGTGACACTCGGATAAGATGGCTTGGTAATGGATTGGATTATGAATCGGAAAGTATGGATGTGGATAACATACATACTTAGGATATTGGACTTGAGGCTATTCAAAACACACCTTTCAAAGCAAGGCATGTTTTGGGGGGCAAGTGTTAACCCGCCTTTTGGCAAGGCCGCGGACAGACAGGTTTAACTTAATCAACTGCATGTTCGTCGAGGCTAGAGTACGATGGATTCAGTCGACTGGATGGATGGATGACGCAACGTGCGTGGGAGATGTAAATATGATTGGATAAAGATGAATCAACTATAATTTGTGTCTAGGAAACATGGTTCGGCATGATGGAGGTTCGGCACATATGGTTCGTTTGGCATTCACGTTCGAATAGCGTTCAAGAGTACTCGGCATACATAGAGCGTCCGACATACATGAGTGGTTCGGCATTCCATGAAGCATTCGGCATCCAAGTGGCGTTCAACGTCAAGATACGCTCGGCATCTCGGAAGCGCTCGGCATTCGGAAGCGCTCGGCATCAAGGAACGTTCGACATCGAGAGACGTTCGGCAAGGTATAACGTTCGGCATGTATAAATGTTCGGCATGGCAGAATTGTTCGGCCTAACTATTGTTCGGCCTAAGTATTGCTCGGCCGAGAGATGGTTCGGCCTTGATAGCGTTCGGCCAGAGTATCGTCCGGCCTAAGTTTTATTCAGCAATCAGTCGTTCAGCACGAATACACTGGATCGACCTCCGGTATCGTTCAGCGAAAATGCCTCCCACGACATTTAGGGTGTTCGGCCTCACTTCTATTCGGCATGAGGAGATCGTTCGGCATTCACACCTTGTTCGGCATTCAGCGTTCGGCATCTATGGTTTGGCATATGGAGACCACTCCATTTTGGGCTGAGGTATTTAGCTACCAGGCCCAACAGGGAAGTCCAACCCTTCTTTGTCTATAAATAGAGATGCAGGGGCACGGTGAAAAGGGATCTTATTTCTGCTCTCATACTTTCTCTTTTCGAAGGCTAAGGCAACTCTGCCATTTTGTAACTGTAATCGATTATTACAGCAATAAAAAGCAAACTTTTGGAGTGGACGTAGGCCGGAGTTAGCCGAACCACTATAAAATCTGTTGTTCTTTACTGCTTTCATTTCAGTTTTAACTATTCTTCACATTATTACTCTCTACATACATTCTATCTCTAAGCTGTGACTGGTATTTGGTGCTTTCATCTGGATTTGGGGGTTAGTGACCAATTTTGTCGCTAACAGTTACAATCAGTACAAATAGACTAGACATTTATATCAACCTATCCAGACTACAATCAATATAACTTTAATACACAGCGGTAAACCCCATACGTTCTTGCCATCTAGCTCGCCTCCCGAGCTCTAGAATGTCCTAACCTGAAAAGCTGTAATACTCGGTCTGACCCGAGCATTACATCAAAGTAACACCCGGGTCAGGCTGGAAACCAGTGTGAGTAAACCCATCTAACATGAAATACTAATACATAAAACTTATTTTAAAAACCCGGGGTAACTTGTACTTCACTACAGGTTCTTCACTTGTTATAGTCAACACTTATCTCACAAACAATCCATAAGTACCCTTACTTAGTTTTAATGGTCCAGTTTACTTAAATAATTCCATTCCAGCCTATTGATTTCACACATCAAATCTATAAAGAATCATTGTAGATTTCAAATCGAAGTGGTTTCGGGTAATTACTGATACCCGACCCCGGTCTCTTCGAATTCAATGTTAATATATATCCAAGTTGTTTAAGTGAAAACAATACAATTCATATTCAGAGTAACCTATTCACATAGCGATCCCTTTACAGATAGATAATCCATATTCCAAATATCATATCACATAGCATCACAATCACATACCAGGGATAACAAATAATCCAAGGCATTCCATACCATTCAATCGTCCATAAGCAAGATTAATTAGTCACACTATTTCTAATTAATTTAAATAAATTTAAATTAATTACTTCAATCATCTTTAAATCCTGCTCACTCAATATTAATTAATTACAAACCAATTAATTAGTCATCCTTTAATTATTATCTTAATTACATTAAGTAATTAGCCTTTATTTAATTACACAAATTAATTAACCTTCCACCATTCACATTAATTAACCTTTAATTACTCTCATAAATTAATTAACAATAATTTATTACACTGATCCTTAATTAATTACTCTAATTAATTATTCTATAATCACTTACATTGATTAATAATCCTTTAATTAATCAAATTCATTAATTTACTAACCCTTAATTAATTTCCTTAATTAATCAATCCTTAATTAATTACACTAAGTTATTAATCCTTAATTACTTCCATTAAGTAATTATCATTAAATAAATCACATTCAGTAATTACCCATTAATTACCCTCCTTAATTAATGACATAAAGTAATTACTTTCATTATTATCACTAATTAATTTCATTAAGTAATTAACCTTTAATAAATTAATCATCTTATAAATTAATTACCTTAATTAATTAATCACATTAAATAATCAATCTTTTAAATTGATTGCATAAATTAATTTTCCTTTATTAATTATCTTAATGATTAAATTAATTAATTATTTCCTTAACTGATTACATTAATCAATTTAACCATCTCTAATACATTAAATAATTAATACATTATTAAATTTCATCATTTAATTCACCTTTGAAATCATACAGGATTTAACCTTTTGTATAATTACCTAATTACAACAAATTGAAAACATTTTAAACTTTGGAAACTCGTTTTAAACTTGCTAATACTTTGTTTAAAAACTTGGTTTACATTTTTCTTTGAACTTACACATTTTGATAAGCTTTTAATACTTGATCACAACAAAATCACACATACCCGGGCCAAACCCATAAAATTATCGAGACTACCCCATGAATTGTCGCGATTACTTCTGTAACAACCCGAGATTTCGTACCAATTAATTATCGTCTCTAGACGATTAAATCTGGTTGTTAATTGCTGATGGAAGTTTTTAATCGATTGAAAATCTTTTTAGATTTGTAAAATTCTTTAATAAAAGATTGGTTACTTGTTGATGGGCTTTTGAAATGGAGCCCATCCCTTGTTTATTTTGATGGCGTAATATAATTAAACCCGTTCCCCCAATTCTTTTTCTCATTTTCAAAACCCTAAGAATAAACAAACGAAAGAAAATGGCGATTAAAAACTAGGGCTTCGGCTTCGTTCTTTGTGGTTGGCGATTCTGGACTTCGGCTCCTCTAATCTCTGTCGCTCTGGCGAGTCTAGAATTGAGGCTTCGGCTCCTCTTTGCTTGATCTGAATTAGGGCTTCGGCTCTTAGTTGTTTGGGGATTCTGGTTGATGTTCGTTGCCGTAGCTCTGTTGCTTCGCGATGATTGATTTGCTTGCTCGTAGAAGAAGGTGAGTGAAAACTCACATCTAATTCACTCGACCCTGTTGGTTTTCGTTCGTTTCTAGATAACTTCGATCTATTGGTTTGGTTGTGAAAATTGGGTTTTGTCGACTTCAACTTCGTTCGATTTTATCTGATGTTTAGGGGTTTCGACGTTGACCATTTTAAATTGATTGCCATAGTATCGAGTTGTTTTTGGGGTTTCTTCGACTTTGAATGATTTCGCGGTTATCGTGGTTTCGATTTTTGTTGTTCGATTTTCTGACTGCCCAATTTTGTTTATGTGGACTTTGTTCGAACTCATATATTCTTGTGAGGTTGGGTTTCATAGTTCGGTTTTGTGAATTTCTGGTGACTTCGGGATTAACTTTGATTTGTGATAATGTTGGACTCGGCTTTAACTTGATTTTGAATTGAGTCAACTTTGTTGGTCATCACTGTTTGTTCGATTCCGATTTGATTTTGTTCTTAGACTGGAACGATGATTTCTTTTTGACTTTGGCTTGAGAAAACTGTTAATTTTAAACTGCTTGACTAATTAGATGTGACTTCATATATGTGCATATATACAATTGTATGTGTGTATGCATGTATCGTCGAGTCTACACTTACAGTTTTTCTTGTATATTGACGTTGAGCCACTGTCTCACCGTCTCGTACTCAGATTGGTTCATCATGTTGTCTGGTGGACACTTGAAATTTGTCGATATTGATTTCTTTTGTGACTTTGATCACTGACACTGCTTCGAGCTCTTATATATGTATATATGTAGTTTAAAGCAGTAGCCTTTTTGGGTGGTGTTCACTGGTCTCTCTGGTACACTTTGTTGTACCTGTTTGTAACTATAGTTTCATTGTCTCATTCGATCTTCTTGTGCGCGTTTGTAACTTAGCTTTTTGTTTCATACAGTGGTTGTTCCACTATATATTCATTTTGATGGTCATTTGCTGTTGCATCCCTTGTGCTGTTGACAGGTGCATTGTCTTTGTCTTTGTACCTGTTTGCAACTGTAGTTTCATTTCTTGGGATTTAACAGTTTTGTATTTGAGTTCGAGTCTTGATCCAGTTGGGTAATTTGCACACTGGTGTCACTTTTTCATTTGGACTTGAGTCACTTGAGTTTGCACATTCATATATACTTGTCCACCTATGCTCTGTGTAAAGGCTTCACTGCATCTTGAACTTGAGTCATTGACTTGATAGTGTTGCAGTGATACTCTGAATTTTTGGTCAAGACCATTTGCACTTGAGTTGAATCTGATTTGGATTCGATCTTGTGAATATTTGTGAATTTTTAATGTGTACATGTGTGCACATTGTCCATGTCTGCCTGCTTTGACATTTGAGGCCGTGGCATTGAGATTTGAATCTTCATTTGATTTTGGTTCGTTGATTTTTTGTGTATTTCGGGTTGTAGTGGTGAGGCAGTATACGCGTGCGTATACTGCAGCCCTACCAGAATTGATGTTTTAAATTGATTATTTTGTGTTGTCTAATTATCTTCTAGATAATTAGATTATGAGTTTCTAAATATTTATTTAATAATAAGATTTTGTTATTAATTGTCGTTTAGACAATTCTGCTGTTTTCTGAATTATCTGCATTGGTAATCTTTTATCTATCTTTGTTGGTGATTTGGATTAGCTGATTTATTGTTTAACACTGTTTAGTGTTATATCTGTTGTTATTTGGTTCTCTTACCGAGGAGTCGGATATACGAGATTTCTGTGACTGTCGTCTTTTTGATATTGATTATTATTGCTTCCGTGCATTAATGACTGAGTTTGAATTAGACTGACCTGTGTATTATTTTCTTTTGAATTTAATACTCGGGTCAGACTCGAGTTATTTCAGGTTGTAGATTTCCTGCTTTGAGTTGCTGTTGAGCTATGAAGACTTTTCATATCTTTTGAAGGGGTCTTCGTCTTTTTGTAGTAGTCAGTGTATTGTTTTAGGTTGATATGTATTCATGTATATTAGTCGATAATGTATTTGTATATATAACTTCCAGAGTCGACAGTTGTAGTTGTATCATTTGTATTGTGTCAAATGTATTGTAACTGACATCAGTTATTATATATATGAGACTTTTTGTTCTATCTGTGTTCCGCACTTATATTATCTGTGTTATTTTTATATTTATTGTCCTAAACTATTATAGCCACTGTGTAGTAGCTTTGAGTTTGTATCGGAATGTCGGATTTCCTCCTGAAATAAAAATGCATGTTATACTATCTGACATATCGGTGCTTGCACAAAGCAATTACACGGATGGTCGCTCCTCAACAGCCTTATTCTCCGTGCTAGTTGACAACATTACACCATAGTGTTCTTGGCTAGCGTAGGCATAGAGGTGGGGCGTCACAGCTTGGTATCAAAGCCTGGGGTTTAGGACAATTATAAAACATAACTTAGATGGAGCATGTGTTACAACTATTTGTCGATGTTTTATCTCTCATCTTTACATATGATTATCTTTGATTGTTAGGTATGAATTCATAACGCTTATTCATGTGCATTTGATTTTGATTTCGTGAAAGTATTTTGGCTTCTGCCTCCGTTTGCTTTGCGAACTCAATTTGGGTTTTTGATGATGAGGATTTTGTTCTTGTGTTTTCGGCTTTGAATTGATTTAGCCGATGTTGATTTTGTTCGAATTTTCCCAATTAAAGCTATTTTGACCTCTGGACTTGGTTCCACTTTTGTGCTATGCTATGGGTGTCATTGTGTACCTGTTACACTATGATGAAAAATAGCTCGATCGGTTGCAAATTGAGTGATTTTGATTTTTACTCATATCTAGTTCGAAACTCAGCGATTTTGAACTTGATATTTTGTGTTTTTCCTCGGCTTGATTTCCATTCGACTTCGGTCACTTTGTTTTTGTGAAATTGCTAATTTCTTGATTTCCATGACTCTGACTTTGTTTGCCGTCGGATTCTTTGATGATGATGTTGATTCATTTTGTGCTCGACAGTGGCCGTTAATTGTTGACTTCGGCATTGACTTGATTCTTATTTTTGTTGAAGTCATTTATGGATTTATGCTCGTTTTGCTTTGTTTTTCCAATTGATAATCAATTCTTCTTTTCCAATTAGTTGTTATCACCTTTGTCAACTTTGATAACTTCTATTTCTGGAATTTTTGGGTATTTCTACTTTGATAAATTTGGAATCAAATTCTTTGGATTTTATTCACGTCTTCGAATGTGAGTTTTAGTGAATTGATTTGGTTTCCAAAATTTAATCGATTCGTGATCATTTCCCCGATTTGTTGCTATCATTTTCTTTGGGATTTTTATGAACATACGTTTTGATGGAATCAGTATCGATTTCTTTGGATTATATTCACATCTTTGTATGTGAATTCTTGTGATCGATTGTTTCTACAATCATTTTTGTGATTTGTCACTTTGAAAATATAAAGGTTTTCTATACTAGTAGTAAATATTAAAATCCTTTTCTCCAAACGATTTCAAAACTATTTTACTACAAAGCTCTTTTCCTAAACCATTTTCTAATCTATTAGTATATACAAACCTTTATTTCACTCGTATGAGAAATTGAATTAAACGGCTTAGTAAAACAAGTGGTATGAAACGCTTGCGTTTACTTCGTCGGTTAACTCCTGGACTTGTTCGATTGAACATTTTGTGACAACTTTCTAGTGAAGATCTACAGTTTGTTCATAAATATTTGAGTTAAGCAAGTGGTTATGGGACATGAAGTTTAACTCTTATATTCACTAACTTAGTGTAATTGACACTTCTTGATGATCATGACGATCATTTTTGTGATTTCATTTAGACTAGCAATTGTGCGATGTCTTTTTGTCTGCGAGGAAGACTAGACCCCGCTTTTGTGATGTTTCGCCATCACCTATGTGGGGTAGCGCCCCACGGTCTTCGGGCCATTCCTGTGTGGAAATTTAATGGATAGCTTCCATGAGATAGCTTCTCGTTCCTGTGTGATACGCGTCGGTGAGTTTTCATGCTCCCATTTTGTGATAGGCCTTCCCCTTTTTATGATTTAGACTAGCGATTGAGTGATGTCTCTTTGTCTGCGAGGGAGACTAAACTCCGTTTTTGTGATGTTTCGCCATCACATATGTGGGGTAGCGCCCCACGGTCTTCGGGCCATTCCTGTGTGGAAATTTAATGGATAGCTTCCATGAGATAGCTTCTCGTTCCTGTGTGACGTGCGTTGGTGAGTTTTCATGCTCCCGTTCATGTGTTAGGCCTCCCCCCTCTTTGTGTTTTCTGGATTTCGTGTGTCGATTTCTAGAATTTTTGTGATTTTTGGATTTCGTGTGTCGATTTCTAGAATTTTTATGTTTTCTGGATTTCTTGTGTAGATTTCTAGAATTTGTGTTTTCTGGATTTCTTGTGATGATTTCTAGAATTTGTGCTTCACCAATTTTCGTGATTTCTATTGATAAGTTTTATCAATTTTTGGTGTATTGGTGAATTCGTGTGTCATTGACTTGTTATGAATACAAGTTTAGGGTATGGTATCCCTTTCTATCTTTGAGAAGATTCTTGTGACATTTTTGATGAATGAAAATTCATTGGTATTATATTTTGATGCCAGTTATTTTGATGAGGTTTTGACGTGTTAACTTCTGTAACCGTCAATTTTAAAATGGATTTACAAGCGGTTCTCCCGCAATGCTGATTTTGTTGTCCGTTTTTACGGTATTTTGAGAAGTGCAATTTCCTTATCAAAGTTGCTACTGATATTGCTAATTTAATCACGTGTTTTCAAAATTCATTATTTTTAAAAATTGTTTCAAAATAAAAATTGTTTTCAAAATTTTTACAGTTTACGCTTTCAAAAGAATGAGGAAGCGATTTAAACGTTTCAGCAAAATCGAGGACTATGACCCCTTTCTTTTGCTGATTCGCTTAATTCCGGACTTGTTCATTTGAGAATGTGAAATGTTATATTTTAGAATACACAATTTTGCACTTTCAAGGAAACGATAAAGAGATTTAAACGATTTAGCAAAAGTACGGAGTATGGACCATACTTTTACTATTTCGGTTAATTCCGGACTCGTTAATTAAATATTTGTGATTTCTGATTATCGTTTTTGATAATCGGATATTTGTGATTTGTGATTATTGTTTTTGATAATCGGATATTTGTGATTTCTGATTATCATTTTTGATAATCGGATATTTGTGATTTCTGATTATCGTTTTTGATAATCGGATATTTGTGATTTCTGATTATCGTTTTTGATAATCGGATATTTGAGATTCTAATTATCGTTTGAGATAATTAAATATTTTTCGATTTGATTATCGTTTGTGATAATTGAATACTTGTGATTTGTGGTTTAATTATCGTTTGAGATAATTAAATATTTGTGATTAGAAAATTCGATTATCGTTTTTGATAATTGAATATTTGCGATTTGAGATCTGATTATCGTTTTGATAATTAGGTAATTGATAACTATGTTGATTTTATTGAATTGATGTTTTCTACCTATCTCTGTTGATAGTTAGAGTTTGCTGATTATAAAGTTAGTGTTTTCTACTTATTTGCTGGATAACTAGATATTTGCAGTTTTGCGATTTGCGAATTTTGTTTTCTAATTATCTTTGTTGATAATTAGATTTTGCTATTTTCTAATTATCGTATCGATAATTAGATATTGTTGTTTTGTGATTTCCGAATTCTAATTGTCTAATTGATAGTTATATTTTGTTGAGAACTGTGAATTTCTTTTATGAAATTAAAAGATTTCTTTGATGTTTGAATTCTCTACCTTTATTTTTCTAGCTTAACCAGTTTAGGTTAGAAAATTTATTGTTAATGACGACCTTAATTATAAAAATTGCGGGGACGCAATTTCTATAAGGAGGGGAGTCTGTAACAACCCGAGATTTCATACCAATTAATTATCGTCTCTAGACGATTAAATCGGGTTGTTAATTGCTTATGGAAGTTTTTAATCGATTGAAAATCTTTTTAGATTTGTAAAATTCTTTAATAAAAGATTGGTTACTTGTTGATGGGCTTTTGAAATGGAGCCCATCCCTTGTTTATTTTGATGGCGTAATATAATTAAACCCGTTCCCCCAATTCTTTTTCTCATTTTCAAAACCCTAAGAATAAAAATACGAAAGAAAATGGCGATTAAAAACTAGGGCTTCGGTTTCGTTCTTTGTGACTGGCGATTCTGGACTTCGGCTCCTCGAATCTCTGCCGCTTTGGCGAGTCTAGAATTGAGGCTTCTGCTCCTCTTTGCTTGATTCTGAATTAGGGCTTCGGCTCTTAGTTGTTTGGGGATTCTGGTTGATGTTCGTTGCCGTTGCTCTGTTGCTTCGCGATGATTGATTTGCTTGCTCGTAGAAGAAGCTGAGTGAAAACTCACATCTAATTCACTCGATCCTGTTGGTTTTCCTTCGTTTCTAGATAACTTCGATCTATTGGTTTGGTTGTGAAAATTGGGTTTTGTCGACTTCAACTTCGTTCGATTTTATCTGATGTTTAGGGGTTTCGACGTTGACCATTTTAAATTGATTGCCATAGTATCGAGTTGTTTTTGGGGTTTCTTCGACTTTGAATGATTTCGCGGTTATCGTGGTTTCGATTTTTGTTGTTCGATTTTCTGACTGCCCAATTTTGTTTATGTGGACTTTGTTCGAACTCATATATTCTTGTGAGGTTGGGTTTCACAGTTCGGTTTTGTGAATTTCTGGTGACTTCGGGATTAACTTTGATTTGTGATAATGTTGGACTCGGCTTTAACTTGATTTTGAATTGAGTCGACTTTGTTGGTCATCACTGTTTGTTCGATTCCGATTTGATTTCGTTCTTTGACTGGAACGATGATTTCTTTTTGACTTTGGCTTGAGAAAACTGTTAATTTTAAACTGCTTGACTAATTAGATGTGACTTCATATATGTGCATATATACAATTGTATGTGTGTATGCATGTATCGTCGAGTCTACACTCACAGTTTTTCTTGTATATTGACGTTGAGCCACTGTCTCACCGTCTCGTACTCAGATTGGTTTATCATGCTGTCTGGTGGACACTTGAAATTTGTCGATATTGATTTCTTTTGTGACTTTGATCACTGACACTGCTTCGAGCTCTTATATATGTATATATGTAGTTTAAAGCAGTAGCCTTTTTGGGTGGTGTTCACTGGTCTCTCTGGTACACTTTGTTGTACCTGTTTGTAACTATAGTTTCATTGTGGCATTCGATCTTCTTGTGCGCGTTTGTAACTTAGCTTTTTGTTTCATACAGTGTTTGTTCCACTATATATTCATTTTGATGGTCATTTGCTGTTGCATCCCTTGTGCTGTTGACAGGTGCTTTGTCTTTGTACCTGTTTGCAACTGTAATTTCATTTCTTGGGATTTAACAGTTTTGTATTTGAGTTCGAGTCTTGATCCAGTTGGGTAATTTGCACACTGGTGTCACTTTTTCATTTGGACTTGAGTCACTTGAGTTTGCACATTCATATATACTTGTCCACCTATGCTCTGTGTAAAGGCTTCACTGCATCTTGAACTTGAGCCATTGACTTGATAGTGTTGCAGTGATACTCTGAATTTTTGGTCGAGACCATTTGCACTTGAGTTGAATCTGATTTGGATTTGATCTTGTGAACATTTGTGAATTTTTAATGTGTACATGTGTGCACATTGTCCATGTCTGCCTGCTTTAACATTTGAGGCCGTGGCATTGAGATTTGAATCTTCATTTGATTTTGGTTCGTTGATCTTTTGTGTATTTCGGGTTGTAGTGGCGAGGCAGTATACGCGTGCGTATACTGCAGCCCTACCAGAATTGATGATTTAAATTGATTATTTTGTGTTGTCTAATTATCTTCTAGATAATTAGATTATGAGTTTCTAAATATTTATTTAATAATAAGATTTCGTTATTAATTGTCGTTTAGACAATTCTGTTGTTTTCTGAATTATCTGCATTGGTAATCTTTTATCTATCTTTGTTGGTGATTTGGATTAGCTGATTTATTGTTTAACACTGTTTAGTGTTATATTTGTCGTTATCCGATTCTCTTACCGAGGAGTCGGATATACGAGATTTCTGTGACTGTCGTCTTTTTGATATTGATTATTATTGCTTCCGTGCATTAATGACTGAGTTTGAATTAGACTGACCCGTGTATTATTTTCTTTTGAATTTAATACTCGGGTCAGACCCGAGTTATTTCAGGTTGTAGATTTCGTGCTTTGAGTTGTTGTTGAGCTATGAAGACTTTTCATATCTTTTGAAGGGGTCTTCGTCTTTTTGTAGTAGTCAGTGTATTGTTTTAGGTTGATATGTATTCATGTATATTAGTCGATAATGTATTTGTATATATAACTTCTAGAGTCGACAGTTGTAGTTGTATCATTTGTATTGTGTCAAATGTATTGTAACTGACATCAGTTATTATATATATGAGACTTTTTGTTCTATCTGTGTTCCGCACTTATATTATCTGTGTTATTTTTATATTTATTGTCCTAAACTATTATAGCCACTGTGTAGTAGCTTTGAGTTTGTATCGGTATGTCGGATTTCCTCCTGAAATAAAAATGCATGTTATACTATCTGACATATCGGTGCTCGCACAAAGCAATTACACGGATGGTCGCTCCTTAACAGCCTTATTCTCCGTGCTAGTTGACAACATTACACCGTAGTGTTCTTGGCTAGCGTGAACATAGAGGTGGGGCATCACAACTTCTACTACGAGTCCTACCATGATTTTCCACGAACCCGACCCGATAAATCCTCGTCTTCCCCAAACAAACATCAACCATGATATCCCAAATGCACGTGTGCACGTGCACGACCGCCCTGACCATCTCCGATCGCCACCGTGATCCTCCACAAGTCGACGACGATCACTTCGACAAGAGCGACCCACCAGAATTCCGAATCCCTAATGAAAATAAAAAACGATCAACTCGAACCCATCAGGCAGAAAACTCGATCATCAACCACCTCAAATTCTCCCACCTCCGATCATTTGGAACTTCGCCCTCACGTCCATAACCTCGCCTTGCTCCCCTCTTTCATTTCCTCTAGCACCGATCAAGTTCGACACACCGACGAGGCCAAATTGGCCCTGAAATCAAACTCAGCCAAAACATAGCTTAAACCCTAATTCGCCTGAGCCCGACCACCTCGGTGATCTAGAATCCCTTCAAAAAAATTTCCCATTATCACTCATCAATGAACAATCTCTAGACTCAGGCCTGACGAACAGTTCGTCGCCGTTCATCTGAAATTGACAAATAACTCAAAACCGTTCCATTCGAGAATTCCTCATCTTTACAAACTTAAAAATCACAAATTGATTATGAAAATTCATCATTTTTCAATACTAATCTATTCTTATAATCAAAACTTAAATTTTAGATCTTTGATTTTACTGACTAAAGTTGATTTCCATTTCCAAAATATTTACTAAATATTTCTTTTTGGATTTTATTTTTAAAAATAATGTTACATTCATTAAATCATTTCATCTTCAGTGATCTTGACCCAACATTTTATCTATGAAGAGAAATGAATTTGTTTAGGCGATTTGTGCCTGAAGTTAAACAGAGGAAGATATATATTCATATTCTCAGTCATGCACACATCTTACAGAGAGTTTCAACTATTTTCAGTTCAAAAACATTCATGCAAATCTTATTTACCCCATTACTATACAAGTTTATCATATGCATCATGTATTTAAACCAATTTAAGCCCAAAAAAATTTAACAGAAATTTACTCACAGTTTAAAACAGAGATAAGCTTAATTGAAAAAAATTGGAAGCTGCTTTGATTTCAAACTCGCCTCTTGATTTGATGATCCTGGAAACTGAAGTTGATACTTGTTTTTCTTTGATACCTTCTGGTTTTGTTTCAGGTTGAATTTGGTTCTTGCTTTAGGCTTTGATCAGGTTGTTTCTTTAGCACAGTTTTACAGTTTCCAGAATTTGATTTGAACCTTGGCTTGATTTCAATCCTTTCCAGGTTTTTATGATTGTTTTGATCCTTGTTTCTGGTTTATGTTTTCAATTTTCCAGGTTTAATATTTTGCTCAGTTTGGATTTTGAGACCAAATTAAAGAAAAAAAATGAAGTGTAGGTTTAAATGTGTTTATATAACTCGGTTCATCTGCCATTTCATTAAATTTAAATGTGTAGAGAAATTAAAGGTATGTGACAGTTGTTTATTTCATGTCACAATTAGGCCACACTTGTTTAACTCCTCATCATATGATTTACACTTGTTAAATACATGTTTTATTAATGTTACACATGTTTTTTTGAATTTATTTAATATGTTTTATAATTTTTTTTTATATTTTCAATTAGTTTATTTTCTATTTATTTCAACTATAACATGTATAAATTTAAAAGAAAGTACTTAAACTTTTTTTTTTATCTTTTTCAACTAAAATTATTATATCTAATAAATATTTATCTATAGAGTTTTGAAAAGATAAATTTTCTAAATTTAAATAATTATATCAGGAGATTATCAGCTTAATATTTATCCAAATATACATTTTTATTTTCATAATTATTTATTTAACTTATAAATCAGTACTTCTACAAATTAAATCCAGTTAGTTTATCAATTAAAGATGTCCAAAAATTCGAGTTATCACATTCCTCTCCCCTTAGAATCTTTTCGTCCTCGAAAAGGAACGAAGCCAGAATTTATTCAATAACTTAAAACCAGATAAATTATTCTTTGATTATTTTTAAAACACTTTTAAAATCTGTATAATATTTCAAAAATAGCTTTATAAAAGTGCTTTTTTATAACTCGATGTCTCAAAAAGTCCATCCTTGTTCTCATAGAAATTCGGTCATACGTTGATCAAGCGTAGGACTGAAAATCTATAAGTACTTGGTAAACCCATTTTCAACACCCAATGAAAATACTTGGGAAATATTTTGTTGAAAATATAGAAAACATTTTTGAAACTAGAGGAAATATCTTTGGTGAGAATGCTCTGGAAATCATCACCCCCTCCATGGTCGAAGTTAACCCTATGGTTACGTTGCCATCCCGACAAAATCCATAGATAACTGTAGGCACTCTGCGTCCCTCGATTACGCCATAGAACCCACCACAGATCGCAGTTACATTCCGGTTTACGTTGTCATCACAGCAAAAGTCCATGTCACTGTAGGCATCAGCACCCTCGATTTTTGCTGCCAAATGAAACTTCACCACTCCCACATAGGTCGCAGACTGCATCAGTCAAGTCCCAATGTAGCCTTAGGCTCTCACGGCCTCTCGACTTTCGCTATGTCACCATAGGTCGCAGTCTACCGATGTTACGTTGCCATCACGGCAAAATCAAACATAGATCGTTGGCTCTCAACAGCACACACGACTTCCGCTATGGTTCGCAGTAGATCGCAGCGACGTCGTCACGGCATAACCCAAATGTCTTTGTAGGCATCAACGCCCTCAACTTTCGCTACCCACTACACATAATCCTCAGGAACTTCTGTTTGTCCGGACTTCCTCACAGGATCAACTTTAGAGCCTCCCCTTTAGGGCTCAAGACAGACCCACCCCATGGATCTCCTAATGAAGTTCATTCCAATGGAGCAACTTTTTTCCCAAAGCCAATCTCAAAACACTTTATACTATACACTTATAGTATCTTTGAAATCATACCCTTTATGATTTACATCAAAATCTCCTTTACACAAAATCGATGTCTCAAATCGATAGTTCCAAACTTGGCTTTCCAAATTTCTAAAATTTGACTTTCCCAAAAATCGAAAGCCTTTCCAAAATCCATAGGTTCCAAAACCATTTCCAAATCATTCTCAAAAAAACCATATATATATATATATAGATATAGATATATATAATCTTGAAAAATTTTGGATCACTTCATACTTGTATAAATTTCCTCTTTATACTTCAAATATTTTCAAAAACCTTTCTTCTGGCTATAGATTCAACAAGGGAAGTTTATCATATATAACACATATGTATACAACCTTATTTATACCAAATCAAATATTCAAATTTGATTTCCCTTATAAATTTACTCACTATAATACTTACTTTTCAAAAAGTAAATTTCAATAATAGAGATATTCAACTTCCACTTTAATTCATATGTATTTCTCACAATATACTTTTTCAAAATCATTTCTATTTCTTTTAGAATTTCAATATATATTTCATTTTAAGCACATACGATGTACATATACCATGCGTCCGCAATATCAAATCTGATCGCTTGCTCGATCATGCAATTTCACTTCCGAATTAGTATCGTCCACCTGACTTCCTAGTGTGGAATCAGATCTGGTTCCTTGATCAGAAACCATCATTCTCCTTACATAGTCATAACTATGATAGAGAACTTCCAAAATCAACCAAAAATCCATATCCAGGGTTCGCCGTCGAAAATCGAGTGAAAAATCCTAACTCAGATCGATATATTGTCACGAAATTCTATGCTCGAATATGGATCAAATCATTATACGAATAGAATAATAAACATACATCCTACGTATTTATCTTCATTGATCATTAGCTAAATCAATTCTCTTTTCTATTCACCTTCACTTAAATTCCATTCACTTATTCACAATTGCTTCATTCTACTAGATTAATCACCTTAATTATAAACAGTTTGCACTCTGACCACTTGATTTAGAAAATAGCTTGAATAGTTTAAAATAGATAAGTAGTTGTAAAATAGCAATAAAATAGTGAAGTAATTATAAAATAGTTGTAAAATAGTCAAATAGTTGTAAAATAGTTTGATAATTGCAAAATGGTTGTAAAATAGTAATTAGTTTATAAAACAGTTGTAAAATTGTTGTAAAATAGAAATTAGTTTCAGAGTAGTTGAAAAATAAGTATAAGATAGTTTTGGGTTTTAAAAAAGAAAAGTTATATAGTAAATAGCTAGGAAAATAGATTTAAAACAGTTTACTTTAAAACAATTTATTTGAAAATAATCTTAGAGTCAAACTGTTCAATTTCCCAATCTCTCATTCCAATCAATTCAATTTAAATTTCCACTTCTAATTCAATTTCAATTCAAATTAAGTTAACTTTCATTTCCATCCCAAATTCAAATCAATTCCCATTTGAAATTGAAATTTATTCAACTTCAATTTCACTTCAAAGTAATTTAATTCAAATTTTCCATTTGAATATGCTTATCTATCTTCAATCACAATTCCAATTAATTCAAATCAAATTTAGTTTGAACTAACTATATTCAAATCTCAACTTAAAACCATCTCGAATTTCATAAATTCGAGTTAATTTTTTTGAATGTTGATTTAATCCTTCAACCTTTGCTTTTTAAATTAACAACTTAAATCTTTAAA
Organism: Allium fistulosum; assembly: GCA_030737815.1. Taxonomy (NCBI): domain Eukaryota; kingdom Viridiplantae; phylum Streptophyta; class Magnoliopsida; order Asparagales; family Amaryllidaceae; genus Allium; species Allium fistulosum. Next base: position 1,034,042,782 of record CM060907.1, on the reverse strand, counting down.
CCATTTAATTCTGAGTCCAAATTTCAAAATTCCATTTTAAATTACCTTTACTTAACTTATTTCAAAGTTCAAATTATTGTTCAAAACTTTTTAAATGATTTAATCTTTAGAATCCAATTTATTACCAAATTTTAACTTCGAAACCAATCCTTAACAAATTTTTAGCAAGCTCATTTCTAAAGTTTAAATATTTAAGTTCAAAGTGATCCCGTTCTATAGTTACAATTTTGTTTCAAGAATCAAGCCTTTTAAATAGTTTCAAAATAAGGCTTCTTTTTCATTTAATTTCAGTAATGGATATATAAACTATTTAAATCCACCTTTTAATTCATTTTAAACCAACCCAATTCACAATTTAAAGATTATTAATAACACATGATGATATCAGGATAAAATAATTAAACATCCAAATTATTTTAAAACATCCATCCATAGCATTCATTACCCATTTCCAGATCTCAAACCCGCTTTTGAGATCACTCATAACACCCAATTCAAATCAACCATTTAACTTCTCTAAGTTAAATCTCAATTTCATCTTGAAATTCCCAATTCAGATTGTTTGTTAAACTTATTTAACTTTCCCAAAGTTAAATTCATTTTACTTAATCCAGTCAACCTTACCTAATTTGAATTCCCATTTCAAATTTTAAACTTCATATCAATAATCTTCCCACTTATAAGTTCAAAAACTTTTCACTTTGGGTTTTCGCATCACATTCCAAGTAAAAATTTAAAACTCAACACTTAGAGTTTATTTCAAATCATCTTTGATATTATGTATACCCCTCATATATACATATTTATTTCCTTTGCACACCATGTTATACTTTAAATTTTAAACCACCCTTGGTTTTAATTCAAAACAAATTTCTTTAAAATTTCCAAACAACTCTTGTTTGAAACTGGCCCTTTTCATTCAAATACATTGTAAATAATACTATTTATTATTTCTTTTAACACTTTGAAATAATTTCTTATTTCTGGACCTAGATTTAAAACTTCACAATTTAAATTATCTTCAATTCCAATTTATAAGTCATACTCACCTAAATGTTTAATTCCTTAAAACATTTCATTTTGCTTTATCATTAACAAACATTTCATTATTAAACACAACAAACATTTATGATAATAACCAAGATTATCATATCTGGAAACCAATTAATTATTATCTTATAATTTTTTGGAGAATAAAATCAGGGTCACTTAATTCAACATTCTGAAAACATTCTTGCAAATTCTAGATTTTATTTTCTAGTTTGAATCCATTTCTAGCTTATCTTATTTATATAGTTCATATTATCCAATTTCCCATTTGGTTATATTTCTATTACCACTTAAATTCTTATTATTATTTTTAATTCAAATAATACAACAACCAATTACCTTAATATATTAGAAAAACTATTGCTTTATATATATATCAAAATATAAACTTATATAAGAATCATTTATTTCTGAAACCATTTTAAACCCTTTATATAGGAAAATAACAAGTATGCTCTCTTATATATATATATATATACACACACACTCAACTCATTCTATGGTATCATTGACCCTATCCTTAATGTAACGATCCCGAATTTTAATTAATTTTAAATTGATAATTAAATTAATTTTTGAATAAAAATTGTAAAATTAATTAGTAAATTGATCAAATTTAGTAAATACATATATGTAATTCCTTTGATATGTATTAAATTTCAAACCATTGTCTTTTAAATAATATGTACAAATACAAACAAAAATAATAAAAATAAATATATATATATATATATATGTAGATGTAACGACCCGATATTTTGGACCATTCAAATCAACAATAATCCACACATGTCTGACTTGAATAATTCAAAATATCAGATTGTTAATTTAAAATTTGGCAAAACTCAGAATATACAATAAATAAATCAATCACAGAATCACAAACACAGAGTAATACAATAATACGCAGTGGAATAGATAAAATAGTAGTTCATGAAGCTACTATATAAACATCAGAGTTAAAATAAAATACAACAGAATATCTCAAATACAGTGAAGTCTTCAGTACGAATATATGACCTCTCTGAACAAATCAACTGGAAAAGCTGAAAGCTGAATCGATAGTTGGATCTCCAAATGAAGCTCCAAACTCCATGGGTGAGTCTCAAATGCTGTATCGCTCAGTCTGACCCGAGCGTAAAGCAAAACACAAAATACTCGAGTCAGGATTAACATTCTTATACTAATAAATCCAACTCAAGTGAAATATCAACTGAAATACAAGTAACTTAAAGGATGTTTGGGATAACCATCCTCTAAGGATCTGCGGAACTATCTACAAGGTGGAAATATACACTATAACACCGTGGTCATTCCAAATTAATTTATACTTCAAAACCAAAATATCATTTCATTTCAAATATATCTATTTTCCAAAATAGTATATTTATATATATATAGGTTAAATAATTTAAAAGTAAAGTATTTATAATTTCCTCAAGTCTCCCAAATTGCTTCACATCAACTTCAAATTCCAAATTCAAATTTTATTCAAAGCTCAACTCATCAATTCAATTCAGTTCTAAATATACCATTTAAATTCTCAATATATTTCAAAGCTTTAATATTCAACAATTTCTAAGTTAAATTTAACAGTTTCATATAGCTCTTGATTTAACTTTATTATTATTTAATCAGGGAATATTCACTTAATAAATTCAATATCATTTAACTAGCCTTAAATTTCATTTTTACTAAATATTTCCTTAAATTTATTTAAACAAGAAATATTCATTAAATTATTTAAATCAAACTCAAGTTATAAATCATATCTTAAATCCCAATTTCAATAAGTTTTAAATCGGTTTAATTAAATAAATTCTTTACCAAATTCAAATTATCTTCCCAACCTTAACTTATTCAAATTATTACTGAAATCTATTTTGAAACATAAATTTAAATACTCAACCATATTAGATTGTATTTGATCAATCATTCCCATTTATATATAATAATTTAAGGCTCAACATTTTAAAACCATATATTTCTTTCCAAAACCATAGAATTCATTTTCAAAATATTTATATATATGGACCAACTGTGTCTGTATATATATTTATCATATGGTGAAGTGATACGGATATTTATCATTTCAATCCGAAATTTAAATATATACGGGTAGATATCATTTCGACCCGTAATCCCAATTTCAATTCAAATGAAAATTGTTTGGGTTTATCATTTCAACCCATAACGATTTTCTCCTATTCTAAAGTCCATTCGGGTATGTATCATTTCAACCCATAGTGATTTCTATACTAATAGGGAACTTGCAGAGTGATAACAAATATAGAAATAATATAACAGGCATAGATATATCATCAATAACAATATAATATAAACAGCAGGATATGGTGTCATATCCCACAGGTGAACAGTTACAGATAATATCATATATAACAATTTAAATAACTACAACAGCATATTTCAATTGTCGTTTCAATTGAAATCAAATTTAATAAATAAAAGAACGTTAATCGTGAGTGATTGCTCACCTTCCGAGGTTAGAGAGAGATTCGACAGTGAACTGAGTTATGAATCCAAGCACGAATATCAAAGCAAAGCAAGATTGGCATGAATTCGACAATCAAAACAAGGCTGGAATCGATGGGAGCAAATAATCAGTTTGATAGAGACAGAAAAATATATTATTATTATTATTTCCATGAAACCAATACTTGATTTAAAACAATAATACAATATGTATATATATAAATTTAAAAATCAATGTTTTAGTTAAACACTTAAATAAAATAAAATAAAAATAATTATTAAAATGAATCTTTATATATATCCAACCATATTAACTTTTAAACACATAGATCTAAGATCATAACTTACAAATCAGAAAACCAAACCCCCTATCATTATATAACTTACATGTTATATTTACAACCTGAACCTATTATACACACATCAATATACTTTTTATACAAATATATATAACAGAGCTGAGGTAAGCACTTATACAACAAATATATTTTTGAAAAACTAAATGCACCAGTACTTATGTATATAAACACACACACACATATATATATAAAATTACATACCTTACTTTTTTTAAAATAATATATATATATATATATATATATATATATATCAGAAAGGTCACTGTCAACATACTTGTTATAATGAAATCAACTTTTAACTTCAACACAAATAAAAAATTGAATCATTATAATATTTATACATAGTTTATAACTAGCCTATACTTATAGATTCAGGAAGATCATATATAATCCTATATATGTACACTTATGTGTACAAACAGATTATACATACTTACGTATGCTTATATATATGATTTATATAACACTAATACACTTATATATCAAAATCCAAGATACGACCAACATATTTAATACTAATATATTATACAATAATATGAGGTTTATATGAATATATACTTAAACAGTATCTTGTACTTTAAACACTATACGAAGCATACATACCCAAGTAATTATATATGCTATATGTGACACAACAGAAATATACAGAACTTTACTAACATATTTTAAGATTTTCATCACTTAACTTTTACAGAACATAAGTTTTTATACCAACTAATACAACATTCAAACAGAACAACAGGTTAGACTTTATATAAATTATACTATATATAAACTTGCATTTATAAATTCATACATGGCTTTCAAACAATATATTTAAGTATGAATATCCTTATATATATAAATAAATACCAAACATATATAAACTTTACTATACGTAATATATACTAATATATATAATATAATAACATTGAAACTATAACATGTTTATAAACACACATGGTAAATTCGAAAGTCAGTCTTAAGATAATCATATGCAAACCAGTATATATATATTTTGAAATCAAATTAAGGTTTATATAAACTTTTATAACATAATATACTTAGATCAAGAACACTGCAGCAGCTAGTAATATAGGCTAAGATATTCAAATCTAATATATTGTAATCAAAAGCAATACTTATATATATATGCGAATGCATAGAAGCCAACATATAAACTGCGACTACTACATAACTAGCAAAAATATGAATATGTACAACAAAAATAAAAATATATGAGTATATACCTACATATATAAACGTATATAAATATATACTTTTGAACTTACTTTTTTAAAAAAAGGAGGCCGAGCAAGATGTACGTGGGGAGAGTCAGGTAGGCTAGGCTGTAGCAAGGTGAGGCGGAAGGAGTATTCGGGTTGGCCTGGGACGAGCAAGTAAAGAGGGAGGGGATCAGACGGTGAGGGGTTTCACGGTGGAGGAGGCCGGTGGAAGAGGGGCTGGATTTGAGAACGAGTAGATTTGAAATGGTGGAGGGTGCGGTCGAGTCAGGTAGCGGCCGAATGCAGTGGTAGGGAAAGAAAAGAAAATGGAGGTGGGAGGAAGAAAATGAGGAAGGGAGAGGGTAGTGAAAAGAAATGGCAGAGCGAACGAATATAGATCTGGAGCAAAGAGAAAAATGAGGAATCAACGGTTCAGTTACACTTATTATATTTTATTAACGGATGGAGTGAAGAACAGCTGAGACAAAAATGAACCTATACTCTAATATACGTTTATCTTATCAAAGAAAATGAATAGAACAACAGAATATGTGAACCGAAACAAAATATTTGAAAGGGTGGGATGCCAATGGTTAGAGGATATCAAAATTTTAAAACTGATGGCTATTTATCCTTCTTTTTTTTAGCTGTATGAAAATTGAACGTTCATCAGATGTTCGAAGGCTAAAATTTTGGAACCGATATGAATGAACGTTTTACGGTTTTCCGCTTTGTCCAGACTCCAAAACACAGAATTGAATATACCGCTGAGATCAGCATGACAAGACGATCAAAACGGCACACAGATATTAGTGGTACGATCATCCGATCGAAAGTCAATAATCGGTACCAGAAATGCTGCTATTTCGACAGAATTAATATAAACGGAGCAGTAGAAGTCCAAATTTGGAAAAACGAAAGATGACATCTCACTCAGAAGAAGATTTAGAAATTACTGTATAAAATATTCAGGTTTGGAAAACATTTTATTACCATCAATTTTTAACTGATTTAAATTGAGATAAAATTACACAATAAAATAAACTTCAATATTATTAGATGAAAATTTACCAGTTGCTATGATTAAATAAACGTATTCCAAATAATAAATTTTTTATTTCAAATTTTATTGTTTAAAATTTCACAAATTTCCAGTTAAATATATTTTTAAAACCATTAAATTTTGCGGGTCGTTACACTCTCCCCCACTCAAAACTTTTCGTCCCCGAAAAGGAAGTAGGTAGAAGAAATAGAAACAACCAGACAGAAAAATAGATTGAAAGTCAAGATTTAACAATTAATTTGAACTATATAAATTTTACTTAAAATTTGAAAACTTCATTTGCAATTCAATTATCTTATATACTTTAAAACCTTTCAAAAATCCATTTGTAAAATTTCTTACTTCCTTTATAAATACCATATATATGTTTAAATGACACCTTTATAAATATATGAAAACCATTTGAAAACAATTATTTACATTATTACTTATATTTACAAAGAAGCTATTTGAAAACATTAAATCCATAATTCATAAATTTATTAATTCTACCTAAAATACTTTTCAAATATTATTAATAAATCAATAATCATTTACTTTAAATATGTTTTATTTAATTAATAACTTCTAAAATATTTATAACACTAAAAAAAATTTCTATTTAACCATATGGTATATAAATAAACAATATTTAAAAGGATATAGTCAACAAGGAAAAGAAAGAGGACTTGGAAAAACAGAATATAGGTGAATAAATAAAGTTGAGCAGGTAAGGTCGATTCAAAAGGATAGTATCGGGCATGAATAATTAATTCAAACCATAAGGATTTCAATTTCAAATATTAATACAAAATTTCCTTGTTGGAAATACTTTTATAATAAAATACATTTATAATAAAATACTTTTATAACTCGATGTTTCAACAAGTTTATCCTTGTTCCTGCAGACTCTGGCAGTGCGTTGATCAGGCGCAAAGCTAGAATTCTCCCGGTGCTTAGTAGACTTGTTTCAACACCCAGTGAAAATACTGGAAAACTTTTAAAAACAGATATGGAAAGTACAATCCAAACAAAAAAACAAACAAAACATGGATCGCAGATACACAATGGTTACGCCTGGGTCCCCCAGGAAACATCCGTACCTTTTAAGCATTCACTGCCTTGCGAATTTCGCCATGATAACAAAACTGTGGTCCGCAGGATACATAACAATGGTTATGCCTGGATCCCCCAGGAAACATCCATACCCCTTAAGCAATCTCTGCCTTGTGGATTACGCCACTAACACGACCATAGATCGCAGATACACAATGGTTACACCTGGATCCCCCAGGAAACATTCGTACCTTTAAAGCAATCACTGCCTTGCGAATTACGCTATGCAGTCGAGTTCGTAAGACCATGGGTAACGCCATGGAATTCGAAGGACACTCGAGTATCATATCCGGAAAACCAAAATCAGAGAGAATAATATCGATAGAATGAATTCAAGATGTGGCCACAAATCGGATATCAAGCAGAAGGTACTTTCCATATCTTTACTTCGAAAATATGTATCATATAGTACCTTTCAAATTAATTTCAAATATCATACTTATATAAAGTCCATTATATATAAGATTTCATTTTCAAATCAAATACTTTCCATAATTAATAGTATATCAAATCACACTTATATAGACTTCAATTATATAAGATTTCACTTTTCAAATTGAGTACCTTTCAAATCAATAGATTTCAAATCAACTTCATACTTATACAAATCCATTTTAAATAAGTTCGACCACTCCCAAATCAAGTACTCAATAATATAAGGTTCTATATTTCAAATTATTTCAATATCAGTTCAGTTTCAAAATCATATACAATTTCACCAAATTATTTCTTCTCAAATTAAATATCTTCAGTTTCAAAGTTTCTAAAATAATAAATTTAGAAAAATAAATCCAAAATTCCAAATCAATATAATTTAAGTCAACCAATTCATCACCAAAATCAAATGTTTTCAAAATCATCTTATACTTACATAAGGTCCATCTTATATAAGGATCAAATTTTTACAAAATAAATTTTGCTGAATGAAGAGCCATATGGGATTGAATATCTTTGCTTTTATGGGTTATATATCTTTGTAATTTAAATTGGAATTTTCTTTTAGTAAGCAAAGATATTCTAACCTGACAGCTTTCAATTTCAGCGTCAAAATATATCAATGATATTAGAATATAAGATGTACATACGTCATCATTTCGCTAAATCATATTTGATCGCTCGCTCGATCACACAAGTTCGCTTTCAAACTAGTATTGTCTATTCGACTTCCTTAATGCGGATTTCGATATGGTTTCTCGACTAGAAGCCATCAGTCTCCTTGCATATCCATATACTATGATAGAGAATTCTAGAATCGAGCCCAAAATCCATATCAAATATTCGCCATCAAGAAACGAATGGAAAATCCTAACACGAAATGGTGTAATTCACCTCAAACTTGTGTACTCAAACCTGGATCAAATTAATTATGCGAATAAAACAGCATACGTACACTTATATATTTATTCCAACTTGTTAAATATATAGTTTCATAAAGATGTTACTAAGTTAAAACATTAAACTAAATTTAATTCAAAATATTTTGAAGACCAAATTCCTTTCAAAACCTTTCAAATCTAAATTTCATATTTTGAAAAATTTAAAATTACCTTATTCATTTACTTAACAAAACAGTTTCAACTTATTGAAATCATATTACTACATACTTTAACATACATACCAAACTTATATACTTTATCAAATCGTTTTTTTTCTTTTCTTTTGAAATTACTTAGCTTGAAAAGTTAACCTTGATTTGGAAGTGTTCGAACCTTAAAAATAGTCGAAGAATTCATATTTAAATCCAAGAGTTGGAAATCACCAACCAATCAGTAAATCTGTAACGATCCTGAAATTTAGCGCTCGAAAATCAACATCAAATACCTTACTTGTATTCGACTGTCAGATATTCAAACGTCAAACTTCAGTTCGCCGGAGCTTATAACAACATCAGATGAATATAAACAGCGGAAATAAACTGAATATCATACATTACATCATAGATACAACATCAGAATAATATCCAGAACTACATCAGAGTATCATAATACATATGCCATAGCTCCAAAATAACATCACAATAGTACAACAATGATCATAAGCAAAAGTCTTCAGAGAATTGAAGACGATAGTGAATATCCATGACTAAGCACCTGGTGATCCAAAAAGCTTCCAAATATCTTCAAAGTAAAAGTCCCCAAAATCTGATAGCTCCTAAACCCCAAAAAGAAACTCCAAAATCCAGCTAACACCAAACCATGGAAAACCTGCTACTAGGCTGCCCGTGTGGAAATAATGGGCACCCAGAGTTTAGAAAAGAAACAATAAACTCCGGGTCAGTCATGGGACTGGTATGAGTAAACAAAAGTAATTGCTTTAAATAAAACAGATCAAAAGAATCCGATATGCTTTTGGAAAATGAAACTACCATAAGACCTCCCGCCACACACACAATGCAAACGCAGAATTGGAGGAGATTTCTTCTTATGATAGTCAAAGATGCTTACTACGCAAATCATTGGATTATTATTATTAATGTCTAGTGTGGAAATCATTTCGAAAGTATAATATTAATCTTAGCCAACATACGACCAGTATCGTATGCCTACTATAGCTACCATCTAAACAGTGGGGCGCCACCATAAGTAAATGGCAGGTTCTACAACTAAAACCGTACAAGTTTCGTATTGGGAATTGGATTTCCAACAAATGGTCAGGCTAAGGAACTTCCTTTCCTCCTGCCGAATGGGATCGCCTCTGGCTGGACGTCTCGAGAGACAAACTGCTCTCTGCCAACACAAGGCCGGGTTACCCCTGTAACAGGTAACTCACGAATATGCCATCCCCCAGTCCTTTGGGACCTTTATCCGAGGCGCCTCGATCAAACACACAATCACAATAAATGAGATCGGAGTATCCACATAGGTTAAATACCAGGGCTCCATACCTGATACCACCCTTTTCCAGAAGGAAATGACATACCCTAAAGGGCGCGACCCTCATAACCTTGCTGCATATTCCTGTTTTGACCATTCCCGAGTTGTGAGGTCCGAAGAGGTCTCGTCCACAAAGCTACGCTTTTTCACAAAGCCATGCTTTGATCACAAATGATCAATAAATGATCATCACGCAGCAACACTCAGCATGCCACATTACCAAATTGGGAATATATCGCTGATAAATTTCAACTACATAACCTCTAAGCTCGTACGTCTCAGAGAAAGGTGTTAAGCTAATAGAATAAATTCTCCACCACCAACAGAAATGTATTTGAAAGAAATCAGCTTTATATCTCAAAATGTAATGTCAGACATGTAACCATACAAGTCTATTCCGGGTTCGAACAGAACCGAAGGCACTTTCGAAGAAGTCCTTGCAATCCGGGTATTTACAATCCCGATCGGACTTCCCATCACTTAGGGAATCTCTATACCGGAGCAACTCAGTGCAGAGACAATCGATAGGTCGTCCTATCGTTTTCATAAAAAACCCGGTCCTCAACACTGGTCTTCAAATGCTATCCATTACGACGTATCACTATTCAGAATGGGTTGTATGACACAAAGGTCCTCTCCCGGCTAAACTGAATAATGATCGATAGATTTTTTTTTAAAACACATGGATATGACAATCACAGAGATTCATATTCAGGGTTCGATGTGGGTTTCGGATAACAAACTGAAATCCGACTCCCTGTCGCATCGAAGTAAAAATGCTGTTCTACGACAAAGGGGGTTTCACATCAATACAGAATTAAATCACAAATTACAGTTCAGTAACAAAAACAATCACAGTATCGCAATGGAAATCTCAATTCAGTACAGAATATATTGATGATAGTCAATCATCTCTAATTTGAGTGAAAGTGATCTAAAAGTGCATTAACCACATAATTACCTTCATAATTTCTAATTTGATAATTAATTATCCTTAATAAATTAATTTAATTAATTATACTTAATTTCATTAATTAACTAAATTAAGTCCAAGATAGTAAAACTTCTTTAACTTAAGATAACGTTATTCTATAAATACATTAATTACCATTTATACTTTAAAACCCTTTATTCTAAAATTAACTTTCTTAACATTTATCTAGTAATGGTATAAAGAAAGTCTCAACAAAATTTGTTTTTTTTTCCAAAAATCTTATTTTATAAAACTTTTATAAAAAAACTGGACTAAGGCTACTTCGGGTCATACCCGAAGGCCACTCGGGTCTATCCCTGAGTTTTCCATGCTTCTTCCCCTTATCTCTTAAAATTTAGATTTATTTACAGTTTAAAAACTGAAGCTCCTCTCCATCAAAATACCCGAGTTCAAACCCGAGTTAATCACCCAAAATCCCGATCCTAGCTTCGAGTCTCTCCCACCAAAAACTCGAGCACATACAGGGGAAACTTCGTCTTCCCCAAATTCCCTAACCCGGATCGAAATTTACACGTGCACGTGCACAAGTACTCCGACCACCCACGACCCCATCTCCGATCTTCTACATGTCGGTGACGACCTACCCAAGCATCACGTTCGCCCAGAAAACTGCCTTGACGTCGAACTCGAAATCGAGCCATCAGATCCAACTGCCCAAAAACGTTAATCACGGAAACGCTACGTTCATCCACCTCTGACCATTACAAGTCACGCGATCGTACCCAGAGCTACACTATGCTTTGATGATCCATTTTCCAGAGTTTAGCAAAGCTCGATCACGTGTAGAAGTCGCACTCGTTTCATTTACAGACATGCCCAGAACCTTGCACAAAACCCTACTTCGATCTCGTTCTCCTAATCCACGCAATGAATAATTTTTTTTACATTTTTCCCTAAATCACGAAAGATTAAACTTGCTTCAACTCAAGTCTCAAAGATTAAATTTTACCCAGTCATCCTAAATTGGTAAAAATATAGTTTTTATCCCATTACGAACTGCACACAAAATACCCATTTAAAAATCTTCATTTTAAGTTTAAAAATCATGATTTTCAGTGAGGATTCAAACTATGAAGTAGAATTAACCCTTTATGACAATTGAATTTATCAAAGAGTTGTTTGATTGCCTGTAACTAAGTTCCAGTGGCATATTTCACTAACCTGTTTTAAAATAGCTTTGAAAATAATCCTGTTTGGAGTTTGAACATCTTGTTCGATTTAAAACTGAAAGTTTTAAAATGATTTGATGAGAAAATTTTGAACTTTGAACAAAAAGGTGCAACATGTACTGTTTACAGAGGATTACAGAGCAATCATATAATATTTATACCAGATCAAAGCATATACCACCATATCATAAACAATCGCCTAAACTGTCATTCTTATTTAAACTTGAAACTTTTCAAAATTCTTATTTACTCACCGGAAAATACTTGAAAACAGAGAACACTTTCCCTTTTGTTTTGAAAATCTGTAGATTTGAATCTTCCCCTTTGAAACTTCTTGCTTTGTTTTGTAAATTGATCTTAAGTTTGGAAATATAGTGAGGTTTATATTTTCCTTCTTTCTTCCTGACTTTACTTTGTTTCTTTTCTTTTGAACGAACTGGAATGAGATATATTGATGTATAAAAGAAAACAAGGCAGGCTGAACAAGATATAAGTTGTACTTTTTTTTAAATTTGTTTGTACATTATTTACCAGAGATTTTTTCTCAATGGTGGCTGATAACCTTGCTTGATGGACTAGAGGTAATGGCATTAAATGCCTTGGTCCCTCCTTATGTTTACACATATATTTTTTCTTCTTGCAAGTACAGTTCATATATAAATTTTTCTTCCTTCCTTGCTATTTGCTGGTTTAGTCCTTTTTCATCATGTCTACACTTATCTCCTTGTACAAATCTTCATACTTTGTTAACATGTTGTTTGAATTTCAACTATGTATATATATATTGTTTTGTTATCTGGTTGCATATTTAATTCATATACATACATAAGCCTAGCTTTGTTTTATACTTTATGCTTGAGTTAAAATGATTATAGTTATTGATTTGTATTTAACTTATGAGGTTGACATATATATTTGTTTGTATTTAATTTCACTTCATATATTTATTTTTATTTTCTAACTTAAAACTCAATTCTATATATCTATCTATATATATATATATACAAATAAGATGTTCAAATCCAAGTGATTTTAAATTCAAAAGAAATTGGAGTTTTATTCATTTTAAAATCAACACCTTATTTTATTTATTTATTTTTAAAACTTTTCAATTTTTAAATTACCAAAAAATTCAAATAAATTACTAAATCAAATTTAATAAAATCGGGGATGTTACAATATCCCCTCCTTAAGAAAATTTCGTCCTCGAAATTTGAAAGAGAGAGAAAAACAACGAAGAATATACGAATTCAGAAAAAGATAGAGAATTGGCTTACCAGTTTAAGCCGAGATATCCACTCTGCAATTGGGATATGATTTCTTCATATTATCTTCGGTTTCCCAAGTGCAGTCCTTTGAATCGCCACTCCATTGAACTTTAACCAGTTTCACAACTTTGTTTCTCAATCGCTTCTCATCACGATCTACAATCTTGATTGGTTCTCTTCTAACTGTTAAATTCAGAGTGATTTCAATATCCTGCTGAGCAGCTTCTTCAATAATACTGTCTGGATCGTGCACATATTTCCGAAGACTAGAAACGTGAAACACATCATGCACGCCAGACAACCAGCTGGGTAGCTGCACTCGATATGCTAGAGGACCAATCCTTTCTAGAATAGGAAAAGGACCAATATAACGCGGTGCTAGCTTTCCAGTTTTCCCGAACCTCAATACACCCCGCATCGGAGACACTTTCAGAAATACAAAATCTCCAACTTGAAATTCCAAATCTCTTCTTCGGCGGTCATAATAACTCTTCTGACGGCTTTGAGCAGTTATTAATTTCTTCCGGATAAAATCAACCTTTTCCGTGGCTTCTTTAATCATATCTGGTCCAAGGACGAGTCTATCACCTGATTCGATCCAGCATGCAGGTGATCGACACGGACGACCATATAAAGCTTCGAAAGGAGCCATTTCTATACTGGCCTGATAACTGTTGTTATAAGAAAATTCTACCAGATGTAAATGGTCCTCCCAAGAACCACCAAAATCATGAACGCAAGCTCGCAATAAGTCTTCTAGAATTCGATTAACCCTTTCTGTCTGTCCATCAGATTGCGGGTGATAAGCAGTACTGAAATTTAATTTCGTTCCTAATGCGTCCTGGAACGCCTCCCAAAATCTACTGGTGAAGATCGGGTCACGATCACTCACTATACTGCTGGGAATACCATGGAGACGAACAATTTCCTTTATATATAGCCCTGCTAAGCTTGCTGCAGTCCGAGTGGATTTCACTGGAATAAAGTGAGCAATTTTGGTTAGACGGTCCACTATAACCCAAATCGCCTCATTACCCTTCTTGGTTCATGGCAATCCGTCGATGAAATCCATCGATACCTGATCCCATTTCCATTTCGGTACTTCCAAAGGCTGAAGTAAACCGGCCACTTTCTTTTGATCGCTTTTGATTTGCTGACAAGTAGCACAGCGACTCACATATATCGATATGTCTCTTTTCATTGTCTTCCACCAGAAAGTTCTTTTGATGTCACGGTACATCTTGTTAACTCCTGGATGGATGCAAAGTTTAGACTTGTGGCATTCATATAAAACTTCACGTTTCAGATCAGGGATGTCTGGAACACAAATTCTGTCTTTCATCCTTATGATTCCATTATCATCAATTGTAAAACTGGAATTCTCACATCGACATATTCTTCTACGAGTTTCTCGAAGAAACTTGTCTTCAGTCTGCTTACTACCTATCTTTTTAAGAAGAGTAGGAGCAATAATAAGATATGCGAGAACAGCATGTCTTCTGCTCAAAGCATCGACAACTATATTGGCTTTTCCGGGTGTATACAGGATATCTAGATCATAAGATGCCAGAAATTCCAACCAACGTTGTTGTCGCAGATTCAGATCTTTCTGGGTAAAGAGATATTTCAAAGATTTGTGGTCGGTGAATAATTCAAAATTTTCGCCTATAACAGAAGAATTTATTAAGTATAAGTATATGTTAAGTTAATTCAAACTTAAAATTTCTTTTTAGAAAGCTGAAGGAGATTCTTACCCAGAAGATAATGTCGCCAGATCTTTAAGGAGAAAATAACAACTAAAAGCTCCAAATCGTGTGTTGGGTAGTTTCTTTCATGTGGGCGTAATTGTCTACTCGCGTAGGCAATCACCTTCCCATTCTGCATTAATACTGCACCTACCCCATCACCACAAGCGTCAGTATAGACAGATAAACCCTGATTCCCATTAATAATCGCAAGAACAGGCGCGGTGGTTAATCTCTTCTTTAACTCCTGAAAAGCTTCATCACATTTCGGAGTCCAGTTAAATTTCGCATTCTTCATCGTTAGCTTAGTCATTGGACTAGCTATCTTAGAAAAGTCCTGAACAAACTTCCGATAATAACCTGCTAAACCCAAAAAGCTTCGAACTTCTTTCGGAGTAGTAGGTTGCTTCCAATCTAGAATAGAAGAAATCTTGCTAGGATCAACAGAAATTCCTTCTTTATTAACAATGTGACCAAGAAATTTAACTTCTTCGACCCAAAAATGGCATTTAGAGAATTTGGCGAACAAGACGTTTCTTCTTAATATTTCCAAAACAATTCTGAGATGTTCAGAATGCTCCTCCTCAGTTTTGGAATAAATCAGGATGTCATCAATAAATACAAGCACAAATTCATTCAATACTTCCCAGAATACACGAGTCATTAGATCTACGAAGTATGATGGAGCATTGGTTAGCCCGAAAGGCATGACTAACCATTCATAGAACATATTTGGACCCCTGAAAGCGGTCAAATGAACACAATCTTCGGCGATTCGTAACTGATGGAATCCCTGAGCTAGATCCATCTTCAAAAAGAAACGAGCGCCGTGAAGTTGATCAAATAGATCGTCAATTCTAGGTAGAGGAAATTTATTCTTAAGAGTCTGCTTATTGAGATTGCGGTAGTCTACACACAATCTCAGAGATCCGTCCGATTTAGCAACGAACACAACTGCTGAACCCCATTAAGAAACACTAGGACGAATTAATCCTTTGCTTAGCAGATCATTAGTTTGCTTGACTAATTCACCCTTTTCTCTGGGTGCCATCCTGCGACTTGCGTGAACTACAGGGTGAGCATTTGGAATTAAGTCAATTCTGAATTCAATTTCTCGATGTGGAGGTAAGGATTTCACTTCTTCGAACACGTCTGGAAAATCTCTAACAATAGGTATAGACTCCAAACTAGGTTCAGAATATCCCAAATTATACATCAACCCTTCCCTTTTAGGACTAGGGTCCTCACAAGAAATCTCAATAAAATCTCCAGATTCGGTTTTAATCGAAATCAATCGATTGCTACAATCCAATTTGGCTTCGTATTTCGCTAGCCAATCCATTCCGAGTAAGATTTCGAATTCATTAAAGTCAAGGACAAAGAGACCAATAGGAAATTGGTAACAAGAATATGAGATAGAAACATCTCTACATCGAAGACAAAGATTTGCTGGGCCTCCTACTGGATTCTTTACGCATATAGGCTCCTTAACGAAATCAGGTTCAAGATTTAATTCATTTACAGTTTGCTGAGAAATAAAACTATGTGTAGCACCCGTGTCAAACAAAACTCGAACAATTCTATCATAAATAGTAAGGTTACCTTCCAGAACTCCCTTCCCCTTTTCTACTTTAGAAGTTGCGGGTTGATCTTTGACTGCGTACACCTTTGCTACCTGTGCTTTCTTCATCATTGGGCAGTGTTTGACTTCATGTCCCTCTTCCTGACAAGCATAACATCTCTTGGACTTCGCTGGAACGAATTGATTCGCTTGTTTCTTAGGTTTCGTACAACTAGTTGAGTAGTGGCCTTTCTCTTGACAATTATAGCAAGTAACATTCTCTGCTGTGTTTCCCTGGTCGCTCTCCTTTTTCTTCTTACCCTGCCACGGTTTCTTGCCTCCAAACTTCCTCTTTTTCCAGTTTGGATTGCTCGTATTTCCTCCCTCCTTCGGGACCTCTTGCATATCCAAAGTAGCATATCTATACCCCATATCAATAAGATCAGAAAAAGGCTCTTTGACGTGGCCAGTCATCCTTTCGTGGAACTTCTTATTCATCCCCCGAATAAACTTTTCATTCATCTTCAAAGGTGTGTTCACCAATTCTGGACCGAAACGAGACAATTCATTAAATTTATTTAGATACTCCTCAAATGACAAACTCCCTTGCTTCAAGTCCATGAACTCCTGATACATACGAGAAATCCCAGCTGATGGCATATAGCGCCTCTCGAATACTTCTTTAAATTTCTCCCAAGAAAACTCGTCTTCTGGCTTATCCACGGTGACTGTCTCCCACCATGCTAAAGCTTCTTCTTGTAGTTGCCAAGAAGCTATCAGTCGCATTTGATCATTCTCCAACTTAAGCCCTTTAAAGATTCTTTCATAAGATCTGATCCATGCTTGGGCCTCAACAACAGACTCCTTGCCGGTGAACGGCTTACCACCAAGCTTCGAGAAATTCTTATATAAGTCAGCCAGATTCGGCTGATGCTGAGTAGGTAAAGCTGCTTCTGCTATTGGGGGAATTTGATTAGTTGTTGCGGCATTTCCTTGACCCCTAGTTCTTCCTCTTCGTCCGCTCATTCTTACTATCTGTAATTAGTAAGAAAACAGGATTTAGATCCACGGACAAAATATCTTAAGGAATATCAGCAGTAAAAAGAAATAGACTAGGAAAATTCAAGTTTTCAGGTTATACTCATTCTAGGGTATACTTCACCCTATCTCTAATGAGCCATCTAATGTGTTATACTCCTTAGCTAAAGTTCTCACTCAACCTTCAGCTCTGATACCAAATGTAACGATCCTGAAATTTAGCGCTCGAAAATCAACAGCAAATACCTTACTTGTATTCGACTGTCAAATACTCAAACGTCAAACTTCAGTTCGCCGGAGCTTATAACAACATCTGATGAATATAAACAGCGGAAATAAACTGAATATCATACATTACATCATAGATACAACATCAGAATAATATCTAGAACTACATCAGAGTATCATAATACATATGCCACAGCTCCAAAATAACATCACAATAGTACAAAAATGATCATAAGCAAAAGTCTTCAGAGAATTGAAGACGATAGTGAATATCCATGACTAAGCACCTGGTGATCCAAAAAGCTTCCAAATATCTTCAAAGTAAAAGTCCCCAAAATCTGATAGCTCCTAAACCCCAAAAAGAAACTCCAAAATCCAGCTAACACCAAACCACGGAAAACCTGCTACTAGGCTGCCCGTGTGGAAATAATGGGCACCCAGAGTTTAGAAAAGAAACAATAAACTCCGGGTCAGTCATGGGACTGGTATGAGTAAACAAAAGTAATTGCTTTAAATAAAACAGAACAAAAGAATCCGATATGCTTTTGGAAAATGAAACTACCATAAGACCTCCCGCCACACACACAATGCAAACGCAGAATTGGAGGAGATTTCTTCTTATGATAGTCAAAGATGCTTACTACGCAAATCATTGGATTATTATTATTAATGTCTAGTGTGGAAATCATTTCGAAAGTATAATATTAATCTTAGCCAACATACGACCAGTATCGTATGCCTACTATAGCTACCATCTAAACAGTGGGGCGCCACCATAAGTAAATGGCAGGTTCTACAACTAAAACCGTACAAGTTTCGTATTGGGAATTGGATTTCCAACAAATGGTCAGGCTAAGGAACTTCCTTTCCTCCTGCCGAATGGGATCGCCTCTGGCTGGACGTCCCGAGAGACAAACTGCTCTCTGCCAACACAAGGCCGGGTTACCCCTGTAACAGGTAACTCACGAATATGCCATCCCCCGGTCCTTTGGGACCTTTATCCGAGGCACGTCGATCAAACACACAATCACAATAAATGAGATCGGAGTATCCACATAGGTTAAATACCAGGGCTCCATACCTGATACCACCCTTTTCCAAAAGGAAATGACATACCCTAAAGGGCGCGACCCTCATAACCTTGCTGCATATTCCTGTTTTGACCATTCCCGGGTTGTAACGACCCATATTTTTACGGATCGAAACATCGTAAAAACAGTTATCATTTGGTCGCATTGTTGTGATAAGTCATCCATAGTTTAAGTCTTAGGTCGTAATGTTGTTAAGTCGTCTAGGGTTTAAGTCGTTCGAAGCTTAAGTCGAGTAGAATTAGATCGAGAGCGACTTAATAGAATGGAGCGACTTAAGAGGGATAGGCGACCTAAGGAAGTTATGTCGTAGGCGACCTAAGGATTGCGATAGGTCGTATGATAGATAAGTCGTATGTTGAGGCTTAGGTCGTAGACGACTTAAGGAGATAGGCGACTTATAGAAACTGGCGACCTAAGGAGTTTGGGATAGGTCGTATAGGAGATAGGTCGTGTGATAAGCTTAGGTCGTGGGGTAGGATAGGTCGAGTGAACGACCTAAGTATTGGAGCGACCTATAGGAAAGACAGCGACCTAAGAAGGTTAGCGAGTTAACGACCTAGGAGACAGGCAGGTTAGCGACTTAAGGAAGTTAGGTCGTGAGCGACTTAGGAGCGTGATAAGTCGTGAGCGACTTAGGAGCGTGTCAGGGTTAGGTCGTAAGATCTATTAAGCCTTAAGTCGAAGACAGCTGAGTCGTTGAGTCGCTGTAGTTTGAGTAGTAGGTCGTAGACGACCTAAGATTAGTTAGGTCGCGTCTTAGTTAAGTCGTAGGTCGTAACTCTGTTGAGTGGTTAGGTCGCGAGGAAGTATCTGCGTTAGGTCGCTGGGTTTTGCCTGAGTGTTAGGTCGTGAGCGACCTAAGAGTTGTTAAGTCGCGAGCGACTTAGGAGTTGAGCTGCTAAGTCGTAAGTCGTAGATAGGTGAGTTTCCATAGGTCGTAAGTCGCGTGGTGATAGGTCGCGCGCCTGCGTTGTGTTAGGTCGGCAAGGTTGTTAAGTCGCGGGCTTTTTAGGTCGTGGGGGTTTTACGTCGTAAGTCGTGGATGACCTAACTCCGAGCGACCTAAGGCGAAATCAGCCTATAAATAGGAGGGTTTTTCTCACTTTTTTGGATTCGGATTTTGAAGCGACGAAGTGCTGCCATTTTGAGAGCTCGACTTCTACACTTCTTCACTTCTTCACTTCTTTTCTCCACTCTAATCTAGTGATTCCATCCATCCAAGTTGAAGATCAAATTGAAGATTCAAGAGCTTAGATTGAAGATCTACATCCATTGAAGTGAGATTTCATCATTTGAAGTGGATTGGTGATAGATCAAGTTAGATCCTTCGCTGTCCAGATCTGAAGTGGGTTTCTTTTGAGTTGTTTAGGTGATTTGGTGAGTGGTGATTATCTCTCACACGGATCCAAAGGAGTATATCGGATCGTTGGCTTGATTTTGTGTTAAAGTAGTGATTTCCATGCATTTTTGTAAACCTAAGTATAGATCCATATAGATCCATTGTTCATGATGATTTGACAACCATTTTACTAAGTGTTGACCTATGCAAGTTCATTCTTCAAGATTATAGAGATATTGTTCATGTTTTCATGCTCGTTGGACTTTGGACTCTTTATTTACGAAATTGCCATTATTGTTATAATTGTCTATTTAGATCATATTTGAATGCTTGATTACTTGGATTAATGTTTGACTTGATTGATTGCTATGAATTAGATGATTGATGATTTGATTTAGACAAGTTGGTCGAAGATGATTCAAAAGCTAAGGGAAAGGCTCTTGAATTGGAAAAGCTGCTCGTGGCGTATGTAGCGGATGATGAAGCTCATATGGATAGATTTGATGATGATGTTGAGATGAAGCTTTGCTATGATGATGATGAGGCGAAGCATGATATGAGATAGCCTTGGTCTAATCCAGATGGGATCATTCCAAGCATGTTGATAACTCGGTGAAATGTTCGAGTTTGAGGATAATGGTTTGCTTGAGAGGCGCTTGAGCTAGTATGGAAATAGTCATCGAGGAGGATGACTAGAAGGCTGAGATCTTATCGTTGTTGAAGGTTCTAGCATGCTCAAAGCAAGAGTACGTTGGGCAGATTCGATAGTCCCTGAAGGCTACTGATTGGTAGTCAAGTACTCTGGGCAATTTCGATAGTCCTAGGCACAGGTCACGACGACGTGCGGGAGTAATGTCTAGAACCGGGGTTTCCATTAGCCCTTGACGGACGGCTGAAAGAATGTGCCGGTCATTCAATTAACGGTGATATCGAAGCAATGATAACAGTGATAGCCAGAGTCATGGATGTTTGGTTGTATCGTCATTCGGTCTCAAGAGCAGTGTTTTCTGGGTGCTTACCTGATCTTGGTTTAGGCCTTGGGGGTTTGTACTTGGAAAACATCTCCCTTGACTCGAGTGATACTTACTTTATTTTAATTGTATGCTCTGCTATGTTTGCTTCTGCTTAGTGTGTGTCTGGGGGCTATCACTATAGAAAGAGGTGGAGTGGGAGGGTTGTATTCCTATTCCTTTTCCTTTATGCTCTTTTGGTATGTTGTTAGTTAATTTACCGCTCACTAAGACTGTGTCTGACTCAAGGCTTTATGTTTTTAACTCTTATTGCCTTGGGTTGTTCGTCCATTTTGGGACGGGCAGACTAGGTAGCAAGTGACAGGTGCTGTTCTTGCTTTCCACGGTGTTGATATCGAAGACGAGCTGGAGGGTTGCATATTATCTTCTTATTATATGTACTGGGTGTTCCGCTGTTTGTATTTTCTCTGAGTGTTATGTAGTGAGGCTTGTTGTATTGACTATTCAGATGTTTGTATTCAACTATTATGAAGTTTTATTGATGAGATTCTATTCTGTGAAGCTTCACTATATATATGTTCTATTGTATTTTGTCCATGCGCTGTGAGTAATACGATAGATTCTGTTGTTTTAATTTACCCTGACAATCGTCCATGGCTGTCTGGCACTCTTTACAACGCACTTTCTCTAGGTTCAGTGCAGGGGTTATGGGTGGTCGTCACATTTGGTATCAGAGCTTTGGTTAATCGATTTTACCCAACGCTCGCTGACGTAACTACGTATGAGAGACGTAATTGTATTTTGATGGATGATTACTATATATAATATAGTAGCTTAGTAGAGTTGAGTCCTTTATGCAGTTGTTTCTCATGATGTGCTGATCATTCCTTTTTATAGATATTAAGGATGAGTCGAAGAGGGAGACCAGCTGCTAGGGAAGGCCGTGCTACTGAAGGGGCTACTGATTATGTTGCTATGTTCGAAGCTATGATGACTTCGATCATGAGAAGGATGCCAGCTCCAGGGCCATCGGTGAATGTTGGAGTTCAAGTTCAAACTCCAAGACCGGTGGATTTTGCTAAGCTGTGTAAGGACTATGCTGCTCTTGGAGGGAAGGTTTTCTTGGGAACAGAACCAACCATTGAAGTTCAGAGATGGATAGATGCTTGTAAAAGGATTTTTGGTGATTTGGGAATTGAGGATGCAACTAAGAGGAAGTTAGCATCGAGGCAGCTTCAAGGGAGAGCTTCTGATTGGTGGAACTCTATCACCATAGATACTCCGGAGGAAGAGATTACTTGGGAGCAATTCCAAGTCAGATTTGAAGCTAAGTTCATTTCTACAGCTCAGAAGTCTGTTCTGTTCAAGAAGTTTGTGGAGCTAAAGCAAAATGGAAGACCAGTTCTTGAGTATGTTTCTGAGTTTGAAGCTTTGTCCAAGTATGCCCGATCATATATTGAATCTGCATATCAGAAGAATGAGAAGTTTGTGACAGGCTTGGACAGTTATCTTGGGAGGCAGTTGGTGGATCATTTGGACGATTCATTTGAGAAGCTTGTGGAGAAAGCTCTCAGGCATGAGAGTCTGTTTCCTAAGGAAGGATCTGTTGTTGCTGTGACCAGGGGAGAGTCTAAACCACAGCATGGTGGAAACAAAAAGAGGAAGCAGCAGCAGCAGAAGGGTAAGGAAGGCCAGAAGAAGCCGAAGGGCGAAGTGACCTGCTACAATTGTCAGCAGAAGGGCCATTTCTCCAGGGATTGCAAGAATCCGAAGGTACCGATGAAGTGTCACAACTGTGACAAGCCGGGGCATATCAGGAAGGATTGTCCAGAACCGAGGAGGGACAAGCAGATTGTGCAAGCTTATGCTTTGGGAGCTGTTCCATCATCGTCGAAAGCTCCTACCGTTGAAGAGAAAGGAAAGAGTGTGGTGGTTCAAGGTACTCTTTCCATATGTGGTGTTCCAGTTAGAGTGTTGTTTGATACTGGGGCGTCGCATTCGTTTGTTTGTAGTGATCTTGTAGGCCGGTTAGGTTTGGAACCGGATATCGTTGATAGGCCATTGGTTGTGACTAATCCAGTTGGGGGTTCGTCTTGTTTGTGTATGTTATGCCGTGGTCTGATTGTGTCGAGTCATGGTTGCTCTTTTGTTTGTGATTGTTTTGTTCTGGACTTTGCGGGGTTCGGAATTATTTTGGGTATGGACTGGCTTAGGAAGTATGCAGCAAAGGTTGATTGTGAGAGGTTGTAGGTGACAGTCGAGAATGTGGAGGGGCGAAAGATTGTGATACGATGTAAGCACGAAGAAGGCGTCTTCATGAGCTTCATGTATTCGTTGGTTGTTCCACGGGATGGACTGTCATCTGTGCCAATCGCTAATGGATTTGAGAATGTCTTTGACAAGGTCAAAGGGTTACCGCCGCATAGATAGATCGAGTTTCGTATAGATCTAGTTGAAGGAGCCAGACCTGTTGTGATGCCTCTTAGGTGGATGGCGCCTAGGGAACAGCAGGAGTTGAGGGTGCAGGTTGATGATCTTTTGCAGAAAGGATTCATTCGGCATAGTGTGTCCGAGTGGGGTGCACCAGTTGTATTCGCAACCAAGGCAGATGGGTCGTTGAGATTGTGTGTGGATTATCGTGAGCTGAATAAAGTGACTAAGAAGAACAAGTATCCATTGCCGAGAATAGATGACTTGTTTGATCAGCTTCACGAAGCTAAGGTGTTTTCTCAGATGGATTTGGCAACGGGATTTCACCAGTTGAGAGTGGCTAAGGATAGTGTGCCGAAGACTGCTTTTCGAACACCATCCGGTTTCTTTGAGTGGCTGGTAATGCCGTTTGGATTGACTAACGCGCCAGCATATTTTGTGGATCTTATGAATAGAGTGTTCAGAGATCAGTTGAACAAGTTTGTACTTGTGTTCGTGGATGATATTCTGATTTATTCCAGAACTGAAGAAGAGCACAAGACACACTTGCGAATTGTTTTGGAAATCTTACGGAAACATCAGCTGAAGGCTAAGTTTTCAAAGTGTCACTTCTGGAAGAGTGAAGTGAGGTTCTTAGGACATGTTATCTCTGGAAATGGAATAGCGGTTGATCCCGCTAAGGTGGCAGCAATCCAGAATTGGGTTAGACCTAAGAATGCATCTGATGTGAGAAGTTTTCTTGGATTGGCAGGATATTATCGACGGTTTATCAAAGACTTCTCCAAGGTGGCTGCACCGTTAACAGGATTGACGAAGAAGAACCAAGTGTTCAAGTGGGAAGATAAGTGTGAGCAAGCTTTCAGAATCCTGAAAGAAAGATTGACGAGTGCTCCTGTTTTGACTATTCCTAGTGGGAATGATGAGATGGTGGTTTACACCGACGCATGTGGTACTGGACTTGGAGCAGTGCTGATGCAGAGGGATAAAGTTGTTGCGTATGCCAGTCGACAACTGAAGCCGCATGAAAGGAATTACCCGACTCATGGTTTGAAGTTAGCAGCGATTGTTTTTGCTCTGAAGATGTGGAGACATTATCTACTGGGAGTTCGATTCGAGTTGTTTACAGATCATAAGTCATTGAAGTATCTTTTCTCTCAAAAGGATTTGAATCTTCGGCAGCAACGGTGGCTAGAGTTTTTGGCATCATATGATTTTGGTATAGCTTATACTCCGGGAAAGGGTAACGCAGTGGCAGATGCGTTAAGTCGAAGACATGCAGGATTGGGAGCCATGTTTTCAGAATGGAAGAATCTCGAGTATTTAGCTGGATTTGACTTCAGGCCTAGATGTGAATTGGAACCTGAGATGTTGGCAAACTTATCGATAAGACCTACTCTTGTGGAAAGGATTGGCGAGAGCCAAAAGCGAGACGATAAGCTTGTCAAGATTATCCGTGATTTGGAATCTGGATTGGACCCAGAAAAGGATAAAGGATTCGAGGTCGATCGAGAGGGTTGGCTTCGGAAGCAAGGACGACTAGTTGTTCCCGATATCGATGAATTGAGGAATGAAGTTCTGAGGGAAAGTCATCACTCAAAGTTGACAATTCATCCAGGTGGAAATAAGATGTATCGGGATATGAAGAGAACCTATTACTGGGAAGGTATGAAGAAGGATGTTGGAAATTTTATTTCCAAGTGTATGAACTGCCAGTTGGTAAAAGCCGAACAGAAGAAGCCAAGTGGATTGCTTCAGCCGTTAGAAGTTCCTACATGGAAGTGGGAGCAAATATCGATGGATTTTATTGATGGTCTACCTAGAACAAGAACGGGAAATGAAGGGATTTGGGTCATCGTAGATCGTCCGACCAAGAGTGCAAGATTCATTCCTGTTCGATCGACTAGGACTGCATCAAAGTTGGCAGAGTTGTATGTTAAGTGGATAGTTCGATTCCATGGTATTCCAAAGAGTATAGTGAGCGATCGAGATCCATTGTTCACTAGTGGATTTTGGAAGAGCTTCCAGGAAGTTTTGGGAACCGAGTTGTGTTTGAGTACAGCGTATCACCCTCAAACAGATGGTCAGACCGAGAGAGTCAATCGAGTTTTGGAAGACCTTCTTAGAGCTTGTGTTTTGGATTTCGGAGGATCATGGGAAGATCACCTTTATTTGGTGGAATTTTCATACAACAACAGTTACCAGTCAAGCATTGGTATGGCACCGTATGAGGCATTGTATGGAAGACTGTGTAACTCTCCGACATGTTGGTTAGAGACAGGAGAAAAGCTGATGCTTGGGCCAGAGATGATTCGACAGACTTCGGATTGCATAGAGATCATTCGGCAACGAATGAAGGCAGCCCAAGACCGTCAGAAAAGCTATGCCGATAAGTGTCGTAAGGATTTGGAATTCGACGTAGGTGATATGGTTTTTGTGAAGATTTCTCCACTGAAGAATGTTATTCGATTCGGGAAGAAAGGAAAATTGACTCCGAGATTTGTTGGACCATTCCCGATCATCGAGCGAATTGGAAAGCTCGCCTATAGATTGGAGTTACCAGAGAAGATGTCGGGTGTGCACAATGTTTTTCATGTATCGTATCTACGAAAGTTTGTGCACGACTCGAATACAGTGGTTTCTGCTGATAGCTGTGAAGATTTCAAAGTTGATCCTGTCGATAGAAGACCTCGTAAGCCGCTTCGTGTTGTGGGAACTGACACGAAACAGCTTAGGAGGAAGGTAGTTAAGTTGCTCAAGATACAATGGAGTGATGATGATAACGATTGTACGTGGGAGGTGGAAGAGAGGATGAAAGCAGCTCATCCTGAACTCTTCAAGGTATGGCCCTAAGGTGTCGTGTCATCTCACGATATTGTAACTTGTTCTAGTTTTAGAATTCTACAGGCTAAGCTAGAATTGGATGAATGGTTTGTAGATTGCTATGGATGGTAGGCGTGCAGAATAGTCTTTGATTGCTCTATTTGTTTGGAATTTCGGGGGCGAAATTCCTAAGGGGGAGAGAATGTAACGACCTGTATTTTTACTGATCGAAACATCGTAAAAACAATTATCATTTGGTCACATTGTTGTGATAAGTCATCCATAGTTTAAGTCTTAGGTCGTAATGTTGTTAAGTCATCTAGGGTTTAAGTCGTTCGAAGCTTAAGTCGAGTAGAATTAGATCGAGAGCGACTTAAGAGAATGGAGCGACTTAAGAGGGATATGCAACCTAAGGAAGTTATGTCGTAGGCGACCTAAGGATTGAGATAGGTCGTATGATAGATAAGTCGTATGTTGAGGCTTATGTCGTAGACGACTTAAGGAGATAGGAAACTTATAGAAACTGGTGACCTAAGGAGTTTGGGATAGGTCGTATAGGAGATAGGTCGTGTGATAAGCTTAGGTCGTGGGGTAGGATAGGTCGAGTGAACGACCTAAGTATTGGAGCGACCTATAGGAAAGACAGCGACCTAAGAAGGTTAGCGAGTTAACGACCTAGGAGATAGGCAGGTTAGCGACTTAAGGAAGTTAGGTCGTGAGCCACTTAGGAGCGTGATAAGTCGTGAGCGACTTAGGAGCGTGTCAGGGTTAGGTCGTAAGATCTATTAAGCCTTAAGTCGGAGACAGCTGAGTCGTTGAGTCGATGTAGTTTGAGTAGTAGGTCGTAGACGACCTAAGATTAGTTAGGTCGCGTCTTAGTTAAGTCGTAGGTCGTAACTCTGTTGAGTGGTTAGGTCGCGAGGAAGTATCTGCGTTAGGTCGCTGGGTTTTGCCTGAGTGTTAGGTCGTGAGCGACCTAAGGGTTGTTAAGTCGCGAGCGACTTAGGAGTTGAGCTGCTAAGTTGTAAGTCGTAGACATGTGAGTTTCCATAGGTCGTAAGTCGCGTGGTGATAGGTCGCGCGCCTGCGTTGTGTTAGGTCGGCAAGGTTGTTAAGTCGTGGGCTTTTTAGGTCGTGGGGGTTTTAGGTCGTAAGTCGTGGACGACCTAACTCCGAGCGACCTAAGGCGAAATCAGCCTATAAATAGGAGGGTTTTTCTCACTTTTCGGGATTCGGATTTTGAAGCGACGAAGTGCTGCCATTTTGAGAGCTCGACTTCTACACTTCTTCACTTCTTTTCTCCACTCTAATCTAGTGATTCCATCCATCCAAGTTGAAGATCAAATTGAAGATTCAAGAGCTTAGATTGAAGATCTACATCCATTGAAGTGAGATTTCATCATTTGAAGCGGATTGGTGATAGATCAAGTTAGATCCTTCGCTGTCCAGATCTGAAGTGGGTTTCTTTTGAGTGGTTTAGGTGATTTGGTGAGTGGTGATTATCTCTCACACGGATCCAAAGGAATATATCGGATCGTTGGCTTGATTTTGTGTTAAAGTAGTGATTTCCATGCATTTTTGTAAACCTAAGTATAGATCCATATAGATCCATTGTTCATGATGATTTGACAACCATTTTACTAAGTGTTGACCTATGCAAGTTCATTCTTCAAGATTATAGAGATATTGTTCATGTTTTCATGCTTGTTGGACTTTGGACTCTTTATTTACGAAATTGCCATTATTGTTATAATTGTCTATTTAGATCATATTTGAATGCTTGATTACTTGGATTAATGTTTGACTTGATTGATTGCTATGAATTAGATGATTGATGATTTGATTTAGACAAGTTGGTCGAAGATGATTCAAAAGCTAAGGGAAAGGCTCTTGAATTGGAAAAGCTGCTCGTGGCGTATGTAGCGGATGATGAAGCTCATATGGATAGATTTGATGATGATGTTGAGATGAAGCTTTGCTATGATGATGATGAGGCGAAGCATGATATGAGATAGCCTTGGTATAATCCAGACGGGATCATTCTAAGCATGTTGATAACTCGGTGAAATGTTCGAGTTTGAGGATAATGGTTTGCTCGAGAGGCGCTTGAGCTAGTATGGAAATAGTCGTCGAGGAGGATGACTAGAAGGCTGAGATCTTATCGTTGTTGAAGGTTCTAGCATGCTCAAAGCAAGAGTACGTTGGGCAGATTCGATAGTCCCTGAAGGCTACTGATTGGTAGTCAAGTACTCTGGGCAGATTCGATAGTCCTAGGTACGGGTCACGACGACGTGCGGGAGTAATGTCTAGAAACGGGGTTTCCATTAGCCCTTGACGGACGGCTGAAAGAATGTGCCAGTCATTCAATTAACGGTGATATCGAAGAAATGATAACAGTGATAGCCAGAGTCATGGATGTTTGGTTGTATCGTCATTCGGTCTCAAGAGCAGTGTTTTATGGGTGCTTATCTGATCTTGGTTTAGGCCTTGGGGGTTTGTACTTGGAAAACATCGCCCTTGACTCGAGTGATACTTACTTTATTTTAATTGTATGCTCTGTTATGTTTGCTTCTGCTTAGTGTGTGTCTGGGGCTATCACTGTAGAAAGAGGTGGAGTGGGAGGGTTGTATTCCTATTCCTTTTCCTTTATGCTCTTTTGGTATGTTGTTAGTTAATTTACCGCTCACTAAGACTGTGTCTGACTCAAGGCTTTATGTTTTTAACTCTTATTGCCTTGGGTTGTTCGTCCATTTTGGGACGGGCAGACTAGGTAGCAGGTGACAGGTGTTGTTCTTGCTTTCCACGGTGTTGATATCGAAGACGAGCTGGAGGGTTGCATATTATCTTCTTATTATATGTACTGGGTGTTCCGTTGTTTGTATTTTCTCTGAGTGTTATGTAGTGAGGCTTGTTGTATTGACTATTCAGATGTTTGTATTCAACTATTATGAAGTTTTATTGATGGGATTCTATTCTGTGAAGCTTCACTATATATATGTTCTATTGTATTTTGTCCATGCGCTGTGAGTAATACGATAGATTCTGTTGTTTTAATTTACCTTGACAATCGTCCATGGTTGCCTGGCACACTTTACAGTGCACTTTCTCTAGGTTCAGTGCAGGGGTTATGGGCGGTCGTCACACGGGTTGTGAGGTCCGAAGAGGTCTCGTCCACAAAGCTACGCTTTTTCACAAAGCCATGCTTTGATCACAAATGATCAATAAATGATCATCACGCAGCAACACTCAGCATGCCACATTACCAAATTGGGAATATATCGCTGATAAATTTCAACTACATAACCTCTGAGCTCGTACGTCTCAGAGAAAGGTGTTAATCTAAGAGAATAAATTCTCCGCCACCAACAGAAATGTATTTGAAAGAAATCAGCTTTATATCTCAAAATGTAATGTCAGACATGTAACCATACAAGTCTGTTCCGGGTTCGAACAGAACCGAAGGCACTTTCGGAGAAGTCCTTGCAATCCGGGTATTTACAATCCCGATCGGACTTCCCATCACTAAGGGAATCTCTATACCGGAGCAACTCAATGCAGAGACAATCGATAGGTCGTCCTATCGTTTTCATAAAAAACCCGGTCTTCAACACCGGTCTTCAAATGCTATCCATTACGACGTATCACTATTCAGAATGGGTTGTATGATACAAAGGTCCTCTCCCGGCTAAACTGAATAATGATCGATAGATTTTTTTTAAAAACACATGGATATGACAATCACAGAGATTCCTATTCAGGGTTTGATGTGGGTTTCGGATAACAAACTGAAATCCGACTCCCTGTCGCATCGAAGTAAAAATGCCGTTCTACGGCAAAGGGGGTTTCACATCAATACAGAATTAAATCACAAATTACAGTTCAGTAACAAAAACAATCACAGTATCGCAATGGAAATCTCAATTCAGTACAGAATATATTGATGATAGTCAATCATCTCTAATTTGAGTGAAAGTGATCTAAAAGTGCATTAACCACATAATTACCTTCATAATTTCTAATTTGATAATTAATTATCCTTAATAAATTAATTTAATTAATTATACTTAATTTCATTAATTAACTAAATTAAGTCCAAGATAGTAAAACTTCTTTAACTTAAGATAACGTTATTCTATAAATACATTAATTACCATTTATACTTTAAAACCCTTTATTCTAAAATTAACTTTCTTAACATTTATCTAGTAATGGTATAAAGAAAGTCTCAACAAAATTTGTTTTTTTTCCAAAAATCTTATTTTATAAAACTTTTATAAAAAAAACTGGACTAAGGCTACTTCGGGTCATACCCGAAGGCCACTCGGGTCTATCCCTGAGTTTTCCATACTTCTTCCCCTTATCTCTTAAAATTTAGATTTATTTACAGTTTAAAAACTGAAGCTCCTCTCCATCAAAATACCCGAGTTCAAACCCGAGTTAATCACCCAAAATCCCGATCCTAGCTTCGAGTCTCTCCCACCAAAAACTCGAGCACATACAGGGGAAACTTCGTCTTTCCCAAATTCCCTAACCCGGATCGAAATGTACACGTGCACGTGCACAAGTACTCCGGCCACCCATGACCCCATCTCCGATCTTCTACACGCCGGCGACGACCTACCCAAGCATCACGTTCGCCCAGAAAACTGCCTTGACGTCGAACTCGAAATTGAGCCATCAGATCCAACTGCCCAAAAACGTTCATCACGGAAACGCTACGTTCATCCACCTCTGACCATTACAAGTCACGCGATCGTACCCAGAGCTACACAATGAATTTTTTTTTTTACATTTTTCCCTAAATCACGAAAGATTAAACTTGCTTCAACTCAAGTCTCAAAGATTAAATTTTACCCAGTCATCCTAAATTGGTAAAAATATAGTTTTTATCCCATTACGAACTGCACACAAAATACCCATTTAAAAATCTTCATTTTAAGTTTAAAAATCATGATTTTCAGTGAGGATTCAAACTATGAAGTAGAATTAACCCTTTATGACAATTGAATTTATCAAAGAGTTATTTGATTGCCTGTAACTAAGTTCCAGTGGCATATTTCACTAACCTGTTTTAAAACAGCTTTGAAAATAATCCTGTTTGAAGTTTGAACATCTTGTTCGATTTAAAACTGAAAGTTTTAAAATGATTTGATGAGAAAAATTTGAACTTTGAACAAAAAGGTGCAACCTGTACTGTTTACAGAGGATTACAGAGCAATCATAGAATATTTATACTAGATCAAAGCATATACCA
Organism: Allium fistulosum; assembly: GCA_030737815.1. Classification (NCBI taxonomy): domain Eukaryota; kingdom Viridiplantae; phylum Streptophyta; class Magnoliopsida; order Asparagales; family Amaryllidaceae; genus Allium; species Allium fistulosum. Next base: position 1,034,010,736 of record CM060907.1, on the reverse strand, counting down.
CCATATCATAAACAATCGCCTAAACTGTCATTCTTATTTAAACTTGAAACTTTTCAAAATTCTTGTTTACTCACCTGAAAATACTTGAAAACAGAGAACACTTTCCCTTTTGTTTTGAAAATCTGTAGATTTGAATCTTCCCCTTTGAAACTTCTTGCTTTGTTTTGTAAATTGATCTTAAGTTTGGAAATATAGTGAGGTTTATATTTTCCTTCTTTCTTCCTGACTTTACTTTGTTTCTTTTCTTTTGAACGAACTGGAATGAGATATATTGATGTATAAAAGAAAACAAGGCAGGCTGAACAAGATATAAGTTGTACTTTTTTTTAAATTTGTTTGTACATTATTTACCAGAGATTTTTTCTCAATGGTGGCTGATAACCTTGCTTGATGGACTAGAGGTAATGGCATTAAATGCCTTGGTCCCTCCTTATGTTTACACATATATTTTTTCTTCTTGCAAGTACAGTTCGTATATAAATTTTTCTTCCTTCCTTGCTATTTGCTGTTTTAGTCCTTTTTCATCATGTCTACACTTATCTCCTTGTACAAATCTTCATACTTTGTTAACATGTTTGAATTTCAACTATGTATATATATATTGTTTTGTTATCTGGTTGCATATTTAATTCATATACATACATAAGCCTAGCTTTGTTTTATACTTTATGCTTGAGTTAAAATGATTATAGTTATTGATTTGTATTTAACTTATGAGGTTGAGATATATATTTGTTTGTATTTAATTTCACTTCATATATTTATTTTTATTTTATAACTTAAAACTCAATTCAATATATCTATATATATATATACAAATAAGATGTTCAAATCCAAGTGATTTTAAATTCAAAAGAAATTGGAGTTTTATTCATTTTAAAATCAACACCTTATTTTATTTATTTATTTTTAAAACTTTTCAATTTTTAAATTACCAAAAAATTCAAATAAATTACTAAATCAAATTTAATAAAATAGGGGATGTTACAAAATCAATTCCAAAAGATAGAGTTATATCAAATCAAATCCAAAACTCAAGGACTGAACACCGGCTCATTTCAAATTGTTCAAATATATATATACATATATCTTTCGAATATCACATCACACTTCGGAATTTGAAATCATAATTGGTCTCACAAATCAATTGCATAGCAAAGCTACCGAAGTGGCCTCTCCCCCACTCTGAAACTCGAAAATAAATGTCGATGATGCGTGCACTCATCACCGAAATTATTTTCCAGTGACATAAGTGAGTTCTGGACTTCTATTTTCTCCAACCTCTTTTGAAATTTCTTTGAAATCATTCAAAACTTATTAAAATCATTTGAAACATTTCTTATTCGGAAAATACTTTTAAATCATATTATTATTATATATTTCAAAATCTTAAAACCAATTTCAAAATACCGGAGTTCAATTCTCGAATTTCAGATTTAAAATCCTTTAGTCATAAATCATTTTTAGATAAATCAAATTTCTTATATAATTTTTTTCAAAATTACAAATCCTTTCGAAACCTCAAATTCTCATTTTAAAAAGGGTATTAAATCTTTATCGAAAACATTTCACTTTTATATGTATAATATAATCATACTTGTAAAAATAATAATTTCGATATATAAAACAAATTCAAAATACAAACAAACCCGACTTTTCAAAAGATGATTTAAGAATGGATTTCAAACAAAGATAGAGAATCAAATTAGAGGAACTCTTAATCAAATAGAATTATGATTCGAAGATAAGCTCGGACGAACATGAGATAATTAAATTTCAAAATAGAAGATGAATATACTTATATAAATCGCGGACGACCTTAACCGGGTCAACCGTGACTTCAGGAGCAAGATCGATGCAGAATTCCAAGAAAAATCAACATTCGATCGCAAGAGATAGCGGCATCTAAACCAAAGATATAGGAATCTCCGGTGAATCAATGCCAATTGTGAAGGAGTTTCACCCCTTCACAAATCATTCAAAGATTGGTGGGATCGCCTATTCTTATAGAGATCATTCGAAGTAGAGTTATGAGATACTCCAGAATCAAAAGAATACAAATAGGGAGAGACAAGAATGAATTTTGGAACCGCAAGAAATGTTCCAAAGTTCAAAGGAAATCGAGTCAAACGGAAGAGATTCAAACTCGAACGAAAGTGATTCTGTAAATAAATTTACAATATTTGCTAAGTTTTGCCTAGAGCCAAAGCTCTGATACCAACTGTAACGACCCGATATTTTGGACCATTCAAATCGACAATAATCCACACATGTCTGACTTGAATAATTCAAAATATCAGATTGTTAATTTAAAATTTGGCAAAACTCAGAATATACAATAAATAAATCAATCACAGAATCACAGACACAGAGTAATACAATAATACGCAGTGGAATAGATAAAATAGTAGTTCATGAAGCTACTATATAAACATCAGAGTTAAAATAAAATACAACAGAATATCTCAAATACAGTGAAGTCTTCAGTACGAATATATGACCTCTCTGAACAAATCAACTGGAAAAGCTGAAAGTTGAATCGATAGTTGGATCTCCAAATGAAGCTCCAAACTCCAAGGGTGAGTCTCAAATGCTGTATCGCTCAGTCTGACCCGAGCGTAAAGCAAAACACAAAACACTCGAGTCAGGATTAACATTCTTATACTAATAAATCCAACTCAAGTGAAATATCAACTGAAATACAAGTAACTTAAAGGATGTTTGGGATAACCATCCTCTAAGGATCTGCGGAACTATCTACAAGGTGGAAATATACACTATAACACCGTGGTCATTCCAAATTAATTTATACTTCAAAACCAAAATATCATTTCATTTCAAATATATCTATTTTCCAAAATAGTATATTTATATATAGATAGGTTAAATAATTTAAAAGTAAAGTATTTATAATTTCCTCAAGTCTCCCAAATTGCTTCACATCAACTTCAAATTCCAAATTCAAATTTTATTCAAAGCTCAACTCATCAATTCAATTCAGTTCTAAATATACCATTTAAATTCTCAATATATTTCAAAGCTTTAATATTCAACAATTTCAAAGTTAAATTTAACAGTTTCATATAGCTCTTGATTTAACTTTATTATTATTTAATCAGGGAATATTCACTTAATAAATTCAATATCATTTAACTAGCCTTAAATTTCATTTTTACTAAATATTTCCTTAAATTTATTTAAACAAGAAATATTCATTAAATTATTTAAATCAAACTCAAGTTATAAATCATATCTTAAATCCCAATTTCAATAAGTTTTAAATAGGTTTAATTAAATAAATTCTTTACCAAATTCAAATTATCTTCCCAACCTTAACTTATTCAAATTATTACTGAAATCTATTTTGAAACATAAATTTAAATACTCAACCATATTAGATTGTATTTAATCATTCATTCCCATTTATATATAATAATTTAAGGCTCAACATTTTAAAACCATATATTTCTTTCCAAAACCATAGAATTCATTTTCAAAATATTTATATATATGGACCAACGGTGTCTGTAAATATATTTATCATATGGTGAAGTGATACGGATATTTATCATTTCAATCCGAAATTTAAATATATACGGGTAGATATCATTTCGACCCGTAATCCCAATTTCAATTCAAATGAAAATTGTTTGGGTTTATCATTTCAACCCATAATGATTTTCTCCTATTCTAAAGTCCATTCGGGTATGTATCATTTCAACCCATAGTGATTTCTATACTAATAGGGAACTTGCAGAGTGATAACAGATATAGAAATAATATAACAGGCATAGATATATCATCAATAACAATATAATATAAACATCAGGATATGGTGTCATATCCCACAGGTGAACAGTTACAGATAATAGCATATATAACAATTTAAATAACTACAACAGCATATTTCAATTGTCGTTTCAATTGAAATCAAATTTAATAAATAAAAGAACGTTAATCGTGAGTGATTGCTCACCTTCCGAGGTTAGAGAGAGATTCGACAGTGAACTGAGTTATGAATCCAAGCACGAATATCAAAGCAAAGCAAGATTGGCATGAATTCGACAATCAAAACAAGGCTGGAATCGATGAGAGCAAATAATCAGTTTGATAGAGACAGAAAAATATATTATTATTATTATTTCCATGAAACCAATACTTGATTTAAAACAATAATAAAATATGTATATATATATATAAATGTAAAAATCAATGTTTTAGTTAAACACTTAAATAAAATAAAATAAAAATAATTATTAAAATGAATCTTTATATATATCCAACCATATTAACTTTTAAACACATAGATCTAAGATCATAACTTACAAATCAGAAAACCAAACCCCCCTATCATTATATAACTTACATGTTATATTACAACCTGAACCTATTATACACACATCAATATACTTTTTATACAAATATATATAACAGAGTTGAGGTAAGCACTTATACAACAAATATATTTTTGAAAAACTAAATGCACCAGTACTTATGTATATAAACACACACACACACCCATATATATATAAAATTACATACCTTACTTTTTTTTAAAATAATATATATATATATATATCAGAAAGGTCACTGTCAACATACTTGTTATAATGAAATCAACTTTTAACTTCAACACAAATAAAAAATTGAATCATTATAATATTTATACATAGTTTATAACTATTTCAGAATATAGCCTATACTTATAGATTCAGGAAGATCATATATAATCCTATATATGTACACTTATGTGTACAAACAGATTATACATACTTACGTATGCTTATATATATGATTTATATAACACTAATACACTTATATATCAAAATCCAAGATACAACCAACATATTTAATACTAATATATTATACAATAATATGAGGTTTATATGAATATATACTTAAACAGTATCTTGTACTTTAAACACTATACAAAGCATACATACCCAAGTAATTATATATGCTATATGTGACACAACAGAAATATACAGAACTTTACTAACATATTTTAAGATTTTCATCACTTAACTTTTACAGAACATAAGTTTTTATACCAACTAATACAACATTCAAACAGAATAACAGGTTAGACTTTATATAAATTATACTATATATAAACTTGCATTTATAAATTCATACATAGCTTTCAAACAATATATTTAAGTATGAATATCCTTATATATATAAATAAATACCAAACATATATAAACTTTACTATACGTAATATATACTAATATATATAATATAATAACATTGAAACTATAACATGTTATAAACACACATGGTAAATTCGAAAGTCAGTCTGAAGATAATCATATGCAAACCAGTATATATATATTTTGAAATCAAATTAAGGTTTATATAAACTTTTATAACATAATATACTTAGATCAAGAACACTGCAGCAGCTAGTAATATAGGCTAAGATATTCAAATCTAATATATTGTAATCAAAAGCAATACTTATATATATATGCGAATGCATAGAAGCCAACATATAAACTGCGACTACTACATAACTAGCAAAAATATGAATATGTACAACAAAAATAAAAATATATGAGTATATACCTACATATATAAACGTATATAAATATATACTTTTGAACTTACTTTTTTAAAAAAAGGAGGTCGAGCAAGATGTACATGGGGAGAGTCAGGTAGGCTAGGCCGTAGCAAGGTGAGGTGGAAGGAGTATTCGGGTTGGCCTGGGACGAGCAAGTAAAGAGGGAGGGGATCAGACGGTGAGGGGTTTCACGGTGGAGGAGGCCGGTGGAAGAGGGGCTGGATTTGAGAACGAGTAGATTTGAAACGGTGGAGGGTGCGGTCGAGTCAGGTAGCGGCCGAATGCAGTGGTAGGGAAAGAAAAGAAAATGGAGGTGGGAGGAAGAAAATGAGGAAGGGAGAGGGTAGTGAAAAGAAATGGCAGAGCGAACGAATATAGATCTGGAGCAAAGAGAAAAATGAGGAATCAACGGTTCAGTTACACTTATTTTATTTTATTAACGGATGGAGTGAAGAACAGTTGAGACAAAAATGAACCTATACTATAATATACGTTTATCTTATCAACGAAAATGAACAGAACAACAGAATATGTGAACCGAAACAAAATATTTGAAAGGGTGGGATGCCAATGGTTAGAGGATATCAAAAGTTTAAAACTGATGGCTATTTATCCTTCTTTTTTTTAGCTGTATGAAAATTGAATGTTCATCAGATGTTCGAAGGCTAAAATTTTGGAACCGATATGAATGAACGTTTTACGGTTTTCCGCTGTGTCCAGACTCCAAAACACAGAATTGAATATACCGCTGAGATCAGCACGACAAGACGATCAAACGGCACACAGATATTAGTGGTACGATCATCCGATCGAAAGTCGATAATCGGTACCAGAAATGCTGCTATTTCGACAGAATTAAGATAAACAGAGCAGTAGAAGTCCAAATTTGGAAAAACGAAAGATGACCTCTCACTCAGAAGAAGATTTAGAAATTACTGTATAAAATATTCAGGTTTGGAAAACATTTTATTACCATCAATTTTTAACTGATTTAAATTGAGATAAAATTACACAATAAAATAAACTTCAATATTATTAGATGAAAATTTACCAGTTGCTATGATTAAATAAACGTATTCCAAATAATAAATTTTTTATTTCAAATTTTATTGTTTAAAATTTCACAAATTTCCAGTTAAATATACTTTTAAAACCATTAAATTTTGCGGGTTGTTACAGTAGAAAAGGAAAAAATATATAATATGTAGTTAGAAATTGAAATAGAAATATATATATAAAAGATAAACTATAAAATATAAAGTCAACAAACAAAGTAAACTTATTAAAATAAATTTTAACAACATATTAACTATAGAATGTCATTTATATTACAAAGCATAAGGCAAAACAATGTGAACCCTTGAATAAGAAGAAATAAGACCAAAGCAAAGGAATATAAATAAGTATGCAGGCTTGAACAAGCAAATAACTATATATAGACAATAATATACTTAAGTATGAACACTTGCAAAATGAATAAACAAATATATATAGGTATGAAATAAGTAAACAAGAAGATAGTAAATATAGAGTCTCAAGCATATTACAATGCAATATCTTTAGCCACCAATTACATCATCTCAGCCGAGTAAAGTAACGCAAGAACAAAGTTAAAGAAAGAAGACATGGGCTAAGCATGGGAACAAAGTATCAAAGCATTTAATGCAAGATACCTTAGTACACAACATATGTAACTATCAGCCATACCCTATTGTATATACAAAACAATATAATATCACCTGTAGCTTGTTTATTAACATCAACCTGTACACATCTCCTTTATATCAGCCTTCTCCCCTCATTTCAGTTCGTTTATCAAAACTGAGTAAAAATGGAAGCAAACATCATCTTGAAAACTCAAACAAAATTGAAATTAAACAAGATCAAGCCTGCAGTTTTTGAACAAATAACCTCTGTTCTTTCTTCGAAAAAATCAACTGTGAGTGTAACGACCCAGTATTTTGGACCATTCGCGTCCATTATAAGTGTATAGGTAGACACTCATGCCGGAGTTGAATTGCTCAAAATACCGCGTTGTTAATTTAAATTTGGCAAAACTGAACATATACAGTAAATAAATAATCACAGATCACAGACACAGAGTAATAAGTGCAGCGGAAATAAAAGAGATAGTAGTTCATGAAGCTACTATATAAATGTATAAGTTACATTAGAGTTAAAACAGATACAACGGAAGTGTAATACGATACATCAGATACAAATCAGAATACATCACTGGAATTATCGAATACTGAAAGCAGAATAGATGGCTGGATCTTCAAGCAAAGCTCCAACTTCAAAGGTGAGTCTCGAATACTGGTACACTCAGTCTGACCCGAGCGTAAAGTAAAAACACAAGACACTCGAGTCAGGATTAACATTCTTATATTAATAAATCCAACTCAAGTGAAATAGCAATTGAAATACAAGTAACTCAAAGGATGTTTGGAATAACCATCCTTTAAGGATCTGTTAAACTATCTACTAGGTAGGAATATACGCTAAGTAGATAATGTCTATCAGTAATATAAAAAGATATCAAAATAGCGTTAAGTCATGGCCCATTCCACCCTTAACACATTTTTATTCCCAAAAGCATATACAAGACCGTAGTTTCCCCAAAACCGGAAGTCACCAGAGGGCAATCCATATACTAAAGGTACAAATCAAAATCGTAGTGGTCGCGCATAAATGGAATACAAGTATGACAAGGCACATGAGGCAATACCCAAGGTAGTGATACTACCGTTCGCCTGATCCGGACTGGTGAGAACGCAACGCCGCAGCGCCCGCAACACCGTGAAACAACACTCCCAAAATCAAGGGTGCACCAATCGACAACAAGTATAAGTAGTTCGAAGAAGTGTGTCCACTTGAGGTAGCTAATCCTCCATTGGCCCGGCACAGCTCCTGTTTTAGTCATTTCCAATTTGACACAAGTGTCAAGGCTATCCATTATCGTTCTCTTTCTTCAGTCATTAAGAACATCATTCCAACCACTTCATTCTGGATCATCACTCCGCGTATAGTTATTAAAGTGGTTTCGGTTTAGATAGAGAGTATAACCATTACCGATCCCGGTCTCTTTAATAACCTTCGTAATTATTACACCGATTGGTCGTTTATTTATTTCAAAACCAAAACAATTCAATTTCAAATAGAATTCGTAAACCAACAATTCATTTGTCTTTCAAAACCAATTTCTAATAATTTACGTTTCAAAACTTCCAAATTACCATTTCAAAATCTTATAATACAATTCCAATTTCTATTTAAACAATTCAAATATTGATTCAAGTTCGTATATAAGTTTCATTCCGAAATCATTTAAATAAATTTAATTTAACATTCAAATCAATTTAAACTCATTATCGATTCCATTCAATTTTCGTTAAGTTACTTTATCATTCAAACAATTTCTATTGAATTTCCAATTCATTAAATCCATTAATTAAATTCAACTTATAAATTGAATTAAATTAAATTCATCAAATCCAATTCTTTAAATTTCAAGTCTTACATTAATTTCAATAAATCACATTTTATTTCTTGTTAAAGAAATTCAATTTCAGTTATTTATTTTCATAAATAATTTTCCAAAAACTTACTTAAATAAGAAATTCAATTTCAATTATTTACGAAGTAAAATTCACTTATTCAAAAGTTCAATTTCTCTTATCAAAGAATTCAGTTCAATTTAATCATTAAATGATTCATCCTTATTTAATCATTAAATAATTCAAAACTTAATTATTAAATCATTTCAAAGTTTAATAATTTCAACTTAATTATAATTTCAAACTTAAATTAAACAACATTCTTTCATCAATTACATTGTTGATATTTTGTTTCAGATTTTTATATATTAACATTTTCTTTTCATAAAAATTCCAATTTCAACTTCATTTCAAAACAATATTATTTATTCAAATAAAATCTTCGTTTAAATTTTCAAATCAAATTATTGACCAATCGGGTTTTATTTAATTTTCTATCCTAGGTCAAAGTTCAATTTGGGTATTTATCATTTCAACCTGATTCCAATTCAATTTAAAATCAAAACATAGTAAAGGGAACTTGCAGTGTGATAACTGGGATGGTGTCAAAGTAAATAAACAAGCAATAACAACAATTAATATCAATCCAATAATCAATTCAAATAATCCCGAAATAACCGTATTAATTCGCATTGTTATTTGTACGAATTAATATAATTACTTCTAGAATCTACACTATCATTTCATGTAGATTAAAGATTATTATTTTACGGTTCCTCACTTGTCATCTATTTACAATTTCATACATCATCAATTTAACAACATACATTCAGTGGTTCAAAATGTAATTAAACAAATCCTACGTGTCAATAAGTTCAATAGTTAAAGGGATCATATTATACAAATGTCAGTTAATCAAATTTAACAATTTATTATCCTATATCAACTTCAATTTCACACTATTTAACATTTTAACATTAACAATTTAACGTCCAATATAAACATCAACAATCAATCAATTATCAGCCAAACTGTATTATTATTGCATAAATAATTAACAGATAATGGTGTCAGATGTCACAGGTGAACTGATACAGGCAATAGCATATATAACAGTGTAATTAACTAACAGCAGCATATTTCAATTGTCGTTTCTATTGAAATCAGATTTAATAAATAAAAGAACATTAATCGTGAGTGATTGCTCACCTTTTTACGCTGAAGTTTGCAAGGAAAACACACAAACAAAAATCCGGAAAGCACGAAAGCACGACTAGACACAATTCTGATTTGAATGGATAGAGAGCCTTGATATTTATCTTGTAAACAATAACGAAAACAAGACAATATACACATAAATATTCAACACAAAACAATGTTGAAACAATTTTAAATAAGGAGCAACAAAGAAATAGATGACTTGACCTTGCCTCAACCATTCAAGTGCTTGGCCATGACATCATTTGGCTCAGCCATGATCAGGTCTAGACCTGAAATACTCATCCAATGGTCAGCAAAAAGAAGGCAAAACAATGGAATGATGATGGTAGGAGTTACACATGAAGGAGATAAAGAGTCAAGGCCAAAAGGAGTGGTTTTGGTGCACACTAGGCTCGGCCTATGGCCTATAGGGGCTTGGTCATGCATGGTTCAGGTCAGGTCAGAGGAGAGGCTGATGGTTAGGGGTCAGGTCATGATGGTGGTGGAGCTAGGGAAGGTGGCCAAGGCAAGCTATGAAGGTGATGGTGGCATATAGGTCAGCTAGGCATTGTTTTGTGGAGTTTTGCAATGTTTTTGTGGTGCTTTGTTCAAGGAATGGTCATGGAACTTCTAGGTCAGAGGAGAAGGTTTATTGGTCGTGGATTAGGTGGGGAAGGAAGTGGTGGTGGTGGTCGGAGGAGATGGTGGTGGCTAAGGACAAGCAAGGCATGAAGAATTAAGGAAAAAATCAAGCAAAAACAATGGAAAAAGAAGAGAAAAAGTAGAAAAATTTGGAGAAGCCATTACCAAAATTTCAGAAATGAGTTAGGCCGAAATTTTTGATGGAATGAGAAGTCTTTTACGTGAAAAACAAAGATAAAACACATGGCTACAAAAGAAAATGAAAAGGCCAAGGCAAATGAAGAGTTTAGGCAATGAAAAGTCACACAAGTTAAAGCTTAAGTCCTTTCAAATTTCCTTTTCTTTTAAATCAAATAAAACAAATAAAAATAAGTAAATGAATTACAGAAATGAAAACAAAACAAAATAAAATAATAAATAAATAAATAAATAAATAAATTTAGGAAAATAGGAAAAGAGTTAAAGAAATTGCTTAAATATTGAAAACAGGGTCCAGAAATTACAAATAAATCACCATTGGCTTTGGAAAATATCTACTTCATTTAAAAATATGTTCTAAAGAAAAAATTTGAAATAAATAATTCATTTATCATTTATAAAGTGAAATAAATAATTAAATTTAGAGAAAATAGAAAAAGAATAAAGAAATAGTCTATTTAATTAAAACAAGGCTTAAAATTACAAATAAAACATCACTAGCTTTATAAAATTTCTATTTCACTTTACAACAAATAAAAGTCAAATAAGTAAAATAAATGATGAACAAAATAAAGTGGAGATTAAATAAAATAAGTTCTTAAGGAAATAGAAAAATAAATAAAGATTTTCTTTAATTAATTGAAACTGGAAATTAGAAATTATAAACAAAATACAACTGACATTGGAAAATGTCAATTACACTTTGAAAAATGTTTTAAAACCAAAATATATACATAACAAGTTATTTTACCCATATATATAAACATAAATTAGAACATTACATGACCAAATAAAATATTATTTGTGTAATTTAAAATAAACAATTTAGTTAAATACAGCAAATTACACACAATATTCAAAAGGGCATAACTTTCACATTATAAACCAGATTTCAACGAAACGAAAAGCAGTATTATTAAAATTTTATTTACTTTCATAATAATAGATAAAATTCCAAAATTCAAACTTTTTAAAATTTTAAATTAAAAGTCAATGTTTGAACATATTGACCAAAATTCATATTTCTTGAAAATATTATATTTGTTCATGTTTGGGATTATAATTCACATACAAAACATAATTAATATTTAAAATAACAAAATTTTCCATTTTAATAAATAAAATAAAGTTTTTAAATCAGGAAATTCAATTTAAAATAATTACAAAATACAGGGTTGTTACACTCTCCCCCACTCAAAACTTTTCGTCCCCGAAAAGGAATGAGGTACGGGAAGACACAGAAAAAGATAGAATGAGATAGAACTAAGACAATAAAAAAAAGAAGATTGAAATTATACCTGGTAACAGTCGTTACAGGTAAATTCAACAAGACGGAGATGATCTTCCTAAGATCCTTTTAAATCAAGGACACAAGCACGAAGAAGATTCTTGAAAAGTTTTCCAAAACAGACTGGTAAATGTATTTTGGGAGGAAGAACTACAAATCGAACTTTAGGAGATAAGATCAATTTGGAATTCAATTCCCCGCTTAGGATGCAAGGGAATAGGAACAACCGAAGGATAAGAGATTGGAAAACAAAATAAGATGATAAATTTTAAAACCATAAAAGTTTCAACTTAAATTAATAATTGATTTCATCCATTTGATTTTTCCTAAGTTAATTAAATCTTATCTATTTATAATTTCATTATCTTATCACCCAATTAACAATTTCTAAAATCATGAATTTGAGATCATTCATTATACTCAAAATTTTATTCAATAAGTTTCATGCTTCTTTATTCTAGATGGTTATTACATTTATTCCACTTAATATATGTCTAATCACATATATTAAGTATACTTACACTTATTATGACTTACTCCAATTTATTCATAAGTTCCTTTAACATCACTTTATACTGTATATTATTCAATTAACTTTTTATTCTATTTACCTTTATTAATCCTTTATAACTAAAATTTAAGTGTATAACATTTATTATGACCACTCAAATTTTATTTATAAAATCTCCTTTATATTGTGTGTTCTCCAATTACATATTTAACTTTTAATAATTTAGGTAAGTTATATTGGAATGCAAGAGAATATTACACAAATAAAAATTTCTTAACTCAATTATCTAAGCTTCAATATTTATTCAAATTTTGATTTCCTTTTATAATTGAAATTATCCTTTAAGATAAAATTTAAGAATTAGATTTCTGATTAACTTCAAACTATTTTAGAGATAATTAAATATACACAATATATATCAAATCAACTCTTAAATCACATATATTATAAATCAAGTCATAATTAGAAAGCCAAATCAATTTAATTTTCCAAAACAAAACTATAGCAAGGCTACAAGATGGTCTATTCGCTTCGAAACTCGAAAATGAACGTCGATGATGCTGCAGTCATTACCGAAATTATTTTCCAGCGACAAAGAAAAGAGCACTGATTTACAAATAAAAAAATCCTTTGAAATAATTTCTACTAGAAATACTTTTAAATAATATATCCTTTTTAAAACTTTCAAAACAATGTTCGAAATCATCGGAAATTAAATTCTCACATTCTTGATTTAAATCCATTTAAATTTCCAAATTAATTTATAACCATGTTTAATTATTTATATATGGAACTAAAGCCAATGATTATAAAATACATGCAAAGTTAAATATTATTTCTTAACACCCAATTCCATTAATTATCAAAAATTTAGAAAATTAACCTTATACATATTATAATTATACAAAATTTATCCATCTACTAAATTTAAAACCATATTGTGTCAGTTTGCTTTGTTCAAGTGTTTTGGAGATCCTATCGATAGCGTTGATCAGACAAACCGATCGGAAACCCAAATCAACATCAACAACTCAAACAACACAATATATAAAACATCTTTAAAATATAAAAATTTCAAATACAAGAATAATTTTTCAAAATAAGAATAGGGAATCAAATTGATGGACTCAAATCAAAGAGAAATTTGATTCGAGGATAAGTTCGAAACAAGATATGATGATTAATAGCAAAGTAGGAAGATTGATAAGTTTATATAAATCGCGGGCAACCTTAACCGGGTCGACCGTGACTACAAGCATAAGATCGATGTGGAATTCCGAGGTAAATCGACATTCGATCTCAAGAAATAGAATTCAGGTATAGCAGGAGATAGATAGCATCGTAAACCGAGGATACAGAAATCTCCGGTAAATCAATGCATATTGTAAAGGAGTTTTTTTTTCTCCTTTTCAAATCATTCGAAGTTTGGCGAGACCGCCGATCCATTATAAAGATCATTCAAAGTGGAGTTATGGGATGCTCCAGAATTGAAAGAAGACGAATAGTGAGGGACACGAATGAAATTTGGAACTGTAGGGAACGTTCCAAAATTCAAAGGAATCGAATCAAAAAGGAAGAGATTGAAACTCGAAATGAAAGTGATTCTGTAAATACATTTACCCTACATGTTGAGTTTTGCCTAGAGCTACCAAAGCTCTGATACCAACTGTAACGACCCAGTATTTTGGACCATTCGCGTCCATTATAAGTGTATAGGTAGACACTCATGCCGGAGTTGAATTGCTCAAAATACCGCGTTGTTAATTTAAATTTGGCAAAACTGAACATATACAGTAAATAAATAATCACAGATCACAGACACAGAGTAATAAGTGCAGCGGAAATAAAAGAGATAGTAGTTCATGAAGCTACTATATAAATGTATAAGTTTAAAACAGATACAACGGAAGTGTAATACGATACATCAGATACAAATCAGAATACATCACTGGAATTATCGAATACTGAAAGCAGAATAGATGGCTGGATCTTCAAGAAAAGCTCCAACTTCAAAGGTGAGTCTCGAATACTGGTACACTCAGTCTGACCCGAGCGTAAAGTAAAAACACAAGACACTCGAGTCAGGATTAACATTCTTATATTAATAAATCCAACTCAAGTGAAATAGCAATTGAAATACAAGTAACTCAAAGGATGTTTGGAATAACCATCCTTTAAGGATCCGTTAAACTATCTACTAGGTAGTAATATACACTAAGTAGATAATGTTTATCAGTAATATAAAAAGATATCAAAATAGCGTTAAGTCATGGCCCATTCCACCCTTAACACATTTTTATTCCCAAAAGCATATACAAGACCGTAGTTTCCCCAAAACCGGAAGTCACCAAAGGGCAATCCATATACTAAAGGTACAAATCAAAATCGTAGTGGTCGCGCATAAATGGAATACAAGTATGACAAGGCACATGAGGCAATACCCAAGGTAATGATACTACCGTTCGCCTGATCCGGACTGGTGAGAACGCAACGCCGCAGCGCCCGCAACACCGTGAAACAACACTCCCAAAATCAAGGGTGCACCAATCGACAACAAGTATAAGTAGTTCGAAGAAGTGTGTCCACTTGAGGTAGCTAATCCTCCATTGGCCCGGCACAGCTCCTGTTTTAGTCATTTCCAATTTGACACAAGTGTCAAGGCTATCCATTATCGTTCTCTTTCTTCAGTCATCACGAACATCATTCCAACCACTTCATTCTGGATCAGCACTCCGCGTATAGTTATTAAAGTGGTTTCGGTTTAGATAGAGAGTATATCCATTACCGATCCCGGTCTCTTTAATAACTTTCGTAATTATTACACCGATTGGTCGTTTATTTATTTCAAAACCAAAACAATTCAATTTCAAATAGAATTCGTAAACCAACAATTCATTTGTCTTTCAAAACCAATTTCTAATAATTTACGTTTCAAAACTTCCAAATTACCATTTCAAAATCTTATAATACAATTCCAATTTCTATTTAAACAATTCAAATATTGATTCAAGTTCGTATATAAGTTTCATTCCGAAATCATTTAAATAAATTTAATTTAACATTCAAATCAATTTAAACTCATTATCGATTCCATTCAATTTTCGTTAAGTTACTTTATCATTCAAACAATTTCTATTGAATTTCCAATTCATTAAATCCATTAATTAAATTCAACTTATAAATTGAATTAAATTAAATTCATCAAATCCAATTCTTTAAATTTCAAGTCTTACATTAATTTCAATAAATCACATTTTATTTCTTGTTAAAGAAATTCAATTTCAGTTATTTACTTTCATAAATAATTTTCCAAAAACTTACTTAAATAAGAAATTCAATTTCAATTATTTACGAAGTAAAATTCACTTATTCAAAAGTTCAATTTCTCTTATCAAAGAATTCAGTTCAATTTAATCATTAAATGATTCAACCTTATTTAATCATTAAATAATTCAAAACTTAATTATTAAATCATTTCAAAGTTTAATAATTTCAACTTAATTATAATTTCAAACTTAAATTAAACAACATTCTTTCATCAATTACATTGTTGATATTTTGTTTCAGATTTTTATATATTAACATTTTCTTTTCATAAAAATTCCAATTTCAACTTCATTTCAAAACAATATTATTTATTCAAATAAAATCTTCGTTTAAATTTTCAAATCAAATTATTGACCAATCGGGTTTTATTTAATTTTCTATCCTAGGTCAAAGTTCAATTTGGGTATTTATCATTTCAACTTGATTCCAATTCAATTTAAAATCAAAACATAGCAAAGGGAACTTGCAGTGTGATAACTGGGATGGTGTCAAAGTAAATAAACAAGCAATAACAACAATTAATATCAATCCAATAATCAATTTAAATAATCCCGAAATAACCGTATTAATTCACATTGTTATTTGTACGAATTAATATAATTACTTCTAGAATCTACACTATCATTTCATGTAGATTAAAGATTATTATTTTACGGTTCCTCACTTGTCATCTATTTACAATTTCATACATCATCAATTTAACAACATACATTCAGTGGTTCAAAACGTAATTAAACAAATCCTACGTGTCAATAAGTTCAATAGTTAAAGGGATCCTATTATACAAATGTCAGTTAATCAAATTTAACAATTTATTATCCTATATCAACTTCAATTTCACACTATTTAACATTTTAACATTAACAATTTAACGTCCAATATAAATATCAACAATCAATCAATTATCAGCCAAACTGTATTATTATTGCATAAATAATTAACAGATAATGGTGTCAGATGTCACAGGTGAACTGATACAGGCAATAGCATATATAACAGTGTAATTAACTAACAGCAGCATATTTCAATTGTCGTTTCTACTGAAATCAGATTTAATAAATAAAAGAACATTAATCGTGAGTGATTGCTCACCTTTTTACGCTGAAGTTTGCAAGGCAAACACACAAACAAAAATCCGGAAAGCACGAAAGCACGACTAGACACAATTTTGATTTGAATGGATAGAGAGCCTTGATATTTATCTTGTAAACAATAACCAAAACAAGACAATATACACATAAATATTTAACACAAAACAATGTTGAAACAATTTTAAATAAGGAGCAACAAAGAAATAGATGACTTGACCTTGCCTCAACCATTCAAGTGCTTGGCCATGACATCATTTGGCTCAGCCATGATCAGGTCTAGACCTGAAATACTCATCCAATGGTCAGCAAAAAGAAGGCAAAACAATGGAATGATGATGGTAGGAGTTACACATGAAGGAGATAAAGAGTCAAGGCCAAAAGGAGTGGTTTTGGTGCACACTAGGCTCGTCCTATGGCCTATAGGGGCTCGGTCATGCATGGTTCAGGTCAGGTCAGAGGAGAGGCTGATGGTTAGGGGTCAGGTCATGATGGTGGTGGAGCTAGGGAAGGTGGCCAAGGCAAGCTATGAAGGTGATGGTGGCATATAGGTCAGCTAGGCATTGTTTTGTGGAGTTTTGCAATGTTTTTGTGGTGCTTTGTTCAAGGAATGGTCATGGAACTTCTAGGTCAGAGGAGAAGGTTTATTGGTCGTGGATTAGGTGGGGAAGGAAGTGGTGGTGGTGGTCGGAGGAGATGGTGGTGGCTAAGGACAAGCAAGGCATGAAGAATTAAGGAAAAAATCAAGCAAAAACAATGGAAAAAGAAGAGAAAAAGTAGAAAAATTTGGAGAAGCCATTACCAAAATTTCAGAAATGAGTTAGGCCGAAATTTTTGATGGAATGAGAAGTCTTTTACGTGAAAAACAAAGATAAAACACACGGCTACAAAAGAAAATGAAAAGGCCAAGGCAAATGAAGAGTTTAGGCAATGAAAAGTCACACAAGTTAAAGCTTAAGTCCTTTCAAATTTCCTTTTCTTTTAAATCAAATAAAACAAATAAAAATAAGTAAATGAATTACAGAAATGAAAACAAAACAAAACAAAATAATAAATAAATAAATAAATTTAGGAAAATAGGAAAAGAGTTAAAGAAATTGCTTAAATATTGAAAACAGGGTCCAGAAATTACAAATAAATCACCATTGGCTTTGGAAAATATCTACTTCATTTAAAAATATGTTCTAAAGAAAAAATTTGAAATAAATAATTCATTTATCATTTATAAAGTGAAATAAATAATTAAATTTAGAGAAAATAGAAAAAGAATAAAGAAATAGTCTATTTAATTAAAACAAGGCTTAAAATTACAAATAAAACATCACTAGCTTTATAAAATTTCTATTTCACTTTACAACAAATAAAAGTCAAATAAGTAAAATAAATGATGAACAAAATAAAGTGGAGATTAAATAAAATAAGTTCTTAAGGAAATAGAAAAATAAATAAAGATTTTCTTTTATTAATTGAAACTGGAAATTAGAAATTATAAACAAAATACAACTGACATTGGAAAATGTCAATTACACTTTGAAAAATGTTTTAAAACCAAAATATATACATAACAAGTTATTTTACCCATATATATAAACATAAATTAGAACATTACATGACCAAATAAAATATTATTTGTGTAATTTAAAATAAACAATTTAGTTAAATACAGCAAATTACACACAATATTCAAAAGGGCATAACTTTCACATTATAGACCAGATTTCAACGAAACGAAAAGCAGTATTATTAAAATTTTATTTACTTTCATAATAATAGATAAAATTCCAAAATTCAAACTTTTTAAAATTTTAAATTAAAAGTCAAAGTTTGAACATATTGACCAAAATTCATATTTCTTGAAAATATTATATTTGTTCATGTTTGGGATTATAATTCACATACAAAACATAATTAATATTTAAAATAACAAAATTTTCCATTTTAATAAATAAAATAAAGTTTTTAAATCAGGAAATTCAGTTTAAAATAATTACAAAATACAGGGTTGTTACAGTGAGTAAACTTGTTTTCCTTAAATTGGAATCTAAATATTTATTTCATGAATCTTGTATTCTTGATTATATATTGGAAAGAAAATATTGTTTGTATGTTTGTGCATCACTGGAAATATATATACAGTTGTTCTTAATATTTAGTTCCAGGACAGAGCATATTGAAGAAGGAATTTAAATAAACATCACACAATCCTTTTTAGCTTAGGATTTGAAAACAAACAAGTTTGTTTCAACTTAAATCGCAATTAAAAATTTGTTTTAAAGCTTTGTCATGAGGGGTTTATCTGTGCAACCTCAAACTTTATAGTAAAGCAAAATTTATGATAAATTCAAGCATGTTATATCGTTGATTTGATTATAGAATTCAAATAAGTATACGAAAATAGGATTTTTAAACTAAATTTGATGATTTTTAATTTAGTATTTTAGGCGCGGTTCATACTAGAACAAATTTTGTTTTTTTATCGATTCCTAATAATCGAAGGATCTTTGAACCTTGAAATTGTGCTTGAAGCTTATTTGATCCTCAGGGATCCCAGGAAAAATGTTAAAAAAATTAATTACGACAAGAATTTTGGGGACGAGAGCGAATTAGGGTTTAAGGTCTAAATTGAGTCGAGGGTAGAAACGAGATCGCCGCGCCATCTGTAGGCCACCGGATATCATCGGACCGGGACCATCAGAAGTGTGGGATGTTAGGGGAGCTTTGGACGGGGTGTCGCGAACTCTGATGATCTGAAGAGGGGGAGCGAGGCACTTGTTTGAGGCGTTTGTTCGTTCCAGTTTTGGGTTTGAAGACGAAATTTCGAAATCGTGATTTGTTCGAGTTTTTGAGTTTTTGGGAGGCTCGAGCACATCGTCGATGATGTGTTGACGACCAGCAATTCAACCAGAGGCAGCCGACGAAGTTGTGCACATGCACCATGCACCCTTGGATCTGTAAGAACAGAGAAAGAAGAAGGAGGGAGGTTTGAAGGGATGCTCGAGAGGGGATCAATTGTCTCGGGTTTGTTATCTACCCAGTTTTAAATAACAATAGGTTTAAACTTAAAAACAAAGTATTCCAGGTTTTGGAACTTTAACAAATCGAATTTTAAACCTTTTCTTAGTTAATAATAATAAAAGTTTTATACTAGCTATAGAATTAGTTAAAGTATTTTATAAACTAAGTTAAAATGTTTAATGCCTTATTGTTTAAAATGAATTCTTAGGTTTATTTAGTTAAAAAGATAATGGTTTTAATTAACTTAAGAATTTTAAGTTAGTTCATATGATAATTTAATTTTCAAGGATTATTTAAATAAAACTTTAAAAGATAAATGGTTTATCTTAAACGATGTTTTGATTATGAATTAACTTAAAGGTTTAACATTGAATTATTTGTTAAATTTATTTTAAAGTGATCGTTAGGATAAAGAATTTATCTTGATTAATCAAGGAAATAATTAGAGGATTATTATTGATGTGTTAATAATTAAAATAAAAATAAATTTATAAGATTAATTAAACTAAGGTAATTAACCACTTAATCAAAAGGAATTAACTAATGATTTAAGTTAAGAAATCAAGTGATTAAGATTAATTATTGATCAAGGATAATCATTTATTAATTAATATTAATTAATTAAAATGATGATCAATTAAGGGGTTAATTAATTAATTAAAGATAATTAATTAAAGAATAATTAATTAAAGAATAATTGAATAATTAAAAGTTAATTATTTAAAATAAAGAGTTAATCATCTAATGATTAAAGATTGATTAATTTGTTAATCAAATTTGATTTAAATTAATTGAGTTTACTTATGGATGTTTGTATCCTATCGATTGTTGAACTGTTTGATATTTTTGATATGATATGCTTTGTGCTATAAACTGTGTGATGAGAATTACTTTGTGCTGAACTGTGATTCGTGATTATGTGAAAACCCTTTTTGCCCGTAAAACGGCATTTAAACTTTGATGCGACAGGGAGTCGGATTCCAGTTGGTTATCCGAAACCCACATCAAATTGTAATGACGAATCTTTGTGATTGATAAATTTATTTTATCTGTGGAACTGTGAATGAAGATAAGCGTTGTGGATTATACCGCTTATCGATATTGATATAATCTGTGATTATTTATGATGTTGCACTTTTGTGTTAAACCCCTGGACCACACTTATACACACACAAAGATGGATTTCATGAGGAAATCGATTAAGTCACAGATTTTTGAAGTGATTTTTAAATAGACAAATTGAATTCAAATATTTTGGAAATGGATTCGGTTTAAAGTGAAAAGCTTTTGAAATGGAATTTCAAAGATGAAATTCATTTTGAGTAACTTGATTGAGTTTTGAAATTTAAATATTTTGATTTAAATTTGAATTCAATATTTGAAATTGAATTCTATGATTTGGAAACCAAGGTTTAGAAAGGATATTCAACTTATAAATGTTTTATATGTGTTAAACTATTTTAAAGGTATTGATTTGGGAATTTGAATTTAAATTCAAAGGCTTTAACTCGTGTAAATAAAATTGGATCTTTCTGAAATGAAACTATTCTGTTTCAAATAATAAAAGCTTTCATATAAGAAGTGAACTTCCAAATTATGTTAAAAAGGATTTCAAGTTAAAAATGAAAATGATTTTCCAAGTTAAGGAAACAGTTTGAAACCTATAAGTTAAATTTTTAATTTAAAGATTTTAAACGAGTTAATCCAATTGAAATGGAAATTGTTTTGAAATCTATGAATGAATCTTTGTGAAATTGGGTGAAATCTGTGAAATGAATCTTTTTGTTTAAAAAGATTTAAAATGGTAATTTGTTTAAACCATTTGAAAGAAAGTTTTGAAGTATTAAGTTGTAACTTAATTGAAATCCCAATATCCATATGTTTCTTGTAAATATTGCGCTCACTATTCGGTTTAGCCGGGAGAAGACCTTTGTGTCGTATAACCCATTCCGAATATGTGATACGACGTTATGGATAGCATTTGAAGACCGGTGGTGAAGACCGGGTATTTGCGAGAACGATAGGATGACCTATCGATTGTCTCTGCACCGTGTAGCTACGGTATAGAGATTCCCTAAGTGATGGGAAGTCCGATCGGGATTGTGAATATCCGGATTGCAAGGGCTTCTTTGGAAGTGCCTTCGGTTCTGTTCGAACCCAGAACAGACTTGTATGGATTGTATGTTTGACATTACATTTGAGATATAAAGCTGATTTCTTTTAAATACATTTCTGTTGGTGGCGGAGAATTTATTCTCTTAGCTTAACACCCTTCTTTGAGACGTACGAGCTCAGAGGTTATGTAGTTGAAGGTTATCAGCGATATATTCCCAACTTGGTAATGTGGCATGCTGAGTGCTCTGATCATTTGTTGATCAAAGCGTGGCTTTTGTGAAAAGCGTAGCTTTGTGGACGAGACTTCGTCGAACCTCACAACCCGGTTATGGTCGAAACAGGAATCGTGGCAGCAAGGTTTCAGGGATCGCGTCCCTAGGGTATGTCCATTTTCTTTTGGATAGAGGTGATATCATGGTATGGAGCCCAGATATTTAACCTATGTGGTTGCTGCAAATTCATTACTTTGTGGTTGTTGGTACCGAGCGCTCGGGTAAAGGTTGGTTACGACCGAGGATGGAATATCTGAGGTGATACTCCCGGGCAAGGGGTACACTGGCCTTGTGTTAGCTGAGAACTGAAAGATGTTGCTCGGGGATGTCCTTCCAGAGGCGTTCCATTTTGGTATGGGAAGTTCCTTTGCCCGACCATTCGTTGGAAATCCAATCAAAACAATACGAGCCCTTTACAATTGCAATTGTAGAACCTGCCATTTACTTATGGTGGCGCCTCACTGTTTAGATGGTAGCTATAGT
Organism: Allium fistulosum; assembly: GCA_030737815.1. NCBI lineage: Eukaryota > Viridiplantae > Streptophyta > Magnoliopsida > Asparagales > Amaryllidaceae > Allium > Allium fistulosum. Next base: position 1,033,987,537 of record CM060907.1, on the reverse strand, counting down.
AGGCATACGATAATGGTCGTATGTTGGCTAAGATTAATATTATACTTTCGAAATGGTTTTTCCTGCACTTCGCACTTATAGTAATAATATTGAAAAGAATTCGCGTATCAAGCATGTTTGACTATCATAAGAAGAAATCTCCTCCAATTCGGCGTTTGCATTGTGTGTGTGGCGGGAGGTCTTATGGTAGTTTCATTTTCTAAAAAGCATTGCGAATTGACTTTAAAATTCTCTTGTGTTTGTTTTTAAAGATAAACTGTTTTTGTTACTCATACCAGTCTCATGACTGATCCAGAGTTTATTGTTTCTTTTTTAAACTCTGGGTGCTCAAAATTTTTCTACACGGGCAGTCTAGAGTTGGGTTTTTTCATATAGTCAGGTTTAGTAGATTATCTGGAGCTAGTTCAGTCTTTGAATGCGGACGAGACTTGCTTATCTTAGTGCAACTTGACGGGAGTTCGAGCTATTTCTGGATTGGTGCTTAGAAGACTATCTTAGAGTTATATTGTTCCGCTGCTGGTGTTATCTATTTTTTCTTTCCGCTGCTATTTCTTGTATCATATCTCTGATGTATATTGATATTCATTGTATCATTCTGTTATATCAGATATCGTATATCAATATATTATTCTTTTTCTTCCATTATGTTATTTACTTAATTGTGTTATAAGCTTCGGCGACTCGGATTTGAACGGTCGAATCTGTGGAATTCGAGTACGATGAAAAGTATGGATGTCGATTTTCGAACGCGAAAATCCTGAGCGTTACATTTAATGAGTAAACCCACTAGAGCCAAGGTTCTCGCTTAACCTTCAGCTCTAATACCAAAATGTAACAACCCAAAATTTCAACCTCGGAAATTCCAGATTGTTAGAGAAAAGAAGCATAAGGTAGAAGAAGAAGATCAAAAAACAACATCTCACATTCGCAGCGGATTAAATATAATATCAAATAATAGCATTTATACAAAGAAAAGCTATAATTGTTAGATTACATACATTTCATAAGAGTTAAAACCATTACAAATAGACTAGACAGTTATATCAACCTATCCCAGACTACAATCAATACAACTTTAATACACAATGGTAAACCCCATACGTTCCTGCCATCCAACTCGCCTCCTGAGCTCTAGAACGTCCTAACCTTAAAAGCTGTAATACTCGGTCTGACCCGAGCATTACATCAAAGTAACACCCGGGTCAGGCTGGAAACCAGCATGAGTAAACCCATCTAACATAAAATACTAATGCATAAAACTTATTTTAAAAACCCGGGGTAACTCGTACTTCACTACAGGTTCTTAACTTGTTATAGTCAACACTTATCTCACAAACAATCCCTAATTACCCTTACTTAGTTTTAATGGTCCAGTTAACTTAAATTATTCTATTCCATCCTATTGATTTCACATATCAAATCTATAAAGAATCATTATAGATTTCAAATCAAAGTGGTTTCGGGTATTTACGGATACCCGACCCCAGTCTCTTCGAATTCAATGTTAATATATATCCAAGTTGTTTAAGTGAAAACAATACAATTCATATTCAGAGTAACCTATTCACATAGCGATCCCTTTACAGATAGATAATCCATATTCCAAATATCATATCACATAACATCACAATCACATACCAGCGATAACAAATAATCCAGGGCATTTCATATCATTTAATCATCCATAAGAAAGATTAATTAGTCACACCATTTCTACTTAATTTAAATTAATTACGTCAACAATCTTTAAATCATGCTCACTCAATATTAATTAATTACAAACCAATTAATCAATCATCCTTTAATTATTATCTTAATTACATTAAGTAAGTAGCCTTTAATTAATTACACAAATTAACTAACCTTCAACCATTCACATTAATTAACCTTTAATTACTCTCATAAATTAATTAACAATAATTTATTACATTGATCTTTAATTAATTACTCTAACCAATTATTCTATAATCATTTACATTGATTAATTATCCTTTAATTAATCACATTCATTAATTTACCAACCCTTAATTAATTTCCTTAATTAGTCAATCCTTAATTAATTACACTAAGTAATTAATACTTAATTACTTCCATTAAGTAATTATCATTAAATAAATCACATTCAGTAATTACCCATTAATTACCCTCCTTAATTAATGACATAAAGTAATTACTTTCATTATTATCACTAATTAATTTCATTAAGTAGTTAACGTTTAATAAATTAATCATCTTAAAAATAAATTACCTTAATTAATTAATCACATTAAATAATCAATCTTTTAAATTGATTGCACAAATTAATTTACCTTTATTAATTATCTTAATGATTAAATTATTTAATTATTTCCTTAACTGATTACATTAAACAATTTAACCATCCCTAATACATTAAATAATTAATACTTTATTAAATTTCATCATTTAATTCACCTTTGAAAACATATAGGATTTAACCTTTTATATAATTACCTAATTATAACAATTTGAAAACATTTTTAACTTTGGAAACTCATTTTAAACTTGCTAATACTTTGTTTAAAAACTTGGTTTACATTTTTCTTCGAACTTACACATTTTGATAAGCTTTAAATACTTGATCACAACAAACTCACACATACCCGGGCCAAACCCATAAAATTCCCGAGACTACACCATGAATTCTCGTGATTACTTCTATTTCGAGTGCTACCACGATTTGCCACGAGCCCAACCCGATAAATCCTCGTCTTTCCCAAACAAACGTCAACCCAGATATCCCAAATGCACGCATGCATGTGCACGACCGCCTTGACCATCGTCGATCGCCACCGTGACCCTTCGCTAGTCGACGACGACCACTTCGACACGAGCGACCCACCAGAACTCAGAACCCCTTGTGAAAATAAAAAACAATCAACTAGAACCCATCAGGCAAAAAACTCGATCGTCAACCACCTCAAATTCTCCCACCTCCGATCATTTGGAACTTCGCCCTTATGTCCAGAACCTCGCCTTGCCCCCCTCTTTCATTTCCCCCAGCACCGATCAAGTTCGACACGCCGACAAGGCTAAATTGGCCCTAAAATCAACCTCAGCCAAAACATAGCTTAAACCCTAATTCGCCTGAGCCCAACCACCACGGTGATCTAGAATCCCTTCAAACAATTTTCCCATGATCACTCATCAATGAACAATCTCCAGACTCAGGCCCGACGAACGGTTCGTCGCCGTTCATCTGAAATCGACAAATAACTCAAAACCATTCCATTCGAGAATTCCTCATCTTTACAAACTTAAAAATCACAAAATGATTATCAAAATTCATCATTTTTCAATACTAATCTATTCTTATAATCAAAACTTAAATTTTAAATCTTTGATTTTACTGACAAAAGTTGATTTCCACAGTAATTTCCATTTCCAGAATATTTACTAAATATTTCTTTTTGGATTTTATTTTTAAAAATAATGTTACATTCATTAAATCATTTCATCTTCAGTGATCTTGACCCAACATTTTATGTATGAAGAGAAATGGATTTGTTTAGGTGATTTGTACCTAAAGATTAACAAAGGAAGATATATATTCATATTCTCAGTCATGCACACATCATACAGAGAGTTTCAACTATTTCCAGTTCAAAAACATTCATGGAAATCTTATTTACCCCATTACTATAGAAGTTTATCATATGCATCGTGTATTTAAACCAATTTAAGCCTAAAAAAATTAACAGAAATTTACTCACAGTTTAAAACAGAGATAGACTTAATTGAAAAAAACTGGAAGCTGCTTTGATTTCGAACTTGCTTCTTAATTTGATGATCCTGGAAACTGAAGTTGATACTTGTTTTTCTTTAATACCTTCTGGTTTTGTTTCAGGTTGAATTTGGTTCTTGCTTTAGGCTTTGATCAGGTTGTTTCTTTAGCATAGTTTTACAGGTTCCAGAATTTCATTTGAACCTTGGCTTGATTTTAATGCTTTCCAGGTTTTTACTATTGTTTTGATCCTTGTTTCTGGTTTATTTTTTCAATTTTCCAGGTTTAATATTTTGCTCAGTTTGGATTTTGAGACCAACTTAAAGAAAAAATGAAGTGTAGGGTTAAATGTGTTTATATAACTTGGTACATCCCCCATTTTATTAAATTTAAATGAATAGAGAAATTAAAGTTATGTGACACTTGTTTATTTCATGTCACAATTAGGCCACACTTGTTTAACTCCTCATCATATGATTTACACTTGTTAAATACATGTGTTATTAATCTTACACATGTCTTATTGAATTTGTTTAATATGTTTTATAATTTTTTTTATATTTTTAATTAGTTCATTTTCTATTTATTGCAACTATATTTATAACATGTATAAATTTAAAAGAGAGTACTTAAACTTTTTTTTATTTTTTCTTATCTTTTTTAACTAAAATTATTATATCTAATAAATATTTTTCTATAGAGTTTGAAAAGATAAATTTTGCCAAATTTAAATAATTATATCAGGAGATTATCAACTTACTATTTATCCAGATATACATTTTTATTTTCAAAATTATTTATTTAACTTATAAATCAGTATTTCTACAAATTAAATCCAATTATTTTATCAATTACAGATGTCCAAAAATCCGGGTTATCGCAATAACTGTCCAATTGTGTGCTATGAATTTTGTTGAACTCTGATGATGTAATGTATAAATAGATATAGTCCTTTTTGTTCAAAGATTAGTCATTTATCTATTATATATTATTCCGCTGCGATTGTGAGATCCTGATATTGTTTCTATTTCTTCTTCTACCTTCTTCTTCTTCCTTAACCCTAATGGTTCGGTTTTTCAGCATTCGATTGTTTGGCATTTAATAAAGTGGACGTATTGATGTCGATTTTCCGGCATCGAAAAATCATATCATTACAGTTGGTTTCAGAGCTGAAGGTTAAGCGAAAACCTTGGCTCTGGTGGGGATTACTCTAGAATGAGTTTGAGTGTATTAACAGATATGAGCGCGTATTTGTTAGTGAATATAAAATTGTTTTATATTGTGTTAATTGATTTATTGAGTGGCTTATGAACTCTGGTCAGAACAGTACGTACAACTATACCGATAGGGATTTCTAAACGCTTGAATAGAACAATTCGACATTTTATTGTTTAAATAGGGTAAATGAAATAATTTTGCCCAAAATTATTTTTGTATATTAACGGAATAATTTTCATAGTTATATATGGTTGCTTGGTTGTTAGGGAATGATAATATTAAACTATTATCATTGTTATGTAGAAATTTAAAATAGGAATTGAAATCATAATCAAAGGTTAAGGAAATAAATTCAGATAACAAAATGGAATTTGAAATGTGAATTATAAGTGTGATTTATAAATTGAAATAAGATACCAGAGTAATTTTTGAAGAGGGATTAAAAGGATTTGGAATTCGAAATTTTGGAAACTAAATTCCGTTGAGTTTGAAATGATTTTCAAAAGTTTTTGGAGGAATAATGGTGATATTATTTCAGATATATTTTTGAATTGGATCTGAAATCTGATGGGATTTGGAATTTAAAATATTTTAAAAGGTTTTTAAAAGAGTAAAAGCACTGAACTCTTTTCGGATGCTGGAAAATAACTTCGGTGATGACTGTAGCATTATTGATGTTCATTTTCGAGTTTCCAAGAGAGGAATTGCTACCAAATTGTTTTAAATTGAAGTGTTTGCAAAACTGAGTTTGGTTTTAAAATTCAAGAGATAATTTGATACCAAAGGATTTTGGATATAATTGATTTCAAAATGATTTTGAAATACTTTTGTTGAAAACTCTGGAATTGGTTTAAAATGTTTTTGAGTGTTTAAGTAATGGTTTAAACTCTGGAAGTTTAACTAAAAATGTTAATGGATTATAAACAGGTTTGGAAACTTATAAAGTTTGGAAGTTGCCTGAAATGAAATTAACTCATAAAAAGTTAATGAAAGTAAGTGTGAGTAAACTAAAAAAGGTTAGTAATGGAATGAAAATAAATTTGAATAGAATGGAATGTAACTGAGTTAGCTTAAAGGGAATGAATCTAAGTAAGCTAACTGGAATGGTTATTGAAATAAAATTTATTTAAGTGGAAATAATTTTGTGAGTAAATGAATGAATTTACATTTGCAAGTAAATGAAATTGAAACTGAATGTTGAAATTCATTTTGAAATTGTAAGTAAATGGAAAGCTAGTCAAGATTGGATTAAACAAAACAATGGCTTTGGAAATAAAATTAGTAAGTAAACTAATTAATTTAATGGTAAGCAAGTGAATGGAAATTGAATATTGGATGATATTTAATTTAAATTGTGTAAAGTAAAGTGAATTTGTAGAATTAGTTCGAAGTGGACAAAAAATAAAAAAGGTTTGGAATAAAAAGTATTTGAGATATGAATAAATTTGTAAATGGAAAACAAATTTAAAATTTGAATAGAAGTAAATATAAACCAAAGTGGTGAAGTGAAAATAAATATAAGAAGTATATACAATATTTATATTAAACTGAAGAAATGAATGATGGAATTCTTAAGTAAAATTTGGTATTGGCAAAATGTACTGAGTTAATATCTGAATGAAGATTAAGTAAAAGTGTGAAATGAGATAATTGTGAATAAGTGATGGAATCAAAGTAATTGTGAATAAAAAGAAAATTTATATAGCTAATAATCAATTGGAAATAAATATGCAGGATGTACGTACATGAATTAATTCGCATAATGATTTGATCAAGATTCGAGCACAGAATTTCGAGATAGTCATATCGATCCGAGTTAGGATTTTTCACTCGATTTTCGACGGCGAACCCTGGATATGGATTTTTGATTGATTCTGAAAATTCTCTATCATAGTTGTGGATATGCAAGGAGAATGATGGTTTCTGATCAAGAAACCAAATCCAAGTCCGCACCAGGAAGTCGGGTGAACGATACTGGTTCGGAAGTGAAATTGTGTGATCGAGTGAGTGATCGAATTTGGTATTGCGTACGGATGATATTTGTGCATCATACGGCTTGAATGAAATGGATTTTGAAAATTTTAAAAGGAAATGTATAAAATGATTTTGAATTGTACGATTGGATATTATTAGTAGATAAGGTACAGGTAATTAAAAGCAAAGGATAAATTGAAGTTTACAAATTCTGAAGGTAAATTTGAATTGCTCAACAAAAAGGTATGTATTTAAATTTCTGTATAAAATTTGATGGTTTTCTGATCTAGCCACTAGGCATTTTGTTTTCTTTTGAAATTTGGAGGCCCATAGAGGCATTTCGTAGTCGTACCGATCTAGCCGCGCAAAAGAGACGCTGGCGAAATTTTTCAAAAATTTAGGGAGTTAGAAAATTTTGAGAAAATTTTGATAATTTAAAATATGAATTTGAATTATAATTTTAATGGTTGAATAAGTAATGTTGTTTGGAAACTATGGAAGAGTTTGGGAAGTTAGTAAGAATGATAGTGGGTCTTTTATAAAAATATGGTTGGTAAGTTGTTGAACTATTTGGATTGGGAAATAGTTAACGGGTTATGGATCATTCCTCTTAACTAGTAATTTCAGGGACAAAATTTTTAGGGGGGAGGAATGCGACGACCCGGAATTTTTGGATATTTGAAGTTTGAATATTTAATTGATTTTAAATATTTAAAAGGTTAATTTTAACTTAATTTTCAAATATCTCCATTCATTGTATAATTAAAATTTTGAATTTAATAAGTGAAAATTGGTAAAATATGAAATTTGGAGTTTTAAGCTCGTTAAAAATAATTTGAAGGCTTGTAAAACTTATATTGATGATACTGGAGATAATAGAAGTTTTAAAATTGAATTTGGAAATGCTTTGTTCAGTTTTGAATTTATATATCATTTAAATTCACATTTAAAAATAGCCTTTCGAGGGACAGTCTTGGAATTCTACGAAACCTATTTCGTTGGATCCATAATAATGTATTATTATCAGATTTTAAATTTCGTAGTGTTTCGAGTTGTCATGTGATCATACGGTAAGTAAACGCGCTAAAATCTATATCGAAAATTTAATATAATTGAGTCCAAAAAAGCTATCTTCTCCATACGATCGAGTTATGACTCGAAACCTTTTCCATTGTGTTCGTAATTGGTGTATAACATTATAAATGCCCAACGGCACGCCTCAATAGAGAGTCGGGATTTTTCTATATGTTATTAGGACATTTGGAATAAAAATCTAGTTAAAAATCAAATCAGCCACCTCCTTTTTGAAACATACACGTTTCAACTCCAACACGCCATCTGTCACACATGCCTTATTCTTTTTTTTTCTTTTTATTAATCAAACCAAAATTAATGATTTCCTCTCCAGTTCAATTCTATTCAAAATCAAAATCGAATCCTCAAAAAAAAGAAATGGCCGCCTCTTTTTCTCCAGATCGAATTCGTTTCCGTTTTAAAAAGAAGAATTCGTTCAACAACCATCGCGATTGGAATTGCTCGAGATTCAGGCGCGACAAATTGATGGGGGGTGACTTCGGCGAGCGGCGCTCATGCCAGGGTGAGATTCTATCTCGAGTCGAGATCGTTTGCGGTGTAGTGAACGACTTTCGATTGGTGAAGGAAGTTAGGGTTCGGTGTTCGGGAGTGTCGTGTGTAGGAAAGAGGATCTGCGATTGGAGATCGCGATCTCGTGAAGATTAGATGGTTCGGCAGCGATCGTCGAGCAAAGCTCGAGGGGGGAACATCGACGAATCTCGTCGCGGCAGTGAAGGCACGCTTGCAAGGAAGCTGGTTGGGGATGCAAACGCGGGAGCTTGTTGAGGCTGTAGTCGAAGAAGGGAAGCTCGCAAGGTGGCCGTGGTTAGGGCAGTTCGTCTGGAATTTGAGGGAAGGTATTTTCCGATTTTAATTAATTTGTCTGGTTTGAGAAAATAAATAATAAATGTATAACAGTAAGATATAAACATGTTTTAGATTTACATATATATGGTAAAGTAGCCACTGTTGTTACATGTAGGAAACAGAAACTAAAAAAAATATAAGTTTAAAACAAAAAGGGAAGTACCTGTAAGTTTAAAGTAGCCAACTGTGTCGATAGGGGTTTCTAAACTCTTAAATAAGATAAACCGATATAGTATTGTTTTAAAAATTGGGTAAATGAAATAATTTTAGCCAAATTATTTTCGTATATAAAAGGAAATAATTTTAGTAAATTATTATAGTATATGGTTGCTTGATTGTTAAGAAGTGATAATTTTATTATCATTTAAGTATGAAATTGAATAAGCAATTGAAATCATAGCTAAAAGCTAAGAATATAAATTCCTATGCAAATGGGATTTGTAAATATAAATTGTAAATATGATTTATAATTTGAAATAGAATTCCAAAGAAATATTTGAAAGAAATTGGAAGGATTCGAAGTTTTGGATATTCGGAAAAGTTTAAATCCCTTTTTGGTTTGAAAATGATTTTCAAAGGTTTTGGAAAAATGTTTTTGAAGGGATAAAAGCACTAAACTCTTTTTGGTCGCTGGAAAATAACTTCAGTGATGACTACAACATCATCGATGTTCATTTTCGAGATTCTAGGAGAGGAATTGCTGCTAATTTTTTTTAAAAATTGAAGTTGTTTGGAAAACTGGAGTTGGTTTTGGAAATTCAAAAGATAATTTGAATTGATTTCAAAAATGATTTTTGAAATGTTGGAAAGACTCTGGAATCTGATAAAAATAGTTATGGAATAAAATTTATTAAGGTGGAAAATAAAATTGTGAATGAATAAATAAATTTACAATTGCAAGTAAATAAAAGGGAAATTGAATATTGAAATTCATTTTGAATTTGTAAGTAAATAGAATTGGAATTGGAATTAAATTTGATTTGTAAACAAAGCGAAGTATTGAAATAAAAAAAATTAGTAAGTGAAAATAATTGAAGGAATGACCAAATAAATATGGTCTGAAATGAATTGAATTCAATAAAAGGTAAATTAAATTATATGGAATTGAAATTCATCTTGAATATAAGTATAGATAAAACCAAAGTGGTGAATTGAAAATAATATATAGGAAGTATATGGAATATTGCATTGAACCTAAGAAATAAATGGCAAAATTCTTAAGTAAATTTTGAATTAAGAAAATATTCTAAGTTAACGAGTGAATGAAAATCAATATGAATAAAGGAAAATAAAAATTGATATAGCTAATAATCAATTGGAATAAATACGTAGGATGTACGTATATTATTTTATTCGCATAACGATTTGATCTAGAATTCAAGCACATAATTTCGAGATAGTTATATCGATCCGAGTTGGAATTTTTCACTCGATTTTCGACGACGAACCTGGATGTGGATTTTTGGTTGATTCTAGAAATTCTCTATCATAGTTTTGAACTATGCAAGGAGAATGACGGTTTCTGATCAAGAAACCAGATCCAAGTCCGCACTAGAAAGTCGGGTGAACGATACTAGTTCGGAAGTGAAATTGTGTGATCGAGTGAGTAATCGAATTTGATATTGCGTACGAATGATATAAGTACATCGTATGGATTTAAATGAAATAAGTATTCAAACTTTTGTAAAGAAATGTGCAAAATGATAAGTAGGATATACAGTTGTGTTAAAAGGAAAAGGAATTGGATTTTTTGATTTTGAAGATAAATTTGAATTGCTCGAAAAAGGTATATATTTAAATTTCAATATGAAATTTAAAGACTTTCTTGTTTAGCCGCTTGGTTTTTTGTTTTCTTTTTAAAATCCGGGGGCCCATTGTGGCATTTTTTAGTCGTACCGAGCTAGCCGCGCAAAGGAGACGCTGGCAAAAATTTTCGGAAATTTTGGGAGTTAGAAAACTTTTGACCAAATTTTTGAAAATATAAAATTTGAATTAAATTTAAATTTGAATTGTTAAGAAAATAATGTTTTTTGAAACTTATGGTTGATTTTGGAAAGTTAACTGAAGCGATAGTGGGTTGTTAATAAAAAGATTTGTTTTGAAAAATTGATAAAACTGTTAGGTTTTGGGAAAATAGTAAACGGGTTAAGGATCATTCTTCTTAACTAGTAATTTCGGGATGAAATTCTTTTAAGGGGGGGAGAATGTGACGACCCAGAATTTTAAACATTTGAAATTGAAACATTTAATTGAATTTAAATATTTGGAATTTATTTTTAACTTGAATTCTAAATATCATTATTTATTTGGATGATTAATTATTGAATTTAACAACTGGAAATTGGATAAAATGTTAAATCCGAAATTTTATGCTGGTTAAAAATATTTTGAAGGCTTAGAAAAATTATATTGACAATACTGAAGATAATGGAAGCTTCAGAATTGAATTTGAAAATGATTTGTTCAGTTTTGAAACTATATTGTTTAAATCGATATTTAAAAATAGCCTTCCGAGGCACAGTCTCGGATTTTGACCAAACCAGTTCCATTGGATCTGTAATAGTGTTTTATTATCGGATTTTAATTTTCGTAGTGTTTGGAGTGATCGTTTGGCCGTACGATAAGCAAATGCGCTGAAATTTAAATTGAAAATTTAATTTTTTAACTGGTCCAAAAAGCTATCTTCTCCATACGATCGAATTTGGACTCGATACCTTTTCCATTGCGTTCGGAATAGGCATATAGCATTATAAACGCCGGGCGGCATGCCTCGATTGGAGATCGGGATTTTGATTTGTGCTTATCGAAGCAATTTGAATTTAAATTTAAATTTAAATTCAAATATAATTAATATTGTTGCCTTAAAAGATTGTGTCAATACTTTTCATCCATGTGTAGAAGTTAAAGCATGCATTCCTTTTTCTCCGCACAGTTGCAACATGCATCGTTTCTCCTTTTCTTTTCCTTTTAAATTTTAGCCGATTACTTTTTCAATTCGAAAAAAAAAGAAAATCGAGTTTGTTCTTCCTCCTCGTTTTCACGAGATAAATTTCCAAATTAAAATAAAATGGCAGAAGAACTTGGTAATAAAAATTCTCGTTTCCCTCTGTTCGAATCGAAAGTCAAATCCCCTCTTTCTTCGTTCTCAACTTGATTTCAGTTTATACAAAAAAGAAACGATGATGTGCGCACGCGCGCGACGGGTCGACATCGGCGATGTCGAGATCAAGGAGGAGCACGATCGCTCAATGGGGGAGGCGGTGATGCATTAGGCAGGGGAAGTCTCAACTTGAAGAGGCTCGTTCTCGAGCTAGGGCATGAGGCTAGGAGAGGCAGTCATGGTCGATTCAATGGATGTGTGTGGTTGAGACTCAAAGCTGGGTATTGCAACTGCGATCGAGGACAACTTTGACTTCGACAGAGATTTTCGCGCGATCAAGCTAGGGCTCGCGACGACGTAGGTCTCGTAAGGCTTTCGTGCGCACAGGTTGTTGTCGGGACAATTGGGATGGGGGATCGAAAGGGGCGCGTTTGATTTTGGATGGGCAAAGCTAGGGTTTCGGTCGTCTTGAGCTTAACAGTGAGGTAATTCATGTTTTTTAATTTAAATGGAATAAATAAATATTTATTTCTATGCAGAAAATTTATTTTACAGTAGGTATATATATACAATTTCTGATATATATATATATATATATATATCTCTGTGTGTGTGTGGATATAAGCAGAAACACATGTAGTAAATATATTTTGTTCTGCAGTGAAGAGTAAAACAGTAAAGGGAGTTCTGTTTAGTTTAAAATATGTATATAAGGTCTGAAAAAAAGGAATTTTAAAATTTTGAAAATTTCATTTGAAAATTAGATTTTTAAAATCAACGTAGATATTTTTATAATTATAAATGCTGTTTCAAGATGAGAAATAAAATAAATATACATTTATCTATTTTAAATCGTTAATTTATTTTTAAATAATGGTTTGGTGATAAATCTGTTTTATTAACCTATTTAATTATTTTGACCACTAAAAATAATTTATTAAAGGAAATTTAGTTTTAAATTTATTTTTAGTTAAATAAATATATTGAAGAAGGAATTGGTTTAAATAAAACTATTAGTTAATTAAGCTATTAAACGATAATGGATTATTCGCTTTGTTCGAATATTAATGAAATTTTATATAATTTTTATACAAGGTTAAAAAAATTAAGAAACAAGCCGGATTGGAAAATGGGTTGCATGCGTAGACAAAGGTGAGATCTTCTCACTCAATTTGAATTTTCAGTTTAATTTTAAATAGTTAAATTTAAAATTGTTGATTGTGTGCTTGGATAATAAATTATTATCAGTTGTATTGGATTAGACCTATGCATCGCATAATAGCGAAGGATATTATATAAACCCATATACAGCGATATTCCACCTTGAAGTGGAATTGGTATTATATATGTATTTCGAGTGATTGATTTCCCGCATTATATAGCGGATGAGACCATATGCACCACATAATAGCGGATGATATTATATAAATCCTATATACCATGATATTCCACCTCGAAGTGGAATTGGGATTTAATTGTTGTGCTAACATTTGTGGATGTAGGGAATCAGGTTGGAGGGATCCAACTAGATTCCTCAAATATTTGAATTTGTTTCATATGTTGTGTGATGGTTTGTTTATAATTTGTGTATGATTATATTTATGATTGAAACCGTTGAAGGCTATAGTTTAGCCGAATATATTTTTGGTATCGTAGGATACCAGAAATATGAAATTGGATTTTTGAAAATTAAAGTAGAAAATTTTAAGTAGATTCATTTTAAAAAAATTAGGTGAATTAAAAAAAGGAATTTAAATGGGTAAAGATTGATTTTGAAATCTTATCGAATTAATTCCAAAATATGGGAAAAGATTTTAAAAAAAAGGATTTTAAGTAATATTGTTTAATAATTAAAGAAATTATTTAAAATTCGAATTTTAAATAGTTTGGAAGAAATAAACGAATTTATTTTAAAAAGAAATAAGTTTGGAAATAAATTTGGTGTTTGAAATAAATTTGAGAATCAATATGAAAATTGATTTGGTATTTGAAAATAAATCTTTGAGAAATTGATTTGGAAATCGATTTGGTGTTTGAAATAAATGTTTGTAAAATCAATTTGGAATTTGATTTGGTATTTGAAAATGAATATTTAAAAATCGATTGGAAAATCGTATATCAGTGGATATTTGGAAATTTAAATTCACAATGGAAATTTATAAAGGAAAGGGAAATGTATTTAAAAATAAATATTGGTTTATTTTTAAAAAGTGTGGAAAGAAATTTACAGATTTGGAAAGTAAATTTAAAATAAATCAAGAAGGATTTATTAATTGATTTGAATGGACCATTGTGAAATGGAAAGTGTATTTTCCCTGGAAAGCCGAGTATGTTTTCAAAGTAGCTTTTAAACTATAAATTAAAAGTTCTAGAACTGGTTTTAAAAAGAATATTATTGGAGAAATTATTTTTGGGAAATGTTTTTAAATCTTTAAAGTGAATATTATTAAGTTGATTATAGAAGTGGTTATTTTAAAGATTAAATTGGTATTTGATTTAGCAAATGGATATTTTAATAATTACACTTTATCTATTAATTTTATTCTTAAAATTATTTGGACTTGAGTTTTTATATGAGATATTGATATTAAATTTTATAACTAATGTTTTGAATAAAGTGTTTAAAAATACTTTTTTTAAATATATCCAAGTACATATATTTTGGATAAGTGATTTAAATCATTTTAAAGTATTTGAACTCGGCAAATTTTCAGTGGAAATAAATAATATTTGGAAATTTATTCCACGTGAGGAAAGTGATTTGAAATTTGTTTTCAAAGTGTTGAAAATATATCTTGCGAAGATATTTTGAAAATAAACAACTAGGGGAAAATTATTTAAAATCTTGGTGATTGTTGTGAATGTTGTTTGATAGTTAAATAACCGACTATCAATATTGGCCTTTAAATGGCATTTGAATTTCGATGCGATAGGGAGTCGGATTCTAGATGGTTATCCGAAACCCACATCGAATCTTGATGATGAATCTTTGTGATTGAAATATCAATGTGTTTTTAAATTAAGCGCTCACTATTCTGTTTAGCCGGGAGAGGACTTTGTCTCATATAACCCGTTCCGAATAGTGTTACGATGAAATGGATAGCATCTGAAGAGTGTGGTAAATACCGGGCGTTTTGGAGAACGATAGGATAACCTGTCGAATGACTCTACACTGAGTTTCTTCAATATAGAGATCTCCATATGTGATGGGGAGTCCGATCGGGATTACGGATTCTCGGATTGCAAGGGCTTCTTTGGAAGTGCCTTCGGTTCCATTCGAACCCGAAACAGACTTGTATGGTTGTATGTCTGACATTACACTTTGAGATATAAAGCTGATTTCTATCAAATATATTTCTGTTGGTGGTGGAGAATTTATTCTTTTAGCTTAACACCCTTCTCTGAGACGTACGAGCTCAGAGGTTATGTAGTTGATGGTTATTAGTGATATACTGCCAATTTGGTAGTGTGGCACGCTGAGTGCTGCTGATCATTTGTTGATCGAAGCATGGCTATTGTGAAAAGCGTAGATTTGTGGACGAGACTTCGTCGAACCTTACAACTTGGAAATGGTCGAAACAGGAATGTTGCGGCAAGGTTATTAAGGGTCGCACCCCTAGGGTATGTCCATTTTCTTCTGGATAAGAGGTGATATCATGGTATGGAGCCTAGATATTTAACCTATGTGGTTGCTGCAAAGTTATTGCTTTGTGGTTGTTATTATTGAGAGCTCTCGGATAAAGGTCGGTAACGACCGGGGATGGCATACTTGTAGGTGTTACTTTTGGGCTGGGGTAACCCGGCCTTGTGTTGATAGAGATCCGGTTAGGTTCTTGGGGGCGCCCCTCAAGAGGCGTTCCATTTGGTGTAGGAAGTTCCTTTGCCTGACAATTGTTGGAAATCCAAAGAAACAATTTGCGCCCTGTATGGTTTTTGTTTTCTAACCTGCCGTGGAATGTGGCGGTAACCTTCTATTGAACACGGTAGCTATAGTAGGCATAAGTGAAAAATGCCTATGCTAGCTAAGATTAATATTATACTTTCGAAATGTTTTCCACACTATGCACTAATGATAATATAAAAGGATTTTGCGTATCAAGCATGTTTGACTATCATAAGGAGAAATCTTCTTCAATTCTGCTTTTGCATTGTGTGTGTGGCGGGAGGCCTTATGGTAGTTTTATTTTCCAAAAGCATAGCGGATTTCTTTTCCTTTCTTTGTGAAAATAACTGTTTTTAAGATCTCACACCAGTCCCATGACTGACCTGGAGTTTATTGTTTCCTTTCTAAACTCTGAGTGCCCATAATTTTCCATACGGGCAGCCTAGAGTCACATTAGTAGTTGTTCTGGAGTGAAGTCAAAAAAGTTGCTGTGGAGATCTGGAGGCAAGCTGGATGGCGAGACGTATCATTATACTATTTATTATCCGCTGCGTTGGGATCGCATTTGCTGCAAGTTCAGCTTCATGTGAGCAAGTTATAATGTCTGTCAGTGTTGTATTGGGTTGTTGTAAACTCTGATGATGTATGTATAAATTGATATAGTTCTTTGTTTTAAAGATTATTCATTTATCTATTATATTTGTTCCGCTGCGAATGTGAGATTCTGATATTGTTTCTGTTTCTTCTTCTATCTTCTTCTTCTTTAACCCTAACGGTTCGGTTTTCCGGCATTCGATTGTACGACATTTGATACAGTGGACGTATTGATGTTGACTTTCGAGCGTCGAAAAATTGGACCGTTACAAGTGGTATCAGAGCAATTGGTTAAGAGACAACCTTTGCTCTAGTGGGGATTACTCATTAGAGATAGAGTCAGTAGTACTCTAGAATGAGTTGAGCGTAGTAATAGATACGAGCGCGTATTTGTTAGTGAATATAAAAATTGTTTTGTATTGTGTTGACTTATCGGTTGATTGTTTATAGATTCTGGTCAGTGCAGTTTGGCCAGCTGTGTCGATATGGGTTTCTAAACTCTTAAACAAGATAAACCTACATAGTATTGTTTTAAAAATCAAGTAAATGAAATAATTTTACCCAAACTATTTTCGTATATAAAAGGAAATAATTTTTGTAAATTATTATAGTACATGGTTGCTTGATTGTTAAGAAGTGATAAGATTATTATCATTTAAGTATGAAATTGAATAAGCAATTGAAATCATAGCTAAAAGCTAAGAATATAAATTCCTATGCAAATGGGATTTGTAAATACAAATTGTAAATATGATTTATAATTTGAAATAGAATTCTAAAGAAATATTTGAAAGAAGTTGAAAGGATTTGAAGTTTTGGAGATTTGGAAAAGTTTAAATCCCTTTTTAGTTTGAAAATGATTTTCAAAGGTTTTGGAAAAATGTTTTTGAAGGGATAAAAGCACTAAAATCTTTTTGGTCGTTGGAAAATAACTTCGGTGATAACTACAGCATCATCGATGTTAACTTTCGAGTTTCCAGGAGAGGAATTGCTGCCAATTTTTTTTAAAAAAATGAAGTTGTTTGGAAAACTGGGGTTGGTTTTGGAAATTCAAAATATAATTTGAATTGATTTCAAAAATGATTTCTGAAATGTTGGAAAGACTCTAGAATCTGATAAAAATAGTTATGGAATAAAATTTATTAAGGTGGAAAATAAAATTGTGAATGAATAAATAAATTTACAATTGAAAGTAAATGAAAGGGAAATTGAATGTTGAAATTCATTTCGAATTTGTAAGTAAATAGAATTGGAATTGGAATTGAATTTGATTTGTGATAAACAAAGCGAAGTATTGAAATAAAAAAAACTAGTTAGTGAAAATAATTGAAGGAATGACCAAATAAATATGGTCTGAGATGAATTGAATTCAATAAAAGGTAAATTGAATTATATGGAATTGAAATTCAGCTTGAATAAAAGTATAGATAAAACCAAAGTGGTGAATTGAAAATAAATATAGGAAGTATATGGAATATTGCATTGAACTTAAGAAATAAATGGCAGTAAATTTGGAATTGAGAAAATATTCTAAGTTAATGAGTGAATGAAAATCAATGTGAATAAAGGAAAAGAAAAATTGATATAGCTAATAATCAATTGGAATAAATATGTAGGATGTACGTATATTATTTTATTCGCATAACGATTTGATCTTGAATTCAAGCACATAATTTCGAGATAGTTATATCGATCCGAGTTGGAATTTTTCACTCGATTTTCGACGACGAACCTGGATATGGATTTTTGGTTGATTCTGGAAATTCTCTATCATAGTTTAGAACTATGCAAGGAGAATGACAGTTTCTGATCAAGAAACTAGATCTAAGTCCGCACTAGGAAGTCGGGTGAACGATACTAGTTCGGAAGTGAAATTGTGTGATCGAGTGAGCGATCGAATTTGATATTGCATACGAATGATATAAGTACATCGTATGGATTTGAATGAAATAAATATTCAAACTTTTGTAAAGAAATGTGCAAAATGATAAGCAGGATATACAGGTGTGTTAAAAGGAAAAGGAATTGGATTTTTTGATTTTGAAGATAAATTTGAATTGCTCGAAAAAGGTATGTATTTAAATTTCAGTATGAAATTTGATGACTTTCTTGTCCAGCCGCTTGGTTTTTTTGTTTTCTTTTTGAAATCTGGGGGCCTATTGTGGCATTTTTTAGTCGTACCGAGCTAGCCGCGCAAATGAGACGCTGGCAAAAATTTTTGAAAATTTAGGGAGTTAGAAAAATTTTGACCAAATTTTTAAAATTTAAAATTTAAATTTAAATTTGAATTGTTAAGAAAACAAAGTTGTTAGAAACTTATGGTTGATTTTGGAAAGTTAATTGAAGCAGTAATGGGTTGTTAATAAAAAGATTTTTTTTGACAAATTGAAAACTTTTGGGTTTTGGGAAAATAGTAAACGGGTTAAGGATCATTCTTGTTAACTAGTAATTTTGGGATGAAATTCTTTTAAGGGGGGAAGAATGTGATGACCCAGAATTTTGAACATTTGAAATTGAGACATTTAATTGAATTTAAATGTTTGGAAGTTATTTTTAACTTGAATTCCAAATATCATTATTTAATTGGTTAATTAATTATTGAATTTAACAATTGAAAATTAGATAAATTGTTAAATCTGAAATTTTATGCTGGTTAAAAATATTTTGAAGGCTTAGATAGTTTATATTGACAATATTGAAGATAATGGAAGCTTCATAATTGAATTTGAAAATGATTTGTTCAGTTTTGAAACTATATCGTTTAAATCGATATTTAAAAATAGCCTTTCGAGGCACAGTCTCGGATTTCGACAAAACCAGTTCCATTGGATCCGTAATAGTGTTTTATTATCGGATTTCAATTTTCGTAGTGTTTGGAGTGATCGTTTGGTCGTACGATAAGCAAATGCGCTGAAATTTAAATTGAAAATTTAATGTTTAAACTGGTCCAAAAAGCTATCTTCTCCATACAATCAAATTTGGACTCGAAACCTTTTCCATTACGTTCGGAATAGGCGTGTAACATTATAAATGCTTGGCGGCGCGCCTCGATTGGAGGTCGAGATTTTGATTTGCGCTTATAGAAGCAATTTGAATTTAAATTTAAATTCAAATATAATTAATATTGTTGCCTTTAAAGATTGTGTCAAAACTTTTCATCCACGTGTAGAAGTTAAAACACGTATTCCCTTTTCTCTGCACAATTGCAACACACATCGTTTCTCTTTTTCTTTTCCTTTTAAAATTTTAGCCGAGTCCTTTTTCAGTTCGAAAAAAAAGAAAATCGAGTTCGTTCTTCCTCCTCGTTTTCACGAGATAAATTCCCAAATTAAAATAAAATGGTAGAAGAACTTGGTAATAAAAATTCTCGTTTCCCTCTGATCGAATCGAAAGTCAAATCCCCTCTTTCTTCGTTCTCAACTCAATTTCCAGTTTATAAAAAAAAAGAAACGATGATACGCGCTCGCGCGCGATGGTTCAACGTCGGCGACTTCGAGACCGAGGAGGAGAGCGATCGCTCAAGAGGGGAGGCGGTGATGCATTAGGCAGGGGAAGTCGCAACTTGAAGAAGCTCGTTCTCGAGCGAGGGCACGAGGCTAGGGGAGGCTAATAGATGTGTGTGGATAAATAATAATATTAAAGTGTAATAGTTTAATAGATCATATCAAAGTGTAGTCGATTCAATGGATGTGTGTGGTTGAGACTCGAAGCTGGGTATGGCAACATCGATCGAGGACAACTTCGACTTCGACAGAGATGTTCGCGCAATCGAGGTAGGGCCCGCGACGACGTAGGCATCGTGAGGCTTTCGCACGTACTGGTTGTTGTGGTGACAATTGGGATAGGGGGATCGAAAGGAGAGCGTTTGATTTTGGATCGGCAAAGCTAGGGTTTCGATCGTCTTGAGCTTAACAGTGAGGTAATTCCTGTTTTTAAATTTAAATGGAATAAATAAATATTTATTTCTATGCAAAAAATTTATTTTACAATAGGTATATATATACAATTTCTTATATATATATATATATATATATGGATATGAGCAGAAACACATGCAGTAAATATATTTTGTTCTACAGTGAAGAGAAAAATAGTAAAGTGAGTTCTGTTTAGTTTAAAATATGTATATAAGGTCTGAAAAACAGGAATTTTGAAAGTTTGAAAAGTTCATTTGAAAATTAGATTTTTAAAATCAATATAGTTATTTTTATAATTATAAATGTTGTTTCAAGATTAGAAATAAATATACATTTATCTATTTTAAATTGTTAATTCATTTTTAAATAATGGTTTGGTGATAAATCTGTTTTATTAACTTATTTAATTATTATAACCACTAAGAATAATTTATTAAAGGAAATTTAGTTTTAAGTTTATTTTTAGTCAAGTAAATTTATTAAAGAAGGAATTGGTTTAAATAAAACTATCAGTTAATTAAACTATAAAACGATAATGGATTATTCGATTTGTTGAATATTAATGAAGTTTTATATAATTGTTATACAAGGTTAAAAAATGAGAAACAAGCCGGATTGGAAAATGGGTTGCATGCGTAGACAAAGGTGAGATCTTCACACTCAATTGGAATTCTCAGTTTAATTTTAAATAGTTAAATTTAAAATTTTTGATTGTGTGCTTGGATGATAAATTATTATCAGTTGTATTGGATTAGACCCTATGCACCGCATAATAGCGGTGGATATTATATAAACCCATATGCCGCGATATTCAACCTTGATGTGGAATTGGTATTATATCTGTATTTGGAGTGACTGATTTCCCGCATTATATAGCGGATGAGACCCTATGCGCCGCATAATAGCGGATGATATTACATAAATCCCATATACCGTGATATTCCACCTCGAAGTGGAATTTGTATTTGATTATTGTGCTAATATTTGTGGATGTAGGGAAACAGGTTGGAGGGATCCAACTGGATTCTTCAAATATTTGAATTTGTTTCATATGTTGTGTGATGGTTAATTATAATCTGTGTATGATTATATTTATGATTGAAACCTTTGAAGGCTATAGTTTAGCCGAATATATTTTTGGTATCGTAGGATACTAGAAATGTGAAGTTGGATTTTTGGAAATTAAAGTAGAAAATTTTAAGTAGATTCATTTTAAAAAAATTGGCTGAATTTAAAAAAAAGGAATTTAAATGGGTAAAGATTGATTTTGAAATCTTATCGAATTAATTCCAAAATATACGAAAAGACTTTAAGAAAGATATTTTAAGAAATATTGTTTAATAATTGAAGAAATTATTTAAAATTTGGATTTTAAATAGTTTGGAAGAAATAATAGAATTTATTTTAAAATGAAATAAATTTGGAAATAAATTTGGTGTTTGAAATAAATTTGAGAATCAATATGAAAATTGATTTGGTATTTGAAAATAAATCTTTGGGAAATTAATTTAGAAATCTATTTGGTGTGTGAAATAAATGTTTGGAAAATCAATTTGGAATTTGATTTGGTATTTGAAAATGAATATTTGGAAATTTATTGGAAAAACGTATATCAGTGGATATTTGGAAATTTAAATTCACAATGGGAATTTATAAAGGAAAGGCAAATGTGTTTTAAAAATAAATATTGGTTTATTTTTAAAAAGTGTGGAAATAAATTTACGGATTTGGAATGTAAATTTAAAATAAATCAAGAAGGATTTATTAATTGATTTAAATGGACCATTATGAAATGGAAAGTGTATTTTCCTTGGAAAGCCGAGTATGTTTTCAAAGTAGCTTTTAAAGTATAAATTAAAAGTCCTAGAATTGGTTTTAAAAAGAATATTGTTGGAGAAATTATTTTCGGGATTTATTTTTAAATCTTTAAAGTGAATATTATGAAGTTGATTATAGAAGTGGTTATTTTAAAGATTAAATTGGTATTTGATTTAGCAAATTGATATTTTAATAATTACACTTTATCTAATAATTTTATTCTTAAAATTATTTGGACTTGAGTTTTTATATGAGATATTGATATTAAATTCATAACTAATGTTTTGAATAAAGTGTTTAAAAATAGTTTTTTTAAGTATATCCAAGTACATATATTTTGGATAAGTGATTTAAATCATTTTAAAGTATTTGAACTCGGCAAATTTTCAGTGGAAATAAATAATATTTGGAAATTTATTCCACGTGAGGAAAGTGATTTGAAATTTGTTTTCAAAGTGTTGAAGTGTTGAAAATATATCTTGCGAAGATATTTTAAAAATAAATAATTGGGGGAAAATTATTTAAAATCTTAGTGATTGTTGTGAATATTATTTGATAGTTAAATAACCGACTATCAATATTGGCCTTTAAATGGCGTTTGAATTTCGATGCGACAGGGAGTCAGATTCTAGATGGTTACCCGAAACCCACATCGAATCTTGATGATGAATCTTTGTGATTGAAATATCCACGTGTTTTTAAATTAAGTGCTCACTATTCGGTTTACCTGGGAGAGGACTTTGTGTCATATAACCCATTCCGAATAGTGATACGACGAAATGGATAGCATTTGAAGACGGTGGTGAAGACCGGGTGTTTTTGAGAACGATAGGATAACCTGTCGAATGACTCTGCACTGAGTTACTTCGGTATAGAGATCTCCATATGTGATTGGGAGTCCGATCAGGATTGTGGATGCCCAGATTGCAAGGGCTTCTTTGGAAGTGCCTTCGGTTCCGTTCGAACCCGGAACGGACTTGTATGGTTGTATGTCTGACACTACACTTTGAGATATAAAGCTGATTTCTATCAAATACATTTCTGTTGGTGGCGGAGAATTTATTCTCTTAGCTTAACACCCTTCTCTGAGACGTATGAGCTCAGAGGTTATGTAGTTGATGGTTATTAGTGATATACTCCCAATTTGGTTGTGTGGCATGCTGAGTGCTGTTGATCATTTGTTGATCGAAGCATGGCTTTTGTGAAAAGCGTAGCTTTATGGACGAGACTTCATCGAACCTCACAACCCAGAAATGGTCGAAACAGGAATGTTACGGCAAGGTTATTAGGGGTCATGCCCCTAGGGTATGTCTATTTTCTTCTGGATAGGAGGTGATATCAAGGTATGGAGCCCAGTATTTAACCTATGTGGTTGCTGCAAACTTATTGCTTTGTGGTTGTTGGTGTTGAGAGCTCTCGGATAAAGGTCGGTAACGACCAGGGATGCATACTTGTAGGTGTTACTTCTGGGCAGGGGTAACCCGGCCTTCTGTTGGCAGAGATCCGGTTAGGTTCTCGGGGGCGTCCCTCCAAAGGCGTTCCATTTGGTGTAGGAAGTCCCTTTGGCTGACCATTGTTGGAAATCCAAAGAAACAATACACGCCCTGTACGGTTTTAGTTGTATAACATGCCATGAAATGTGGCGGTAACCTGCTATTGAACATGGTAGCTATAGTAGGCATAAGTGCGAAATGTCTATGCTGGCTAAGATTAATATTATACTTTCAAAATGTTTTCCACACTATGCACTAATGATAATATTAAAAAGGATTTTGCATATCAAGCATGTTTGACCATCATAAGGAGAAATCTCCTCCAATTCTGCTTTTGCATTGTGTGTGTGGCGGGAGGCCTTATGGTAGTTTCATTTTCCAAAAGCATAGCGGATTTCTTTTCCTTTCTTTGTGTAAATAACCGTTTTTAAGATCTCACACCAGTCCCATGATTGACCTTGAGTTTATTGTTCCATTTCTAAACTCTGGGTGCCCATAATTTTCCACACGGGCAGCCAAGAGTCAAGTTAGCAGTTGTTTTGGAGCGAAGTCAGAAAAGTTGCTATGGAGTTATGGAGGCATGCTGGATGGCGAGACGTATCTTTATACTATGTATTATCCGCTGCATTGGGATCGCATTTGCTGCAAGTTCAGCTTCATGTGAGCAAGTTATAATGTATGTCAGTGTTGTATTGGGTTGTTGTAAACTCTGATGATGTATGTATAAACTGATATAGTTCTTTGTTTTAAAGATTATTCATTTATCTATTATATTTGTTCCGCTGCGAATGTGAGATTCTGACATTGTTTCTGTTTCTTCTTCTATCTTCTTCTTATTTAACCCTAACGGTTTGGTTTTTCGGCATTTTATTGTACGACATTTGATACAGTGGACGTATTGATGTTGACTATCGGGCGTCGAAAAATTGGACCGTTACAAAATAAATTGAGTAAGTAAAGGAATTTAATTTTAGATGAAGTAAATTTTGGAAATCAATTTGGGAATTGATTTAGTGTTTGAAACTGTGTTTTAAAAGAAAAATGAGACTATGGAATTTATAAAATGGGTTTATAAAGTGAAATAAGATATCAGTGGATATTTGAAAGTATAAATTCATGGTGGGAATTTATAAAGGAACGGGTAATTGTTTTAAAAATAAAAAGTGGTTTTATTTTTAAAGGTGGAAAGGATAATTTACGGGATTGAGACGTAATTAAACTGGAAATAAACCAAGAAGGATTTATAAATGATTAGATGGTTATATTGAAATGGAAAGTGAAATTTCTTGAAAAGCCAAGTGTATTTTCAAAGAAATATTTTTATGTATAAATTAGAAGTTTTAAATGTTTTAAAGAAGAATGTTTTCTTTTGAGAAGTTTATTATTTAAATTGTTTTAAGATTTTAAAGTAAATACTTATTAATTTAGTTATAGTACTAATTATTTTAAAGGTTTAACTAGTTTTATGATTTAAAATATAATTATTTTATATTTATACCTTATAGAATAATTTTTAATTTTTAATTTGTTTTGGCTTAAGTTTTACAAGAAAAATTATTATTAAATTTCATAACTAGTATTTTAAAGAAAGTGTTTTAAATAGTTTTTATTTTAAGTGTTTTAAAGTATATATTTTGGATAAAGTGATTTAAATTTATTTTAAATCTAAGTACTAAGACTTTGGTGATTTCCGGTGGAAATAAAATAATTGGGTGGGGTTATCCCGCGTGAGAAGAAGTGATTTGAAAACTATTTTCAAAAGGGTGAAGTGTGGAAAAATTTCTTGCAAATTTTGTAGTAAATAATTTGGGAAATTATTAAGGCTGATGGTTGTTGTGGATGTTATTTGATAGTTAAATAACCAACTATCAATATTGGCCAACGCGCTGATCGATTCGAAGAGACCGAGATCGGGCTTAATTTCTCGAAAACCAATTCGATCTGGTTTGAACGTTTTCATGAGGAAGACAAGAGCTTGGAGTCGAAGATGGAGCAGTGAAGTATATGGGCTAACCGCTACTAATCCTGAGGGTGATTCCAAAATGGATGTAGTAGGAGTAGTGCCTTTGGTTCCGTTCGGACTACGAATGGACTTGTATGGAATAATGCTATCAGAACATCGTTAGGAGGACGATGTGCATTCTAAGTCAGATGTGTTCTAAAAAGGTAAAGCATAGCCTGGAGCCTCATCAAACGGGAATGGCTAAAACAGGGGAGATGCAGCAAGGCTATGTGGCTAGCAACCAATTAAGGTAAGGTCATCCCTGTCTAGATGTCTCTTTATTTCGGCTATGTGGGCGATTGCTGATCCCAACCGCGGGGTGATCTTATTCGGACTATCCAGTAAGGGGTAGCTCCGATCTTGTGTAGCAGGGGATCAGGGTAGATCCTCGGTACGGTGATCTAAACCACGTACTGTGATGGACGGTACCCTAGTAGCCGTGCCATTGTATGGAATCCGATCTTCAATAAGCGTCTGTACGGTTTTGATTGTGCCCAACTATTTCTTGAACGTGAGGCGCAAGCATTTCAGCTGATTCTATTTTACTTTCTATAAACACTATTATAATATCAGACAAATTTGATAAAAATGTTTTGGTTATCGTAAGGTAAAAACCAGACATGTTTTACTTGCGGCGTTGTAACAACCTGCATATTTATCTATTTTATATTTAAATATTTTATTTAAATATTTTATCGTTAGTCGGATGTTAGTCTTAAAAGCTACTTTTTGCATACGGTCAAATTAGGACTCGAGACCCCCTCCGTTGAGTTCAAAATGACATTTGCAATCTTTTTGAGTGTAAATTCGATATGTTTGGAGTAAGTGGAATTTTCGTCACTTTTTCCCGCCTTTGACTTTGGTTGGACTGCACCTTCTTTAACTCAGCCCCAACCCACTTCCTCTTCCTCACTTTATCAAACACTTCAAGCTTTGTCAAAAATGGAGGAGGGAATGGGAAATTTAAACTCCAAACTCAAATTCTATTGCAAATCCAACATTCAACTCCAAATTCAAGTAGAAGATAGTGGATTGAAGCTTTGGATTGCTTCTCCTTGCTTTCAAGCTCCATCTTCATCCATTTTAGTGAAAAGGTGAGATTTTTAATCTCACCTCTTTCCTATAACTGTTATTGGACTGTTGGGAATGATTCCTTATCGCATTTGTATGAACATTTGCTTTTGGTTTGGGTTGGATTGGCGAAAAACTCCAATTTTCAGCGTTTTTGGAAAATTCCTGCACTTAGGTCGTTCTGGAGGGAGAGTCGCATCGGAAATAGGCCGCTAGGTCGTAGGTCGTGGGTCACCTAGGTCCTAGGTCGCTCGTTCCTGCTTCAGTTACTAGGTCGCAGCTACGTTAGGTCGTAGGTCGCTCGGCTTCGATAACTCCTTAGGTCGCTCGCCACTGTTCCTCCTTAGGTCGCGTGCAATGTTAGGTCGCGCACCCCTTTAGGTCGCGAACCAGTTAGGTCGTGCACCCCTTTAGGTCGCGAACCAGTTAGGTCGTGCACCCTTTTAGGTCGCGTACCTCTTTTAGGTCGCTCGGCCCATTTCTGCACTAGGTCGCGGCTACGTTAGGTCGTAGGTCGCTCGGCTTCGATAAACCCTTAGGTCGCTCGGCTTTGCCTCTGATAGGTCGCAAGCTTTGTTAGGTCATTCGGCCTTAATTATTTAGGTCACTCGATCATCTCTATGTTAAGTCGTTTGATCTGTTTGTTCTTTAGGTCGCTAGACCTACTCCTTTTAGGTCGCTTGACCCTATACCCTTTTAGGTCGCTAGGCATTTTACTTTTAGGTCGCATGACCTCATGACTATGGATCGTAACCTCTAAGTCGCTCAACCTATCTACCTGTTAGGTCATGCACCCTTTTTGTTCGACTTTGTTAGGTCGCTCCACTGTTAGGTCGCGTAACTCGATAGGTCGCACCATCTCTTGTCTTACCTTAGGTCGCTTGACCTATAGGTCGTTCCATTGCCTCTTTAACTCGACCTGCTTATATTCCTTAGCTCGGCTATGTTAGGTCGCAAGGACATTCATACTTTGATGGTTTTGGGATTGACTTCTTTGGACTTTACTCACGTCTTCGAACGTGAATTTATGTGATTCGATTTGTTTCAACAATCGTTTTGTGACTTGTCACTCTAAAGATATGAAGGTTTCAATACTAGTATTAAATATCAAAACTCTTTCATCAAGGCGATTTCAACACTATTTTACTATAAAGCTTGTTTTTCTCAAACCGTTGTCCAATCTACTAGTATATATAAGCCTTTACTTCACTCGGATGAGAAATCGAATTAAACGACTTAGTAAAACGAGTGGTATGAAACGCTTGCGTTCACTTCGTCGGTTAGCTCTTGGACTTGTTCGATTGAACCCCTTTTGCGACAATTTCCTAGTGAAGATCTACAGTTTGTTCATAAATATTTGAGTTAAGCTAGTGGTTATGGGACATGAAGCTAAACTCATATATTTACTAGCTTAGTGTAATTGACACTTCCTTATGATCATGACGATCATTTTTGTGATTTAGACTAGCGATTGAGTGATGTCTCTTCGTCTGCGAGGGAGACTAGACCCCGCTTTTGTGATGTTTCGCCATCACATATATGGGGTAGCACCCCATGGTCTTCGGGCCGTTCATGTGTTAAAATTTAATGGATAGCTTCCATGAGATAGCTTCTCGTTCATGTGTTATACGCGTTGGTGAGTTTCCATGCTCTCGTTCATGTGTTAGGCCTCCCCCTTTTTATGTGTTTTCTGGATTTCTTGTGATGATTTCTGGAATTTGTGCTTCACCAATTTTCATGATTTTCATTGATATGATATCAGTTTTTGTGCATTGGTGAATTTATGTGTTGTTGACTTGTTATGAATACAAGTTTAGGGTATGATACCCTATTTTATCTTTGAGAAGATTCTTGCGATATTGGTTAATCTTTGTTGATTATCATTTACATACTTATAGTAGTATGCCGTTATGGTTGTTACATGTTCATGCCATATTATTTATCCTATACCTTATCATCTGATATTTATAGCTAGACTGATCTGTTTATTATTTTCTTATAAATAATACTCGGGTCAGACCGAGATGTTACAGGTGCTTCTGCTTGACTTCTCTTCAGGATTATTCTGACTTTTGGCTAACTACATAGATTAGTAGTTTTTGGATGTACACATTTTACATATAGACTTTATGTTGTGTACTTATTCTTTTGTATAACACGTGTTTCTATTCTTTTGTATTATCGTGGATCTTTTTGACCACTACTCTGATGTACACTTTCATGTGTTATATACATATTCATATCTTCTTCCGCCCTTGTGATATGGATGTCTATGACTGATTTATGTTATGATTATTTCTATGTTTGTTTCCGATATATAGCCACCGTGTGATAGCTTTGAGTTTGTATCGGTATGTCAGATTTCCTCCTTAAATGATATGCATTCTATTCTATCTGACATATCGGTGCTCGCACAAAGAAGTTACATGGAGGGTCGCTCCTCCACAGCCTTATTCTCCGTGCTAATTGACAGCACTACATCGTAGTGTTCTTGGTTAGCGTGGGTATTGAGGTGGGGCGTCACAGCTTGGTATCAGAGCCAAACTTCGGAACAATGTAGAATAACTTAACAAGGATCATCGTCCTAAGTCCAACTTTGGAGTCGTGCCTTAGGATTTAAGTCGAGTCTTCGTACCAACTCATCCTATTCCCTTTTATGTATCCTTGTTTTATCTATCAAGATTTGCTTGATATTTATTTGGAGAATAACTTTTCTTCTTCTCTCTTTCTTAAAGGAGAGAATGTCTAGACCAGGTCGTCCTAGAGCCGGACCATCTACTATCACTCTCCAGGATGGAGTTTTTATGACTGCTCAACAGCTTCTTGATTAAGTAAAGAATGCTCAGGCAGCCGGTCCTAATCAGGAGCCTACTCATCCTAAGTCCGGGTTTGCACGCTTGTGCAACGATTATACTAACTTAGGTGGGAAACCATTCAAGGGTTCCGAAACTATTATTGAAGTCCAGGCCTGGTTAAGAAAATGCGATCGAATCTTTTCTCGCATGAATCTTGTCGATCTTCACCGTGTTCAGGTGGCCTTCAGTATGCTCCAAGAAAGAGCACTGGATTGGTACGAACTTCTCATTTCTGAAATTAATGAAGCTGATCTCACCTGGGAGCAATTCCGGGAACGCTTCGAATTAAAATTCGTACCAGAAGCAGAGAAGGTGACATTGGCTCGTCGTTTTATGGACCTTGTTCAAGGTGAATCCTCTGTGACAGATTATGTTGCATCCTTCGAGTCACCGTCCAAATATGGGGTTGAATATATCAACACCCCATTGAAGAAGAACCAGAGGTTCGTCTATGGCTTAAACAAGAATCTCAAGAAGCCATTACTTCTTAAGTTAGAAGTTTCTTTCGACCAAATCATTGATATCGCTCTTCGTCTTGAAGAGGCTGATAAGGACAGTGAGGTTGAAGTGGTGGCTGCCAAACCAAACTTCAACAACAAGAAAAGGCCTAATAAATTCAAGGGTCCTTACCCCAACAAAAAGGGTAAGCAAGCAACTCCTGCTGCCAAGACACTTTCCCTTATTGATGGGAAATGCTTCAACTGTGGTGCTAAGGGCCATTTTGTGAACAAGTGTTCAAAGCCCCACTCTTGTCGCTATTGAAAAAGTCCAGATCATTTTATGCATCTATGCCCTAAGCTTCAAAGCAAGGAGGGAAAGTTAAATGTTGCTCAAGCCCCTGGCAACACATCTCGCGGTCAAGGTACGTCTCATTCTGTCCTTGATGGCATTATTATATTTCATGATCAACCTATTAGATTTCTCTTTGATACGGGTGCATCCCATTCTTTTATATCAAAGGAACTAGTCGACACTTTTTCCTTAAGTGTTGTTGCTTTAACGACTTCTTTAAGAATTGCGAATCCAGTTGGTGGATCCGCAACTCTTATTTTTCTTTGTAAAGACGTAGAGATTATTTTGTGTGATTTTTCTTTCTTAGCCGATTTGCATGTCATGCGTTACTTAGGCTTTGGAATGATTTTGGGTATGGACTGGCTTAAACGTTATGAAGCTCATATCCTATGTCCTGAGCGGACTATTTATCTCCGTTATCCGCAATCTGTTAATCATATTTCTATTATTCTTAAAGATTCGGATTCCGCTTTGGTTGCATCTTTATATTCTTTAAATCCTCGTGATAACGATAATGACGATGAGGAAGATGTCATTTCTCTTATTCGCGTCGTTCGTGAATTTTCTGACATCTTTGAGCCCGTTTTAGGACTACCACCTAAGCGAGCAATTGAGTTCAAAATTAATCTTATACCTAGAGCTCAACCTATTACCCGTCCTCCTTATCGCATGTCCAATAAGGAGAATGAAGAGATGCGCAAACAATTATCCGAGTTGGAGACGAAGCAACTTATTCGCTCTAGTTCCTCGTCTTGGGGAGCTTCAGCTATTTTCGTAAATAAGTCCTATGGTACACTTAGGCTTTGCATCGACTACCATAAGCTTAATGATCTTACTATTAAGAATAAATATCCTTTACCTCGGATAGATGATCTGTTTGATCAACTTAGTGGTGCTAGATTCTTTTCACAATTGGACTTGGCTACCGGTTTTCATCAGCTTCGTATTGCAGAGGATAGTATTCCTTTATTCTTTCCGTACTCGTTATGGATCTTATGAGTGGCTAGTTATGCCATTTGGGTTAACGAATGCTCCGGCTTATTTCGTTGACCATATGAATCGAGTTTTCAAAGATTTTCTCGATCGGTTTGTTCTCATCTTTATTGATGATATTC
Source organism: Allium fistulosum (assembly GCA_030737815.1). Classification (NCBI taxonomy): domain Eukaryota; kingdom Viridiplantae; phylum Streptophyta; class Magnoliopsida; order Asparagales; family Amaryllidaceae; genus Allium; species Allium fistulosum. The sequence continues at coordinate 1,033,956,022 of CM060907.1, read as the reverse complement.
TTTTGTATTCCAAAACCGAGGAGGAACATGAAAAGCATCTTCGGATTGTGTTCGAAACTCTTAGGAGCAATCAATTAAAGGCAAAATTTTCTAAATTCCACTTTTGGCAATCTAGTGTGAAGTTCCTCGGTCATATTATTTCCGAATCCGGAATATCAGTGGATCCTTCAAAGATTGAAGCGATTCAAAATTGGAAGAGACCGGAGAGCGTGACTGAAATCCGTAGCTTTCTCGGATTGGCAGGTTATTACCGCCGTTTTATAAAAGACTTTTCTAAAATTGTCGTTCCTCTCACTGGCCTAACAAAGAAAGGTGTTAAATACATTTGGTCGGACAAATGTGAAACCTCCTTTTAGAGATTAAAAGAACTTCTTTCCGATGCTCCTATTCTTATTATTCCCGAAGGGAATCAAGATTTTGTCGTTTATACCGATGCTAGTCGCGTTGCTTTGGGTGCCGTTCTTATGCAAAAAGAACGTGTAATTTCTTGTGCTTCTAGGCAATTGAAGCCGGCTGAGACTAGATATGCCACACATGATTTAGAACTCGCGGCTATCGTTTTCGCCCTTCGAATTTGGCGACATTATCTTTTGGGAGAAAAATTTGTACTTTATACTGATCATAAGCCTTTGAAATATTTATTCTCTCAAAAGGAACTTAATTTGCGTCAACAGCGTTGGCTCGAGTTCCTTGCCTCTTATGATCTTGATATCCTTTATACTCCCGGAAAGGGAAATCGAGTTGCCGATGCACTTAGTCGCAAGCAACAAGCGGTTGTTTCGATGATGATATCTGAATGGAGGGATCTCGAGGTTTTATCCACTTGTGAAATTCGAGATCGTGTCTCCGATTTATGTTCATCTTTTGTCTTGTGTAGCCTTGAGGCTCGTCCTTCTCTTTTGGACCGCATTCTTGAAGCTCAAATTCTATATCCTGAATTGGCTTTGCTTAGCCAAAATATTAAGAATAAAACCGATACTGAAGGTTTGAAAGACTTTGATATCGATTTTCGAGGTGGCATTCGAAAATTTGGTAGACTTGTCGTACCAAATATTAGAGATCTTCGTAAAGATATTCTAGAAGATTCTCATCGTTCCAAATATTCCATTCATCCCGGTAGCAGTAAAATGTACGCAGATATGAAGCGACTTTATTACTGGGAGGGAATGAAATCTGATATCGCTAACTTTGTTAAGTGTTGCATGACTTGCCAGCTTGTTAAGGCTGAACATCAAAGGCCTGGTGGGTTATTGCAACCATTGGAAATTCCAGTTTGGAAGTGGGATCAAATTTCCATGGATTTTATTGATGGCCTTCCCCGTTCTCGTTCGAGTCATAATAGTTTATGGGTGATTGTTGACAGACTTACTAAATCTGCCCATTTTATTCCTGTTCGGTCGAACCGAACTGTAACGACCCGCCACTCATTCCACAGAATGACGCATCGTTTTGAAGAAAAGAAAGAGGTGAGAAAGTAGAAAAGAAGAGAAGAAAGAAAGAACAACAACAGAATCTCAACAGCGGAACGAATAAATTATATTAATAACAAAAGTATTACATAATATACAACGACTATCAGAGTTACACAACATATACATCACATACTAGACAGTTATAAACATCTGTCTAAACATTACAACTCAACACAAAACTCTATTCAGAGATTAACACAGCGGAACTATTATCTATATCTACAACGCCGAAGCCTCCTGCTCCATTGCTCCTCCAGATAACTCGTCAAAGCTAACCTGAATCCCTTGGCTACTCGTAAAAATTTGAGTACCCAAGAGTTTATAAAACAGAAATAAACAACTTGGGTCAGACATGGGTCTGGTGTGAGTAACAGGTTAAACTTGTTTAACTTCAAAAACCATTTCGAAAGAAAAGGTATCACGTAAGACTCCCCACAAATAAACATGGGTAAGTTTTTACCTTACGCTAACCAAAACATTTGATAGGAAATTCGATTGTATTATAATAGGTCTATGGTTTTCAAATAAATATGAAATAGCTGAAATTGTTACATTATTAAATTCCAGCATACATAGGTATACAATCAAGTCCGTTATCACTTATTGGAAGTTGGGTTTCCATACAATGGCAGGGCTACCAGAGTACCGCCCGTCACAGTACGTGGCCTAGATCACCGTACCGAGGATCACTCCCAATCCCCTGCAACACAAGGCCGGAACATCCCTTACTGGATAATTCCCGCACAAGATATCCCAGCAGTTGTTGCAATTCAACTGCCCACTCAATCGAATAATAAGAAGGGACCTCTAGACAGGGATAATCTTGTCCTACTTGGGTGCTACCCACTAACCTTGCTGCACCTCCCCTGTTTTAGCCATTCCCGGTTTGATGAGGCTTGAGGCTACGATTACCTTTAATCAGGACATCACTTAGAATGCTCATCGTCCACCTGACGATGTTCTGAAAGCATTCAATCCATACAAGTTTGTTCCGGGTTCGAACGAAACCGAAGGCATTATCTCGTTACACTCGTATTGGAATCACCCTCAGAGTTAACGACCATAACCCTTGCACTCTGAATCTTCATCTCGAATCTGAAAGTACTATCTCCGTCAACTCATTACGGAATCACCCTCAGAGTTAACGACAAAGAATCGTTCTTACACCTCGAGTCTTCACTTGCTCCAATTTGATTTCATGACCTAACGTAAATTTGGATCGATGTGGTATTCGGGTCTCCAGACCTGGAATCCCGGTATACGGAAACCCGATCTCGGTCTCATCGAAATCCAAAACGTATCTTTTAAGGCCAAGTTGTTTTAAAGGTTAAAACAATTCAATTCTACTATCTATTTACACACAGATAGATAATTCATAGATTCACAATAGATAATCAACATTATCATTATAAGCAGATGATTCATATCATTATGCAACCAAAGCATCCAAATCATACAATATCTATTATCTCATATCTGAGATCTCAAACCATTCAAGGTAAATCAATATCATTCAGTATCCTAAAGAAATGATTTATTAATTACCATCTATAATTAATTTAAAATGAATTAAATTAATTACTTCCATCATTAACCATCTTACTTAAGTCACTATTAATTAATTATTAATTAATTAATCATTCACCATCCAATTATTCATTTTAATTAATCATCCTTGATTGATTACATTTAATTACATTCAAGTAATTAACATTAAATTAATTCACAAATTAATTATTCTTAATTAATTATAGTAATTAACCTTTAATTACTTTATTAATTAATTAACTAAAATTAATTACCTTAATCCTTAATTAATTACATTAATTAATCACTCAGTTATTAATTATTCCTTAATTAATTAATTCTTAATTACATCATTAATTATATTAATTAATGATCCTTAATTACATTTTATCATTACTTAATTACATTAAGTAATTAATCTTTAATTAAACCATAATTTATTAATCACTATTGATTAATCACATTTAGTAATTAACTATCCTTAATTACTTCTTAAAATAAATTAATTATTCCTTAATTAATTTCTTAATTAATCCCTTGATTAATTTCCATTAAGTAATTAACTACCCTTAATTACTTTATTAATTACATCAGTAATTATCCATTAATTACTTTCCTAAGTAATTATACCTCCTTAAATTACATTAAGTAATTATACAAATCATTAAATGATTATCTTAAATTAATTAAACTAAATTAATTAACTTAACTTATCAATTTAAACTCAATTAATTACAATGAGTAATTAATTTCTTAATTACTTCCATTAAGTAATTTTATTAATTTCACAAATGATTATCCTTTAAATTAATTAAACTTAATTAATTATCAAAATTAATCACATTAATTAATTATCCTTAGTTAATGATCTACATTAACTATTAATTATTTTAATTACCTTTCTAAAATTATTAAACATTAATTAACCATTATTAATTACAACTTAATTAATCCTAATTATCAATAAATTAATCTCTAATTACTTAATTAATTAAGTACTTAACTATAACTTAATTAAACCTTAATTACTTGATTAATTTATTCCTAACCATTAACTTATAAAATTAATGATCCTTAATTCAAATTAATTAACCTTTAAATTAATTTAATTAATCCTTCATCAATAAAGTTTTAAACCCTTAATTACTAATTTATTAACCCAAGTCATAAATTAATTAAATTGATTAATTATTGTTAATTACCTTAATAATTTATTTTATCCCATATCATTAAATCTTAATTATCTTTAAGATAACACTTTATTCCTATTAATGATTAAAATATCATTAATAAAGCATTTAAACCAAATTACCTTTAAATTTACATTTAAATTTCATTTTAATTTAAGATTTAAAATGAAGACAAGTTTAACTTTAACAAAGTTATAAAACTATTTAAATCCTTTTTAATGTTGTTAAATCAATTCAAAAATTCAAATACTTTATCTTATTTAAAAACTGAGATTTTAACTTAAACTCCAGATTTAAAAACTAAACTTATTTAAACTTTACTTTTAGATTTAAACATCAGTTTTAAATTTTATTTTAAAATTTAAAAACTGAAAAACAGGTCTCTGTTAAAACCTGTTATACAATTCTACTCGAGCCATACCTTCATTTACTCGACAGTTCCTTCGAGTCTTCCACCACAAATCACGAATACATACCCGAGCACAATACTTCTTCTCCACTTAAACAAAACCAGATACACGTTCGATCACCGTGCACATGCACAATCAACTGCGGCAGCTCCGATCACCTTCGCTACCACCAACAAGTCGTTGACGACCTTCTTTCTCGATCCGACCTCCCAGAATATTTATTCAAGCTCGAAATCAAATTCGAGCACTCGAGCATCCCCCTGAAACCAAAACAAAGCCTGGAAACTTCTCGAATTCACGATGCCGATCACCAGCGCACCTGAGCCTCCTGCCACAACTTCGCCAACACTCATGCTATCGATTCTCAAAGATTGGTTGAACTCGAACAACCAGAGTTGCCGTGATGATCGATTTCCTAACCTAGTTAAAACTAGGGTTCTAAACCAAAAATCCACAACTGCTATCCCCTCGATGAAATATATCACCATCAAATATTTTTCCCATCGACTACATTCATTCCTCCATCATTACCCAAAGTCCCGACCTCTTCTAACACTTGGATCACCAGAAAATCTCAGATTTTCATTTCCAGTTCAATCTAGAACTACAGCTTCAATCCTAAATTAAAAACTATGATTTTAGTTTTAAAAAATCTTGTTTTAGGATAAGAATTCAGTTTACATTCCTGAATTTAGAAATTAAGATGTTTTGAATTTTTACCTAAATTAAGTTACTCAGTTTTTTCCTTGATTTCCAGAGATATTACCAATTTATTTTAACCTAAATAAATTTTTAAACTAAAACTTATGATGAAACAACAAGTTTCATTTGAAACTTAAGTTTTAAACAGAGACTAAATCAAAGGGTTTTGGACTTAAATCAAAACAAGAACTTAAATCTGGGAACAGAGAAGTTTCAGATATTCAAATGTGTACATCATATATCAGGAATTCAACAACATACATACACCAACATACTTATAAATATACACAATGCAATATTTATCACAGCAGTAACATGCAACCAAATACTTAAGTTTTGAAAGTAAAAGTTACTTATCAATTTTAGAATGAAGACAGAGCTTCCAGATTCTTTTGCAAGCAGTACTTATAAACAACATGCACATCAGACATTCACTTAGCAATACATATTTAAATTCAGCCATATAAGCATGCAACCAATTATGATTTAAATTTTAAAAGTTACTCACTTGTTTTGTTTTTGAAATAGCTTTTAAATCTTTAAAACTTGAGTGCCCCTGCTTTTGATTTGAAAACTTGAACTGAATTGCTTTTGATTCAAAACTTCAAGTTGCTTCTCTTATTTTTCTTAAAACTTCAGTCTTGATCTTACTGCAATTGCTTTGCTTTTAGATTCTACAATTTGCATGCATGCTGGAGTTTGATTCCAGGTTTGAAAAGAAATTGCTTGCTGAGGACTTTGATTTGGAATTGTATTACAGGTTTGAAGAAGATGCAGGTAAATGATTTTAGTTCAGGCTTATACTTTTGAAAATGAGTTTGCAGGCTTGGGTTTTTAATTTCGAAAATGGTTAACAGGTTTCTGGTTGAAGATGATTTCAGATTTAAAGGCTTTTGAACTTGAAAATGGTTTATAGGATGATTTAGTTTGAGAAGTATTGATTTTCTGGTTTGCTTTAGAAGTGGGAAATGCATTTCAGATTTTCTGAAATGAAGATTAGAAAAGGAAATAGGAAAGAAGAAAAATGTTTTATATATAGGCTGAATTTATTTAAAAATAAAAATAAAGGAAAAACAAGGTTAAATGACACTTGTCTCATTTCATTTTAATTATCTAACACTTGTAATATGGAGGCCTTAAATTAATAACACATGTTAATTTAGGGTGTTAAGAGGCTTACACATGTAATTTAAGTATTTCATTTAAATTTTAATTTAAATTATTTACAAAAGCTTTTAAACCCTAAATTTATTATTTCTTATGTATAAATAAATGAATTTCTTCATTTTCTTTTATAGAAAAATAAAACAAAACAAATTGTAAATAAAAGCCTATTCAAATACTTTAAGTATTTATTCTTTTAAATTTCACAACATCAAATTCAAATTCAAATTTAAATTAAATTAAAACTCCAATTAAAAATCAAGTTATATATATATGCATATATAATTACCATTTAAAATAACAATTCTATTTTATCAAAGTCTATTCATATTTATAAAAACAAAGTATTATAATTATTATTTGAAAATATCAAATTTGACTATTTTAAATAATTTATAAAGGAGATTATAAATTACTTCTATTTTAAAATCATATATATCAAGTAAAGAAATAAAACAAATCTTTTATTTAAATTTGAACTTAAGCTAAAAATCTATTTTAACAATTAAACATTTATAATATGTATTTTAAACTATATAGTCATTTATTAAATGTCTTTGGAAAGCTTAATATTAATTTAAATCATAATTTCCAAATTACCAAATATTTGAAAACATAATTTCATTTGTTAAATTCAAACCAACTCATCTATTTACAATATATACAATTATACATATATATTATAAATAGAAAATATTTTATTAAACTTTTAAAAGATAAATCACTAATTAAATATTTATTTAATTAGATTATTAAATTAATTCAATTTATTACAAAGATCATCAAATCAATTTAATTTTTAAATATAGATTATTAAATTGATATTGTCCAAATTCCCGGGATATCACATTCCTTCCCCCTTAAAATAATTTCGTCCCCGAAATTTAAACAAAGGTAATTTAATAATCTATTCAAATCACAAGCATATACTATCATCCATATGCTAACAACCATAGCAACCAATCATCCAAACAAACAATTTTAATTATCCAGAAAAGAAAAATTCTGGATAAAATTTTCTCGAGTTTCCCCAAGTATATATATATCGGGACACTCGCTCTACAAACAATCTAAACTACGAAGCTATAGAGTTCCTACTCATCTAGATCTATAGAACTAGACAGGATATCAGACTACAGACGAGTCTGACTCAACAACCAAGTATACCAACTCTACTCCTCCAACTGCACTTCAAAGATTGACTCCGAACCTTAACAGTTTCCTTCGGAGATCGATGAAATCCTTTACCACAGCAAAGCTTACTCGAGACGGTATTTGGGTCTACAGTCTCACCAGATACACTTCTAACTCCAAACATTCAAACTCCAATCAATGGTAGTCATGTTACACACAGCCTACCTCATCTACCCTTATAACTTAATTTGGAAAACCCGAACAGGTAATCCAACAATAGGTAGAATAAATATATATATAGTTATATAAAAATTACAAATACGCTCTCTCAAGATAGACGCCACTCCAGAGCCTAGGTATTCACTCAACCTAATGCTCTGATACCACTGTAACGACCCGCCACTCATTCCACAGAATGACGCATCGTTTTGAAGAAAAGAAAGAGGTGAGAAAGTAGAAAAGAAGAGAAGAAAGAAAGAACAACAACAGAATCTCAACAGCGGAACGAATAAATTATATTAATAACAAAAGTATTACATAATATACAACGACTATCAGAGTTACACAACATATACATCACATACTAGACAGTTATAAACATCTGTCTAGACATTACAACTCAACACAAAACTCTATTCAGAGATTAACACAGCGGAACTATTATCTATATCTACAACGCCGAAGCCTCCTGCTCCATTGCTCCTCCAGATAACTCGTCAAAGCTAACCTGAATCCCTTGGCTACTCGTAAAAATTTGAGTACCCAAGAGTTTATAAAACAGAAATAAACAACTTGGGTCAGACATGGGTCTGGTGTGAGTAACAGGTTAAACTTGTTTAACTTCAAAAACCATTTCGAAAGAAAAGGTATCACGTAAGACTCCCCACAAATAAACATGGGTAAGTTTTTACCTTACGCTAACCAAAACATTTGATAGGAAATTCGATTGTATTATAATAGGTCTATGGTTTTCAAATAAATATGAAATAGCTGAAATTGTTACATTATTAAATTCCAGCATACATAGGTATACAATCAAGTCCGTTATCACTTATTGGAAGTTGGGTTTCCATACAATGGCAGGGCTACCGGGGTACCGCCCGTCACAGTACGTGGCCTAGATCACCGTACCGAGGATCACTCCCAATCCCCTACAACACAAGGCCGGAACATCCCTTACTGGATAATTCCCGCACAAGATATCCCAGCAGTTGTTGCAATTCAACTGCCCACTCAATCGAATAATAAGAAGGGACCTCTAGACAGGGATAATCTTGTCCTACTTGGGTGCTACCCACTAACCTTGCTGCACCTCCCCTGTTTTAGCCATTCCCGGTTTGATGAGGCTTGAGGCTACGATTACCTTTAATCAGGACATCACTTAGAATGCTCATCGTCCACCTGACGATGTTCTGAAAGCATTCAATCCATACAAGTTCGTTCCGGGTTCGAACGAAACCGAAGGCATTATCTCGTTACACTCGTATTGGAATCACCCTCAGAGTTAACGACCATAACCCTTGCACTCTGAATCTTCATCTCGAATCTGAAAGTACTATCTCCGTCAACTCATTACGGAATCACCCTCAGAGTTAACGACAAAGAATCGTTCTTACACCTCGAGTCTTCACTTGCTCCAATTTGATTTCACGACCTAACGTAAATTTGGATCGATGTGGTATTCGGGTCTCCAGACCTGGAATCCCGGTATACGGAAACCCGATCCCGGTCTCATCGAAATCCAAAACGTATCTTTTAAGGCCAAGTTGTTTTAAAGGTTAAAACAATTCAATTCTACTATCTATTTACACACAGATAGATAATTCATAGATTCACAATAGATAATCAACATTATCATTATAAGCAGATGATTCATATCATTATGCAACCAAAGCATCCAAATCATACAATATCTATTATCTCATATCTGAGATCTCAAACCATTCAAGGTAAATCAATATCATTCAGTATCCTAAAGAAATGATTTATTAATTACCATCTATAATTAATTTAAAATGAATTAAATTAATTACTTCCATCATTAACCATCTTACTTAAGTCACTATTAATTAATTATTAATTAATTAATCATTCACCATCCAATTATTCATTTTAATTAATCATCCTTGATTGATTACATTTAATTACATTCAAGTAATTAACATTAAATTAATTCACAAATTAATTATTCTTAATTAATTATAGTAATTAACCTTTAATTACTTTATTAATTAATTAACTAAAATTAATTACCTTAATCCTTAATTAATTACATTAATTAATCACTCAGTTATTAATTATTCCTTAATTAATTAATTCTTAATTACATCATTAATTATATTAATTAATGATCCTTAATTACATTTTATCATTACTTAATTACATTAAGTAATTAATCTTTAATTAAACCATAATTTATTAATCACTATTGATTAATCACATTTAGTAATTAACTATCCTTAATTACTTCTTAAAATAAATTAATTATTCCTTAATTAATTTCTTAATTAATCCCTTGATTAATTTCCATTAAGTAATTAACTACCCTTAATTACTTTATTAATTACATCAGTAATTATCCATTAATTACTTTCCTAAGTAATTATACCTCCTTAAATTACATTAAGTAATTATACAAATCATTAAATGATTATCTTAAATTAATTAAACTAAATTAATTAACTTAACTTATCAATTTAAACTCAATTAATTACAATGAGTAATTAATTTCTTAATTACTTCCATTAAGTAATTTTATTAATTTCACAAATGATTATCCTTTAAATTAATTAAACTTAATTAATTATCAAAATTAATCACATTAATTAATTATCCTTAGTTAATGATCTACATTAACTATTAATTATTTTAATTACCTTTCTAAAATTATTAAACATTAATTAACCATTATTAATTACAACTTAATTAATCCTAATTATCAATAAATTAATCTCTAATTACTTAATTAATTAAGTACTTAACTATAACTTAATTAAACCTTAATTACTTGATTAATTTATTCCTAACCATTAACTTATAAAATTAATGATCCTTAATTCAAATTAATTAACCTTTAAATTAATTTAATTAATCCTTCATCAATAAAGTTTTAAACCCTTAATTACTAATTTATTAACCCAAGTCATAAATTAATTAAATTGATTAATTATTGTTAATTACCTTAATAATTTATTTTATCCCATATCATTAAATCTTAATTATCTTTAAGATAACACTTTATTCCTATTAATGATTAAAATATCATTAATAAAGCATTTAAACCAAATTACCTTTAAATTTACATTTAAATTTCATTTTAATTTAAGATTTAAAATGAAGACAAGTTTAACTTTAACAAAGTTATAAAACTATTTAAATCCTTTTTAATGTTGTTAAATCAATTCAAAAATTCAAATACTTTATCTTATTTAAAAACTGAGATTTTAACTTAAACTCCAGATTTAAAAACTAAACTTATTTAAACTTTACTTTTAGATTTAAACATCAGTTTTAAATTTTATTTTAAAATTTAAAAACTGAAAAACAGGTCTCTGTTAAAACCTGTTATACAATTCTACTCGAGCCATACCTTCATTTACTCGACAGTTCCTTCGAGTCTTCCACCACAAATCACGAATACATACCCGAGCACAATACTTCTTCTCCACTTAAACAAAACCAGATACACGTTCGATCACCGTGCACATGCACAATCAACTGCGGCAGCTCCGATCACCTTCGCTACCACCAACAAGTCGTTGACGACCTTCTTTCTCGATCCGACCTCCCAGAATATTTATTCAAGCTCGAAATCAAATTCGAGCACTCGAGCATCCCCCTGAAACCAAAACAAAGCCTGGAAACTTCTCGAATTCACGATGCCGATCACCAGCGCACCTGAGCCTCCTGCCACAACTTCGCCAACACTCATGCTATCGATTCTCAAAGATTGGTTGAACTCGAACAACCAGAGTTGCCGTGATGATCGATTTCCTAACCTAGTTAAAACTAGGGTTCTAAACCAAAAATCCACAACTGCTATCCCCTCGATGAAATATATCACCATCAAATATTTTTCCCATCGACTACATTCATTCCTCCATCATTACCCAAAGTCCCGACCTCTTCTAACACTTGGATCACCAGAAAATCTCAGATTTTCATTTCCAGTTCAATCTAGAACTACAGCTTCAATCCTAAATTAAAAACTATGATTTTAGTTTTAAAAAATCTTGTTTTAGGATAAGAATTCAGTTTACATTCCTGAATTTAGAAATTAAGATGTTTTGAATTTTTACCTAAATTAAGTTACTCAGTTTTTTCCTTGATTTCCAGAGATATTACCAATTTATTTTAACCTAAATAAATTTTTAAACTAAAACTTATGATGAAACAACAAGTTTCATTTGAAACTTAAGTTTTAAACAGAGACTAAATCAAAGGGTTTTGGACTTAAATCAAAACAAGAACTTAAATCTGGGAACAGAGAAGTTTCAGATATTCAAATGTGTACATCATATATCAGGAATTCAACAACATACATACACCAACATACTTATAAATATACACAATGCAATATTTATCACAGCAGTAACATGCAACCAAATACTTAAGTTTTGAAAGTAAAAGTTACTTATCAATTTTAGAATGAAGACAGAGCTTCCAGATTCTTTTGCAAGCAGTACTTATAAACAACATGCACATCAGACATTCACTTAGCAATACATATTTAAATTCAGCCATATAAGCATGCAACCAATTATGATTTAAATTTTAAAAGTTACTCACTTGTTTTGTTTTTGAAATAGCTTTTAAATCTTTAAAACTTGAGTGCCCCTGCTTTTGATTTGAAAACTTGAACTGAATTGCTTTTGATTCAAAACTTCAAGTTGCTTCTCTTATTTTTCTTAAAACTTCAGTCTTGATCTTACTGCAATTGCTTTGCTTTTAGATTCTACAATTTGCATGCATGCTGGAGTTTGATTCCAGGTTTGAAAAGAAATTGCTTGCTGAGGACTTTGATTTGGAATTGTATTACAGGTTTGAAGAAGATGCAGGTAAATGATTTTAGTTCAGGCTTATACTTTTGAAAATGAGTTTGCAGGCTTGGGTTTTTAATTTCGAAAATGGTTAACAGGTTTCTGGTTGAAGATGATTTCAGATTTAAAGGCTTTTGAACTTGAAAATGGTTTATAGGATGATTTAGTTTGAGAAGTATTGATTTTCTGGTTTGCTTTAGAAGTGGGAAATGCATTTCAGATTTTCTGAAATGAAGATTAGAAAAGGAAATAGGAAAGAAGAAAAATGTTTTATATATAGGCTGAATTTATTTAAAAATAAAAATAAAGGAAAAACAAGGTTAAATGACACTTGTCTCATTTCATTTTAATTATCTAACACTTGTAATATGGAGGCCTTAAATTAATAACACATGTTAATTTAGGGTGTTAAGAGGATTACACATGTAATTTAAGTATTTCATTTAAATTTTAATTTAAATTATTTACAAAAGCTTTTAAACCCTAAATTTATTATTTCTTATGTATAAATAAATGAATTTCTTCATTTTCTTTTATAGAAAAATAAAACAAAACAAATTGTAAATAAAAGCCTATTCAAATACTTTAAGTATTTATTCTTTTAAATTTCACAACATCAAATTCAAATTCAAATTTAAATTAAATTAAAACTCCAATTAAAAATCAAGTTATATATATATGCATATATAATTACCATTTAAAATAACAATTCTATTTTATCAAAGTCTATTCATATTTATAAAAACAAAGTATTATAATTATTATTTGAAAATATCAAATTTGACTATTTTAAATAATTTATAAAGGAGATTATAAATTACTTCTATTTTAAAATCATATATATCAAGTAAAGAAATAAAACAAATCTTTTATTTAAATTTGAACTTAAGCTAAAAATCTATTTTAACAATTAAACATTTATAATATGTATTTTAAACTATATAGTCATTTATTAAATGTCTTTGGAAAGCTTAATATTAATTTAAATCATAATTTCCAAATTACCAAATATTTGAAAACATAATTTCATTTGTTAAATTCAAACCAACTCATCTATTTACAATATATACAATTATACATATATATTATAAATAGAAAATATTTTATTAAACTTTTAAAAGATAAATCACTAATTAAATATTTATTTAATTAGATTATTAAATTAATTCAATTTATTACAAAGATCATCAAATCAATTTAATTTTTAAATATAGATTATTAAATTGATATTGTCCAAATTCCCGGGATATCACACGAACCGTTCCTCTTCTGGCCAAACTTTTTATCAAAGAGATTGTTAAACTGCATGGAGTTCCTTCTTCCATTGTTAGTGATCGAGACCCATTGTTTACTAGTGGATTCTGGAAGATCCTTCAAAAAGCTTTGGAAACGAAGCTTAATTTTAGCACCGCTTATCATCCCCTGTCCGATGGACAAACGGAGCGTGTAAATCAAACTCTTGAAGATCTTCTTCATGCTTGTGTTCTTGACTTTGGTGGAAGTTGGGAAGATCATATTTCACTTGTTGAATTTTTCCTATAATAACAGCTTCCAATCTAGTATTGGTATGGCTCCTTTCGAGGCACTCTATGGAAGGCCATGCCGATCTCCTTCTTGTTGGCTTGAGGCCGATGAGAAACTGGTTTTAGGACCAGATTTTATTCGAGATTCCACATAAAAGATTGAACTTATTCGACATAGGATGAAAGAAGCCCAGAGTAGACAAAAATCCTATGTCGATAATCGAAGAAGAAAATTAGAATTTTCTGTGGGAGATCTTGTATTTATTCGTGTTTCACCTATGAAAGGTGTTGTACGTTTCAGTCGATCAGGAAAGCTAGCGCCTCGATATATAGGGCCATTTCCCATCACTGAACGTATAGGCTCCATGGCTTATCGCCTTTCATTACCGGCTCAGTTTTCTGCCATGCATGACGTGTTTCACGTTTCTCAATTACGGAAGTGCCTTCGGGATTCCGATTCTATTCTTGAGCCCGGTGTTGTGGAAGAGAATGAAGTTTCGCCTAATTTAACTTATGAGCAGCAGCCTGTTCAAATTATTGCTTCGGAGATCAAATGACTTCGAAATAAAGATGTTCCGCTTGTTAAAGTTCAATGGTCCTCAAATTCTAAGAATTGCTCTTGGGAAACTAGAGAATTCATCGAGCGTACACATCCGGAATTACTTTCTCATGCTCTTTGAGGTAAACTTCTTATTTCAAATTTCTTTTGTGTTAATATGCAATTATGGTTGTTACTTTTTATTTTTGCCTTATATATATTGCAAGGACGCAATTTCTTTAAGGAGGGGAGTTTGTAACAACCCGCATATTTATCGATTTTATATTTAAATATTTTATTTAAATATTTTATCGTTAGTCGGATGTTAGTCCGAAAAGCTACTTTTTGCATACGGTCAAATTAGGACTCGAGACCCCCTCCGTTGAGTTCAAAATGACATTTGCGATCTTTTTGAGTGTAGACTTCGATATGTTTGGAGTAAGTGGAATTTTCGTCACTTTTTCCCGCCTTTGACTTTGGTTGGACTGCACCTTCTTTAACTCAGCCCCAACCCACTTCCTCTTCCTCACTTTATCAAACACTTCAAGCTTTGTCAAAAATGGAGGAGGGAATGGGAAATTAAAACTCCAAACTCAAATTCTATTGCAAATCCAACATTCAACTCCAAATTCAAGTAGAAGATAGTGGATTCAAGCTTTGGATTGCTTCTCCTTGCTTTCAAGCTCCATCTTCATCCATTTTAGTGAAAAGGTGAGATTTTTAATCTCACCTCTTGCCTATAAATGTCATTGGTCTGTTGGGAATGATTCCCTATCACATTTGTATGAACATTTGCTTTTGGTTTGGGTTGGATTGGCGAAAAACTACAATTTTCAGCGTTTTTGGAAAATTCCTGCACTTAGGTCGTTCTGGAGGGAGAGTCGCATCGGAAATAGGTCGTTAGGTCGTAGGTCGTGGGTCACCTAGGTCCTAGGTCGCTCGTTCCAGCTTCAGTTACTAGGTCGCGGCTACGTTAGGTCGTAGGTCGCTCGGCTTCGATAACTCCTTAGGTCGCTCACCACTGTTCCTCCTTAGGTCGCACACAATGTTAGGTCGCGCACCCCTTTAGGTCGCGAACCAGTTAGGTCGTGCACCCCTTTAGGTCGCGAACCAGTTAGGTCGTGCACCCCTTTAGGTCGCGAACCAGTTAGGTCGCGCACCCTTTTAGGTCGCGTACCTCTTTTAGGTCGCTCGGCCCATTTCTGCACTAGGTCGCTGCTACGTTAGGTCGTAGGTCGCTCGGCTTCGATAAACCCTTAGGTCGCTCGGCTTTGCCTCTGATAGGTCGCAAGCTTTGTTAGGTCTATCGGCCTTAATTATTTAGGTCACTCGATCATCTCTATGTTAAGTCGTTCGATCTGTTTGTTCTTTGGGTCGCTAGACCTACTCCTTTTAGGTCGCTTGACCCTATACCCTTTTAGGTCGCTAGGCCTTTTACTTTTAGGTCGCATGACCTCATGACTATGGATCGTAACCTCTAAGTCGCTCAACCTATCTACCTGTTAGGTCGCGCACCCTTTTTGTTCGACTTTGTTAGGTCGCTCCAATGTTAGGTCGCGTAACTTGATAGGTTGCACCATCTCCTGTCTTACCTTAGGTCGCTTGACCTGTAGGTCGTTCCATTGCCTCTTTAACTCGACCTGCTTATATTCCTTAGCTCGGCTATGTTAGGTCGCAAGGACATTCATACTTTGATGGTTTTGGGATTGACTTCTTTGGACTTTACTCACGTCTTCGAACGTGAATTTATGTGATTCGATTTGTTTCAACATTCGTTTTGTGACTTGTCACTCTAAAGATATGAAGGTTTCAATACTAGTATTAAATATCAAAACTCTTTCATCAAGGCGATTTCAACACTATTTTACTATAAAGCTTGTTTTTCTCAAACCGTTTTCCAATCTACTAGTATATATAAGCCTTTACTTCACTCGGATGAGAAATCGAATTAAACGACTTAGTAAAACGAGTGGTATGAAACGCTTGCATTCACTTCGTCGGTTAGCTCTTGGACTTGTTCGATTGAACCCCTTTTGTGACAATTTCCTAGTGAAGATCTACAGTTTGTTCGTAAATATTTGAGTTAAGCTAGTGGTTATGGGACATGAAGCTAAACTCATATAATTACTGGCTTAGTGTAATTGACACTTCCTTATGATCATGACGATCATTTTTGTGATTTAGACTAGCGATTGAGTGATGTCTCTTTGTCTGCGAGGGAGACTAGACCCCGCTTTTGTGATGTTTCGCCATCACATATATGGGGTAGCACCCCATGGTCTTCGGGCCGTTCATGTGTTAAAATTTAATGGATAGCTTCCATGAGATAGCTTCTCGTTCATGTGTTATACGCGTTGGTGAGTTTCCATGCTCCCGTTCATGTGTTAGGCCTCCCCCTTTTTATGTGTTTTCTGGATTTCTTGTGATGATTTCTGGAATTTGTGCTTCACCAATTTTCATGATTTTCATTGATATGATATCAGTTTTTGTGCATTGGTGAATTTATGTGTTGTTGACTTGTTATGAATACAAGTTTAGGGTATGATACCCTATTTTATCTTTGAGAAGATTCTTGCGATATTGGTTAATCTTTGTTGATTATCATTCACGTACTTATAGTAGTATGCCGTTATGGTTGTTACATGTTCATGCCATATTATTTATCCTATACCTTATCATCTGATATTTATAGCTAGACTGATCCGTTTATTATTTTCTTATAAATAATACTCGGGTCAGACCGAGATGTTACAGGTGCTTCTGCTTGACTTCTCTTCAGGATTATTCTGACTTTTGGCTAACTACATAGATTAGTAGTTTTTGGATGTACACATTTTACATATAGACTTTATGTTGTGTACTTATTCTTTTGCATAGCACGTGTTTCTATTCTTTTGTATTATCGTGAATCTTTTTGACCACTACTCTGATGTACACTTTCATGTGTTATATACATATTCATATCTTCTTCCGCCCTTGTGATATGGATGTCTGTGACTGATTTATGTTATGATTATTTCTATGTTTGTTTCCGATATATAGCCACCGTGTGATAGCTTTGAGTTTGTATCGGTATGTCAGATTTCCTCCTTAAATGATATGCATTCTATTCTATCTGACATATCGGTGCTCGCACAAAGAAGTTACATGGAGGGTCGCTCCTCCACAGCCTTATTCTCCATGCTAATTGACAGCACTACATCGTAGTGTTCTTGGTTAGCGTGGGTATTGAGGTAGGGCGTCACAGGCGTGGTCTTACGAGATACCTCTGATTTCAAAGGATTTTGAAAACTTTAATAATCCAATTGGGTGTTTTTTCTCACTCTGTTTTCCAGACTGACTCGGGTGTTATTTCGCTGTAATGCTCGGGTCAGACTGAGTATTATAGGTACAGGAAAGGATGTCGTGGAACTCAGGAGACGAGCTGGATGGCGAGACGTATCACACGTATTTGATGAATATTCCGCTGTGTATGATTAACCGCATAGTCAGTTTTGTGAGGACAAGTTATGATAACTGTCCAGTTGTGTGCTATGAATTTTGTTGAACTCTGATGATGTAATGTATAAACAGATAGAGTTCTTTTTATTTAAAGATTAGTCATTTATCTATTATATATTGTTCCGTTGCGATTGTGAGATTCTGATATTGTTTCTATTTCTTCTTGTACCTCCTTCTTCTTTAACCCTAATGGTTCGGGTTTTGGCATTCGATTGTTCGGCATTTGATACAGTGGACGTATAGATGTCGATTTTCAAGCATCGAAATTTGGGTCATTATAGACACATTCTAACTGCACATCAAAGACACAACATAAAAGCTATGTACAATTCACTTGAAAACCTCATCAACAGCTGCTGCACAAATTCACCACAACCATACAATCAATCACCATGCTTTCAACCCATAGACCCATGAACAACAACTTCCTTCAGCAGCAACTTCACAAATTACGTTCGCCACAAACAAAACTCCTTCATCAACATCAACATTCTCAACCTCCTACAACAACTACTTCAACCTGTACCGCTTACCACTGTGCACATACAATGCACACACATGTGCCAATTCATTGCCTTGCATCATAATCCCTGGTCATTCCACAGCACCATTCGACTTCTGTCATTACAATCCCACAACTGCTCTGTACACACAACAGGCCACCAAACTGTTACCTCTCCAGATATCTACCACTTCCATCAACCACCACACTTCAACAATCCCACTTGCTGCCTTCGGGTTAAATTATTTCTCACGGTCCTACAAAAACCTAACTACTTCAACATCTCTAGTTGCTTTCATCTCCATTTGCATTCAGCTTCACCATCCACTACTACAACATTCTCCCTAATCCCACTGCTGCACCACCACTTCACTACGGCCAGTCCATATTTCTTCCACATACAAGAAGCAACTATCACCGCTATTCCATAGCCTGCATTCACCAAGTTTCCACAATCACCGTCATCACAATCAGCTGCAACATCAACCACTACATACCACTTGCACTACTTCATCATACCACTCGCATACGTTCATCATCACTGCCTAAATTTCAAACAAATCGCCTAACAATACCTCCAAACTTGTACATCCCTTCTCTATCATTTACCATTACTGCACACCAAACTAACTCAAAAGCCACCAGCCGCCTACGTGCACACTTCACAACACATACAAACATACACTCACCTCAACATACACTTGCCCATGCACATACATACACTGAACATATCTTACCCACTCCTCAACTTACTATTGCCATAACCAATGCCCTCAACAAACTGACCATCATCAACTACCACCACCACCTATCCTTCAACATCAAACTCAACCAGTGCATTCCACACTTCTGCCTGCATATTTCCAAACTGTACCATTGCTTTCATCTTTCAATTGTGCTAGTGCACATTCACCTCCAAAAAAATTACATCAATCATCAGTGCTAACCCTCTTCATTTCTCCCATCCCACATTCCTACCTTTAACCAAGCCTTTTACCCATTTTGCACTTCCCCTACCTTTCACGTCATAAACAGCTCACTACTGCAAACTTCTAGCCACTTTCCCCGCCAATCGCCTTGACCCCCAGTAACCCACAATTCTTCGCCAAAACCGTAGAACCAACTCCTACAGCCCCACTAACCACCTAAAACCCAGTCCCGCATCCAACTTGACAACCCGAATCACCTTCGCCAATCTCCTGTAAACAATCGCGAAACTCCGCTTGCATCCCACGCCTCACCAAATCGAACCCAATCACATCACCAATTTCACTATTTTTTTAGTTCATGAAGTCGATTTCGCAATTTCCTTTTTTATTAATTTACACGATTTCTTGGTTTCACTTGTTTTTACAAAGAAAAGGGAACTAGTGGGTTCACATTTGGGCCGCGGGCTTTGGTTTCAAACAAGTGGGGTTTATTTTATTTTGTTTTAATTTTTTTCTCTTCCTTTCTTAAGTTAATTTTTCTTTTGTTTTGAACTAAAAAAATAGAAAAAAAGGAAAAGAAGAAAATATTAACGAGTTACAATTGTTTTGTTTTTTTGTTTCGTGTTGTTTTCAGTTGTTTTGTTTTGTTTTGTTTTAGTTCTTTCTTAATTTTTCTTATATATATAATTCTTGTTCAAATTTTTTTAGATTGCAAATTATAGGAAATCAAGTGGAATTGCTTGCTTCTTTTTGATTGCCAAAGATAAATTGATTGCTTGTTAACACAAAAATATCGCTACCTGAAATAAATTTCTAATAATTCTGCACGCTTTGGTATCGTGCCAATATCTCTTGTTTTTATTTTGCTTTGCATTGTTGGTTGCTTGCATTTTAAAAAAATTCAAAAACAAAAAATAAAATTCATTCGTAGTTGCCTCGTTAGCTCACATTTAATTTTTGTTTTCATTTATATTATCTTGTTTCCCTTTCTAAGGGAAATATTCACATCCACATAAGGTGGGGGATTTCGTCACCCCTTCCTTGGCTCACAAATTGCATTTCATCCTAGAAAATTGACTAATAATAATGATTGGACATTCGACTTAAGGGTGTCGCGAGCTCACCTAGGGCTCAATTGTATCTTGACAAGTTGTCATCTTTGAACAATTTATATTCTTGATGTCTAGGCTATAGCAGAATAATAATCATTTGTAAATACTACGGTGATTCGTGAATATTATAATGATTGTTTCTATGAAGGTACTTAAACCTTAAGCTGTATTATTACAGTGATTCGTGGTGCACCGATAACTCATGTCTGTTACTTGGCTAAGAACTATCTTGTTGGATTAAGACAAAGTGTGATTATACAATTTTGGATTTGGAGCTTTGTCCTTGCGTTCCCTTAGTTGCATTAGTTCACGCATATTTTAAAAAATTTCAGAATCCAAAACTAAAAAAATTGTAATTTTTACTTAACTTAGTCTTTTTAAATATTTTCCTATGAAAATTTTCAATCGAAATAAAAAAATGAAGTTATTTTTTTTTAGAAAAGAAAAAATCCAAAAAAGTAATAATAATCTTTTCAAAAACAAAAAAATTTAAAATCTAAAAAAAATTCTCTTTTTAAAAATTAATTCTTTAAATATTTTTTCCTTTATAACTGAAAAAACATTTTGAAAATGTCGGAATTTCCCTACTCGCAAGAATTTTACAATAGCTGTAAAAATCAATATAATCCATATAATTTCACACCAAATTCTTATGGATATTTTAATAATAACTACTGTCCAAACAATTTGAGTTTTGCACCGTAAAGTTTTCAAAATGATGACCAACCTTCAAATCCTGAAAAGAGTATTGAAACAATTTGGTCATTACTTGAACAACGAGTCAAATGATAAATAATTTTAGAAATCGTGCAATAATTCAAATCAAGGATTTCAAAATAATTAAATTTAAATTCACTTCAAAATTCAAATGATTTCGATTACAACTCATGCTAATACAACTTCGAGCTCCAAAATGAATTTCAAAATCAAATTCGGAATGTGAATAACTATATAAATAATTTTGGTAATGGCAATAATATCGATTATGGTGCAATGGAAAATTTTACTCCCAACAATTTCAAATTGAAAATTCCCAAATTAACAATAATAAATTGGATTTTGTCGGGCAAATGGAAGAAATTCACAATGATCACACAGGTTTGTTGTTTGAAACACATACGAAACAACGTGAGAAACAAAATCAAATCCCAGCATGTGACGAGTCAAGTGATAATCCACCTTTTACCAAAATTGACGATTTTCAAATAAAAACTTTTGAAATTGAAAATGAAAATTTTAATGAAGTTGTTGAAAATGTGGTAATTGAGTTGGATTTCAATTCTTTTGAAAGAGTGGAACCAAATTTAAAATTTGATCTTCTTCTGTCCGATTTTGAAAAATTGAATACAACAACTTTGGATTTTGAATATGACATATGTAATGAAGTTGTGAATAATTCAGCAAAGGAAGACAAATTTTGTAAAAAAACATTTTTTGGAATTTTTGAAAATGTGTTGTTAAATTCTAGAGGGTTAGATTTAAATCACTATTTTGATTTTAAAATCAATAATTTTGAAGAATTTGTCGATGATGACTTCGAATTTAAATTTGGTGAAAATAAACTTAAACCCCAACCAATTATTCCATCTACCCCAAAAATCATTGAAAATAAAACAACTCGTATGATTTTTAATAAAACGACTTTCGTTTTCCTAAAAAAACATTCAACTTCGAAATCTATTATGTTATGATTTTCTGGGCTTAAGCTGTCTCGCATCGTTGATGAGACAAATGAATTAGTCTTTGGAAGACCGTTTCATTTACTCTTTAACGGTATATTTTCTAATGTCGTGTAAATAATAATAATTTCATTTTCATGTAAATATAGGTCATATTTTCATTTTATTTTTCTCCTTTCACTTGGGTTGACTATGGGGACATGATCAAAATCAAGTATGGGGGAGTCTCATCTTCATTTTTGATTTTTCATGGTTTTTTTAGCATTTTCTTTCCAAAAAACAAAAAAATCCCAATTTTTTTTCTTTTTAGCGTTTTGATTTATTTTTGAAGAAACACTATAGGATAAGCATAGGATTTTGGTTATCAAATTGAAATTTTTGAAAATTTATTTGTCTTAACAAAAATAAAAACAAAGTTTGATTACAAGTAACGATGGTTTAAGTAGTATATAGAATGGTTCACGGGTGATAATTATGAGGTGTATCCTAATTGTAATCTTTGTTTAAAAGAATGGTTAATTTAATGTAAAGGCTATAACATTTTTGATCTTCTAAGTTAAGTGATGCTAAGATGATTTTGCAATGTCTCTCTTATAAAAAATAAAAAAAATAAAACAAAAAAGAAAAAATATAAAACAATTTTTTTTTGTTTTTGTGACAATAAGAAAGACATAGAGTCATGTGTTTACATGCAAGTGTGTACACTCGCCGTGCTCTATACCCTTCTCACATAAGCCCGAAAGGCAGTGCATGAACGCTATATTTGGCCTTTGTTTATCCGAGTAAGGTGCATGTAAATAAAAATTCCTTCAGTAATAATGACTACAGTCGATAGGTGTACACACTTGTGTGTATACCCGCCATGCTCTGTAATCCCCTCACTTAAGCCCGCAAGGCAATACATGGGTGGTATATCCAACCTTAGTTTTTTGAGTTAAGCATATGTAAATATTGTTAATATTAATAAAAATTTTAAATAAAGAGAGAGTAAGCAATTGAAATCCAAGCACTATTTTGACTTATTTGATCTGACTTGTTATTCAAAAGAAATAGAAATACTACTTTGAAAATCTTTGAAAATCAACTAAGGATCCATTTCATAGTGGCACTATGTTATCAATCGAAACAACTAGTCAAACTAGAGTTTAATTATAATGATAACTTAATTTTTATTGGAAGTTTGGACGAGTAAAAGGACTTATATTTATAATGACCAGAACTTATATTTATCTTATTCGTGTCAATTTAAAAGTAAATTATTCATTGTAAATATTTATCAAAAACTTGCATTCGTATCTTTGTAAATAAATCTTGCATTTAGGAATGTTCATATTGCATTTGGATTTTATGGGCAGTATCTGCTGAAAACCCTCACTAGACAACATTCATCCTACTGGGGACATTTAAAGGTTTAACAACATGTTGTGTATGCTCAATGCAATCATGTTTCCTACGAAGACGGGTTTATCTTAATTTTTCTTTATTTGAGGATGAATAAAATGATAAGAGTGGGGATATTTGATGTGCACTTAAATGTGTATATTTTTACTTCTGTATCTAATCTAATTTAATTAAATAAATGAGCATATAGGGTAATTTAACATTTTTAAACAAAAATTTTAATTATTTTCAAATCACTATTTATACATCTTCATATGTGGGCAAATGAGTCATTTTTGTGTATGAAAATATTTGAGAATGTTTATTTGCACATTTTATTTTTATTTGTAGGAATTTGGATGGAAAAATATGAAGAAGCTTGATGAAAATATACATGCACAAGGGAAAAAGGGAAATGAAGATGGAAATAAATCAACTAATGCAACATGGAGGACCCCACTTACCCACTTACCACGATCTACAATTGGGAGCTAATGCACATTTTAGTGGGCATTCAAGCTACATGCAGATTTAAATAGAGGATTATGCTCATGCTAATGATTAGTTGGAGGTTATATTCCCTAAAGGGGTAATTTGGGCAGTCCTCTAGAATATGCATCAGGGTTTTAGGCATGTATAAATACACCTTATTTTTCATGTAATGAGGCTCTTAGCACCTCCTCTTTTGTTAGTTTAGTTGTTAGCACAAATTGTAGATATAAACTCTCTTTCTCTCTTTCACGGCTTCTTAGTTTTTTTTTCTCTTATGCAATTTTCTTAATGAAATTTAATTCATGTTATTTTACTTCATGTTCTTTTCTTTAATGTTAGTAGCTTAGATTTAATTTATGCAAGTAGTTTAATTCTCCTTTTATTTTTATTAGCTTGCATATTCCTCTTGTTTATGTTTATGTTGCAATCTATATTTTTTGAAATGATAACAAATATGATAATCTAATCCACTTCAATTTAAGGGTAATGAAGCTCTCTTGATCATGTAGATTCAACATAGCATTTTATCTTTTTTTGTGCTTAATGGAATGTTTGATGTGGTAAAAAATTTATTGTTTAGCTTTGAATTTGATACCCTATGTTGTTGACACCAAATAGGCTATGCTTAAACAAACATAAACACAAATTACCTCTTCATCTACATATAATGTTGGTAATGAAGTAGATTTTAGAATCACAATTTGATGGTCTATATTATTAACCAATAGTAAATAGATCAGGCGTAGAATATATTTTATTTTTAACTTCATTATCATTTTCATGAGAGTTGATTAGTGGTTTGGAGGGTGTGTTAATGGTTTATGTTGGGCTAATTAATAGCACAAATAGACTGTTAACCCGCCTTTTGGCAAGGCCGCGGACAGACGGATTTAACTTAAACAACTTCACAACTATTGAGACTAAAGTATGATGGGATGGTTCGGCATTAGAAGGAGTGTTCGGCATAAATCTTGTTCGGCACTGGGCGAGCGTTCGGCGTAGAGAGTTCGTCGTTCGGCATTAGATGGAGCGCTCGGCATTAACCAACGTTCGGCATCTGGAGACGTTAGACATTGGATGGAGCGCTCGGCATTAACCAACGTTCGGCATCTGGAGACGTTAGACATTGGATGGAGCGCTCGGCATTAACCAACGTTCGGCATCTGGAGACGTTCGACAATGGATGGAGCGCTCGGCATTAACCAACGTTCGGCATCTGGAGACGTTAGACATTGGATGGAGCGCTCGGCATTAACCAACGTTCGGCATCTGGAGACGTTCGACAATGGATGGAGCGCTCGACATTAACCAACGTTCGGCATCTGGAGACGCTCGGCATTGGATGGATCGTTCGGCATCAAGGAGACGTTCGGCATTGGATGGATCGTTCGGCATCAAGGAGCATTCGGCATTGGATGGGTCGTTCGGCATACCTCACCTCGCTCAACATTGCACCTCGCACCTCCATATCTCGCACCTCCATACCTCGCACCTCCATATCTTGGTACCTCCATATTCCGCACCTCCATACCTCGCACCTCCCAACGTTCGACATAAGGAGACCGTTCGGCATTCACACCTTGTTCGGCATCTATGGTTCGACATATGGAGACCACACCATTTGGGCTGAGGTACTCGGCTACCAGGCCCACTAGGGAAGTCCAACCCATCTTTGTCTATAAATAGAGAGGCAGGGGCATAGTAAAAGGGGATCTTCTTTCTGCTCTTACTTTCTCTTTTCTAAGGCTAAGGCAACTCTGCCATTTTGTAACTGTAATCGATTATTACAGCAATAAAAAGCAAACTTCTGGAGTGGACGTAGGCCGGAGTTAGCCGAACCACTATAAAATCTGTTGTTCTTTACTGCTTTCATTTCAGTTTTAACTGTTCTTCACATTATTACTCTCTACATACATTCTATCTCTGAGCTGTGATTGGTATTTGGTGCTTTCATCTGGATTTGGGGGTTAGTGACCAATTTTGGCGCTAACACTTTGGTGCTTTCATTGAGAGCTGAACTCAGGAACTTTGGAGTTAGAAACTTGGATCCTTGAAAGCAAAGGCTAGACCACCAACAAGGAAGCAAGTAGTGGAAAGAAGCAATCAAGAAGGAAGTCAAGCGGCATCTTCTGGAGCTGGAGAGGGTCATGCATCCATCTACATAACTTGGGACGAGATGCAAGTGATGATGAATTCTATGCAAGAGCAGATGATGAAACGGCAAGAGGAGATGATGCAGGCTCTTCTCAGGCAATTTGAACAACCAAGAACTGCAGGAGCTCAAGTTCGTGGAACTAGACCAAAGGGACTCAACCAGCGGACAGATGGAGTGATTCAACAGGAGGCAGCTCCCAATCAACAAACAGCTAACAATCTAGATGGACTTAGACTCGGGGGCACACCACCAGGGAATGCTGGACCAGTTCATGGAGGGATACCGGATGACGCTACGCGGCCTGGCGTCGATAGGAATACAGGAGTACGTGATGAAGAATATGTGCCAGAATTTCCTCGGGGACTTGGGGGGCAGTCTGGATTAGTTGGAAATGCTGGATTGGCTGACATTATCAGGCGGACTATTCGTGGAGGTCTAACAAACAGGGATTCAGAGGGAGTTAACAAAAGTCCGTTTACCCGGAACATCAGGATAGCTAGGAATCCGTCCGATTTCAAACTACCCACTCTGGAAGTATACAACGGGAAGACGGATCCCACCGACCACTTGATGAGGTACACTAGGCATATGGAAGTGCTGGGGGCAACGGAGGAGGTTATGGCCCGATGTTTCCCCCTGTACTTGACTGAAATTGCTGCTATGTGGTTCAGACAGCTGGAGGATGGATCCATTGGAACATGGACAGAACTGGTGGACAAGTTCTTAAGTCAATTTCGAGTTCACATAAAAGGCCAAAGAACGTGATGACACTAACATCAGTCAAACAGGGGGCAGATGAATCGCTCAGGACATTCTTAACTCGATTTAATGCAGCAGCTGCTTCGGTGGATCGGCCAGATCCATCAATGGTTCTGATGGCTGCGGTATCAGGAGTCAGAGATAATTCGGAGTTCAAAGTATCATTGGTACGGGACCCACCGTTGGATATTGGGGAATTCTTTCATGAAGCTGAAAGATTTCTTCGACAAGAGGATGCATGTTTGGACATGAGGTCACAGGAAGTAAACATGACTAAGGATGGAAGATTACTCGGCGAAAGCTTAGGTGGGGACAAGTATAAAGGGAAAAGGAAGCGCTGGGGAGAACCAAAGTTCTCCACTTACACAGGATTGAACGCAACGTAGGAGCAGATTTTCTTAGATACTTGAGATCGTCTTCCCTATCGAAGGCCATCAAGGAGGGAACCCACAGAACGTGAAAGGGCATCAGGAAGGCACTGTCTCTTTCATGACCTGGACGGGCATGATACTAACAGCTGCCGACATCTAAAGGATATAATCGAGGAGCATATAAGGAATGGTCAGTTGCGACAGTATGTCGGAACTCGGAATGCGGCGGTGGAACATGAACAGCCTCCGCCTACCTTGAACGATGAGGGCGCGAGGCCCAGGAATGGTGACCGATTGGTCATCAACTAATCTTGATGGTTTGGAATAAGTAACAAACTCCGGGCAAATGGTTGAATCACTTACTCATGTACGGGGTCGGAGATAACCCTCAGGCATGCTCTGAGATGATGGCTTACCAAAACGCCCGGGTTTGTGAAATCTGTTTTTTCCTTTAACTTGGACATTTGCTTATACTGGTTTGGTTTTGGAGTTTGGTTTGAACTCCCTGTTTTTCTCGTTTTTCTGGTTTGAATTCTGATTTGAATGTTTGTTTTTCGGATTGGATTTTGATTGGATTTTCTCTGGATTTTGGCTTAAAGGTCGTCGAGTATGGACTATGCTCGGCAAGGGTCCGAAGCGACCAGGATTCGGCTTAGGACTTAAGCCACGGTATTACTTGCGTCCAGGGACACTGGACCACGGTCGTCAAGTGTGGATTGCGCTTGGCAAGAACCCGGAGAGGTTAGCTCAACGCCCAGGGACACTGGGCCACGGTCGTCAAGTGTGGATTGCGCTTGGCAAGAACCCGGAGAGGTTAGCTCAACGCCCAGGGACACTGGGCCATGGTCGTCAAGTGTGGATTGCGCTTGGCAAGAACCCGGAGAGGTTAGATCAACGCCCAGGGACACTGGGCCACGGTCATCAAGTGTGGATTGCGCTTGGCAAGAACCCGGAGAGGTTATCTCAACGTCCAGGGACACTGGACCACAGTCATCAGGTGTGGATTGCGCTTGGCAAGAGCCCGGAGAGGTTATGGATTTGGATATCGACCCGGAGAGGTCATGAGTATGGTTATATGGATGGATTGGAACTCAGTAGTCGGGTTCAGATGGATGTGGAATTGGGTAAGGACTGGGTTACTGGATAAGAATCAGACATCGACTCGGAACAGTCGTAGAAATGGATCAAGATATGGCCATGGTACTCGGATAAGATGGCTTGGTAATGGATTGGGTTATGAATCGGAAAGTATGGATGTGGATAACATACATACTTGGGATATTGGACTTGAGGCTATTCAAAACACACCTTTCACAGCAAGGCATGTTTTGGGGGGCAAGTGTTAACCCGCCTTTTGGCAAGGCCGCGGACAGACGGATTTAACTTAAACAACTTCACAACTATCGAGACTAAAGTATGATGGGATGGTTCGGCATTAGAAGGAGTGTTCGGCATAAATCTTGTTCGGCACTGGACGAGCGTTCGGCATAGAGAGTTTGTCGTTCGGCATTAGATGGAGCGCTCGGCATTAACCAACGTTCGGCATCTGGAGACGTTAGACATTGGATGGAGCGCTCGACATTAAACAACGTTCGGCATCTGGAGACGTTAGACATTGGATGGAGCGCTCGGCATAACGTTCGGCATCTGGAGACGTTCGACAATGGATGGAGCGCTCGGCATTAACCAACGTTCGGCATCTGGAGACGTTAGACATTGGATGGAGCGCTCGACATTAACCAACGTTCGGCATCTGGAGACGTTCGACAATGGATGGAGCGCTCGGCATTAACCAACGTTCGACATCTGGAGACGCTCGGCATTAGATGGATCGTTCGGCATCAAGGAGACGTTCGGCATTGGATGGATCGTTCGGCATCAAGGAGCGTTCGGCATTGGATGGGTCGTTCGGCATACCTCACCTCGCTCAACATTGCACCTCGCACCTCCATATCTCGCACCTCCATACCTCGCACCTCCATATCTTGGTACCTCCATACTCCGCACCTCCCAACGTTCGACATAAGGAGACCATTCGGCATTCACACCTTGTTCGGCATCTATGGTTCGACATATGAAGACCACACCATTTGGGCTGAGGTACTCGGCTACCAGGCCCACCAGGGAAGTCCAACCCATCTTTGTCTATAAATAGAGAGGCAGGGGCACAGTAAAAGGGGATCTTCTTTCTGCTCTTACTTTCTCTTTTCTAAGGCTAAGGCAACTCTGCCATTTTGTAACTGTAATTGATTATTACAGCAATAAAAAGCAAACTTCTGGAGTGGACGTAGGCCGGAGTTAGCCGAACCACTATAAAATCTGTTGTTCTTTACTGCTTTCATTTCAGTTTTAACTGTTCTTCACATTATTACTCTCTACATACATTCTATCTCTGAGCTGTGATTGGTATTTGGTGCTTTCATCTGGATTTGGGGGTTAGTGACCAATTTTGGCGCTAACATAGACTATACTTATGATAAACACATCAACTAAATTCACTAATGAACTTAAAGAGAGGCCGTAATTTCATTGTGTTGAATTATGTGATCATGAGAAGGGATTTGCCTCTAAATTGCCTTATACTCTCATATTTTTATTCACTTTTAGTTTTTGTTAGTTTTTAGAAATTTGTAATTAACACATTTCAAATTCTTGGTTTATCTTGATGGATACGCCGTACGCTTATGGTTATTTTTAATACAATTTTTCGACGATTTTCTAATCGAATAGAAAATTCTCTAGAATCAACACCCGGTTAGTGGTTATGAGTGGTAAAAGAAATCTTTGTAGGTTTCTCTTCAGGTTAGAGGTCTTAAGTGGCTGTTATTGGGTCTGCCTCTCGCCTAAAAAGAACCTGATGAGATTCCAAATTAGTAATTAAAAGTGGTAATATATATCTTTCAAAGGGTTAGCTTTGGGTTTGGGGTCTTACGTGGCTGTTATATGGTCTGCCTCTCTCCTATTAAGATGTATTAAGTAGTCCAGTGAGACTCCAAACGATGTCAACTAGATGGTACCAGTGAGGAGTCCGCCTTGGAGATATGTTATAATTGATTAAGATATACCTAGAATATAAGTCTTAAATGGTCAAAGTCTACATACTCTTCTTTTGAAGGTATTAACTGGCTTAGGTACCGTCTCTTAAATTGCTGCAATTTTATTAGTGATATATGCATGACTATTTTCAATTATAAAGCCCAGTGGTTAGAGGTCTCTCGGGCTAGGACCAATAGAACAACAATGATGATGCTAGGAGCTCGCTTCATACTTGGAAGTGTTAAGTGGTGATGGTAGGAGCCAGCTTCATATTTGGAAGTATTGTTACTCCGTATTCTAGCTCGGTTATATTGAACTAACTGTACGAGTTCGATCAGACTGCCATCATGGCCGACGATTCTAGAATGATGATTGTAGCGCCTAGAAGTCAAGTACAAATGATTATATAAAGTCGGTATTGAATGGATGTGATTGATGTCTAATGTAGGATGCTCAAAGCATGGAATATGACTTAATTAATGGAAGGGTATGGCATAGGTTTGCTCATTAGGAGGAATCGACATACCTAATCGAGAGGGGTCGGTAGGCTCTACTAAAGAGGGTCAGTGTGCATCACAGTCCAAGTGCATTTTTGCATACTACAATCAATATCTCAAGGTTTACAAGTCCAAATCATATAAAATTTGGAGTGTAAGATATATGGATCCAAAGTAACCTACTCTATGGATCGCACGTCACAAGGACAAAGTTAGAGGGAATGACAATGTCCCTTGGAAGGGATCGGCAGAGAGCAGTGCACAAGTTATATAAAATCAACGATCAAGCAATAACTCATAGTTCTAGTGGTCCAAATGACATGAAAATTAGAGGCATATTTTAGCATGGAGAAGCCACCATAGGAATCGCCGCCCAAAAGTCGACCAATGAAGTGATCGGTATCGATCCCACCATATTAGGAATTAGGCCTAGCAATCCCCTCAGTAGGCCCAGTAGATTAGAAGGTGCTTCGGCCAAAATTTTAGAGAGATTGGTGGTCGCCTTCACCTATAAAAGCTTGCCTAATAGGTCATTGTGAGGATCTTTACGCTATTTATCACTCTAGGCTCCATTTAATCAAGTGTTTACGATTTTCTACTATTGTAATCAGATTTATAAGTGACTAAAAAAGGATAATCTTCAAAGTGGATGTAGGCATGTAATGGTGAACCACTATAAATCTTCGTGTCTCTGATTATTGGTTTTTATATGTTACTAGCTTAACCATTTCCTTAGTTTAATTTTATTTTTCTTCACTTACTTCTCTACAAAAATCTACTCTTAGGTGTTTATGACCAATTTAGTTGCAAATATTTTGGTGCTTTCACTGAGAACCCTAATTCTCAGCTTGCTAGGACCCCTTTGTTACTACTGGATTGGATATATCTCCCAAAGGAGATCCCTTGTTATCCTCAAGAAGTTGTTAATACTACTCGGATTTGTAGAAATCTAAGCAAGGCAATTAATAATGGTGATAATTACTAGATCTACTTCTCAGAATGTGGAAGGAAATGAGAATACTAGCATTCAACAAGGAGACCCAAGCAATCAACCAACAAATGTGAATGCTAATCCAGTTGAAGTTTAGAATCCCATTGATTCTATTACAAAAGCTGAATTTTCATAATTTAATGAAAGAGCTGATAAAGAGTCGTTGACAATTAAATCAAAAAACTCAAAATAATATCAACTTAATGAACCAAATCACTCAGCAGCAAGGGAAAGCTACGGGGGATCCCACTCCCTACTCAGCATCGAAAAGTTATAGCTCATCAAACAAATATCATAGGCATAGGTGACGCAAGATAGAAGAATATCTCGCAAAAAATTCAGAGAATCACCTGGCAGACCATCATGATCTGTCAAGATCTATTGATGCCTATCCCTCCATAGGGATCGGTACCAATCCCTCCTCTAGAAGAGGGAATCAAGGTGGAACTATTTCTGCTGGTATGGATAATGGATTTCGATTGAATGCTGATGAGGTACTTCCTCGGAATGATGATGAAAAGAATGTATAAGATGTGCATCGGGAAGAAGGTAAACCAACAAGGCATGAAACATCCTGCAGACATTGACAAGATCATTCATGTGAGGTAGACAAGACAATTGCTTGGCACCAACCATCCAAACTTTGACCTTATCGGTAATTGTCTAATAGTTAGTGAGCGAGAGCCAGGGCTTGACTAATGATGATTTGGTAATCTCGAGAAGCCATATCCCATTCCTTAATAATGTTCTACATGCAAAACATCTGAGGAGGTTCAACATGCCACCAATGCATGCCTGCAAGGGATGGACCGAATCCAGGCTGCATATCTTGAGATACGAATGGTGGATTATGCACGAGCTAATGATGCAACCAAGTGTTGATGCTTTTCAATAACTCTCTCTGGAATACTGATGATGTGGTTCATGATGCTACCACCATGATCAATTTCTAGATTCGATGATTTGACAACCAAGTTTGTGAAGCAGTTCCGGCATATGCAATTCATCCCAAAGATATGATGTCCCTTTCCAATGTGATTTAGGCACCACGAGAGTCGTTGAAAGATTATTTGAGAAATTTCATATAACTGTTATGGAGGTCAGTAATCTGAATGATCATGTGATACTTATGGTCGTGATGAGAGGGATTGATCAATTGTCTTATTTTGATGATTGGTTAGCCAGTAAGCCGCCCATAAAGTTGGAGCGCTTTTATGAAAAGGCCGCACAATATTTGAGAAAGGAGGAAGCTATGTACTATAGAAAAAGAATGTTGCAGGACCAAGTAGAGAGGGATTACAGAGTAACTCCGAATAAAACAATCTAATGACAATTCTGGAAAAGTCCAAGTGAATGTCCAGAATAAATAAAATCAGCAAAAGAGAGGCGGAGATAGGAATCAAGAACGAAAGAGGGATTCTGGAAGATTGAAGCCTAAGATTCCAACGTATAACACTTGCACATCATTGAATACATCATAAGAGAATATCCATTTGTCTATTTGCAACATGCAATATAGGAAGCTGCCTCCGAAAGAATCAACAGAGAAGCAGAAACAAACCGAGAAATATTGCCAATTTCCCGAGTGCTATAGGCACAATACCAATGAATGTAGGCATCTCGAGGATATAGAAAAGCTGATTCGAGAAATGAAATTACAATAGTTTTTGAAAGCCCAGCAGGATGGCGGGTAGGGGACATCTTACCCCAATCGAGGAAAAGCGCCACGTAGGGAAGAGGTGCCTTCGTAGACTGGTGGAAGATTGGTGATAAATATGATAGTCAGAGGACCACACCCAGTAGATGAGAGTTAGTAAGAGATGAAGCGGTGTGCTAGCGCATTTAGGCATGTGTATTTTGAGTGCTGTTCAAATACGGAAGATAGAGCTCCAGCAAAACAGCAATGCTCTTCAAAAATTCTTGTGATTAGATTAGGTTGGAAGCCAAAGCTTTGAAATCATCTAAAGCTCGTCTACACGGTTTTAATGGCATTGCAACCGATCCTGTTGGTTATGTGGAATTACCTGTAGAGTTGGAGAAGGTGAACAAAGGAGATTGCGAATCTTGCCATTTGTTGTTTTATATGTTGACTCTCCAAGAGTGTTTTTCTTAGTTAAATTCTAGGCAGCTCCTGCCTCATGGTGTCTGTCTTTGAAGTTCCAAAAAGAGGTTGGAGTTGTTCATGGCGATCAGGCGACTGGACGTGCCTTTTTGTAGCTGAGTTGAGGGATGCTCAGCGCAAAGAAAAAAGGTAAGGGTATGGACAAGACTGTCCGCATCCAACCTACCAAAGATTGAAAATTAGCACCTGAGCCTTGCTCAAGCACCGCAGTCGGTTCAATAGAGATATAGATCCGAGAGATGATGAAGAGGAACGCAAAGAGATAAAGGCTGCATCGACTAAGCTAACAATAGATATCATGGTCAGCCATGATGACCCATCATAAGTCCTAAAGATTGGACACATCTCAACCCCCGATGATGAAATAACATACTATTTTTCTCTAGGAGAATCTAGGTGTGTTCGCTTGAACTCAATTTGACATGTCTGGAATCTCGCTCGCCATTGTGAGCCATGCATTGAATATCGACTCGAGGCATGTCCCGTTGAAGCAAAAAATATGCGGCGTTGATCTAGAGAGATTTGCCGCTCTCAAATAGGAGGTGGATGGACTAAAATACAATAGGTTTATCCACGACGCCCTCTATCCTTACTGGGTATCTAATCCCGTACGTGTAAAAAAAGCGAATGGGAAATTGAGAACATGCATTAATTATTCAATTTTGAATAAGGCGTATCCAAAAGACATTTTTTCTTTTCCAAAATGACCAGCTGCTGGATTCAACTACAGGACATGAATTGCTATCTTTCATGGATGCATACTCGAGATATAACCAAATCCCGATGCATATTCCTTATCATGAGCACATCAGTTGCATTACTAATGTTGGACTGTACTAGTGTGTTCTATTGTCGTTTGAATTAAAGAATACAGAAGCTACTTATCAGCGCTTAACCAATAGGATGTTTGAAGATCAGATTGGAGAAATGATGGAAGTGTATGTGGATGATATGGTCATGAAGTCACGATGATGAAGCGACCACATTAGAGTCTTGACGGAAATGTTCGATATCCTCCGACATTACAGGATGAAAATTGATCCTTTGAAATGTTCCTTTGGTTCTGTATAAGTGAAATTCTTGGGCTTTATTGTTAATGCCCATGGAATAGAAGCTCATCCTAAGAAAATCCAAGTTATCCGCGATATCCAAGCATCAAGGACTATTAAACAAGTACAGAGTCGGAATGGAAAAATTGCTGCCTTAAGATGATTTATTTCCAAAGCTACCGTAAATGCATTCCTTTCTTTTATTTGATCAGGAAAGGGAAAAGAAACTTTGAATGGACATAGTATTATAAAGATGTGTTTCAGGCATTGGTGAATCATTTGGGGAGAGCTCTCGTCTTGTCAAAGCTAGTGGATCAGGAAGATTCGTACGTTTATTTAGCCGTATTGGCACATGCTATAAGTGTTGCATTGCTTCACGAGGAGGATTGGATCCAAAGGCCGATGTATTACATCAGCAAACAATTAACGGGAGCTGAAAGGAACTATCCGAATATAGAGAAACTGGCATACTGCTCACTGATTGCATCACAAAAGCTTCGTCCATACTTCCAAGCACATCCAATCAATGTTTGAACCGACCACCCATTACGATATGTTCTACATCGACCCGAGACATCTGAAAGATTACTCAAGTGGAATATCAATCTCAGTTAATTCAATATTACTTATCTCCCCTGAGGGCTATCCAGGGTTGGCCACTGGCAGATTTTAGAGTAGATTTTACTGTGCAGGATGATTCTTCGAAAAGCAGCGAAATATCTACCATACAGTGGAAATTGTATACTAATGGAGCGTCTAATGATCATTGTTCTAGAGCTGAAATTGTGCTTTTAACTCCTGAGAATCGGTCAATCTTTTATGGTTTAAAGCTTGATTTTCTAGCCACAAACAATGAAGCTTAGTATGAGGCTCTGATTGCTGGACTTAAACTTGCCAGGGAACTCAGAATAAAATCTCTCGAAATCTTTTGTGATTCGCAGTTGGTAGTGTACCAAGTCAGGGGAGATTATCAGACTAAGGAACAACAACCTTCTCCATACCTTACCCAAGTTTAAGAGTCATTGGCAGAACTTAAGTACTATGATATTTCACATATTCCACAGGAATGAAACAGAGAGGCTAATTCATTGGCAAAGTTTGCTAGCATCGTGTGACATCTCGTATCTGGAGACCAAATGCTAAGCGCTATGAATGCACTAGTCATCCACAGTATTAACTTCAAGTGATGAAATACGGTAGTGATAATGGTATCCATAATATCAGAAGCACTTGATTATGATCAAAATCATAAATTTCAAGGACAATAATTTCAGTGATTACATTTCAAAATAATATAATATCCAAGTTACAAAAATCCCCTGACATATTCCCATGCAATGATCTAATATAATTACAACAATGCGCTAAGAGCGACATATGAAGATGCCCACTTGGATGATCAAAGCATTATTGACATAATTGTCCGAATACACGGCGAAGACAAATTAAAATAGAATTCCTAAATTAGCTATCCATCAGCAACCTGCTCGTCTACGGAAGCTTATTCGCCAAAATCAGCTAAATCCTAAATAAAGGATCGTTTTCACCCTAGAGCCGGAGTGAATAGGGTGATACTAATAATAATAAAAATTAGTGCAGAAATAAAAGCAATAACAGTAAATAATGCAGAAGAGATCACACACAAATTTACCCAGCTTCGGCAAAACCTTGCCTACGTGCTGCCCCCAAGGTTTCTACTAGAAATTAAGTTGTCAGATGCTTACACATGTAAGCTTGCAATGCCCGCTAATGACTGACCTAACTCTATGCTCAAAACCCTACCACAATTCAGCCACCGAGTTGCAAATTCTCGAACTACACAATTGTAGTTCATAACCTAGTCACATGACTAGAGAGTTAAATAATTTCAAAAGAAAATTACAAAATAAAATATACAAAACAAAACCCTAGTTTAAATAACTCAAGCCCAATATTAAATATAAAGTAAAATAAGACATCTTCCTCTTTTCTATTTTTGCTTATGGCCACCTCTTTTTCTCTGTGAAATGGCTTCGGTCGATTCCTTCGTTCCTCTTTGAAAATTAGGGTTTTTCCCAAATTAAAGCCACCATTTAGAAATTTGATTGATTGAGAGTATGCTTCCACTTTCTTGGCTATGTCGATCGATCCCTTGGCTTTGATAGTGTTGCGGCCACTTCAGTGACGAGTTCGAA
This sequence comes from Allium fistulosum, assembly GCA_030737815.1. Taxonomy (NCBI): domain Eukaryota; kingdom Viridiplantae; phylum Streptophyta; class Magnoliopsida; order Asparagales; family Amaryllidaceae; genus Allium; species Allium fistulosum. The sequence continues at coordinate 1,033,918,574 of CM060907.1, read as the reverse complement.
TGCTACTGAATTTATAAGTAATTTGCCCTTTTCGATATTTGTTTATGCTCGATTTTATTGTTCTCAAAATCATGATTTTATGCCGATGATGATGTGTGAATTTATAGGATTGAAAGCCTTATATTTGGATTCGTACATTTCTTTTTTAATTTGTCATGATTTTATCATCTACGTTGAATTTTGATCGTATGATCTTGAGATATCCGACTGGTTCATTTCGTACTTGTTATTCCTTGAATTTGAATTCCATTGCTTAAGTTAGTTCCGTTCTTTTTCTCCTGTGATTCTTTCTTTTCTCTAATTCCATTCTTTGCAGGTAGACGAATGTAGCTTTTGAATATTAAATTGACTTGATAAACTCTGACTTGTTCATCATGTTTTACCCTGTTTGACTTCACTGCAAAACTTTTCTACTTCCTGCTCGTACTAGTTCAACCTGCTACTGTTATCTTGTTCTGGTTTGGGTCCTCTTGCATTGATTTGTGATCAAATGTGTGCTATGATGACGCAGCAGTGGAATAACAAAATGATGATTCTGTGAAAGTAGCAATCGATGGAATGAAGAATACTGAATGGCCCAAATTCATTGATCCGAAGATACTGAATTCTAGTTATCCCAAACACGTTGATAGCGCACTATACCGTGTTTAAAGATCTACGATTCTTTGTACGTTGATCTAGCGCACTAGATACCGTGAATCGGCTTCAGCAGTCGTTGAATCGAGTGCACTCGATTATCTGAAAGTGGAGATAGGAGATCACACTCAACTACCAATTGGTGAAAGCACAAAGCTAACAAAACAAAAGTTTTATTCAAAAATCAACAACTATTACAAATGGCACCACCGGCCTATTTATAGAAGTTACAACGCACACAACAAAAAATTGTACAACACTTAGGTCGGCCACGACCTAAACATCACGACCTAAAACATCACGACCTAACAACAGACGACTTACGACTTACGACTTACTATAGGTCGTTCACGACTTAACAGATTACAACACAACGACAACATCTTCACGACTTATAAAGAACGACCTAAAAATGAACGCATCTGGAGCGAGCGACCTAAAAATGAACGGCATCTGGAGCGAGCGACCTAAAAATGAACGGCATCTGGAGCGAGCGACCTAAGAATGAACGGCATCCCCATCAGCAACCTAAAAGAAGTGGCTTTAGAAAATCTTCGCGACCTAAGTCTTCACGACCTAAGGCTTCGCGACTTATAGTGAGCGACCTATCTCTCCACATCTCCCCGCGACCTAACTTAGGTCGTTCCTTTTCTCTGCGACCTAACATAGGTCGTAACTCGTTAGGTCGTAGCACCTTATTCTTCAACTTGTTAGGTCGTTCCAGCGACCTATTCCTCCGCCTTAGCCCACTATTCTCAAACCTGTTAGGTCGTTTACGACCTAAAACTCCAACTTCCCACAACTCTTCACAAAATGTTAACTCGTTACCTTCCTCGTTAGGTCGTACTCAACCTATCAACATGTTAGGTCGTACACGACCTACGACTTCTTCTTTCTGGGCTGCATCATCCTCCCCGGGTTGGGAAAAATTCGTCCTCGAATTTGCGCCTTCTTTCCCCACAACGAACTCATCTCCATGATACGGTATAAGATGTTTAACATTAAACACGTCAGAAGTGTACACATCTTCCGGCAACTTCAACCTATAAGCGTTTTCATTGATCCGTTTCACGATTGTTACAGGACCAATCTTTCGAGATTTAAGTTTATTGTATGCTCCTACTGGAAAACGATCTTTCGTTAGTACAGCATATACTAAATCTCCTTCATTAAATTCAACGCTTCTTCGCTTCAAATCTGCAGATCGTTTATACTTTTCATTTTCTTTCTCCAATCGTTCTTGAACGATTTTATGACATTCTGCCAATCCATCAACAAAATCAACAGCCCGTTTAACGGTTCCCTTGGGTTGTGGTACTATCGTCAAATCCAACGGCCCCTTTGGTAAACTTGAATACACTATCTGAAATGGACTAAACCCTGTACTACGGTTTATAGCATGATTATGAGCAAACTCCGCTTGACATAATTTCATATCCCAACTCTTAAGATTATCCTTCACCAGGCACCGCAACAAATTTCCCAAAGACCTGTTAACAACTTCAGTCTGACCATCGGACTGCGGATGGTAAGCACTACTAAAATTTAGCTTTGTTCCCACCATCTTCCACAAACTCAGCTAAAAATGACTTAGAAATCTAGTATCCCGATCAGAAATAATAGATTCTGGTAAACCATGTAAACGATACACTTCTTTAAAGAATAATTCGGCAACACAGACGGCATCAGTTGTCTTCTTGCAAGCGATGAAATGTGCCATCTTCGAAAACCTGTCCACTACAACATATATCGAATCATTTCCACTCTGAGTTCTCGGTAATCCCAAAACAAAATCCATACTGATATCAACCCATGGTCTAATCGGCACGGGTAACGGCATATACAATCCCGCATTCGTTGCTGTACCCTTGGAAACTTGGCAAATATGGCATCTCTCCACAAACTTTCCAACTTCCCGCTTCATCGACGGCCAATAATAAGATTGAGAAATCAATTGTAAGGTATGATCTCGGCCCACATTACCTTCCTCATGCAACTCCTTTACAATCTTCATACGTAAACTGCACTCTTTTATGCACAATCGATTCCCTTTAAAAAGAAAACCATCCACCATTACAAACTCATCCGTCTTTCCCTCCTTGACTTCATCAACAAACTTCGTAAAGTAAGGATCATCGACAAATAATTCTGGCAACACATCAAACCTTGTCACTTCAACCTTCATTGTAGTCAACACATGATTCCTTCTGCTCAATGCATCTGCCATTCTGTTCGTAATTCCCGATTTATGCTTCACCACAAATGTAAATTGTTGTAAGTATGCAATCCACGAAGCATGGCTAGCAACAATCTTGTCATGTCCCTGCATATGCTTCAATGCCTCATGATCAGTATATAAAACAAATTCTTTATGAAACAAATAATGTCTCCAATGTTTGATAGCTTGCACGATAGCATGAAATTCCATATCATATGTACTATATCTCATCTTTGCTCCCGATAGCTTCTCACTGAAATATGCAATAGGACGACCTTTCTGACTCAACACCCCTCCAATCCCAACCTTTGATGCATCAGTATGTAATTCAAACAATAACTGAAAATCCGGCAACACTAGAATCGGTGCTGTCGTCAAAAGCTCCTTGATCCTTTCAAAAGCAAATCCTGCTTCTTCCGACCCTAAAAATTGCTTCCATTTTATACAATCAGTAACTGGTGCCATCACGCTACTGAAGTGTGGAATGAACCTTCGGTAGAATGACGCCAAACCATGAAAGCTTCTAACTTCTGTAATCGTCCTGGGTTATGGCCAATTTCTGATTGCTTCAACTTTATTCTGATCCACCTGTATACCTCCTCCTGATATAACATACCCCAAAAATAAAACACTATGCATCATGAACACGCATTTCTTCATTGCAGCATAAAATTGTTCTTGTCGCAATACCATCAACACTTCCCTCAGATGTTGCAAATGTTCTTCTGAGCTTATACTATATATCAGTATATCATCAAAATACACCACCACGAACTTCCCAATAAAAGGTCTAAAGATTAGATTCATCACCCGCATGAATGTACTAGGTGCATTCGAAAGACCAAACGGCATGACTAGCCATTCATATAATCCTTCTCTCGCCTTGAATGTTGTTTTCCATTCATCTCCTGGTCTGATTCGAATTTGATGATAACCACTCTTCAAGTCAATCTTCGAAAAGATAGTAGCCCCGCTCAACTGATCCAACAAATCATCAAGTCTCGGCATCGGAAATCTGTATCTCACAGTAATCTTATTCAAGGCCCGACTATCAGTGCACATCCTCCACGTCCCATCCTTCTTCGGTACTAACAATGCTGGCACAGCACAAGGACTTAAACTTTCCTGCACACGCCCTTGTTCAAGCAATTCTTCCACTTGTCTTCTCAACTCTTCATGTTCTTTTGGACTCATTCTGTAGTGTGGTCTATGTGGCAACATAGCACCTGGAACAAGATCAATTTGATGTTGAATGTCTCTCAACGGCGGTAACTCCGTTGGTAGCTCTTCAGGAAATACATCGTCAAACTCTCCCAGCACTGGCTTCACTTCCTCAGGAATCTCAACCACTTCATGACTCTCTCGTCCAATTAACAAGAATACTTCAGGCTCCTCTTCTACCTCCTTAACAAACTCCTTTAATGATAACAAAGTTTTCAACTCTTCAATCTCCTCCAGTTTGTTTTCTTCTTGTTGTCGTTTCTTTGGAACTAGAGTAATCTTCGTGCCTTCAAACATGAAACTGTAACTGTTGGTACGCCTATCATGTTGCACCGCCCTATCATACTGCCACGGTCTCCCTAGCAACAAATGACAGACATCCATATCTACTACATCACACCAAATTTCATCTTTGTATTTCTTCCCAATTGAAAAATTAACACAAGCTCGACGTCCAACTTTCACCTCCCCACCTTTCCTCAACCAAGCTAATTTGTACGATTTTGGATGCTTCTCTGTCTTCAATGATAACTTCTTTACAGCCTCTATAGAGATAATATTATCACAGCTTCCCGCATCAATAACAAATTTGCAAACCCTTCCCAAGATAGTACATGTTGATTGAAAGATGTTACTCCTCAACCAGCTAGTTTCCTCTTCATGTTTTGGTGTTAAACACGACCTCTTCATCATTAGTGAATACCCTTCGTCTCCCGACACATTTTCTTCCTCTTCATCATGTAGTGAATTAGAACATTCAGCTTCCTCGTCCTCATCCTCAAACTCCGCTATCATAGCTCTCTTCTTCGGCTTTGGACATTCATTACTTTTGTGGCCCATTTCTTGGCAATTATAACATTTGAAACCATTATTGACTTTCGCCTTCCCAACCTCATTCACAACTGGTTTTGTAACAGCTTTTGAAACATTCGAACTTCCACTAATACCCTTTACTGGATTGTTGGAATTTGTAAACACACCACCTCCTCGTCTTCCCTGTTTCTCCCAAGCTAACGCTTTCTGGTGTGCTTCCGCTACAGATTTGGGATCAAACATGTTAAACATATCCTGTATCTGCATTCGCAACCCTCCAACAAATCTGGCTGTCAGTTGTTCCTCCGTCTCTATAATATCATTCCTTGCAATCAGTTGATAAAATTCGTCAGCATAGTCATTCACAGATTTCGTTCCTTGCCTCAAGTTATGCAGCCTCTGATACATAAGCGATTGATAATTATAAGGTAAGAATGTGGCTTTCATCAATTTCCTCATCTTCTCCCAAGATTCAATCTTTGACTTCCCCATCCGTTCACGTGTAAGTTTGGTTTGCTGCCACCATGCCAAAGCTCTACCCCTCAGCCTTGTAGCAACCAACTTCACTCTACGATGTTTAGGAACTTCCTTGAAGTCAAAAATCTCCTCCACATTAGACAACCAATCTAAGAACTCCTCAGCTTGCATACCACCCTTGAATTCTAGTATTTCAGTCTTCATCCCAAACTCCCACTTGTGATCATACTCCGATTGATCTCTTCCTTGGCATCGTCCATGAACACTACCACCTTCGAACTCCTCTTCAAAATCAGATGTATATCGATGTCGATCCTGACCACCAACATCTCTACTACCATCATTCCTTCCACCAACGTCCCTTCTACCGGCATTCCTCTGATCACGATCTCGGTCATCAACATTTCTATAACTGTCTCGGCTCACACTTCTATGGTCATTATCATTACTTCTCTCTCGATTGGAATGTGGCGAAACTCTACTTCTCCCATGGTTAGATTCAGGTGAAACCCTTCTCTGATTTTGATTCATCTCCAACATCATTTTCTCTAATCGTCCAATCCCTTCATTAAGTTTCGCACTAAAATTTTCGTTAATTCTTTGTTCCATCTCATCAGCTTCTTCTCTTCGATACAATGCTTCAACGTTTTGATGTCGATTAGCTCTCCTTGGCGGCATGATTGAATACTTCACAAACTTTATAATTCTCGGCTTGGACAAAGCAAAAGATACCAAATGATGTACGGCCTAACTTCCTTAGCTCGGCTCCGACTTGCTCTAACTCGTCCACTTCAAAATTTCAACTCCTCTTTTGGCGCGCAAACAACCACGGCCAAATTCAAACACTTTTCCAACTTTCGATCTAAAATGATATGGATCAAAATCTCCAACCTTGTTGCAATTTATGACGAACACGATGAACACAACTTCTCAAAATGATGTAAATTTCAATCTCCAACACTTCGATTTCAACTCGGCTTTGCTTGATGTAGCTCGGCCTCTCTAACTCTTCAAATAAATCGGCTCCAAGACTCGATTTAGCTATGATTGGCTATAACAAGCTCTGATACCAAATGACGCAGCAGCGGAATAACAAAATGATGATTCTGTGAAAGTAGCAATCGATGGAATGAAGAATACTGAATGACCTAAATTTGTTGATCTGAAGATACCGAATTCTAGCTATCCCAAACACGTTGATAGCGCACTATACCGTGTTTAAAGATCTACAATTCTTCGTACGTTGATCTAGCGCACTAGATACCGTGAATCGGCTTCAGCAGTCGTTGAATCGAGCGCACTCGATTATCCGAAAGTGGAGATAGGAGATCACACTCAACTACCAATTGGTGAAAGCACAAAGCTAACAAAACAAAAGTTTTATTCAAAAATCAACAACTATTACAAATGGCACCACCGGCCTATTTATAGAAGTTACAACGCACACAACAAAAAATTGTACAACACTTAGGTCGGCCACGACCTAAACATCACGACCTAAAACATCACGACCTAACAACAGACGACTTACGACTTACTATAGGTCGTTCACGACTTAACAGATTACAACACAACGACAACATCTTCACGACTTATAAAGAACGACCTAAAAATGAACGCATCTGGAGCGAGCGACCTAAAAATGAACGGCATCTGGAGCGAGCGACCTAAAAATGAACGGCATCTGGAGCGAGCGACCTAAGAATGAACGGCATCCCCATCAACGACCTAAAAGAAGTGGCTTTAGAAAATCTTCGCGACCTAAGTCTTCACGACCTAAGGCTTCGCGACTTATAGTGAGCGACCTATCTCTCCACATCTCCCCGCGACCTAACTTAGGTCGTTCCTTTTCTCTACGACCTAACATAGGTCGTAACTCGTTAGGTCGTAGCACCTTATTCTTCAACTTGTTAGGTCGTAGCAACCTGTTAGGTCGTTCCAGCGACCTATTCCTCCGCCTTCGCCCACTATTCTCAAACCTGTTAGGTCGTTTATGACCTAAAACTCCAACTTCCCACAACTCTTCACAAAATGTTAACTCGTTACCTTCCTCGTTAGGTCGTACTCGACCTATCAACATGTTAGGTCGTACACGACCTACGACTTCTTATTTCTGGGCTGCATCATATGATCTCTGACTTGATTTCACTGGCTTGTTGTATACATGTAAATGTTGTTTGTCATGTTGCTCTCGAATTCTCTATTGCTTCAAATACTTGTGTTCAGTTGTTCTTGATTTGTTCTTGCATACTTGCTCTATTTACTTGAGTGCACTTGACCATTTCATTGTTGAGTCAGGTTCCATATGTTGGAGTGTGGTATTCACATTTCTTTGAGTTGTTTGCAGTTACATGTCTAGTATTCTTGAGTTTGTTGCTTCGAGCCAATTCATGTTTGCTTTTACGACATATGCATTGTCATGTTCAATTTGACTGGTGCACTTTTCTGGTCATTATGGTGGCGAAGTTTTGTGGTTTGGTGCACTTTGAATGTTGACGTTTTGTTTTGTTTCTGAACCTGCATTAGCTCATTGATTTTGACATGTACATATTCATGTATATACATGCATACATATGCATGTATATATGTGTAATTGTGTAATACATGTGATGTATCCATCCATACTCGATTTGTACATGTGTGCATTTGCACTAGTTTGTGAGATGAAATTGAGAAATGACCTTGTGATATTCAAAGTGATACACTGTGAATATTACAAGTTGTTCGTGTACCTATATTTGGCCCTTGTCAGAAAATATGAAAAGAAACAACTCAAATACCAGCGGCAGAAACAAATTTTAAATTTAATTATATTTTTGCAATTTATATTTGCTTCTTTTTCCAGTTTACTGTGCTATTTATTTAACAGGTATAGCAAATGGCCGGATACGTGCTGGAGCTAGTCAAGATCAAATGTATGAGTCTTGCGTGAATATGTAATGTGGTGAAATTGTAAAGTGAAAATAGTTTTGTAATTGAAAATGTAGCGAGAGCTCAAATTTGTACTGTTCAAATTTGTAATAAAATATTTGTTTGAATATAAATTTTGGGTTATTTATTTTGTTCAACAAATATTTATTTGATTATGTGAACAATTAAGTAGTACAACAATAAATACATTTAAACAAATATATATGTTTATTATCATCAAACAGAAATCATAGGCTATTTTATTCTATAGTCTCCCCCTATTGATGATAACAAACATATATTAAGATTTTGACTCTATTAAATGTATTTGGTTTTGATGGATTCTATCAGCCCCCCTATTTGAATGCTCCTCTTACAACAAAGCTCCCCCTTCATATATGCATGAAAATAAAAATAAAAAATATGCGAATAAAAAGCAATAACAATTTGTAATGAACCTAGATGAGAATATGCAAAAAAAATTAAAATTTTTTTGAACTTATTACTCTCTCCCCCTTTTGTTATCAGTAAAAGAATAATGGTTTTAGAAAATAAAGATAAAGTGATAGACATTAATACAACATTAATATCTAATCGAGTATAAATATCAAATTTCAATAAAAATTCAAACAAAAATCATAAATACTCTGTTAGGCACATATTCCATTTTAGAGTGATAGGGGTGATGTCACATAGAAAACCATATAGTTGTATGTATTTGTGGTATATTTATGACAGAAATTTGAATACTTACTAACCATGCATAACCGTTAGGACTTTTAAATGAGATTAGTCCTAATTTTTTTTAAAAAATTTGAATTTCAAGTATCTTTTAACCATGCATAATCATGAGGACTTTTAAATGGGATTAGAATCAGCTCATCTATTTAATAATCAATTTTGATATGTGTTCCATACATCCATAACCATAAGGACTTTTAAATGAGCATGAAAGCACATAATAAAAGATGCCAAGTAATTCAACCATGCATAACCATGGAGTTTTTTAAATGAGAGTGAATACTTTGGATATATCAAAATGAATAATTTCCCATTTAAAATACCACATTTTGACATACTATATTGGGTTTTGACGAGTGATTGTCATTAGAAATATGATAGAAATAGAGATAGTCATGAAATTTTTTCCAATCAAAGTTATTACAAATTCTGTTTAAATTTTTTTAAAGAAATTTACTACATATACTGTCTCAAATCAAAATGTATGATTAATATCAACCCTCATCACTTTTTTAGTTATTATTTATATTTTGATAATAACTAGGAAGTTAGATTAGTTAACATAGACATTTAAGATCAAAATCAAAAATATTAAATCAAGTTTCTAAAATGCCTAAACTGAGACGAAGTCGACAAAAACTATTTTCAGGAAGGGGTTTTGTAAAAATGTCTGCCTATTGAGAATTAGTTGAAATGAAATTTATGCAGATATTTTCTTTTTAACTATGATCTCAAATGAAATGATGCCTAAGGTCTATATGTTTTGTGCGTGAGTGATGTACATGATTATTTGTGAGATCAATTGCACATTTTCTATCACACATTAGTTGGACTCGTTTAAAATTTAGACCGTAGTCTTGCAAAGTTTATATCATCCATAAAATTTGAGCAGAGCAACCACTAAGAACAATATACTCTGCCTCAGTGGTAGATAATGCAATACAATTTTGTTTTCGTCTTGCCTATGCAACTAACGAATGTCCCAACATAAAACACGTTCCACTAGTACTCTTTCCATCAACCAGACTACCAGCATAATCCGCATCTGAATATCCTTTTAATTCAAAGTTATCATTATTTGGATACCATAGACCAAACTATGGAGTATGCAAGAAATATCTTATAATCCTTTTTACAGCTTTTAAATGTGATTCTTTTGGATTTGATTGAAACTGTGCACATAAACAAACAGCAAACATAATGCCAGGTCTAGAAGCAGTAAGATAACAAAGTGATCCAATCATACCTCGATATTTCTTCTGATCAACTGCCTTACCTTTTTCGTCCTTGTCAAGTTTAATGGTTGTGCTCATGGGGGTTTTTGCAGATTTAGCATCTTTTAATCCAAATTTGTTGACAAGTTCTCTAATATATTTCGTTTGAGAGATGAATGTAGCTTTATCACTTTGTTTGATTTGAAATCCTAAAAAGAATTTCAACTCTCCTACCAAGCTCATTTCAAACTTCTCTTGCATGACTTTTTCAAATTTGTCATACAACAAGTTGTTAGTGGCACCATAAATAATGTCATCAACATATATTTGAATAATCAAAAGATCATAATTTTCATGCAACAAAAATAATGTGGTGTCTACACTGCCCTTTTGAACCCATTTTCAAGAAGATACGTGCTAAGACATTCATACCAAGCTCTAGGGGCTTGTTTTAATCCATATAGTGCTTTCTTAAGTTTATATACTTGGTTAGGGTATTCAAGATTTTAAAAACCATCTGGTTGTTCAACAAATACATCTTCTTTCAAAATCCCATTAAGAAAGACACTTTTAATATCCATTTGTCATAGTTTAAATCCTTTATAACAAGAAAAGGCTAACAATATCCTAATGGATTCTAGTCTCGCTACCGGTGCAAAAGTTTCATCAAAATCAATTCCTTCAATTTGATTATAAACTTTTACCACTAAACTTGCTTTATTTTTAATCACATTTCCTGAACCATCAAGTTTATTTTTAAAAATCTATTTTATTCCTATAACTAGATAATCATTAGCTCTAGGTGCTAGAGTCCAAACATCATTTCATTCAAATTGTTTTAGCTCTTCTTGCATAGCCATAAACCAATTTTCATCATTAAGAGCTGTATCTATGTCTTTGGGTTCAATTTCTGAAATAAATCGATTGTATAGACACAAATCACATAAATTTATAAAGGAGGAACGAGTTTGAATACCTACGATAGGATTTCCTATTACCAATTCTGGAGGACAATCTGCTTTGAATTTAAATCTCTCTGGATCCAGATTTCTTTGGACTTCTTTCATGGTTGTAGTTTCTTTTGGATTTTCATTTTCATCTTTTTCGTTCTCCTCTTCGACATTCCTTTTGATTGTTTCCTTTTTTTGATCATCAATGCCTTCATCAAATTTCACACTGATTGACTCAATGATTGTTCTCGTCCTTTTGTTGTATACCCTATAAGCTTTGCTTCTGGACGAGTATCCCATGAACATGCCTTCGTCAGCTTTTGCCTCCAATTTTCCCAATTGATCACCTATATTTAGAATAAAACACGGACAGCCAAAAAATTTGAAATATACAATATTTGGCTTTTTGTTGAACCATAGTTCATATGGTGTTTTCTTATGAATCGTCCTCATCATAACTCTATTCATTAAATAACAAGCTGTATTTACTACCTCTGCCCAAAAGGACAAGGGTAGTTCATACTCATTTATCATAGATCTAGCCAACTCTTGTAAGGGTTGATTCTTCTCTCGACTACTCCATTTTGTTGTGGAGTACGTGGGGTAGAGAATTCATGTTTAAATCCATTTTCATCACAATAATTTTCATATTCATAATTTTTAAATTCTCACCATGATCACTTCTTAGCGTAATAATAGAAACTTCTTTTTCATTTTGAACTAATTTTGTGAATTTAGCGAAGTAAGAGAAATTTTTTGATTTTTTTAGCTAAGAAGTATACCCATGTGTATCTAGAGTAATCATGAGATGACCCACTTTTTACATAAAGTTTTTTTTTACCAATATATATAGTGATCATCTATTCAAGAGAACATCCTTTCTCTACTATCCAGGATCTTTTCACCAATATAAAAATATTGTTGTAATCAAGTCACCTAACTTACATTCAAGAAATCATGTATAAATGATACTTTAAGGTTTTCCCTTTCTTTTATCAGAGTAAAAGAATTTTGGATGCAGAGAATTTTATTTTGGGATTTTCTATAAAATTTCTTATGGCAAAAATAATTTCCAGAAAGCTTTTCTACCTTACTTAATTTTTTTACAAATTCTAGATGTTATTATTTTTTTTAGTTTTGAAGTTAGTTTAGATCTCCAGGAATTTAGATCTACTGAATACTTAATTATCCCTTATGCAAGTGTGTATATATGTATTGTGCATGTGTGTATCTGTGTTCTGTGTGCATGTGTGTGTTTGTGATCTGTGTGCATGTGTGTGTCTGAGTGATTTCGGGTAACATATATTTTCAATATAACTATCCTGGTTTTCTGGTTTGCTTTATTTGTTATATTTCTTAATTAATTAGCTTAGGGTAATAGGCTGGTTGAACCCAGGCTTGACAAAATTGGTCATGTTAGCCGGAATTCCTCTGCTACTTTACACACATCCTATACAAACTAATCTGGGTTTTCATCTTACCTATTTTCCATTAATACTTACAACAGATCTCAGGTTACCCTTTTTAATTTCCAATTTACAGATCATTTCAAATTATTCTTATTGTTGCACACATAGATTAAGCATTCAGGGAGTTATTACTATAAATCATCACTTAATAAAACATTCTCAAAAGAAACTTGCAACTGTTAATAGAAATCTCATGAGTAGTTCAATACTTGCAGATAGAAAATAACATTACATCAGTTTTCTCCCAAAACAACTTAACTAACATTTCATAACACAAGTCCAATTTAACATCTATTTAATATCCTTGAATCTGTAACTATTATATCCATTTCCTTAGCAGCTATTTCATCCAATTCTTGATCAAGAAAATGCCTATTTACCTGCACAATCACCACGAGCTGCCTCATCAATAGATGAGACACCCAATGGTATATAAACACACAAAGGGTCAGACCAACTTGTCTGGTATGAATAATCTTACTAAAAATGTAAATAACTTTTTAAGACAGATAGTAAAGCAATGTTCTTCTTGTATACATTCCTCTACCACCTGTGCATGTTTATTAATGCATAACATAAAAATACATGATTCAATGGATTTATTTCAGAGAGCACAACATATCATTCTCAATAGAATACTCTGAACCCACCAACATAATCATCATTTAATCATTTTCCATATTTATACTCTTTCTGTCTATCAGGGATTTTACCCAACCTACCTGTGAACTTATTCTCCAAATTCAATCTCAGGTATTGTTATGATGGACTTTAGCTACTTTCTTCCTATTAAAACACACATTATCTGGGGCATATTCACTGTTAACCCAGCACACTCAGGCCCTTGGGTATAATCATACCATGTGTGAGCTTGCAATATTTCCCTTGCCAAGCCTTACTTTGTAGCCCTAAGATCCAAATCCTTAGTTATATTACTAAGTGTTCATTTTCCCTCTTTTCCTCATTCATGCTAATCCCTTCTGCATCTCATACATCAATCAGAGAAAATAAATAACTCAACCATCATGCACATGTTCAAAGGATAACAGATCATCTTTTCATAATCATAGATTTATTCACACAAGCTAGTTTGATTTCTCAGTGTACATATTATTTAGATCATGGGGTTTTTCTTTTAAGGAATCATGCCTATAAATATATGGTCATATTCAGTTTGCCTTGATGCATCCATTTGCCTCTGGCTTAATCAGATACTCACAGATTCATGAGATCTGACTAAACCACAAGCTTCTAATCTTATTTGGATTTATCTATAAACATAGAAGTTCAGCACAAGTATAACTTTGCACTTCTATGTTACCACATTTATTCTTGAGACATAAGCAGCAACCACTTTATGCTACAGTCCCATTGTTTCCCATTTTTTTTAGACCATAGACTTATATCATATATCCCTGGAGTTCCCATGAATTAATTTATATGCAGCAGTCACATAAAAAAACATCCCATCTCAAAGATAATTCATGATACAATAATTATTCAAACATGAAAGTCACCAATATATTTTCTGGATATATTCACACACAATATTTAAACAGATCATCAATACATCAATCTCATAAAAAAAGCACGGATTAATTAAAAACATAAACCATTTAGGCTGCCTCAATATTCAGGACTTAATGCCAATTTTCAGTGAGATTACTCACCTTAATCCTTTCCTTTTGATATGTTATCTCCTACTTGTCTCTAATGGCCAGTGCTCCTCAGTTTTTCTCTTTTGCTAACTGTTTATATTTCCTGTATATTTTTTTTTAAGAAAATGGTGACAGATCCTTTCACCCTTAACCCTCTTTTATACAAGACCTTGGCTGCCTCTAGGGTTTTAAGATTTACCCAATGTCAATTCTACCCTACCACTTATGATCAGCCTCTCTTTTTATTTTTAAGAGCAATTGGGTAAATGGTCCCTGGTTCTATTAACAGAAATTTACACTTTATTACCTCAGTCACCATATTTGCATGATATCTCTAAAGCTAAGAAAATTGCTAAAAGTGGATAAAGTATTTTCCAACAACTCATACTATTTTCATGCAATTTCTAATAATTTTCTTTAGCCAGCCTTTGTTTAAAATGCCTGTACACTATCTATATTTTTATTTCTGCCTAAGTCTTTATTTCCCTTACCCTAGAATTGTTTCAATGGCACATTCATATTCTGTCATGTTCATGTATTTATAGTTTTCTTTAGCTTACAAATAATTTTCTACTTTTTTTTTAGAGAAGTATATACATATATCATCTTGTATACACATCAATATTTACCCAATATATATTTATGGTCAACTTATCATATATATTTTTCCTAGGCAACCAAAAATAATAATTCAAACAAGTATATTAAATTAAATTATAAAACTTGTTCATAAAATCAGGGTTATCACATATACCCTTCCTTTTAGGAATTGTGTCTCACAATTCTTTCATACTCAATTCAGACATTTTCAATTCAGCAATCAATCATTCTCAGTTCACTCATTAATTAAACTCCTATGCATAACAAAGTATTCAATCAAATCATTCATTAGTATATTTATGTATATATATATATATTTTTACCTTTGATTCAATCAATTAGCTGTGGATAATCACTTCTGATTTTATCTTCCACCTCCCATGTGCAATCATTTGGGTCAAGACTCCATTGCACTTTCACTAATTTTATTTCTTTGTTTCTCAATTTCTTAATTTCCTTTGCAACTATGCCTACAGGCTTCTTCTCATACACCATTCTGGGGTCAATCTGCACTTTCTCAGGAGATTTTAAAATTGTTTCTTCATCATAAACCCATCTCCTTAACTGGGATACATGAAAAACATCATGCATTGCTCTCATCTCCTCTGGTAATGCTAACTTATAGGCTACATTTCCAATTCTTTCTAGAATTTTATATGGTCCTATATACCTTGGAATCAACTTTCCTTGTTTTCCAAATCTCAAAATCTTTTTCATGGGTGATATTTTAATAAATACATAATTCCCCACATCATACTGCACTTCTTTCCTCTTTTGATTAGCATATTTCTTTTGCCTATCTTGGGCAGAAGCAATCCTTTTCCTAATCAAGGCTATCTTCTCAGAGGTCTCTTTTACATTTTCTGGTCCTAAGACCACTTTCTCCCCAGACTCCATCCAACTTGAAGGTGATAAACAGGGTCTACCATAAAGTGCTTCAAAGGGTGCCATGCCTATGCTACTGTGATGGCTGTTGTTATATGCAAATTCCGCCAGAAATATGTGATCTTCCCAACTTCCTCCCCAATCCAATATACATGCCCTCAACATGTCTTCAAGTAATTTGTTCACAATTTCTGTTTGGCCATCAGATTGAGGGTGATATGCTGTGCTCAAGCACAAATCAGTTCCCATTGCCTTGTGGAAACTTTGCTAGAATTTCGAAGTGAAGATGGTATCTCTATCACTTACTATAGTTTTTGGTATTCCATGCAATCTAACTACTTCTTTGATGAATAACTGAGCTAAGGTGCATGCATTCCTATCTGATTTGACAGGTATAAAATGAGCTGTTTTGGTTAACCTATCAACTACAACCCAAATACTATCATTTCCCCTCCTAGTCTTAGGCAAACCATCAATGAAGTCCATTGATATGTCTACCCATTTCCATTGTGGTATTTGTAAAGGTTGCAGCATTCCTGAGGGTCTTTGATATTCAGCCTTTACCTGTTGACAAACCATGCACTTAGACACATATAATGCTACTGCACTCTTCATCCCACTCCACCAATAATCTCTTTTTAGGTTGTGATACATTCTGGTACTTCCTGGGTGTATAGTATACTTGCTTCTGTGATAAGCATCCAAAATTTCTTGCTTCAATTCTTCTATGGCAGGCACATATATTCTCTTTCCTTTCTCCAAATGACCTTGTTTATTCAATTGGAATCCTTCCACTACCTCACCATTTAATATTTGAACTTTCTTCTCAAGTAAAAATGGATCTTGGTCTTGTAGCTTCACAATTTTATTTTTCAATTCTGATCCCAAAGTAACAAAACTCAACTTCCCTATTTCTTCTTTCTCACTGCCCCTTTTCACTTCTGAGTCAATCAGTAATGATAAAGTATTAAATTCTTCTATCATCAATCTAGCTACATTGGCATGCTGTCTACTTAAAGCATCTGCCACTTTATTAGCTTTGCCAGGTGTATATAGTATTTCAAAATCATATGAGGCTAAGAGTTCAATCCATCTTTGTTGCCTCATGTTCAATTCTTTTTGTGAAAACAAATATTTGAGTGACTTATGATCTGTATAAACTTCAAATTTAGCCCCTAACAAATAATGTCTCCATAACTTAAGAGCATATACTATAGCAGACAGTTCAAGATCATGTGTAGCATATCTTACCTCACTGGGCTTCAATTGTCTAGAGGCATAAGCTATTACCTGATGTTGTTGCATCAACACTGCCCCAAGCCCCTGTCCACTAGCATCAGTATATATCACCAAGTTCTCATTCCCTTCAGGCACCTTTAGTATTGGAGCTTGTATCAATGCTTCTTTTAATCTCTCAAAGGCTTTCTTACACTCCTCAGTCCAAATAAAAGCCTGATTCTTTCTAGTCAATTTAGTTAATGGAATTGAAATTTTTGCAAAATCCTTTATAAACCTTCTATAATAACCAGCCATCCCCATAAATGACCTAACTTCTATGACACTGGTAGGCCTTTTCCATGTTTGAATTGCCATCACCTTATTGGGATCTACAGATAGGCCTTTCTCTGATACCACATGACCTAAAAATTTTACCTCATTTTGCCAAAAAGTACACTTTGTAAATTTTGCCTTCAAATTTTCTTGCCTTAATTTCTGCAGTACTATATGCAAATGATTCTCATGCTCTTCAATTGTTTTAGAATAAATTAGTATATCATCAATGAATATCAATACAAATTTATCTAAATATTTTCTAAAAATTCTATTCATCAAATCAACAAAGTAAGAGGGGGCATTAGTCAAGCCAAAGGGCATCACCAAAAATTCATAAAGCCCATACCTAGTATTAAAAGCAATATACTTGATGCTCTCCTCCTCTACTTTCATTTGATGAAATCCTGAAGCTAAGTCAAGTCTAGAAAATATTTTTGCACTACTTAATTGATCAAAAAGATCATCAATTCTTGGCAAGGGGTATTTATTTTTAATGGTGATTTTATTCAACTCTCTATAATCAATACATAATCTGAGAGATCCATCTTGCTTCTTAACAAAAACCACTGGTGCTCCCCATGATGAGCTACTAGGTCTAATGAATCCTTTTTCCTCTAGTTCAACTAATTGCTTTTTCAGTTCTGTTAATTCCTTAGGCCCCATTCTAGTTGGCCTCTTAACCACTGGGTTAGCTCCTGGAATTAGTTTGATAGAAAATTCTACTGGTCTATGGTTAACAATTCCCTTAACCTCACCAAACACATCAGCATACTGATTTACTACAGGGATTTCTTCCAATGCAGGCATGTGCTTCTCACCAGTCAAATTGTCAAGGGTGGCCATGTTCCTGTTTTTATCTGCTTCACAAAGAACAACTACCCTTTTTCCATCAGAAGTTTTCAATGATAAGGTGGAGGTCTCCATGTTTATAACTGCCTTATACCTTTTTAACCAATCAACTCCTAATATAACTCCCATGCCTGGATATTGCAACACATATAGGTCTGCACCAAACATATGCCCCCCTATATTCAGTCCTAATTGTTTACATATTATACCCAATATACAGGAACTACCTAAAGGACTTTTAATAAGCAAGGGCTTATCTACAAGCATACAATTTAATTTTAGCTGTTGTACAATATCATGGGAAATTAATGAGTGTGTAGCCCCAGTATCATACACTACTGCAAAAGGTATTGAGTGAATAAGCAAAGTACCTTCAACTTGGCCATGATTTTCAACATTGGGACTTCCAGTCATTTTGCTTTTCCCTTCCAACATTCCCATCTTTCCTTGCCTCAACTCTGGACAATTCCTTCTTATGTGCCCTTCCTTCCCACACAGATGACACTTGAAAGATGCTGGTTTGGGATTTGTACACCTATTCTTCATGTGTCCCTCTTGACCACAATTATAGCAAGTGATCTTCTTTTTAACCTCAGCAGTTTTGACCTCTTCTGATTGCTTGGTGGAAGCTACATCCATTTTCTTTTTGTCATAAGGGTGGAACTTACCCTTTCCTTTCTTGTTTTGGTTATTTTTAAATGCTCTGAAATTTTCTCTGGATTTATCATGTTGTTCAAGGCTCAAAGTCAGATCTAAAACTTGATCAAAGGTCCTATCCTTATATGGCAGCATGGCTCTACTGAGACTGGCATTCAATCCTTGGATGTATCTACCATTTTTAGCTTCCTTAGTTGTGATGAGCACTGCACCATACTTTGCTAGAGATTCAAACTTCTGGGTATACTTAGTAACACTCATAGTTCCCTGTCTTAATTTAATGAATTCTTCCAGCAAAGACTCTTTAGCTGATGCAGGTACAAACCTTCCTTCCAACATTTCTTTAAACTGGTTCCATGTCACCTCTCCTTCAGGTCTTCCAGCTATAATGACTTCCCACCAGTCCAAAGCTGCTCCTCTCAATTGTCTAGATGCTATTAGCCTCTTCTTTTGGTCTTCCACTTGCATATCAGCAAATATTCTATCCAAAATTCTGAGCCAATTTTGAATTCCTATTATTCCTTCTGTTCCATCAAAAGTCTTGCCTCCAAGATTGGTAAAAGTCTTGAGTAGTTTAGAAAGCTCCTCATGTGGATTTTCTTGCCTATTGCCTACCCCATCCCTTATGGCTCTCATGAAATCTTGCATATTCACCATGGGTGGTTCACTTGGTCCTAACCCTTGTTGTCTGGGTCTTACCATAGTTCTATGGATACAACACTTGAGTTAGTCCATTTTATCTAATCTTATATAAGTTAACCTATTCCAACTTATTATCATTCAATTATAACATATATTATTAACATAACTATATAAAGACAAGGCATCCAAGACAGTCAATACTTTCATACACTCAAAACAATCAAGTTCATTCAAGATTTTTGTTTACTATGTTATTTGTCAACATAGCTCTGATACCAAATTGAGATGACCCACTTTTTACATAAAGTTTTTTTTTTACCAATATATATAGTGATCATCTATTCAAGAGAACATCCTTTCTCTACTATCCAGTATCTTTTCACCAATATAAAAATATTGTTGTAATCAAGTCACCTAACTTACATTCAAGAAATCATGTATAAATGATACTTTAAGGTTTTCCCTTTCTTTTATCAGAGTAAAAGAATTTTGGATGCAGAGAATTTTATTTTGGGATTTTCTATAAAATTTCTTATGGCAAAAATAATTTCCAGAAAGCTTTTCTACCTTACTTAATTTTTTTACAAATTCTAGATGTTATTTTTTTTAGTTTTGAAGTTAGTTTAGATCTCCAGGAATTTAGATCTACTGAATACTTAATTATCCCTTATGCAAGTGTGTATATATGTATTGTGCATGTGTGTATCTGTGTTCTGTGTGCATGTGTGTGTTTGTGATCTGTGTGCATGTGTGTGTCTGAGTGATTTCGGGTAACATATATTTTCAATATAACTATCCTGGTTTTCTGGTTTGCTTTATTTGTTAAATTTCTTAATTAATTAGCTTAGGGTAATAGGCTGGTTGAACCCAGGCTTGACAAAATTGGTCATGTTAGCCGGAATTCCTCTGCTACTTTACACACATCCTATACAAACTAATCTGGGTTTTCATCTTACCTATTTTCCATTAATACTTACAACAGATCTCAGGTTACCCTTTTTAATTTCCAATTTACAGATCATTTCAAATTATTCTTATTGTTGCACACATAGGTTAAGCATTCAGGGAGTTATTACTATAAATAATCACTTAATAAAACATTCTCAAAAGCAACTTGCAACTGTTAATAGAAATCTCATGAGTAGTTCAATACTTGCAGATAGAAAATAACATTACATCAGTTTTCTCCCAAAACAACTTAACTAACATTTCATAACACAAGTCCAATTTAACATCTATTTAATATCCTTGAATCTGTAACTATTATATCCATTTCCTTAGCAGCTAATTCATCCAATTCTTGATCAAGAAAATGCCTATTTACCTGCACAATCACCACGAGCTGCCTCATCAATAGACGAGACACCCAATGGTATATAAACACACAAAGGGTCAGACCAACTTGTCTGGTATGAATAATCTTACTAAAAATGTAAATAACTTTTTAAGACAGATAGTAAAGCAATGTTTTTCTTGTATACATTCCTCTACCACCTGTGCATGTTTATTAATGCATAACATAAAAATACATGATTCAATGGATTTATTTCAGATAGCACAACATATCATTCTCAATAGAATACTCTGAACCCACCAACATAATCATCATTTAATCATTTTCCATATTTATACTCTTTCTGTCTATCAGGGATTTTACCCAACCTACCTGTGAACTTATTCTCCAAATTCAATCTCAGGTATTGTTATGATGGACTTTAGCTACTTTCTTCCTATTAAAACACACATTGTCTGGGGCATATTCACTGTTAACCCAGCACACTCAGGCCCCTGGGTATAATCATACCATGTGTGAGCTTGCAATATTTCCCTTGCCAAGCCTTACTTTGTAGCCCTAAGATCCAAATCCTTAGTTATATTACTAAGTGTTCATTTTCCCTCTTTTCCTCATTCATGCTAATCCCTTCTGCATCTCATACATCAATCAAAGAAAATAAATAACTCAACCATCATGCACATGTTCAAAGGATAACAGATCATCTTTTCATAATCATAGATTTATTCACACAAGCTAGTTTGATTTCTCAGTGTACATATTATTTAGATCATGGGGTTTTTCTTTTAAGGAATCATGCCTATAAATATATGGTCATATTCAGTTTGCCTTGATGCATCCATTTGCCTCTGGCTTAATCAGATACTCACAGATTCATGAGATCTGACTAAACCACAAGCTTCTAATCTTATTTGGATTTATCTGTAAACATAGAAGTTCAGCACAAGTATAACTTTGCACTTCTATGTTACCACATTTATTCTTGAGACATAAGCAGCAACCACTTTATGCTACAGTCCCATTGTTTTCCATTTTTTTTTAGACCATAGACTTATATCATATATCCCTGGAGTTCCCATGAATTAATTTATATGCAGCAGTCACATAAAAAAAACATCCCATCTCAAAGAGAATTCATGATACAATAATTATTCAAACATGAAAGTCACCAATATATTTTCTGGATATATTCACACACAATATTTAAACAGATCATCAATACATCAATCTCATAAAACAAGCACGGATTAATTAAAAACATAAACCATTTAGGCTGCCTCAATATTCAGGACTTAATGCCAATTTTCAGTGAGATTACTCACCTTAATCCTTTCCTTTTGATCTGTTATCTCCTACTTGTCTCTAATGGCCAGTGCTCCTCAGTTTTTCTCTTTTGCTAACTGTTTATATTTCCTGTATATTTTTTTTTAAGAAAATGGTGACAGATCCTTTCACCCTTAACCCTCTTTTATACAAGACCTTGGCTGCCTCTAGGGTTTTAAGATTTACCCAATGTCAATTCTACCCTACCACTTATGATCAGCCTCTCTTTTTATTTTTAATAGCAATTGGGTAAATGGTCCCTGGTTCTATTAACAGAAATTTACACTTTATTACCTCAGTCACCATATTTGCATGATATCTCTAAAGCTAAGAAAATTGCTAAAAGTGGATAAAGTATTTTCCAACAACTCATACTATTTTCATGCAATTTCTAATAATTTTCTTTAGCCAGCCTTTGTTTAAAATGCCTGTACACTATCTATATTTTTATTTCTGCCTAAGTCTTTATTTCCCTTACCCTAGACTTGTTTCAATGGCACATTCATATTCTGTCATGTTCATGTATTTATAGTTTTCTTTAGCTTACAAATAATTTTCTACTTTTTTTTAGAGAAGTATATACATATATCATCTTGTATACACATCAATATTTACCCAATATATATTTATGGTCAACTTATCATATATATTTTTCCTAGGCAACCAAAAATAATAATTCAAACAAGTATATTAAATTAAATTATAAAACTTGTTCATAAAATCAGGGTTATCACAAATCATCAACTAATACGAAACAATATTTCTTACCACCTAAACTTGCAATATCAGTAGGTCCAAACAAATCCATATGAATTAGTTCAAGGACTCTAGAAGTACTTATAGTGTTCTTGGCCGAGAATGATGATTTTTTATGTTTTCCCATTGTACATTCTTTCATAGAGTTTCTGTTTTGAAATCATGTGATGGAAAACCTCTTACCAAATATTTTATTTTTAATTTGTTTAATAGAATTGTGCAAGCATGTCCTAATCGTTTATGCCATAAATTTACTTCCACATCCTTAGCTACCAAACATTTTGAAAGAGTGAGATCATCAAAAGATATAGAGTATATATTACCTTTACTCTTACTTGAAAATAATGTTTCTTTTGATGATTGGTCAAAAATTTTCCACAAGTCAAAATCAAAAACTACATTCATTCCCTTATAACATAACTGGCTAATTGAGATCAGATTCAGGTGTAAATTTTCAACATATAATATGTCCTTTAAGGTAAACGTACCGATACCTACTTTACCTTTACCGATAATTTATCACCCGTCATGTGCCTGGAGTAGCCGGAATCTAGGTACCATTCTTGTTATTCCTTAGTATGCCAATACACCTAGCTTGGTTCTTCATTTTCACTATCATTTGTTTCTCCTGAAATGCACTTATTTTCTTTTTCATTGCACTCTTTACTAAACATGGCAAGATGAGATTCTTTGACTTGGGAGGTTCCTTCATGAGCTACTTCAAGTGTGCGCCAGATTTCCTGTGCAGTTAAACAATATGAAACATGATTAAATTTAATTTGATTTAATGATCAAATAATAGAGTTTACATGTAACTATCCAATATTTCGACCTCGAGAAGTCGACACTAATACTTTTACGGTAGAAGTGCCGAGCAATCAAATGCCGGAAATTTCAGATTGTTAGAGAAAGAAGAAGAAAGAAGAAAGAAGAAGAATAGGAAACAACAGCATCTCACATTCGCAGCGGATAAAATATAATAACAAATAATAAAATTTACAAAGTGTTAATTGGCGCCTTGGGCCGGCTACAAAATGACAGTTGAAGATATTATTATTAGCACTAGACAAGATTCTGACCAAGAAGAGGCTGAAGGTATAAGGGTTTGATGCAATCGACATTTTTCGGCATCCCTGGCCCGGTGTGCAGAAGTCACCTACTGTGGGCCGAGGTACCTTGTTCCTAAGACCATGAGAGAAGTCCAGCCTATCTTCGTCTATAAATAGAGGGGCATGGGCGCAGTGATAAGGGACCTTTTTCGGGGAACACTAGGGAGACCCTACCATTTTTTATAATCTTCTCTTTTTAATTCAAACTTGTATTCAAGTGATTGATTTACGGATTGTATCTGTATTCAAGTAATTGAGAAAGCAATAAAGATTAAACTCAAAGTGGACGTAGGCAATTACGCCGAACCACTATAAATCTGGTGTTCTCGTTTTTGTTGTTCTTTTTGCATTGAATTACACTATTCTTCTGTTCTAATTTACTCTCTTCATTAATCTCTCTACATAACTCTACTCAAGGGTGTTAGTGACCAATTTTGGTGCTAACATTTTGGTGCTTCCACTGAGAATTGAATTCTCAACTTGATTGGATCTCATCGTCTACTAGTGGATTTCCATATTCGCGAGATAGATCTAGTTGTCTACTAGAAAAATTCCTATTCTACTCAGATTTGAAAATAAATCTAAAGGAAGCTGATAGCCGTAGATTGGATTCACTGATGTACGCAAGATCCGGGATTGGACATTGAAGTTTGCACTCGAGTTGAATAAAGGCCGACCGTCCTCTGAAGGCAATTTGGCCGATCGTTCCAGAAATGTCGATCGCCCCAGAAATGCCGATGGCCCAGAATTGCCGATGGCCCAGAAATGTCGATGGTCCAGAAATGCCGATGGCCCCGGAAATGCCGATCGCCCAGAAGTGCCGATCGCCCAGAAGTGTCGATAGACCAGAAGTGCCGAGCGCCCAGAAATGCCGGTCGCCCAGAAGTGCCGATCGCCCCAGAAGTGCCGATCGCCCAGAAGTGCCGATCGCCCCAGAAATGTCGATCGCCCAGAAGTGCCGAGCGCCCTAGAAGTGCCTAGCGCCCCAGAAGTGCCGATCGCCCAGAAGTGCCGATCGCCCAGAAATGCTGATCGGCCCAGAACTGCCGATCGGCCCAGAACTGCCGATCGCCCAAAAATGCCGATCGCCCAGAAATGCCGATCGTCCCAGAAATGGCGATCGCCCCAGAAATGCCGATCGCCTAAAAATGCCGATCGCCCAAAAATGCCGATCGCCCCAGAAATGCCGAGCGACATCGATGTCTAGCCACATCCACACCGAACCTCATTCCTATGCCGAGCAGCATCCAGGCCGGTCCAAACTTAAGTTACACCGGTCTCTTATACGACCCCTATTTTCAAAAATAAAAATCAGGTACGACCCAAATTTTCAAAAAAGAGGATCCAGATAGTGATTCAAAAATCTACTTAATAAAGGAACATTATATTTGCTTCCCTTACATCCCATGATCGAGCAGGGCATAGAAGATCTAGCGGCAGCTTCTGAATGGCAATAAGGGAACAGACAAACAACCGCTACTCAAACGATACTCTCAAAAGGATATCATACTGATCACCTTTGAGGAGAATCGACCTCCATATATATTTAGCAGCTAGTTAGTTGGAGAGCATCCTACGACCATGGATCGTTTCTACGACAAAAATGAATCTAAACCAAAGTGTGGAGGAGTGGAACAGACTAAGAAAAATAACAATGAAGGTCTGTTGGCTAAGGATGCCGATCCCAGTAGACAAAACAAGACCTCAAAATTCGGCTCATATGCTCTTTGAAAGATTCAATTGACAACCTCTACTTGAGGACTCACGACTCGGAGTGGTACTGGAAACCAACCTCGAGAGAGTACACCAAAGTCTAAAGAAAATCAGGTGAATGTTGTATATTCCCAGATACTCACTGATCCTAACACGGGCGATTACAAACACCTCCGAGGTGTGATCGAAAAGCTGATCTGGAAAGAAAGCTTCAATAGTATGTACAAGTCCTGCAGAATGGCGGGCAACAAACATCCGATGCCTATTAATAAAGGGCTATGATTATTAACTGGACTGCTGACGGTCGGCATCCCTTTGAAAGGAGCCAGGGGCAAAGTCGAATAGTGAGCACACAATGCTGCTTCACTTATCAATGAGATTCATCATAATCTTCTTTGAATTATTTCCATTTCTATTTCTATTTCAATTGTTCTATGAACTACGACTAGCTTGAACTAAACTACTTTCAAAACGATGCAGGTGACCAGGTACTCAGATTTGGTCGCCAACCAATCCACGCAGACCATGATCGGATGTGTGGAGTTACATCTAGACGAGCATAATTCAATCGCTCATCATCAACCATTTGCCTTTGATTTGGGGCTATGTACTAGATATTGAAAAGCTCATCATGATCATAGCCCAATACAAAATCAACATGACCGACTATCCATTCATCGACCTTCACGTTTGACTTGGAAACCTAAGCAAGGCTTGGAATGAGTATGACCTGATCATCCATTCAAATCGAGTCATAGAACAAAGTTCGACAAAATACAGATGCCTTTCCTGAAACTCAGTGACGTTGGGATCTATCTAGAATAGACGTGATTTGATCATCTACACATCAATTCCTACCCTGAACACAAGATTGTTCGAAAGCCCAACTCGGAGTAGTTGTGAAGGATTACCTACTCGTCAACCATCGCTCTCAATAATCCATTATTCTTAGTTTCTAGAACGAGATATCAAAAAATTGTGTGAGATTTGACTATCTAACCCAGCATGGATGTGATCCAACCATCTGTCATATACCTCCTTTTTTGAATAGATTGAAAGAGCTATAATCACCAAGCGGACGAGAATCGACCGTCCATTCTTCAAGTTTCGTCCTTCATGCTGGGGGCAGAGTCCCATTCCATGAGCAAACGTGGTCCGATCCTTCATTCGACAGCATTAGCCTTGATACGGTAAATGAAATACAAATTAAATTGGTGGAAATACAACTGCTCTCGATAAAAATCTCTAAGTCCTCTAAGTGCAGACTTGAGTACTCTAAGTCCCTAGAGCGTGGACTGGAGTATAAATGACTCAAAAATCTCTAAGTCCCTGAAGTGGACAAGAGTGCTCTAAGTCCTCAGAGTGCGGACTAGAGTATAAACAACTTAAATCTTTAAGTCCCCTGAGCGCGGAATGGAGTGCTCTAAGTCCCTAGAGTGCAGACTAGAGTATAAACGACTTAAATCTACAAGTCCCCTGAGCGTGGACTGGAGTACTCTAAGTCCCCAGAGTGCGGACTAGAGTATAAACGACTTAAATCTGCAAGTCCCCTGAGCGTAGACTGGAGTACTCTAAGTCCCCAAAGTGCGGACTAGAGTATAAATGACTTAAATCTCCAAGTCCCCTGAGCGTGGACTGGAGTGCTCTAAGTCCCTTGAGTGCAGACTAGAGTATAAACGACTTAAATCTCCAAGTCCCCTGAGCGCGGACTGGAGTACTCTAAGTCCCCAAAGTGCGGACTAGAGTATAAATGACTTAAATCTCCAAGTCCCATGAGCGCGGACTGGAGTGCTCTAAGTCCCCTGAGTGCGGACTATAGTATAAACGACTTCAATCTCCAAGTCCTCTGAGTGCGGACTGGAGTACTCTCAGTCCCCTCAGTGCGGACTAGAGTATAAACGACTTAAAAACCTCGAAGTCCCTGAAGCGGACTAGAGTACTCTCAGTCCCCAGAGTGCGGACTAGAGTATAAACGACACAAAAACCTCTATGTCCCTAGAGTGCGGACTAGAGTACTCTCAGTCCCCTAAGTGCGGACTAGAATATAAACAACTTATAAACCTCTAAGTCCCTGAAGTGGACTAGAGTACTCTCAGTCCCTAGAGTGCAGACTAGAGTATAAACGACTCAAAAACCTCTCTGTCCCCAGAGTGCAGACTAGAGTACTCTAAGTCCCCTGAGTGCAGACTAGAGTATAAATGACTTAAAAAACTGTAATTCCTTGAAGTGGACTAGTGTACTCTTAGTCCCCTGAGTGCGGACTAGAGTATAAACGACTTAAAAACCTCTAAGTACCCAGAGTGCGGACTAGAGTAATCTTAGTCCCCCGAGCGTGGACTAGATTATAAACGACTTGAGAAAAATCTCTAAGTCCCAGAAGCGGACTAGAGTACTCTAAGTCCCCGGAATGCGGACTAGAGTATAAACGAATTGACGAAAATCTCTGCATCCCGAACTGTGGACTAAAGCATAAACCGTTCGACAAATCTCTAAGTACCCGGAGCGTGGACCGAAGCATGAACACAAATTGGGCGCGAGTCGACCAGGGGGAGAATAACACTAAGTCACCAGAATGTAGAGTGGTGTACAAACATCGATAAATAGACGAGTGGATTCCGACCGTTCTCTATTCCGCAAACTTCTGCCTGAAATCGACAGGAGGATTATTAACTCGCTAAGGATGGAGTTCGACCATCTAACTAGTGGCCTGGACAAATCAATGCTGGGAGCAGGAGTACAAATCTCTAAAAGCTAAATATGACACCTTACTATAGCTCTAGCTTGGCTTTTTTTACAACTTAAGGCAACGACTATAGGGAGGCCTCAATACAGAACCAATTGAAATGGCATCCAAAGCTATGGGCGACCGACTATATCATACCTCAGATCGAGGGTTAATACCGATCCACACCAAGCACATACGAATGTGACTCGGATGTTCCTTGAAAAAATATGACCTCCAGAGTGTGGAAAGGAGAGTAAACCACGACGACTTGGTCAAAAATTCTCCAGCACCCTCCTTCGATCCGTCAGGAGGAGTATGAAGCTGGATGAGCATGACCCGACCACATTTACACCAACTTTACCCCCGAGATCTGATTACGGAACATGAACCAAAATCGACGTGGCTGACCATCCAGTGTCCAAATTATGCCTTGAAAATGACGAGGCATCGAAGTATTCCTCTTGGAATGAGAATCCACGATAAAATCCAAGATAGGCGAGACCCCGTCTCCCATTGACTGACCTGATCCCCGATTCAACGGGAAAGAGAGTAATGCTGAAGTGGGCATGGCTGACCTTCTTACTTATTGGTATATATGCCCCAGACCTGGGGGAATGAGCTAGAAGCAACATGAATGTGAACCGACTATTCATCGATCAATTCTATGTTTTCGAAGTTTAGGTGGGAATATAAACATAGCTAGGACGAGACTCAACCATCTATGTAGTACATTTATTAACCCGAAACTGGGAGCAGATGCATGGTCATCCAAAGACTGGCTGCAATAGCTCAATATTGAAACTTGTATATAATGTTTACAACTACTCAAGGCTACGACTGAAAGAATGTCTGGGGATAGAATCATTAAATTGATACCTAAGCTAGTGGGCAACTAACTGTCACTCCAACCCGAGGCATGCAGATCATGAATGTTGCTCGAATATGGAAGATGGAACCCCTGCAAAACAACAACGCATGATGACAGACGATATAGTGTTTAGGATTCGAGATGAAGACAAGGTGGACAGCTCCGTCCGCATCCAAAACACTGACAATTGACAAGTAGTGCTCAAGCTCTGGCTCGGGTAGCATTCTCGGATCTATAGAGACATACATCCGAGAGATGATGATGGGGGACCTAGGGAAACGAATGCAGCACCGGCTGAGCTGACGATTGAAATACCACTCAGTCGGGATGACCCATCATTGGCCGAAGATCTTACTGATTTCCTCCGAGCGAACCTAGACGTTTTCACTTGGACACATTCTGATATGTGCGGGATTTCTCCCGCTATTGCAAGTCATATGTTGAACATAGACCCGAAATACATCCCTGTAAAACAAAAAGGAGAGGCATGGACCCGGAGAGGTCCGCTGCTCTTAGAGAGGATGTGGACAAACTCAAAACTAATGGGTTCGTCCGCGACGCCCCCTACCCTGAATGGGTTTCTAACCCTGTGCCTGTGAAGAAAGCAAACGGGAAGTGGAGAACTTGTGTTGATTACTCTGATTTGAATAAAGCATGCCTGAAGGATAGTTTCCCTTTACCTAGAATCAACCAGCTCGTCGACTCTACGACCTGACACGAATTATTGTCTTTTATGGATGCGTATTCGGGATACAATCAGATTCTAGATCAAGAACACACCAATTTTGTCACAGATGTGGGGCTATATTGCTTTTTAGTAATGCCTTTTGGATTGAAAAACGTAGGAGCAACTTATCAGCGTCTGGTGAATCGAATGTTTAAAGACCGGATTGGTAGAATGATGGAAGTCTATGTGGATGACATGCTCGTGAAGTCACGGCAGTCAAACGACCACATCCGAGACCTAGCGGAGACGTTTGATATACTTAGGCATTATGGAATGAAAATCAATCCTTTGAAATCTTCATTTGGCATAGCATCGGGAAAGTTTCTGGGTTTCATTGTGAATGCACGGGGAATCGAAGCTAACCCGGAGAAGATCAAGCTATCCGAGACATACAAGTGCCCAGAACTATAAAGCAGGTACGAAGCTTGAATGGAAAGGTGGCTGCGCTTAGTCGATTCATATCCAGAGCTACAAACAAGTGTATTCCTTTCTTTGATGTGATAAAGAAAGGAAAGAGGAATTTCGAGTGGACATCCGATTGTGAGGAAGCATTTCGAGTTCTGGTAAGGCATTTGGAAAGTCCCCTGGTGCTATCGAAACCAATAGACTTGGCAGTATCCCAACATGCTATTAGTACGGCTTTTGTTCGCGAAGAGGACCGAGTTCAAAATCCAGTTTACTATGTTAGTAAACGTCTGACGAGGGCAGAAAGAAATTATCCCAAGATCGAGAAATTAGCCTATTGCTCGATGAATGCATCGCGCAAGCTTCGTCGATATTTTCAGGCACACTTAATCAGTGTTTACACTGATCAACCCTTGCGAACAGGTACTCCAATGACCCGAAACTTTTGGAAGGATGTTAAAATGGAATATCGAGTTGAGTCAGTTCGATATTACCTACCTACCACGAAGGGCCATACAGGGGCAGACGTTAGCAAAGAGAATCCTCCGCTATAGATACTATTGGCCGACTGTAAATCGGGATGCCGCAGACTATGTTAGAAGATGTGACAAATGCCAGAAATATGCAAAAGTCCCGAGAGCTCTACCAACGGAACTCACACAAATGGTTAGTCCCTGGCCGTTTGCAATATGGGGGATCGACATAGTCGGTTCCTTACCCATATCCAAAGGTGGTGCGAAATACACGATAATTGCGGTCGATTACTTTACTAAGTGGGCAGAAGCAGAGCCTTTGGCCACTATCACCGCCAAAAAGGTCATTAATTTCGTTGTACGAAATATTATATGCCATTTTGGCCTTCCACGAACTATCATTACAGACAATGGAACTCAATTCGAAAGCAAGTAGTTCAAAAAATTTTGCCAAAAATATGGCATTGAAAAAAGTTTGCAGCAGTTGCTCATCCGAAAGCCAATGGACAAGTGGAAGCCGTGAACAAAATAATCAAATCCATATTGAAAAAGCGTTTGGAAAAGGCTAGAGGCAAGTGGGTGGATGAACTTCCAACAACATTATGGGCTTATAGAACTACCCATGAGTCCATGACTGGTTGTACTCCATTCGCCCTTGCTTACTGCTCTGAGGTCGTCATCCATGTAAAAGTTGAAGTCCCCTCTCATCAAGTGGCTGATTACAACCCTTATTTCACAAAAAAATAATACAAATCAGGAATCGCAATTGAATTGCAATTAAATTAGATGGAATTGGCGATGACTTATGAGCATATAAAACGCATCCGATAGCCAATGACAAGAACATGTACCCGAACATGCATGTGTACATCCGAAAAAAGTTCGACTTCTTGAAATCAACAGGGAGTTGAATTCTCACTTAGGGTTATTAAGAAAAGACTGGATCAAATAGCCGAAGCTTATTGGCCCTGTAGAACCGGACACAGATGGCCACTGATGAACTACAACCCTGGATTTATAATATTAGGAATCGACCAAGCGTCATGACGACCAAAGAAGGATACGACACCTTGGGAGGATAAAATTAAAGGATAATGACTATTCAGGAATCATGATGGTTTTCTTTCTGTAAACAAGGAATACTCGCTGATTCAAAGCTTGTCATGTTGCTTCACACGACACACTTTAGGGGGCAAATGTTAACCGGCGCCTTGGGCTGGCTACAAAACGACAGTTGAAGATATTATTATTAGCACTAGACAAGATTCTGACCAAAAAGAGCCTGAAGGTATAAGGGTTTGATGCAATCGACATGTTTCGGCATCCCTGGCCCGGTGCGCAGAAGTCACCTACTGTGGGCCGAGGTACCTTGTTCCTAAGCCCATGAGAGAAGTCCGCTTATCTTTGTCTATAAATAGA
Organism: Allium fistulosum; assembly: GCA_030737815.1. NCBI lineage: Eukaryota > Viridiplantae > Streptophyta > Magnoliopsida > Asparagales > Amaryllidaceae > Allium > Allium fistulosum. Next base: position 1,033,886,268 of record CM060907.1, on the reverse strand, counting down.
GGGGCAGGGGCGTAGTGAAAAGGGACCTTTTTCGGGGAACACTGGGGAGACCCTGCCATTTTTTATACTCTCCTCTTTTTAATTCAAACTTGTATTCAAGTGATTGATTTACGGATTCTATCTGTATTCAAGTAATTGAGAAAGCAGTAAAGATTAAACTCAAAGTGGACGTAGGCAATTACGCCGAACCACTAAAAATCTGGTGTTCTCGTTTTTGTTGTTCTTTTTGGATTGAATTACACTATTCTTCTGTTCTAATTTACTCTCTTCATTAATCTCTCTACATAACTCTACTCAAGCGTGTTAGTGACCAATTTTGGTGCAAACACAAAGAAAACTGTAATTTTCACTTTACATTAAATACATCAGAGTTACAACCATTTACAAATAGACTAGATAGTTGTACACTTGGCCCTACCAATAAAACCCTCAAATATACAGCGGTAAACTCCATACGTTCCAGACATCCAGCTCGCCTCCTGATCTCCACAACGTCCTAACCTGAAAAGCTGTAATACTCGGTCTGACTCGAGCATTACATTAAAGTAACACCCGGGTCAGGCTGGAAACCAACGTGAGTAAACCCATCTAACATGAAATACTAATGCATAACTTATTTTAAACCCAGGGTAACTCATACTTCTCTATAAGTTCACAACTTGTTATAGTCAACACTTATTTCACAAACAATCACTAAGTACCCTTACTTAGTTTCAATGGTCCAGTTTACTTAAATTATCCCATTCCAGCCTATTTGATCCTAATCTCACATCTAGTGAATTACTGAAAATTACTAATCGAAGTGGTTTTGGGTATTTGCTGATACCCGACCCCGGTCTCTTCGAATCCAATGTCATCTTACCTAAGTTATTCAAGTGAATACAATACAATTTAAATGCAGCATGTCACTTTTACACAGCAATTCACCATCGATAGATAACCATATTATCTCTGATCAACCCAAACTTATCATACCACAAAACATTTCATATCACATATCAGAGATACCAAATAATTCGAGGCATTCAATATCATCCAATCATTCATAAGCAAGATTAATTAGTAACTCTATTTCTAATTAATCTAAACAAATTAAATTAATTACTTTAATCACTTTTAATCCTACTTTCTTAACATTAATTAATTACAAACCATTAATTAATCATCCTTTAATTATCCTCTTTAATTACATTAAGTAATTTTCCTTTAATTAATTACACAAATTAATTAACCTTCACCCATTCACATAATTACATTTATCCTTAATTAATTACTCAAATTAATTATCCTATAATCACTTACATTGATTAATTATCCTTTAATTAATCACACTCATTAATTTACTAACCCTTAATTAATTTCCTTAATTAATCAATCCTTAAATTAATTGCATTAAGTAATTAATTCTTAATTACTTCCATTAAGTAATTTCCCTTTAATTACTTCCATCAAGTAATTATCCCATTGGTTAATTATCCTTAATTAATTAACCTTAAATTATTACTCTCAATTAATTCCATTGATTAGTCAACCTTAATTAATTCCTTTATTAATTAATCTTTAATTATTAATCAATAAATTAATTAATTAATCTTTAATTACTCAACCTAAATTTAATTAATAGATAAACCATTATCTGAATTTAATTTCTTAAAAACCTATTTAACAACTTTAGAAAATAATTTATCATTAACCTAACTTAACTTAAACCCTTTAAGTTCAATTAATGATTAAACACATTTAATCTTCTTATTTACTAATTAAGTTTTAAACAACTTAAGGAATTAACCTACTATGTTGAAATAAATTATACAGCTTAATCAAATCAACATTTAAATATACACCTTTATTTAAAATAATGATTTAGTGAATTATTTAAAGCTTAATTATGTTATCTTTAATATTCGAAAACATAATCATTTTACCCGAGAAAATCCTAGGGTTACTCGAACCAAAACCCGAGTTTTCTCACCCTTTTCCCGAGCTTCCTCTTTTTTTCTTTTTTTATAACTTGTTTAAAATTTTAAAACTGTTACACTTTAAACAACACATACTCGAATCAAACCTCAAGCCCATCCTTCGTTTCCCCGTGCTTCGTCCCGAGAAAACTTATCAAAGCAAAAACTAACACACGAGACACCGCGTGCTCATGCACCAACCCACGACAACTGTCTGGCCCACACGACCACTGTCGACAAGTCACCCATGATCTCCTAAAACCATTAGACCACCAAGCTCCCCCAATCGATCTCGACATCAAACTTGAGTTCGATCGAACCATAGATGCTGTTAAACACCACGACCTGCCCATTCCTAACCACCTAAAGCTTCGCCACCTCGTCCATGGCCTTACCAAAGACCCAAGCTCTGTTTTCCCCATGTCTAATTAGTCTCGATGCGTTGAAAATGGCGTAATCACCAGATTTCCGGCCTCGATCAAAACTGAGTCAAAACCCTACTTCGTCGAACTACCGCCATGGTGGACGAGAATTCCACCGAGAATTCCACCCTCTACTTTTGCCATGATCGTCAACCCCTCCACTAACTCCAGTAGTAGTTCTGACCTTCCACATCACTCCAATCACAAATAAATGCTCGAAACCCAATAACGTTCATCGCTCGAATTTTCTTAATTTACAAATCTAAAAATTATGATTTTACTCTTAAAAATCATGGTTTTCGAAGCTTAAACAGATCATATTCATGAATCCACCAATTATTCAAGTCGAAATTTTGACATTTTTAAGTTTCAATGTAATATTTATATTCTAGTTAAAACTGTATTAAATTTATGTTTAAAAATATTTTTAAAACTCAAATCTTGCTATTGTAAACATAATTTTTTTATATATCTAAACCTAAATAGATTAGGGGAATTGCAATTTGATTTTGACCATATTGGAAGCCTGTTACTGAAGAACAGGGTAGGTGTTCTGGTGTTCAGACATGCACTCAATTATATATACACATATATACATACATTCAGCTTTAAAAAAAATCATGCAAACATATATTCAAACAAACATCACAATTTTACTTCAAGCATTTACTACATGCACCAAATTTTAAACTGTTTTTAAACTTAAGTTTACTCACTGTTAAAGGATGAACAGTGGATCCTGGAAGATGATTTTTCAAACTGGAATTTGTCTTGCCACTTGATATTGAAACTGAGCTGCTTTGTTTAAATTGGAAACTGAGTTGTTGAATCCTTTGAATCTTAGGTTGCTTCAGGTATGAGAACTTGTGGAAGATTGAAGTAGTTTGAATTTGATTTCTCTGATTTTATTTTCCAGTATAGTTTTACAGATTTTTTTCTTTGTTTTGTTTTTAGAATGAACAGATAAAAGAAAGAAAAGAGTAGGGTAGAGATAATTTATAGCCTAGTTTAATCTTTTTATTAATTATTTTTAAAAATAAAAGAAGATAATGACACTTGTTGAAATAACTTACACTTGTAATTACATTTTATAATTTGTTTACATTTGTTATAAAGCATGAAGAATTAGTTTACATTTGTAATTTTTCGTGTTAATATGTTTTTAATATATATATTTATAATATTTTCCATTTAGTTTTATATTTATAAATGTTTTAAGTGTTTTTAATATTTAATCTTCTCTTCATTTATCTTAAATATAATTTGAAAGAAAATGAAATAAAAATCCAATTATATACTTAAAAATAATTATACAAATATACTAGTTTAATATATCCTTTATTTATAATTATAAAATCTTTTAAAGACAATGATATAGAACTAATTATATACTAATAATAATCATATGTACATATAAATTTTAAAATCCAATTTATTTCTAAGATATTTGCATTTGAATTTCAAATCCAAATTCTCCTTATAAAATCAACTTATATATATTCAAATTAATACTTATTTTATTTGTTTAGGAAAAGAATAAATTTCAAATTATAATAAATGATTTATAAAAGAAATTATTACATATTTATTTGCCTAAAATTTCGGGATATCCAGACATTTATCAGAATTCTATATGTTCAATTTTATAAATTAGTATTTTAATAAATTTAACCTTGTTAATTGCCAATTAACAGATGTCCAAAAACCCGGGTTATCACATTATAGCTTTGGTGTTAGCAGTTTGCAATTTATTTTCAAGATTTGTCCATTGATCCATAGGTTTTTCTACTTCTTGATTATCTACCATTATTTTTAGTGTACAATATCCTACTTCAATAATTTTCCATGCATCAATGATTTCCAAAAAAAATTCATTCTAATTTCCATATATGCGTATTCACCATTGAATGTGGATGGCCTAACTATGGATTGACCCTCAACAAACACATTATTAAAAGAAGTCATTGAAACAGAAAAAATCAAAAATTTTAATTGACAGAAAAAAATCAAAATAAAAAATGGATTTTGTTCTTAGCTCTGACACCACTTGAAGGATCGTTTTCATCGTAGAGGGGGGAGTGAATAGGTTGTTACAAATAATAAAAAAATTAATGCGAAAATAAAAAAACAGTAAATAATACAGAAGACATCACACACAAATTTACCCAGATTCGACAAAACCTGCCTACGTATTGCCCCAAGGTTTCTACTAGAAATTAAGTAGTCAGACTCGTACACACATAAACATGTGACACCCGCTAATGACTAACCTAACTCTATGCTCAAAACCCTGCCACAACTCAGCTACTGAGTTGCGAATTCTCGAACTACACCACCGTAATTCGTAACCTAGTCACACGACTAGAGAGTTACACAATTTTAAAAGAAAATTACAAATAAAATAAATAAAACAAAACCCTAGTTTAAATAACTCAAGCCCAATATTAAATATAACACGACAGGCCCAGTTGTAAATAAAATAAGTCGTATTCCTCGTTACTATTTTTGCTCTTGGCCGCCTCTTTTTCTCTGTGAAGTAGCATCGGTCGGTTCCTTCGTTCATCCATGAAAATTTGGGTATTTCCAAAATTGTAGTCGCCATTTAAAATTTGATTGATTGAGAGTATGCTTTCACTTGATTGGCTATGTCGATCGATCCCTTGGCTTTGATAGTGTTGCGGCTACTTCAGTGACGAGTTCGAATGCTACTGAATTTGTAAGTAATTTGCCCCTTTTCGATATTTGTCTATGCTCGATTTTATTGTTCTCGAACTCATGATTTTATGCCGATGATGATGTAGGAATTTAAAGGGATTGAAAGCCCTATATCTGCGTTCGTATATTTATTTTTGAATTTGTCATGATTTTATCATCTACGTTGAATTTTGATCGTATGATCTTGAGATCTTTGACTAGTTTATTTCGTACTTGTTATTCCATGAATTTGAATTTCGTTGCTTGAGTCAGTTCTGTTCTTTTTTTCATGTGCTCCTTTATTTTCTCTGATTCCATTCCTTGTTGGCAAATGAATGTGGCTTTTGGATTTTAAATTGACTTGATAAACTCTGACTTGTTCATTATGTTTTACCCTGACTGACTTCACTGCAAAACTGTTCCATTTCCTGCTCGTATTGGTTTAACCTGCTATAGTTATCTTGCTGTAGTTTGGGTCCTCATACGTTGATTTTTGATCGAATGGGTGTTGTTATCTCTGACTTGATTTCACTAGCTTGTTGTATATATGTAAATGTTGTTTGTCATGTAGCTCTTGAATTTAATTCTATGTTGCTTCGAGTACTTGTGTTCAGTTGGTCATGATTTGTTCTTGCATACTTGCTCTATTTACTTGAGTGAACTTGACTATTTCATTGTTTAGATAGGTTCCATAAGTTGGAGTGTGGTTTTCATATTTCTTTGAGTCGTTTAGAGTTATATGTCCAGTTTGCTTGAGTCTGTTGCTTCGAGCCAGTTCATGTTTGCTTTTATGCCATATGCATTGTCATGTTCAAGTTGACGGGTGTACTTTTCTGGTAATTTTGGTGGCGAAGTTATGTGGTTCTGTGCACTTTGAATGTTGACGTTTTGTTTTGTTTCTAAACCTGTATTAGCTCATTGATTTTAACATGTATATATTCATGTATATACATGCATACATATGCATGTATATATGTTTAATTATGTAATACATATGCCGTATCCATTTACACTTGATTTTTACATGTATGCATTTGCACTAGATTGTGAGATGAAATTGGGAAATGACCTTGTGATATTCATAGCGATACACTATAAAAATTACAAGTTGTTTGAATAATGGCGGCATCTCCTTGTTCTTCCCCGAAACCCCCTTCTCCCTCTTCCCCGTTACCTCCTCCTCCCTCTTCCCCGATTCCTCTTCCTCCCTCCACATCGATTCCTCCTCCTCATTCTCTGCCTCCCTTATCTCAGGTCCCTCCTCCACCTTCTGTTTCTTCTTCTTTATCTCCTTCTTCCTCCCTGATTCATCATTCTCCTCCCACTTCTTTGGCTCAACCTCTTTTTTCTTCCCTCAATCCTCCTCCTACCTCTTGTTCTTCGATTCCTCCTAATTCTTTGTGTGATTTGAAAACATGTCTGAATTCTGAAAATCAATCATCATTGTTATTAGATAAGAATTTTCCTTCTTTATCTAATAATGTGAATCCAGAGCAGATCATTAATCCGGTCTCAAAATTGTCTGTTATTGATAATAAGTGGTCATCACTTTTCAAGAAAAAGCCAAAAAATGCTGGAGTATTTGTGCCTAGGCATTTTGATATTAAGAAAGATGGGTTTCCGAATCCTTTACCTGAAGAAGTCAAAAGAGAAGGAATTAAATACTGGTGTGACCATTTAGTTGGATTTTTCTTGGATGGTTCTCTTTCTTATCTGACTGTAACAAATATTTGAGAAGTATTTGGAGATTGAAAGGTGAAGTTGATATTAAATCTGATAATGAAAAATTCTTTTTCAATTTCTCAAATGATCTAGATAGAATGAAGATCTTGCAATCTGATCCTATCTTCATTAAAGGTAAAATGTTCATTATTACAACATTTGATCCATCATATGGCTATGTTCAGGAGAAAATTAAAAAAGTTCCAGTGTGGGTGCATTTTTATAGGATTCTTTTGATTGCTTGGACTTTAACTGGAATTAATTGGTTGGTTTGTCATGTTGGTAAATTGATTTGTCTTGATGAAAGCACAGAAAAATTGACTAGATTTAAGTATGCTAAAGCTTTGATTGAAGTATCTCCGGATCAGGAGCTTCCTGAGTTTATTGCAATTGATGATTTAGGTTTTAGCTGTCCTCATGTAAAGGTTGTATATGATTGGAAGCCAAAAATCCGTTGTATATGTAAAGTATTTGGTCATGAAACTAAGGATTGCTCAGGAAATGGTAAGGTTAAGAGATCTGATATGCAATCTAGAAGTGATAGTTGACTAAATGTTTACAGTGAATGCATGGAACAGGTTAATATGCATGGAAAGGTATAGAAGACTCACAATGTTGGAAATATAAATGGAAGACTATGAAAGTCTGGAGAAGGAAGGATAAAGATCAAGAAATTCTTAAAGATTGTAATAATTGGAATATGAAATCTATTAATCTTTTATCTGATGATGGAGAGAAGAGTTTGGATCATAATCAGAAAGTGCAAAAGGAAGCAGAGTCATTTATTGACAATAGTAAATCAGGTATCAGTAATGAAAAAATCAATTTAGATGGAATGGGATATAAGGAAAATATTTCAACTTCAAATCCTTTTTTGGTATTGTCAGATATTAGTGAAGAAGCTAATAATAATGAGGGAATAAAAGAAAATGAGATCTGTAACTCACAATCTGGAAACAATTAGTAAAATGATGTTACAACTGAAAACCATGGCAATGTTGAAGTTAACGTGTATGATAGTAATTCTGTTGCAAAGAATCCTTCAAATACAATTGAGATATTGGTACATTCAGAGATTTTGGTTGAGAGTTCAGATGTAAATAAGGATAATCTTAAGAATGCAGCAAGCAATGATGATAACATTGAACAATCTTCCCCATATATCAATATTACTCCTCCTGATCATCTGATCTTACCTCCTCCTTGTAATTCAAAGGATAATATAGTGGAACAGGTTTTATCAAATAAAAAAGGAAAAAGAGGTAAAAAGAAAGTCTCATTCAATGAATTAACTGAAGATCTCAACAATGGGAGCAACTACAAAATTGATGAAATACAACCAAGAAATAATAATGAGTCTGTAATATCATTTAAGGAATCTTCCTCTCATTCAAGTGGTAGTAGGCATACAAGGAAGCACCCTACATATCTCATATCCCCCAAACTATTATGATGTTGAACAATAATATAGCATATTGGAATATCAGAGGAGGACATTTACCATCTAAGCAATCTGAAGTGAAAAAACTGATTAAAGACCAAAAAATTCAACTTATTTCTATCAGTGAAACAAAGTTAAATAAATAAAAGGCTGGATTAGCTTGTAAATATATTGCTCCTGATTGGGCATTTGAGGACAACTTGCAAAGTGCCCCATATGGAAGAATTTTGGTTTTATGGAATTCAGATGTTTTCAAATTGACAAAGTTGCAGGAGGATGATCAAATAATTCATTTCAGTGCTATAGCAATACCCTCAAACACTTCATTTTTGATTTCCTTTGTTTATGCTCAAAATAGCCTTGATAAAAGACTCTCTTTTCTCTCTAATCTCACTTCTTTTGCTCATCCAAATTTACCTTGGCTAATTCTTGGAGACTTTAACTGTATGTACTCCATTGATCATAAAATTGGAGGAAACCCTCTCTCTTTGAATGATATTTCTCCTTTAAAGCAAGCCCTTTTCAAATCATCTCTTAGTCATATCACATCTATTGGAGCTGTATTTACGTGGAATAATAAAAGTAAAAATGGTCCTAGAACTTTCTGCAAACTTGATCATGTTTTTCATAATATTCATTCTATAAACTTATGGCCTAATCTTCTTTGCAAATTCTTAAATCCCTCTATATCTGATCATTCACCTATTATTTTATCTTGGGGAGAAAATGCAATAAGGAGGAATCCATCTTTTAAATTTTATAAATCTTGGACTAATCATAAAAATTTCCTTAGCATTGTTATGCAGGTTTGGCAGGAATTTTTTTTGGAAATCCTCTATATATTCTAAAGACAAAGCTTCAAAAGTTGAAGGCAAAGCTTAAAATCTGGGCAAAAGAAATTTTTGGAAAGGGATTTAAAGTCTCTGATGGAATAAGAGAGAAATTATTTTATATTCAGCAACAACTATATAATGATCCAATGAGTTCATTATTGGCTGGTCAAGAAGCAGATTTATCAAAAGATTTACATGAGGCATTGGAGTTTGAAGCATTGATGAGAAAAGAGGTACTGCATGATATTATTGATAAGCAAGGTGATAGGAATACAAGATATTATCATAACTCAATTAAAATCAAACTGGGCAAAGAAAGAATTTTGAGTATATCTGATATGAATGGAGTAATACAAGATAATGATGATTCCATCACAAAGGCTTTTATTGATTAATTTTCTGCTATACTTGCTAATCCAACTCCACTGATTCCAAATCTATCCCCTCTCTTTAAAATGCAAGTACCCTTCCTGAACAAAAAACAAGCAAGTGAATTGATAAGAGAAGTTTTACCTGAGGAGATTAAAAGGGCAGTGTTCTCATTAAAATCTAATAGTAGTGGTGGCCCTGATGGTTTCAATGCTTTTTTCTATCAGCACACATGGAAAATAATTAAGCATGATGTTAACAAAGCAATACAATATTTCTTTTGTCATAACAAATTGCCAACTGGTGTAAATGCAACTGATATAGCTCTTGTACCAAAATGTTCAAATACAAGCAGTGTTTCTGATTTTTGACCTATTTCATGTTGCAATGTGCTTTATAAAATCATATCCAAGATAATAGCAAATAGACTCCAGAGTGTCTTGCCTTCAATTATATCCGGTAATCAAGTTGCTTTCATGCGTCATAGAAATATCAGTGATAATATATTGCTAACTCAAGAGCTTTTAAGAAGATATGGAACTGGGAGTATTTCTCCTAGATGTTTGTTGAAACTTGATATACAGAAAGCCTTTGATTCTATTTCATGCTGTTCTATTATAGCAATCCTTTCAAGAATGAATTTCCCAAAACCAATGCTAGCTTGGATATATACTTGTATTTCAACTTGTCATTTTTCCATACTAAGGAATGTATGTTCTAAAGGATTCTTCAAAGGAACTCAAGGGGTTCGTCAAGGTGATCCAATACTGCATACCTATTCATTATTGTAATGGAAGTTCTAAATTCTTTGATTATTGAACAAGTGAAATTTAAGAAGTTAGAGCTGCATCCAAAATGCAAGGATCCTCTCATTACTCATCTGCTTTTTGCTAATGATCTAGTCATCTTTACCAAACCATCTATTTCAAATGTTACTGCTATTCTTGAGGTACTGGTTCAATTCTTTGCAATTAGAGGGTTGAAGATAAATTTTAACAAATCTCATATCTTAGTTGCTGGGCTTAGTGAGAGTATGAAGGCTGATATTATTACACACTCTGGTCTTAAAGAGATGCAACACAATGCCAAATACCTTGATCTACCTCTAATTTCCACCAGAATCACCAAAATTGACTATTTGCCACTTTATGAAAAAATTACTGACAAACTATCCATATGGCATAACACAAAATTATCTCAAGTTGGAAGATTAGTTATTATATAAAGTATTGCATCTGCCATGACAAACTATTGGATGAGGCATTTTATTCTTCCAAGCAAACTCATATCAATGATAAATAATGCATTGAACAGATTTTTATGGCATGGTGATCCATTTTCTAAAAAACTAATTCCAATATCATTTATGAAGATTCAATTGCCAAAATGGGGGTCTGGGAATAACTAATTTAAAGGTATGGAATATTGCAGCTTTCTCAATCTATTTTGACAAGATATTATCAAGAAAGGAAGATTTATGGACTCAGTGGATCTTAAAAAACCTTATTAAAGGAAAAGATTTTTGGTCGATGAGTATTCCAAATTTTTGCAGCTGGAGTTGGCGTAATATTCTAAAATTAAGATCTACTTTTTTGCCAATCATTCATTGCAATCCTTCAGAGGATAATGAACTTCATTTCTGGTCTTCACCATGGGCTAAACCTGGGTTGATTATATAGGATATCCTTCCATATTCTTTAATAATGCAGTCTGGTATTCCTATTAATGCTAAAGTATCATCCTATATATCTGATGGATCAATTGTATTACCTTATTGTAGTTCTAACCAAGTCCGGATTTTATGGCAACATATATCATCTCTGCCTCTCCCCTCTTCAAACCTTAAAGTCCTCTGGTCAAATAGAGGAAAGAAGCATGCAGTTTCTTTAGTCTATAAAACTCTATTAAATAATGCTAGATCAGAGAAGTTTCCATGGGCTACGAGAATTTGGATGGAAAAATCCCCTGCAAAAGAAATTTTTTTGTTATGGAAAGTCATGGAAAATGCTCTTAATACTAAATAGAAATTAACAAGTATGGGTATTATTAGCAATGAAGATTGTGTTTTCTATCAAAAACATCCTGAAGCTAATTCTCATTTATTCTTTGAGTGCTACTACACTTTTGGAATCCGGTGCAGGCTACTGTCAAATGGAAATTTTCATAAACCGGTTAAAAGCTCGAAAATTGAATGGTTTAATATATTCAAGGCAACAATGTGGAAATCCCCGAAGACAGATATTCTTATGATTATGTTAAAGACATTTATATATGAAATTTGGAAGGAAAGAAATAGGAGAATTTTTGAGATGAAAATGGAGACTGCAGCTACTCTTTATAGCATTATTGACAAGAGAATTCGAAAAGGCTAGTAAGGCTGAAGTGAATTATTAGATGTTAGAGCTTTCAGTTTTATGTCTTGTTTTGAAATGTTGTATTGTGATATGAAATTGAGGCTGTATCTTGCATGTAAACATTTTTAAGTAAGAAATATATTGGGCAGGGCTCCCTTAGCCCATTGCTTTTCAAAAAAAATATGAAAAGAAACAACCCAAATACCTGAGGCAAAAACAAATTTTAAATTCAGTTATATTTTTGCAATTTAAATTTGTTTCTTTTCCAATTTACTGCACTATTGGTTTAACAGGTATAACAGATGGCTAGATAAAAGATGGTGCTAGTCAAGATAAAATGTATGAGTGTTGAGTGAATATATTGTGAGGTGAAATTATAAAGTGAAAACGGTTTTGTAATTGAAAATGTAGTGAGAGCTCAAATTTGAGCTATTCGAATTTGTAAAAAAATATTTGTTTCAATAAATTATTTGTTTCAATATAAATTCTGAGTTATTTATTTTATTCAACAAATATTTATTTGATTATGTGAAAAATAAAATAGTACAACAACAAAAACATTTAAAAGAATATATATATATATATTTATTATCATCAAATAAAAATCATAGGCTATTGTATTCTACACTAAAAACCTAAACCCTCAGCCTACTCAAATCAAATTTTAAGTAACCTAGAGTTTAAGGGGAAGCAAAAACTTCGAGTCAGACATAAAGCACGGTATGAATAATGTCTATTGCATATCTGTTTACTAATATGTAGTGAGACCATGCCGCCTAGTGGAACGGGTTTCCCCTCACTAATATCTCTTTTCAAAACATATATTTTACATATCCTTTGCTGTAACCAAACTGGTTAATTAACTGATTATAATATAATATAGCAAAATCGATTATGCTAAAAGAGGAAATAAATGGACTATTTGTCCTAAATCTGAGCTAACTACTCTCTACTGGACTAACTGTCCTAAATCAGATTATACCAAAATAGCAATATCCTCTATGCTAAATATGGACTATCTATCCATGTAATAGGTAAAAAGGGTGGACTAACTATCCTTAAGAAGTAGCAAGGTTCGTTATGCTAACAAAAGAACTAACTATTCATATCTCTGGACCAACTATCCTCTGGGCTGACAGTCCTTAAAATGGACTAGCTATCCAATTTAAATGAGCTGATCGCTCGAATTTTCTTAGGGTTAACTACCCTTTAATTTTTCCTTAAAAACCTTTTCAAAATGATTTAGTCTGTCAGATCATATATATACACAAGGAAAAACAATCTTTAGCCTTACTCTAAGCTGTTTTTGCCATGTTATATATACTTTACTCAAAATAATGTTGATGATGTTCAACAAGGATTAAAAAAATTAAAGTCCTTTATAACTTAAACATTTAGGCTATCTGCCTAGTCATTATATTCGAATCCTTGGTCTAAAACATTTAAACAACCTTTCGAAATCATTGAAGGTAACACCTTCAAAAATATTAACAAAACCCTTCGAAATCATTAAAGGTAACTCCTTTAACACCAATACAATCCTTCTTTTTATAAAATTTAAAACATATGATGTCCACTCAAATTTAAAACATATCATTAAAGGCATTATCTCGTTACACTCATTTTGGAATCACCCTTAGAGTTAATGACGATAACCCTTGCACTCTGAATCTTCATCTTCACTTGAGATTCACGAACTATCGTTAATTTGGATCGATGTTGTTTTCGGATATCCAAATCTGGAAACCCGATCCCGGTCTCATCGAAATCCAAAACGTATCTTTTAAGGTCCAAGTTGTTTAAAGTTTTAAACAATTCAATTCAATTCAATACTTGAATTCACACAACATAAATACTGATAAATATCACACATTTATCAAATGATATATCAAATATCATATCACAAAATATCACAAAATATCATGTAATAGATATCAACCAATTCAGATATTCTACTCAAACAATCGTCCATAAGCAACCATTATTAATCTCTATTATAATTAATTTAATTAATTTAAATTAAATCAATTACTTAAGAATTAATCACCTAACTTAGCTTAATCAACCATTAATTAATTACAACCCTTTAATTAATTAACCATCCTTTAAATATCCATCTTAATTAATCACCTTGATTAATTATTCTACAATTACATAAAGTAATTATCCTTCAATTAATTTCACAAATTAATTATCCTTTACAATTTACAGTAATTAATCTTTAATTACACTCATTAATTAATATTTAATTACATCAATTAATGATCCTTAATTAATTATTCCCTTAATTAATTAATTATAATTAATTACATTGATCCTTAATTAATCACATTAATTAATTATACTAATTAATTATATCCATTAATCAATCTCAATTAATCTTAAACATTAATTACCCTTCTGTAATTACTTACTTAATTAACTTGATTAATCTCAAATTATTAAAACCACAGATATCTTATGATAAAACTTCATCTTAATTATACCTTAATTATTATTTAAAAACATTTTATTTAAAAATAACTTTACTTAATTAATTCATTAATTAAGTTTAAAATACTTATTCAACTTGATAAATTAAAAGTTTCAAACACAACTTACTTTTAAATGCTTTAAAAATATTATCAAGTGGTACTTTAAAATCTAGTTTCAATTTAAATTAATAATCTTGCTTTTATAAAAACTTTAAAATTTCATTTTACTTAAATTTTAAAATAACTTTAACTTTATTTAACAAAATATAAATTAAACAAAGTTTTTCAAAACTTTTTAAACAAAGTTAAAGAAACAAATATTATATAAGTATTTATAAAAGAAAGTTTAAACTAATTTTATTTTAAAAATTCAAAAACCAAGTTTTATAACCCCTTTTAAAACTTGCTTAACATTTGCTTCGGGACAAACCCGAAGATCACTCGGGTTTAACCCTGAGTCCCTTTACATTTCGAATCTTAGTTTAGTTTTAAAGTTTTAAAAAATTTAAACCTGTAACACTAAAAAGTGTTAACAAGCTGAACTACCCAAACTTACTCGACACAAATGCACGAATCCTCCTTCGAGTCATACTTCCACAGCATTCCACTGACATGCAAGACCACCGTACACGTGCACCAACGCCGGCACCTCCTTCGACCATTGATGAACCTTCCTGCATATCCAACCTCATCGTAGCAACCCATCCCAATCACCCAAATGTAAGCATGAGCTTCAAAACAGAATCGAGCAGTGCAGATGGAAACGGGAAATCAACATCACCAGAAAACACCTCGAACCACGACGCCGTTCACCAGAACCCACTGCGATTTCGGCCACATCTCCGTGCATCATCCACGCAACCACCTCCCAAAATCCATGCGACTCGATGCTTTAGAAACGACGTAGTACCACTTTTGCAGGCTCGACAATAACCAGGGTTAAAACCAAAAACATCACACCACCGTCGACGCATTTCATAATCGCCACCTCCACCATTTTTCCCAACATCCATGATCCTCAAACTAGCTTTAGACAAAACTCCGAGTCCTCCCTACCCCTCTATCGCCAGAGGTTGCCTCAAATAAGATTTCTAGTTAAACCCAAAATGCAACCCCAATGCATTATTAAAAAAATTGATTTTAGTTTTAAAAATCATAACTTCCAAAATAGATTTAAGTTATAATCTGGAAACAATAAATATTAATGTTTGAATTTTAACATATTTTAAACTTTGACTGCAATTCCAAATTTTTTTCCAGAGACTTTGCTTTGTTTAACTTTGAAATATTTTTAAAAGTTGAATCTTGTTAAAACTAACATCTTTTGCTTAGATTCTATTGTCTGAAATGAATTCGAGAATTGGGAAATGATTTTTGAACAAATCAAAACCTGTAAGTCTGGAAAAAGATTTCCTATGTCTGATTTTCAGACAAGCACATCAACTACATACATATAAACATGATTTAGAATCCTAAAACCATCATGCAAACCCATTTTCAAACATAGATCACAAGTTTTACTTCAACCATTTAACATATGCATCAAATCTGAATGTGATTCATTTTACAGATTTAAAAGCAGAGGCTTAAAAAAAGAACAGAGATGCTTTTAAATCAACATATAAACACACCCTATAAACACACAGAAGCACACATATATACATTCAGCAGATCCATCATCAATCACAGTAATTCATATGCAACTCCTATTTGTTACTTAAGTTTTAGTTCAAAAGTTTACTCACCTTTTAACCAAAATGCAGAGATGATTTAAAACTGAGATGAAGCTTTGAAAACTTTGAATGCTTTGAAAAACTGGGTTGAAGCCTTGAATTACTAAAATGCTGATGCAGGTTGAAGCTAAATTCTACTGATAGCTTGAAAATCCAGGTTGCATTATCAATTTGAAACTTGTAAGCTTTGATTCATTTGCTTTTAAAATGGGTTTCAGGCTTGCTTTTGAAAATTTGTAGACAGGTTTTGGTTTTTGAAATGAAAAGTGAATTGATTACAGGGATTGTGTTTAAACTTGAAGAAGGTTTGCAGGGAAATGAATTTTTCTAGTTTTGTAGAGTAGAACAGGTTAAATTACAGGGAGTTTCTTTTCTGGTTTGAGAAAAAAAATTGCTACAGGATTTTGCATTTGATCTAAGAAATGAAGTACATGTTTGTTTGAGATGAGAAATGAATTACAGGGAGGTGACTCTTTTCAAGTTTGTAGAATATAGATCAGGTTGAAGTTTCTCTTGATTTTTGAAATTGAGAAGAGAAAATGAAGTAAGAAATGAAGATGTATACTTATATAATCTAATTTATGAATTTATTAAATTCTAGAAAATGAAAACACAATATGACACTTGTCCTATACCATACTTAACTATCTAACACATGTTACTAAGTGAATTTATATGTGCTAACACTTGTATTTTTTTAAATTGATTTAAAAAGCTTTTATATAAATATCTTAATTAATTAGTATATTTCTTAATTACTAAATGCCTTTTTCTAAATTTATAAAAATAAAACCTTTGAAAGAAAATTAAATAAAAACCCATCATATTTCAAATAAAATCATATATAGTATTTTTAATCCATTTATAATGTAAATATAAAACTTTTGTATTTATTTACTATTTAAATAAATACTTTCTAAATTTTTATAAATAAATTCCTTAAGGAAAAACAATATAAAACAAATTATATTCTAATGAAAACTTTATTCATAAATTTTTATATCTAAACTACTTCAAAATAATTATTCTTTTAAATTCAAATTTAAATCCAAATATTAAATTCAAATTCCAATTTTAAAATCCAATTTGAAATTATCTTAAACATATATATATATATATATATATTTATTTAAACTAACACATTATTAAATTTGAAAATAATAATTCTATTTTTAAAATTAACTTAAATAAATATACATACGTATACATTTAAACAATACCTATTAAATTAGAAAATAATAAGTTTATTTAAAATCTATTTATAAAACAACCAAATTAAATTTGTAAAAATAATTATTCCATTTAAAACTCTATTTATAAATATCATTAAAATCATCACATTATTATTATTATTTAAAACAACAATTTACAAACTTTAATTAATTAAATCAAGGAGATTATCATATTTAAATTGCTTAAAATTCCGGGATGTCACATTCCTCCCCCTTAAAAGAATTTCGTCCCCAAAATTCAAACAAAAGATAATCCGAAAGTTTTATTATATTTCAAACAATTCCAAACATACTTATCAACCATACACTATCAATCAAACAACCATTCATCCAAACAAACAATTTCATCCAATCAAACAATTTATCTTTCCGGACACAAATCCGGATAAGCTTCCTAAAACTATCTAGAGTTTTCCAGTTACAGATACTGGAATACTCACTCTACTAAATCCAAACTAGCTACACAACTAAGCTATAGAGCTCCTACTCATCTAGATCTGCAATCTACACAAGAGATCTGACCACAGTCAAGACCGACTCAACAACCAAATCCTCCCAACAGCTGGTTCTAAACCAAAGATGGACCAAACACGAACTTCCTCAGAGATACGTGAAACACAACGAATCCCAGTCTCCAAACTGGCAATTCAACTCCTGAAGATCAAATCATTAATCTTAATCAGGACATAGAAAGATCCAATACATCTCAAAGCTAGCCTTCCAATCTTGTCCAATCCTATTGCTCCCCTTACCAGAGAAAAATCTTATCCAGAATTCAAATCTCCAGCTTCGAATTCCAAATTCCAACGTCTCTTAACCACAAAGATCTTCTGACGATCCTAGGCTGCCTACATCCTTCCTTGATCAGCTCAACCTTCGCTGATGCTTCCAGAAACAACTGGACCAAAACAATCCAACAAAATGATCCTCACAAGATCTACCCAAATCAAGAACACAAACTCCACTTCATAATCAACAGTAGACTTCACACTCACTTCTCCTATCTGGAAAAGACAAAATAGGTGCACTCGCCAATCTAGCCTCAAATCCAGATAAACTCCCTGTAGAAACTCTCTAATCCAAACACTGCAACTTTCGGTTGCTTCCACTCTAGACTAGCTGCCACCATGCTTCCGCTGCACAACTCTGATCTGGAGCAGATAAGAATGCCGATGTAACGACCTGCCCTTCTATACACAGAAAGACGCATCATCTTTAAGAAAGAAAGGGATAGAAAAGAGAAAAGATAGAGAAGAAAGAACTACACAACATCAGAATCTTACAGCGGAACGAATAAATTATATTAATCACATAAGATATTACATAGTATACAACATCAATCAGAGTTACACAGATTATACATCACATACTAGACAGTTATAAACACCTGTCTAGTTATTACAACTCGATACAACTCAAATACAACACAGCGGAAATACACATAAACACTAACACAGCGGAACCAATATATATCTATACGCTGAAGCCTCCTGCTCCATTGCTCCTCCAGAATTCGTCAAAGCTAACCTGAATCCCTTGGCTACTCGTAAAAATTTGAGTACCCGAGAGTTTAAGAAAAAAACAGAAATAAACTCCGGGTCAGACATGGGTCTGGTATGAGTAAACGGTTAAAGTTGCTTAACTTTAAAAAGCCTTTGAAAACAAAGGGTATCACGTAAGACTTCCCACACATAAACATGGGTAAGTTTTTACCTTACGCTAACCAAACATTTGATAGGAAATTCAGTGATATTATAAAAGGTCTAGGGTTTTCAAGTAAATAAGAAATAGCTGAAATTGTTACATGATTAAATTCCAGCATACTAGCCAACAAGTGGGTAATACAATCAAATCTGAGGGCACTTATTGGAGATTGGATTTCATACAATGGCAGGGCTACTGGGGTACCGCCCGTCACAGTACCTGGCCTAGATCAGCGTACCGAGGACCCACCCTAAGTCCCCTGCAACACAAGGCCGGAACCATCCCTTACTGGATAATTTCGAATAAAATCACCCCACGGTTGTGATCAGTAACTGCACCACTAAGCCGAAATAAAAAGGGACATCTAGACAGGGATGACCTTATTCTCAAGTGGGTGCGACCCACGAAGCCTTACTGCACCTCCCCTGTTTTAGCCATTCCCGGTTGATGAGGCTTGAGGCTACGATTACCTTTAGAGAACACATCTCTTAGAATGCTCACCGTACACCTGACGATGTTCTGAAAGCATTCAATCCATACAAGTTCGTTCCGGGTTCGAACGAAACCGAAGGCATTATCTCGTTACACTCATTTTGGAATCATCCTCAGAGTTAACGACAATAACCCTTGCACTCTGAATCTTCATCTTCACTTGAGATTCATGACCTATCGTTAATTTGGATCGATGTGGTTTTCGGATATCCAAATCTGGAAACCCGATCCCGGTCTCATCTAAATAAAAATCGCCATCTTTTAGGTCCAAGTTGTTTTAAAGTTAAAACAATTCAATTTTATTATCTATATACACAGAGATAGACAATTCATATCATCACAATAGATAATTCACATTATCATTATATTCAACCAAAACATCCATATCACACAACATTACTTATCTCATATCTGAGATCTCAAACCATTCAAGACAATCAATATCATTCAATATCCATAAGCAATGATTTATTAATCACCTTCTGTAATTAATTTAAAGTGAATTAAATTAATTACTTCCATTTCTAATTAATTTAAATAAATTAAATTAATTACTTTCATCACATAAATCTTGCTCACTTAATCATTTATAAATTACAAATCAATTTATTGATCATCCTTTAATTATCCATCTTAATTAATCATCCTGATTAGTTATTCTTAATTACCTTAAGTAATTAGACTTTAATTAATTTCACAAATTAATTATTTTTAACCATTCACAAAAATTAACCATTAATTTCTTCATTAATAAATGATCCTTAATTAATTAACTATAATTAATTAATTAACTATAATTAATTACATTAATCCTTAATTAATTACATTAACTTAAATTAATCACTTTCATTAATCAACCTTAATCATAAATAGAAATTACCATCCTGTAATTACTTACCTTAATTAATTAACTTCTTAATTAATTATATAACTTTTGATTTATTACATTAAGTAATAAATCTTTAATTACTTCTACTAAGTAATTATACTTTAATTTACTTCCCATTAAGTAATCCCCTTTAATTAATTACATCCAGTAATTATTCATTAATTACCTTGCTAAGTAATTATACTTATCAATCTTATTAAGTATTCATACTTAATTTCTTATCAACTGATTATCTTTAGTTATTCAACCAATTAATTATCTTAAATTAATCACATTCATTTGATTAATTACAATTGTGTAATTCATCCCTTAATTACCTTTAAAACAAATTGATTAATCTTAACTATAGATTAATTATCCTTTAATTATTAATTAATAAATCTTAATTATCAATTAATAAAACTTAATAACAAATTAATTACTTCTTAATTACCAGTTAATCAACCTCTACTTAACATTTTATTAACCCTTAATTAATCTTTAATTATCTCTTAATTATTAGTTAATAAAACTTAATTATTTATTTAATCAATCATTATCATTAGTAAATTAATTAATTATTCTTAAATTAATTACTTAATTAACCTTTATCCTTAATTAATTAAATTAATTAATTATACTTAATTTCCCTAATTAACTTAACTAATTCCAAGAAATTAAATCTTCTTTAACTTAAGATAAACATTATCTTATAAATACCTTAATCACCATTTGCATTTTAAAAACCCTTTATCTTTATAATTAACTTTACTTAACAAAATTTAGATTAAATAAATTTTAACACTTCTTAACAAATGTTAAGGAACAATTTGATATTTATAAAGTAATGTTATAAAGAAAGTTTTAACCAATTTGTTTTTAAATTTCAAAAATCTTATTTTAAAACTTTTATAAAAACTGGATTTTCCCCTACTTCGGGTCGAACCCGAAGGTCACTCGGGTCAAGCCCCGAGTTTCCCTACTTCTTCCCCCTTTTTACAAAAACTTAGATTAAATTTAAATGTTGAAAAACTGTAGGCTTCACCCACCAAACACTCGAGTATAAACTCGAGTCTAATACCCCAAAACTCGATCCTTACTTCGAGTCGACCCCGCCAGATTCTCAAGCAAACACATGAGAAGGTTCGTCTTCCCCAAAGCCCCAACCCAGATACGAAAATGTACACGTGCACGTGCACGGTGTCTCGCCGCCGCTCCGACGAACTCCACTAATATCAGCAAGTCGCGAATCACTCCTACAACTAACCCAGACCACCCAAACATGACCACAGTCCCACGACCAAAATCTAGCAATGCAGTCGAACCTAGAAACTAACCCATCGCCAGAAAAACTCTTCGTCCAAGCTTTTTCGATCGCCTGCGCCTTCGAAACTCCGGCCACACCCTACCGACCTTCCACGCCACCATTCCCCAGAGTTTCGAGCAACTCGAATCACCAGAGGCTCCACGGTGGTCCTACTTCCGACCTCATCAAAAAACTAGGTTTAGAAACTAGATCCCTTCGCCGATGACACCCCGGTGAACTATTCACCTCCACGCCATTTTTCCTAGCCTCGTTCATCACTAAACTTCATCCAGGCGAAACCCCAAGCTCCAGATCGTCACCGATCTCCGATGATTGACCAAAACCCAAAATTGATCAACACAGCTTATCTCATTGATTACTTATCTAAAAATCATGATTTTTGTCTTAAAAATCCTAACTTTTAAAATGGATTCAAGTTATCATCTTAAAATAGTAAATTAAGATGATTGATTTTTTACATGTTATAAGGTTTTTACTGTAAATCTTAAGTTCCAGATTTCCATATATAACAAACATGTTTAAAAATATTTTTAGATTCAAGTTTATGATTTAACACTGAATGTGTTTAAATACTACGGCCTAACAGAGATCAGGGAAAGAGATTTGGAATTTAGATCTAAATTTTAAAATCTGAACTAAGAACAGAGGTAATAAAAACAACAGACATGCACAGTTCAAACATAACAAACATATAGCACATTTATATCTACATATACACAGAATCCTATACTTATATATACACATGCAAGATATCATCATCACAAAGATTTCACAAGCAACAATCATTAACTTATTTAGATTTTAAATAGAAATGTTTACTCACCTGATTTTAAGATAGAAAGCTTGCTTTTTGAAAATGGGAAGGCTTGCAAAACTGAAATTTGAAAACTTGAAAAGCTTTGAACATTTGAAACTTCAAAAACTGAAAATATTTGCATTGCTTGATTTCCATAAAACCAAAGAAGCTTTGAAACTGGAATGGACTTCAGATTTTTTTTTGAAAGATGCTTTGATTTTCTTAGTTGATTTCAGGTTTGCATTTGAGAATATCCTTTGCTCAGGCTTTTGAAAAATGATTACAGGGTTTGTTTTCTGGTTTACATTGTTTGAATGAACGAAAATGAAAAGGAAACTTGATATTTAATAAACAAGTATGCAGAGGCTAAGTTGCTGGTACAAGATTTTTTATTTGCTTCGGTCAGAGATTTCCTTCATAGGGTGGCTGAAATGATACCATTGTACAAGCATTTATTAACTATGTCATACTCATCCCCTTCATTTCAATTCGTATGTACTTATGTTTTCTTTTTGCCTTGCATATCTAGATATTGCTATAGTATAAATTATTAGCCTGATTGCTTCTACCTATGCTTCTATAAAGTTAGAATTATCTTATGCTTCTATAAGTTGTTATATTTATTTTTATTATGTTAGCTTGTATTTATTCCTATTTTTACATGACCATTTATTTATTTGAGATATTTTATTTCTATTTTTAAACTTAATGTGTTTAACTAATGTATATTTTTCTAATTTAAACTTAATTTACCAAACACTTTATTTATATTTATTTATTTATTTTATTTTATTTTTACTTATGTTAAATATCAAAGTTTCTTATGTTTATAAGTTTATATATATATACCATATATTTGTTTTATATTTATATTTAATACTGACAAGATTTATTTCAATTTAAACATTATTAGCAAAATTACATCAAATATATATATATATAGATCAAAAGTGAAAAAGTAGAGCTTTTCTTTAAATATTTTTGAAAGACTTTATTTTAAATTTTTAGATCATAGCTTCCTTCTAAAATACTCACATATATATACACACTTATTAAATTTGAAAATAATAAGTATATTAAAAATCTATTTTTAAAATAGCACAATTTAAATAATTATTCTTATTTAAAATCAATCTATAATCATAATTTAAAACATCACATTACTAATTTATTGGTTATTTATATTTGAAAATAACAATTTTATCAATTTTAAATAATTTAATTAAGAGATTATCACATTTTAAATTCCTCGACATTCCGGGATATCACATTCCTTCCCCCTTAAAAGAATTTCGTCCTCGAAATTTAAAACAAAAGATAATCCAAAGTTTTATTTTTAACCAATTCAAGCATACAAATCAGCCATACACAACCAAACAAACAATTTCAATCAACAAACAACACTAGCTATTCGGACACAAATCCGGATAAGCTTCCTAAAAAATTCCCGAGTTTCCCAGGTACAGATACTGGAATACTCACTCTACTGAATCCAAACTAGCTATACTACTAAGCTACTGAGCTCCTACTCATCTAGATCTACAATCTATACAAGAGATCTGACCATACTCAAGATCTGATCAACAACCAAACCCTTCTGAACTACTGGTTCCAAAACCAATGATGGATCTTACACGTATTCCCTCAGAGATACGTGAAATACATTGAATCCCAGTCTTCCAAATTGGCAATTCACTCCTGAAGACCAAACACTTATCCTGACAAAGAATACAGAAAGATCCAATATACTTCGGAGCTAACCTCACAGTCTTACCCAATCTTATTGCTCCCTTTACCAGAGAAAATCTCAACAACAACGAAGTCTCCAACTTCGAATTCCAAATTCTTCCGTCTCTTACCCACAAAACTCCTTTGACGATCCTGGACTGCCTACATCCTTTCTTGACCAGCTCAATCTTCGCTGATGCTCTTAGAAACAAACCGAACCAAAAACAATCCAACAAAATGAACTTTCCAAGATCAACCAAAC
The DNA here is from genome assembly GCA_030737815.1 of Allium fistulosum. Taxonomy (NCBI): domain Eukaryota; kingdom Viridiplantae; phylum Streptophyta; class Magnoliopsida; order Asparagales; family Amaryllidaceae; genus Allium; species Allium fistulosum. The sequence goes on along the minus strand of CM060907.1, from coordinate 1,033,861,859 downwards.
TCAGAACACAAACTATATCCCAAAATCAGAAGACAGATCTCACTTCTCACATCCGGAAGAGATAAAATAGATGCACTCCAATCTGGCCTCAGATCCTGAAAATTTTCTTGTAGAAATTCTCTAATCCCAAAACACTGCAACTTTCGATTGCTTCCACTCTAGAACAGCTGCCACCATGCTTCCGCTGCACTACTCTGATCTGAAGTAGATGAGAATGTCGTTGAATTCGAACAAAAATCTTAACCAACACCTCCTGGACACACAATTCAACAGATCCACCACAATCGAAAACGAACTGCTCAAAGAAACAGATGAGTCCTCAGTCAAGGGTACTGTCTTCAGCTACCCTTAGCTAGAAGAAACTCGAAACTAGATACAGAAGAGAAAACACAAATGCTCCACCAAATCTCCTTAAGAAACCATCCATCTCCTTAGCTGAACCACCCGTACCACTTCTGGAATCCAGTCAATACCAAACTCAATCCCCAGATGCTGGCAAAACTCTGACTTCCTGAAGACATCCAGAAAAAATCTCTGAAAACCCAAGAGAACACTCAGACTATCGCAAGTCACTTTTGCGATCAATCCGGCCTATTTCCAGAGAAGAACTGCTCTCTCTTTGCAAATCAGAATAGCTTGTCCTTGACTAACCAATCCACCGAAGAAATGGATCCACTCTGCTGCTTCTGAAATTACCTCAAGAAAATCTGCCAAGCCAGAAGACTTCCTTGACGGCACATAGAACACTCCGAGCTACATTGCTGACCCAGATGCCCAAAGACTCCCTATCCAAAGCTCTTCGAGAACTCGGACCACAAACCAAACAAAAACATCCTGCTGAACACAGCCATAACACCGAAGCAGACACACTTCCTTTACTTGTTCCAAAGAGACATCTTCGGAGACATCCATAGTCACTGTGTCTCATCTCACAGCTACTACATCTTGAGGTATCAAGATATCATGACTTACTTTTGTCCAACCGACAGATCCAAACTCTCAAAAATCCGCTCACACGAGCGCGATCAAACTTGCACTTCAATGATGAACTCCGAATCCTTAACAGGTTTCCTTCAGAGATCAATAAAATCCTTACATCAAACAAAGCTCACTCGGGACGGTATTAGGTCTACAGTCTCGACATATACACTTCCAACCACAAACATTCAAACTCCAACCATTGGTAGTCGTTACACACACCTCTACCCCATCTACCTTTATAACTTACATTGGAAAACCCAAACAGGTAACCCAACAGATAGGTAGAAATATATATATATATATATATATAGATAAAAATTACAAGTACGCTCTCTCAAGAAAGATACCACTCCAGAGCTTAGTTATTCGCTCAACCTATGCTCTGATACCACTGTAATGACCCTCCCTTCTATACACAGAAAGACGCATAATCTTTAAGAAAGAAAGGGATAGAAAAGAGAAAAGATAGAGAAGAAAGAACTACACAACATCAGAATCTTACAGCGGAACGAATAAATTATATTAATCACATAAGATATTACATAGTATACAACATCAATCAGAGTTACACAGATTATACATCACATACTAGACAGTTATAAACACCTGTCTAGTTATTACAACTCGATACAACTCAAATACAACACAGCGGAAATACACATAAACACTAACACAGCGGAACCAATATATATATATATATATATATATATATATATATATATATATATACGCTGAAGCCTCCTGCTCCATTGCTCCTCTAGAATTCGTCAAAGCTAACCTGAATCCCTTGGCTACTCGTAAAAATTTGAGTACCTGAGAGTTTAAGAAAAAAACAGAAATAAACTCCGGGTCAGACATGGGTCTGGTATGAGTAAATAGTTAAAGCTGCTTAACTTTAAAAAGCCTTTGAAAACAAAGGGTATCACGTAAGACTTCCCACACATAAACATGGGTAAGTTTTTACCTTACGCTAACCAAACATTTGATAGGAAATTCAGTGATATTATAATAGGTCTAGGATTTTCAAGTAAATAAGAAATAGCTGAAATTGTTACATGATTAAATTCCAACATACTAGCCAAGAAGTGGGTAATACGATCATCACAATAGATAATTCACATTATCATTATATTCAACCAAAACATCCATATCACACAACATTACTTATCTCATATCTGAGATCTCAAACCATTCAAGACAATCAATATCATTCAATATCCATAAGCAATGATTTATTAATCACCTTCTGTAATTAATTTAAAGTGAATTAAATTAATTACTTCCATTTCTAATTAATTTAAATAAATTAAATTAATTACTTTCATCACATAAATCTTGCTTACTTAATCATCACATAAATCTTGCAGGCACACAGAACACTTCGAGCTGCAACGCTTCCACAGATGCCCAAAGACTTCCTTATCCAAAGCTCCCCGAGAAACTCGGGCCTCAAAGCCAAACACAAATACCTAGCTGAACTCAGCCTCATCACCGAAGCAGACATACTTCCTCAAACTCGTTCCAAAAGAAACATCTTCTGAAACATCCATAGTCACTGCATCTCTCCATGCAGCTACTTCTTCCTGAAGTTGCCAAAATACCATCACTCGCTTCTTCTTAACCAACAGATCCAAACTCTCGAAAATCCGCTCACACGAGCGCGATCAACTTTCACGCAAATGATGGACTCTGAACCTTAACAGGTTTTCTTCAGAGATTAGAGAAATCCTTACACCACTACAAAGCTTAGTCGAGACAGTATTAGGTCTACAGTCTCGACAAATACACTTCCAACCTCAACACTCAGACTTCCTATCATTGGTAGTAGTTGTGTTACACACACCACTACCCCATCTACCTTTTTAACTCATATTGGAAACCCGAACAGGTAACCCAACAAATAGGCAGAAATAGATATATAGTTATATATAAAAATTACAAATACGCTCTCTCAAGATAGACACCACTCCAGAGCTTAGGTATTCACTCAACCTAATGCTCTGATACCAAATGAAACGACCCGACTTATTCACCACGGAAAGTCGCATCATCTTAAAGAAAGAAAAGGGTAGAAAAGAGAAAAGATAGAGAAGAAGACAAAAACAACATCAAAATCTCAACAGCGAAACGAATAAATTATATTAATCACATAAATATTACATAGTATCATATACATCATAGTTCCACATCATATACATCACACACTAGATAGTTATAAACACCTGTCTAGTTATTACAACTCAATATACAATACAAACAACTACTCATAGATCAACACAGCGGAATCACTATCTATCTACTACGCTGAAGCCTCCTGCTCCATATCTCCACCAGAATTCATCAAAGCTAACCTGAATCCCTTGGCTACTCGTAAAAATTTGAGTACCCAAGAGTTTAATAAAACAGAAATAAACTCCGGGTCAGACATGGGTCCGGTGTGAGTAAACGGTTAAAGTTGCTTAACTTTAAAAACTTTTTTTAAAGAAAAAGTATCACGTAAGACTCCCCACACATAAACATGTGTAAGTTTTTACCTTACGCTAACCAAAACATTTGATAGGAAATTCTGTGATATTATAATAGGTTTAGGGTTTTCAAATAAAGTAGAAAATAGCCGAAATTGTTACATTTATTAAATTCCAGCATACATAGGTATACAATCAAATCCGAGGGCGCTTATTGGAGTTTGGGTTTCCATACAATGGTAGGGCTACTGGGGTACCGCTCGTCACAGTACATGGCCTAGATCAACGTACCGAGGATTACTCCCAATCCCCTACAACACAAGGTCGGAACCATCCCTTACTGGACAGTCCCGAACAAGACAACCCCGGCAGTTGGAGCTCAACAACTGCCCACACAGCCGAATAAAAAGGGACCTCTAGACAGGGGAAAATCTCGTCCTACTTGGGCATGACCCACTTAGCCTTGCTGCACCTCCCCTGTTTTAGCCATTCCCGGTTGATGAGGCTTGAGGCTACGATTACCTTTATAGAACACATCTATCTTAGAATGCTCATCACCCACCTGACGATGTTCTGAAAGCATTCAATCCATACAAGTTCGTTACGGGTTCGAACGAAACCAAAGGCATTATCTTGTTACACTCATTTTGGAATCACCCTCAGAGTTAACGATGATAACCCTTGCACTCTGAATCTTCATCTTCACTTGAGATTCATGACCTATCTTTAATTTGGATCGATGTGGTTTTCGGATATCCAAATCAGGAAACCTGATCTCGGTCTCATCGAAATCCAAAACGTATCTTTTAAGGTCCAAGTTGTTTAAAGTTTTAAACAATTCAATTCAATTCAATACTTGAATTCACACAGCATAAATACAGATAAATATCACACATTTATCAAATGATATATCAAATATCATATCACAGAACATCACAAAATATCATCCAATAGATATCAACCAATTCAGATATTCTACTCAAACAATCATCCATAAGCAACCATTATTAATCTCTATTATAATTAATTTAATTAACTTAAATTAAATCAATTACTTAAGAATTAATCACCTAACTTTGCTTAATCAACCATTAATTAATTACAACCCTTTAATTAATTAACCATCCTTTAAATATCCATCTTAATTAATCACCTTGATTAATTATTCTACAATTACATAAAGTAATTATCCTTCAATTAATTTCACAAATTAATTATTCTTTACCATTTACAGTAATTAATCTTTATTTACACTCATTTATTAATATTTAATTACATCAATTAATGATCCTTAATTAATTATTCCCATAATTAATTAATTATAATTAATTACATTGATCCTTAATTAATCACATTAATTAATTATATTAATTAATTATATCCATTAATCAATCTCAATTAATCTTAAACAGTAATTACCCTTCTACAATTACTTAATTAATTAACCCCTTAATTAATTATTAATCCTTTTTGATTAATTACACTAAGGAATTAATCCTTAATTACTTATACTAAGTAATTATCCTTTAATTACTTACCTATAAGTAATTCCCTTTAATTAATTACATCCTGTAATTATACATTAATTACTTCACTAAGTAATTAAACTCATTAAACTCATTTAGTATTTATACTTAATTAATTACCAAGAGATTATCTTTAATTAATTAACAAATTAATTTCAATTGGGTAATTCATCCCTTACTTACCCTCAACACAAATTAATTAATCTTAATCACAGATTAATTATTATTTAACCATTAATTAATAAACCTTAATTATTAATTAGTACAACTTAATTACAAATTAAGTATTCGTTAATTACCAGTTAATTAATCCTTAATTAATAGTTAATTAACCCTTAATTAATCTTTAATTATAGATTAATTATCTCTTAATTATTAATTAATAAAACTTAATTATTAATTAATAAAACTTAATTAAGTATTTCTTAATTACCATTAATCACCCTCAAATTACTTGATTAATTAATTTCTAATTATAAATTAATTAATATTTGATTACTTAATTAATATTCCTTAATTATAATTAATTAACCTTTAATTTATTAATTATAACCCTAAATTATTAATTAAATCCTTAATCATTAGTAAATTAAATTAATTAACCATTCTTAATTACTTAATTAACCCTTTATACTTAATTAATTAAGTAAGTAAATTACACTTAAATTTCTTAATTAACTTAATTAATCTCAAATTATTAAAACCACAATTATCTTAAGATAAAACTTCATCTTAATTATACCTTAATTATTATTTAAAAACATTTTATTTAAAAATAACTTTACTTAATTAATTCATTAATTAAGTTTAAAATACTTATTCAACTTGATAAATTAAAAGTTTCAAACACAACTTACTTTTAAATGCTTTAAAAATATTATCAAGTGGTACTTTAAAATCTAGTTTCAATTTAAATTAATAATCTTTCTTTTATAAAAACTTTAAAATTTCATTTTACTAAAAATTTAAAATAACTTTAACTTTATTTAACAAAATATAAATTAAAAAAAGTTTTTCAAAACTTTTTAAACAAAGTTAAAGAAACAAATATTATATAAGTATTTATAAAAGAAAGTTTAAACTAATTTTATTTTAAAAATTCAAAAACCAAGTTTTATAACCCCTTTTAAAACTTGCTTAACATTTGCTTCAGGACAAACCCGAAGATCACTCGGGTTCAACCCTGAGTCCCTTTACATTTCGAATCTTAGTTTAGTTTTAGTTTTAAAGTTTTAAAAAATTTAAACCTGTAACACTAAAAAGTGTTAACAAGCTAAACTACCCAAACTTACTCGACCCAAATGCACGAATCCTCCTTCGAGTCATACTTCCACGGCATTCCACTGACACGCAAGACCACCGTACACGTGCACCAACGCCGGCACCTCCTCTGACCATTGATGAACCTTCCTGCATATCCAACCTCATCGTAGCAATCCATCTCAATCACCAAAACGTAAGCATGAGCTTCAAAAAAGAATCGAGCAGTGCAGATGGAAATAGGAAATCAACATCACCAGAAAACACCTCGAAACCATGACGCCGTTCATCAGAACCCACTGCGATTCCGGCCACTTCTCCGTGCATCATCCACGCAACCACCTACCAAAATCCATGCGACTTGATGCTTTAAAAACGACGCAGTATTCACTTTTGCAGGCTCGACAATAACTAGGGTTAAAACCAAAAACATCACACCGCCGTCGCCGCAGTTCATAATCGCCACCTCCACCATTTTTCCTAACATCCATGATCCTCAAACTGGCTTTAGACAAAACCCCGAGTCCTCCCTACCCCTCTATCGCCAGAGGTTGCCTCAAATAAGATTTCCAGTTAAACCCAAAATGCAACCCCAATGCATTATTAAAAAAATTGATTTTAGTTTTAAAAAATCATAACTTCCTAAATAGATTCAAGTTATAATCTGGAAACAATAAATATTAATGTTTGAATTTTAACATATTTTAAACTTTGACTGCAATTCCAAAAAATTTCCAAAGACTTTGCTTTGTTTAACTTTGAACTATTTTTAAAATTTGAATCTTGATAAAACTAACATCTTTTTCTTAGATTCTAGTGTCTGAAATGAATTAGAGAATTGGGAAATGATTTTTGAACAAATCAAAACCTGTAAGTCTGGAAAAAAATTTCTTATGCCTGATTTTCAGACATGCACAACAACTACATACATATAAACATGATTTAGAATCCTAAAACCATCATGCAAACCCATTTTCAAACATAGATCACAAGTTTTACTTCAATCGTTTAACATATGCATCAAATCTGAAGGTGATTCATTTTATAGATTTAAAAGTTGAGGCTTAAAATAAGAACAAAGATGCTTTTAAATCAATAGATAAACACACCCTACAAACACACAGAAGCACACATATATACATTCATGCAGATCCATCATCAATCACAGTAATTCATATGCAAATCCTATTTGTTACTTTAGTTTTAGTTCAAAAGTTTACTCACCATTTAACCAAAATGCAGAAATGATTTAAAACTGAGATGAAGCTTTGAAAACTTTGAATGCTTTGAAAAACTGGGTTGAAGCCTTGAATTACTGAAATGCTGATGCAGGTTGAAGCTAAATTCTGCTGATAGCTTGAAAATCTAGGTTGCATTATCAATTTGAAACTTGCAAGCTTTGATTCATTTGCTTTTAAAATGGGTTTCAGGCTTGCTTTTGAATATTTGTAGACAAGTATTGGTTTTTGAGATGGAAAATGAATTGATTACAGGGATTGTGTTTAAACTTGAAGAAGGTTTACAGGGAAATGACTTTTTCTGGTTTTGTAGAGTAGAACAGGTTAAATTACAGGGAGTTTCTTTTCTGGTTTGAGAATAAAAATTGCTACAGGATTTTGCATTTGATCTAAGAAATGAAGTACAGGTTTGTTTGAGATGAGAAATGAATTACAGGGAGATGACTCTTTTCAGGTTTGTAGAATATAGATCAGGTTGAAGTTTCTCTTGAGTTTTGAAATTGAGAAGAGAAAAAGAAGTAAGAAATGAAGATGTATACTTATATAATCTAATTTATGAATTTATTAGATTTTAGAAAATGAAAACACAATATGACACTTGTCCTATACCATACTTAACTATCTAACACATGTTACTAAGTGAATTTATATGCTAACACTTGTATTTATTTATTTTTTTAAATTGATTTAAAAAGCTTTTATATAAATATCTTAATTAATTAGTATGTTTCTTAATTACTAAATGCCCTTTTCTAAATTTATAAAAATAAAACCTTTAAAAGAAAATTAAATAAAAACCCATCATATTTCAAATAAAATCATATATAGTATTTTTAATCCATTTATAATGTAAATATAAAACTTTTGTATTTATTTACTATTTAAATAAATACTTTCTAAATTTTTATAAATAAATTCCTTAAGGAAAAACAATATAAAACAAATTATATTCAAATGAAAACTTTATTCATAATTTTTTTATCTAAACTACTTCAAAATAATTATTCTTTTAAATTCAAATTTAAATCCAAATATTAAATTCAAATTCCAATTTTAAAATCCAATTCGAAATTAACTTAAATACACACACACACATATATATATATATTAATTTAAACTAACACATTATTAAATTTGAAAATAATAATTCTATTTTTAAAATTAACTTAAATAAATATACATACATATACATTTAAACAATACCTATTAAATTTGAAAATAATAAGTTTATTTAAAATCTATTTATAAAACAACCAAATTAAATTGGTAAAAATAATTATTCCATTTAAAAATCTATTTATAAATATCATTAAAATCATCACATTATTATTATTTAAAACAAAAATTTACAAACTTTGATTAAATAAATCAAGGAGATTATCATATTTAAATTGCTTAAAATTTCGGGATGTCACAACATCGACGATACATAACAGATGGGCTTGGTTTCTGTCAAAGTATTAAAAGTCCTTGTCACACCCGAATTTCAGCGTTCGAAAATCGACACCCGTACTTCACTTGTACTTGAATGCCGCAGTTTCAACCGTTGAAACCCGATTCGCGCCGGTGCTTATAACATATTTAGTATATCAACACAACGGAAGAAAATGAATAATATCATTGATACAACAATGAATACAATATCCGATACAATATGAACTCTAACAATAACAGAGATAAATATACAACAATGGAATAGGATAACAACAACAAGGATGGTCTAGACTTTAAGACCATCGACAGTGGAAAGATGAACATCAATAGAGTCTTTCAAGTGAGAAAGCGGTAATCCAACAAACTGAGTCTTCAATGCCAAAGCTCCAATGCTCCAAGACTAGAAAGACTCCAAACCAAAAAGCGAGAACCACCATCATCACTGAAGTGAAGCAACTCGATCCAAATGTGATTGCCAATATCCAGAGATTGAATGCCATCGAATCTACACCTACTATTCGACTATCTGAAAAATCTAACTCTAGACTGCCCGTGTGGTAAATTGTGGGCACCTAGAGTTTAGAAAGGGAACAATAAACTCCGGGTCAGTCATGGGACTGGTGTGAGCAAACGAAAACAGTTTTAAACGAAAACAAACAACAAAAGAATTTAAGATTGAAATCCACAATGCTTTTTGGAAAATGAAACTATCATAAGGCCTCCTGCCACACACACAATGTAAGCATACAATTGGAGGAGAGTTCTCCTTATGATAGTCAAACATGCTTGATACGCAAAATCCTTTTGATATTATTATTAGTGCATAGTGCAGAAAAATGTTTCGAAAGTATAATATTAATCTTAGCCAGTATAGACATTTCAAACTTTGCCTACTATAGCTACCATCTAAATAGTGGTGACCACCATAAGTAAATAGCAGGTTATACAACTAAAACCGTACAAGGCATGTATTGGAGATTGGATTTCCAATAAATGGTCAGGCTAAGGAACTTCCTTACCGAATGGAACGCCTCTGGAGGGACGCCTCCAAGAACCAAAACGGTTCCCTACCAACACAAGGCCGGGTTACCCTTGCCCAGAAGTAACACCTATAAGTATGCCACCCCCGGTCGTTACCGACTTTTATCTGAGGTGCTTATTAACCAACAACCAAAAAGAAACAAGTTTGCAGCAACCACATATGTAAATATCTGGGCTCCATACCATGATACCACATTTTATCCAGAAGGAAATGGACATACCCTAGTGGTGAGACCCCTAAAATCCTTGCCGCAACATTCTTGTTTCGACCATTTCCGGGTTGTGAGGTTCGACGAAGTCTCGTCCACAAAGCTTCGCTTTTCTCAAATGCCATGCTTCGATCAACAAATGATCAGCAACACTTCGTATGCCACATTACCAAATTGGGAATGATTGGCAGCACTTCGTATGCCACATTACCAAATTGGGAATGTATCACCAGTAACCACCAACTACATAACCTTTGAGCTCGTACGTCTCAGAGAAGGGTGTTAAGCTAAGAGAATAAATTCTCCACCACCAAACAGAAATGTATTTGATAGAAACCAGCTTTACATCTCAAGTTGTAATGTCAGACACACATCCATACAAGTCCGTTCCAGGATCGAATGGAACCGAAGGCACTTCAAAGAAGCCCTTGAAAATTCGGATATTCACTAATCACGTCCGGTCTCCCCATCACAAAGGATGATCAAATCTTTATACTGGGGATCAGCCGGTGCAGAGACATTCGACCAGTTATCCTTTCATTTTTGAAAATATTCGGTCTTCACCACCGGTCTTCAAATGCTATCCATAGCGTCGTATCATTATTCAGAATGGATTATATGACACAAAGTCCTCTCCCGCCTAAACCAAATAATGAGCGCAATATTTAAAAACATATGGATATTGGGATCTCAGTTAAGTCACAACTTATTACCCAAAACTTTTCTTCAGATGGTTTAAACAAATTACCATTTTCAAATCTTTAAACAAAAAAATTCACTTCACAAAGTTCATCAATCTTTCACAAAGATTAATTCATAGCTTTTCTAAACAATTTCCCTTTCAAATTGGATTAACTCATCCAATCTTTAAATCAAATATAGCTTTCAAAACCATTTTCAAAGATTCATAGCTTTCAAAAACAATTTTCATTTCAAATCTTTTATACAAAATATACACCTTTTAGATCCTCTTCAATTTCAGAACATAGTTCAACAATCTTTCACAAAGATTTATCCATAGCTTCCAAACAATTTCTATTTCAAACTTGAAATCTTTTTAACATAAAAGGGAAATCCTTTCTTTATATGAAAGCTATTATTATTTGAAAACAATCCCTTTCATTTCGGAAAAATCCGATTACATTTGCACAAATTAAAGCCCCTTAAGTATAAAACTTGGGTTAAATTCAAATTCCCAAAACAATACTTTTAAAATGGTTTTAAAACCCATATAAACACATTTATAACTTGTATAACCTCTTTAAACCATGATTTTCGATTTCAAATCTTGAAAAAAAAATCTATTTAAATTTCAAAACTTTATCAAGTTATTCAAAATATCTTTTATCTTCAAACTCTTTTTCAAAAGCTTTTCATATTTAACTCAATTCCATTTCCAAAACCATTTGGATTCAAAATTCAACTTTAAAACCATTTCATAAAACTCAAATATCTGTGACTTAACCAATTTCCTCGTGCAATCCATATTTGTGTGTGTATGGTGTAGTCCAAGGGTTTTACACGATAGTGCAATGTCAACAACCATTACAGATTTAATTATAGTAATATCAATAAGCGGTATAATCTATAACACTTATCGTTCATTCATAGATTCACAGATAATATACAAATGTATCACAGATAAATAAATAAATTAATACACAGCTCAATTCATAGAACAGAATATCACAGATCAGATAGGACAATCAATTCAAGCATCTCATACAATACAACCATTCACATGCAAACCCACATTCAATAATCTTTAACAAGCAGGATAAATTTAATCCTTAATTAACTCAATCAAACTTGTATTTAAATTAATTCCTTGTGAATTAATTTTCCAATCTTGATTATAACTTAATTTAAACTAGATTAATAAATTTACAATCCCGGTTAATTATCATTAATTAATTACAAACTATTTAATTAATTATCCTTCAATTATTTATTAATTAACCTTAAATAATAAATTAATTAACTTTTAACTATTAATATTTAATTAATAAATCAATTAATATTTAATAATTAACCTTTAATTAATTATCTTTAATTAATTTTATAATTAATTAACCCTTAATTAATTAAGTAATAATCTTTTATTAATTACAATAAGCAATTATACATAATTAATTTCATTAAGTAATCATTCTCTAATTACTCACCATTACTTAATTAATTCTTAACAAATTAATTAATCCTTAATTAATACTTAATTAACCTTTAATTAAGTAATTATCGTAAATTTCAAACTAATGATACTTGAATCATAAGATAACTCATTTATCTTGATTGATTTACTTAATCATCATTTATATTAAATTAAATGCTTGAAAATAATTATACAAAATTATTTGAGAACTTTGATTTATTAAAGTTTAATACACCAACCCTAATCACTTCTTAATTAACTCCTTAATCACATTATTTATTTAAAATAAACTTTTAAACAAAGGTTATATATATGTACATATTAAAACATTTCAACTTAATTAATTAAAATAATTATTTTAAAACCTTTAATTAATCCCAACTTAATTACACCTTTATTATTGAAAAAGAATTAAGTAAGAATTTTTTCAAATTTTCAATAAATCGTTTAATTTGAATTTACTTGAAAATTTAGTTAATACTTTACTCTTAAAAAAAATCTTAAAGAAAACATTAAATCTTGGAACTTTATTTGGAAACTTTCATTTAAAAACCCGATTATTACTTCATAAAACATGTTCTTACTTTTTTTTTCAAATTTGGATTCTATTTCTTTTTAAATTTAAAAATCTGAACATGTTTTATTTTAAAAAAAAAATTAAAAACCTGGTTAAGTGAAAACAACCCGAGACAAATCTTTGTTTACCCCGAGCCTGGCTTCGAGCTTTACCCCTCCCACTATTGCTTCGAGTCAAACCCATGCTTTTCTCGAGTTTGGACCCGAGAACATTTTTTCTTTCCCAATTTTCAACAATCGCCTGATACCAATGATACTCGTGTATGTGTACACAAGCTCCGATCGGTTTCAATCGACGTCGTGACCTTCAGCGAGTTTCCAACCTTCCCTTCTAACATCCCGACTACCTAGATCAACGAGCAAATTCGAAAGTCGAATTTGAGCCACCTTGACAACTTCCTGGAACAATAATTCATCCAAAAACTACTTCGCCAGACCACCTTTGGCCTCCAGAATTCACACAACTTCAACCAGAGCTTCATCTCTGACCCACGCCTCTATCCCCCTAGGTGCAATAGCTTCCAGTTCACCCACGATCACAAAAAGGCCTCGACTTCAACAATGTCCAAAACCATTCACTAAACCATAAATTGCCATCGATCGATCACCACAGCACATTACAAAATCATCCACTATTTTTCCAACAATCTACATCATCCAATCGACCTTTGACATTAACCACGATGAACCTAGACCCACCGATCATCGGCAATTGACGTAAATATCTTTTCTGTTCAACTTAAAATATCCCCACAATTATCAACTTAAAAATCATGAATTTATTATTAAAAATCATGAATTTATTACCTAAATTCATTATTTTGTATTACGAATCAGTTTATGAAGTCAAAACATGGAATTGAAATCGTTGATTTTTGGTTTAATAAAATCATCTCTGTAATTAATTATTTTTGAAGTAAATTACATAATTTAAATACTTGAATTTAACTTTAAAAATGATGTCACATATATACAAACATTTTTCATTCAGAGGTTATAGCCTAAAAATCATTTTGTTGGATGATTTGGATTTTTGAATCATGTTTTTAAAAAGTGTAACTTATAACAGGGTTCAACATATTCAAACAGACATGCATATCAACATATATATATATATATATATATATATATGTATATATGTATGCATTCAGACATGCAGGCATAATAAACAAAATTTTCATCACACATTTCAAGTGTCAATTCCAAAATCAAATAATAGACAGGTTTAAGTAAGTTTGCTCACCTGGGAAATGAAGACAGAGGACCAGATTTTAAAATTATGGAAATTTGTTTTATGTTGATTGATCTGGAATTTAATTTGCATCTACTTTGTTCAATCTGGAACTCGATTTGTTTTAGCTTGAAATTTGTTTACATTTCTAGGTTTGAAGACTTAAATTTGCTGAGATGATCTTGTCTGAACTCTGATCTTTGCATTGATTCTTTTTGTTTTGAATTTACAGACTTGAAAACTGAAGCTTTGAATTCTAGTTTTGATCCATTGTTTGATTTCTTTTGTTTTGATTTATTTTTTTCTTTGTTTCAGGTTTGAGAATATCCTGATCATTTTCTCCTATTCATGTTTTATGATATTTTCAAATTAAAAGAATTTTTTTATGAGATGCCACTTGTTTATTCCATGCTACTTATTTTACACTTCTTATTCTATTTACCTCCTTATTTTACAAATGTCAAATGTTACTTAAATTGTGTTTTAAACCTTGCATTGTTTTAATTTATGAGTTATGTATTTTAAATCTTATACTTATATTTCAAAAGATATATACATATCAAAGCTATATATTATTTATATATATATACTAACTATATATTTTCAAATATATAAAAGAAAAATAATTTAAATCTTTATCAAATTTAATTTTCCAAAAGAATATATATATATATATATAGCTTTCATTAATTCTTATTTACATTTAATATTACATACATTTATACAACTTTTTAAAGAAAAATGATTTGAAAACAAATTGTATACTTAATAGATAATCATACATACCTATTTATTAGTTCTTTAAAATAGAAAGATTTTTAACTTCAATTTACTTACAAAATATTTATTATTGAATTCCAAATCCAAAATTTCTATTTAAAAATACATATCATTATTTATTTTGGAAATTTTCCAATTAATTCATCATTAAATCCAAAATTTAAAATTAATTACCAATAATTTCATAATTTAATTCCAAAAATTGAATTTATTATCAAATTAATTCTGGCTAAAATCCGAGAATGTTACAGATGCCCCCCTTAAGAAACTTTCGTCCTCGAAATTTGCTAGGGAGATAACAAAGAATAGATAAAAGATAGAGAAATATCTTTCCAGATCAAACTGAATATCTATTCCGCATTTGGCTTATCAAATCAGAATATCAACAACAATTACGAGAATGAACTCATTCAATATTACACAAGATACTCGGGTCATCAGATCTACGAAATAAGCAGGGACATTGGTTAGTTTGAAGGGATAAATAACCATTCGTAGAATATATCTAGACCCTAAAAGAATAGACAAATGGATTCAATCTACCACAATTCTCAAATACTAAGTATAGATTTCAAACTCAGGTCGGAATACTCCAAAAGTATACATCAACTTGTCTCTCTTCGGACTTCGATTCACACAACAAAAAGTTTCCAAATTTGGTTTTAACCAAAATCGTTTTATTGCTACAATTTAATATGTCTTCATATTTTATTAATCAATTTATTTCTAATAAATTTCAAATTCATTAAAGTTAAAACGAAAAGATTGATAAGAAACCGATGAAGAGAATACGAAACAGGAATTTATTTATAACGATTCACAAGGCCACCATCACACCAAAGCTTCTTCTTCGAGCTGCCACGAAGCAATTAAAGAATTTGAAACTGGATCAACAATGGAGATTGATAGAGAAAAGATTGTTTCCTATTGTTGTAGGGTATCGACCAATTGTAGTGGTACTTCCCTGTCCCTTATCTCGTCCTCTTCTCGCACTCGTACTCACTATCAGTGGATAGCAAGAGAATTTACTGAGACATACGGATGGATATCTTAGGGATATACTCATTATAGGGTATACTTCACCCTATCTCTAATGAGTTACCTAATGTGTTATACTCCTGAGCTAAAGTTTCAACCTTCAGCTCTAATACCAAGTTCTATTTACTTATAAAATATTTATTATTGAATTCCAAATCCAAAATTTCTATTTAAAAATACATATCATTATTTATTCTGTAAATTTTCCAATTAGTTCATCATTAAATCCAAAATTTAAAATTAATTACCAATAATTTCATAATTTAATTCCAAAAATTGAATTTATTATCAAATTAATTCTGGCTAAAATCCGAGAATGTTACAGTCCTAAGTATAAACATGATAGAAATCGACCAGACATTGGATACGGGTCCTAGGAGGGAATCGTGGATAACTCCAATCATAGACTGTTTGCTACATGGTGTCCTACTGGATAAAAGAAATGAAAAGCAACAAGTCCTTCATAAAGCTTCGTGGTATGTCATGTAAAAGGAATTACGTACAATAAAGGTTTTTCAGCCCCCTACTTCGGTGTGTCGCTCATGATGAGATAAAATGTGTTCTGAAATAAGTCCATGAAGAGGAATGTGGCAACAACATTAGAGGGCAGACTCTGGCGAAGAAAATACTCCGTTACAGGTATTATTGGCCAACCGTTAATCGAGACGCTGCTGACTATGTATGACGATGTGATAAGTGCCAGATATATGCAAAAGTTCCAAGAGCTCCATCAACTGAAATCACACAAATGGTTAGCCCATGGCCATTTGCCATGTGGGTACTGAAATTATCGGTTCCTTACCGATCCTTAAAGGTAGTACAAATTATGCTATCGTTGTAGTCGATTACTTCACCAAATGGGCTGAATCGGAACCTTTAGCCACTATCACAACAAGAAAGCAATTAACTTTGTTGTCTGAAATATCATACGTCGTTTTGATATACCATGAACTATTGTAATAGATATTGGAACTACATTCGACAGTGTTGAATTCAAAGACTTTTGTCAGAAGTATAATATTTAAAAGAGATTTGCGGCGATCGCTTACCTTCAAGCATATGGACAGGTTGAAGCTTTGAATAAAATCATAAAGCCCATTCAGAAGAAGCATTTGGAGATGGCTAGAGGCAGATGGGTGGATGAACTCCATACAACATCAAGGGCTTATAGGACCACCCACAAGTCCGTGACTGGCTATACTTCACTCGTTCTTGCTTACAATTCTGAAGCCATCATTCTTATTGAGCTTGAAGTTCCTTCTCATCGAGTGACTTACTAAGATCCCAAATGAATAAAGATATCCTCTTGGAGTATGTTGATTTTATAGATCAGAAGCGTGAGGAAGCCGACCTGAGGGCAGCTGTGCATCGAGATCGAGTCATTCGGTATTACAACATTAAAGTCCGATCTAGAACCTTTAAAATTGGCGATCTCATCCTAAGATGGGTTTTTCCTACCTTATCGCACATGAATCCAATCTAAGAAGGACTATATGTCATTGAACATTAAAGTGGAGAGGGAAATTTCAATCTAGTGAATATCGATGACATCACACTTCCAAAGGCATGGATTAGCGAGCAACTACGATGCTATTTCACTTAGTTTATTTGTTTTTCATTTCAATTAAATTTTCTTTTTGGATATGCTTTAGAATTTGATTTTCTAGATGTGTAATAAGACATTTTATGTTATTCCTTTCCATTTAACGAATAAATTTTCCGGTTTCCTTTATATTTTTGTTTCCTGTAACATTATGTAATGGTTACATGGCGAAACAGATTGATGTTGATACGTATGAATAGGCTCCAGAGTTCGAAATTAATCAATCATGCTAATTCCTAATAGGACTAAACAGGAAGAGCTTGGCTCACTTGTTCATTTGACAACTTCTTATTTGTAATCCAACGTGGCTTGAAAATCCAATGATGGAACAAATCCTACCAAACCATGGCATTGGAATAAAATGAGAGCATCTGTGACACGACTAGTCGTTCGCTAAATCAAACCATGGACACTAGGGAAAATCAATCGATTTAGGAGGCTACGATCCGATTGCTCTCTAAAATAACTCTAAGTACCCAAAGTGTGGACTAGAGTACAAATGTAAATCGAGTGTGAATCGACCACACACGAAATAACTCTTAGTCCTTAGAGTAAGGACTAGAGTATAAACATAAATTGGGAGTGAATCGACCATGCGGGAAATAACTTTAAGTCCCCAAAGTGTAGACTAGAGTATAAACAAAAATCGAGTGTGAATCGACCACCCGCAAAATAATTCTAAGTCCCCAAAGTGCAAACTAGAGTATAAACACAAATTGGGTGTGACTCAGCCAACCATAAACTAACTTGTGATGCCCCACCTCTATACTCACACTAGCCAAGAACACTATGGAGTAATGCTGTCAACTAGCACGAAGAATAAGGCTGTCGAGGAGCGACCATCTGTGTAATTGCTTTGTGCGAGTACCGATA
The DNA here is from genome assembly GCA_030737815.1 of Allium fistulosum. Taxonomy (NCBI): domain Eukaryota; kingdom Viridiplantae; phylum Streptophyta; class Magnoliopsida; order Asparagales; family Amaryllidaceae; genus Allium; species Allium fistulosum. The sequence goes on along the minus strand of CM060907.1, from coordinate 1,033,843,452 downwards.
TGACAGATAAAATATCGGTTTTCGTTTCAAGAGGAATCCGACATACCGATACAAACTCAAAGCTACTACATAGTGGCTATGTGGTCTTCGGAAACAAATATAAAATAAGCATAACACAAATCAGTCACAGATATTCATATCTCTAAGGCGGAAACAGATATGAATATATCACATAGAAGTGTACATCAAAGTAGTGGTCATGTAAGATCCAATACGTCACAAAAGAATAGATACAAGTGCTAGACAAAAGAATAAGTATACATCAAGGAGTCTCTATCTCGAATGTATAGAAACAAATACTACTAAGCTAAAGTAGTTAGCCAAAAGTCAGATGATGGTCCCAGATAAGAAGTCAAGTAGAAGCACCTGAAATACCTCAGTCTGACCCGAGTATTATTTAAGAAGGAAATAATAAACGGATCAGTCTAGCTATAATTATCATATAAAATGAGATAGAATAAGAGATATGACAAAAACGTATGATATCGATAATGCCATACTGCGACAAGTATACATTTAACAATAACAAAAATCATACAATATCTCAAGAATCTTCTCAAACACCAAAAAGAATGTCATATTCTTTATTTTATTCACCAAACCACAAGTATTGACAAACATTTCAATGCCAATTGCAAAAATTGGTGAAACATAAATTCTAGAAATCATCAATTAGAAATCCAGAAATCACAAAGGGGGAGGCCTATCACAAACGGAAGCATGAAAACTCACCAACACGTGTATCACAAATGGAACGCTATTCCATGGTCGCTAACCATAGAGCCGGTGCAACGACGTAGTATAATAATAGTACGCCCGAGGAACCTGAAACTCAAATAATTCGAAACATCAACGCAGTACAATAACGGTACGTCCAATGATCCAAAACTCCAATAAATCGGAACATTGATGCAGTACAATAACGGTACGTCCAATGAACCGAAACTCCAATAATTCAGGACATCGACGCAGTACAATAACAGTACGTCTAATGAACCGAAAGCCGAGACATCAATGTAGTACAATAATGGTACATCCAATGAACCGAACGCCATAAAAGAACATGGGTGGCTGGCCAATAGAAATGAGACAAAAACTCCAAAGAACCCATAGGTTGTTAGCCCATAAAAGAAATGAGGCGAAGCTCAATAAAACGAGGTACAGTCCCCCTCGTGGACAAAGAGACATCGCACATTGCTAGTCTAATCCATAAAATGATCACCATTGATCAATAAAATGTGTGAATTACACAAAGCTAGTAAATAAATGAGTTTAGCTTCATGTCCCATAACCACTGGCTTAACTTAAGTATTTACGAACAAACTGTAGATCTCCACTCGAAATTGTCATAAGAGTTTCAATCGAACAAGTCTAAGAATTAACCGACAAAGCAAATGCAAGCGTTTCATACCACTTGTTTTGCTAAGTCGTTTAATTGGATTTCTCGAACGAATGAGGTAAAGGTCTATATATACTAATAGATTAGAAAATGGTTTTAAACGCGGGTTTGATATTGAAAGTAAATGTTGAAATCATTTTGATGAAAGAGTTTGAATATTTACTACTAGTATAAAAACCTTTGCATTTTTAAAGTGACAAACCATAGAAAGGATTGTAGAAACAATCAATCATAAAAAATTCACATACGAAGACGTGAATTAAATCCAAAGAAATCGATACCAAATCCATCAAAATGGATATTCCCAAAAATCGAAAAAAAGAAGTCATCAAAGTCGATAAAAGTGATAACAACCAATCAGATTGACAAAAATCGATTAACATTGGAAATTTAGTCAAAAATAAGGCAAATAGGCAAAACTGCATTATTCTAGACATCTGGGGGTCAGTCCAGATGTCTGGGTTTAGTCTCTGGAAATTTTTCCAGAAAACCACCCAAACGTCTGAAATCTCAAATCAGACGTCTGACCTCCTTTTAGACGTCTGAACCATAATTCCAAACGTCTAAAATTAGTCACTGCCCTTTTTATTTTTCTACCGTTTCTTCTTTTTCTCCAAGTTGCAAAACCAGACGTCTGAAACTATATTTCAGACGTCTGGATGCCTGGACAGTGTAATAATTTGCCTAGGCCATGATGGCCAAAAACGATCCGAGAGCGATCGAGCGAGCTAAGACGACTAGGGATTTACACCAAGTGACAACCCTGCCTTATAGGCTCTTCGACACACCCCAAACAACATATCCAAACACCCGTAGTAGGATTTTCATAAAATTGGACTTCAAATCCAAAAATTGGAAAGTTCGCCAAATCAATTCAAATCAAAAGAAAATGAATTTGAATAGACGTTAGCAATTCATACCTAATCAAAAATAAAAGCTATAGACATAGATGTGAGTTAAAGAACTCACCTTTTCTCAAAAACAAGGAAGGAGAAGATTGAAAACAAAGGGAAGATAAACTACCCTTCAATTTCAACTCTATAAGCTCCAATCTAAGATCATAAGCAAATATTTCCTAAGTTAGGTTATAAGAAATTTCTGAAATTGGACAGATATTGAGATGGAGAAGAAGAAGAGGATGCTTACCAAAGCTTCTCTTTGATTTTGGAGCCATTTTTACTAAAGCTTAAAGTGTTAGGAAATGAGAATTAATGAAGAGGAGAGGGGGTGGAGCTAGGGTCTTATGTTGTGTTATTGGGCTGAAACCCAAACCCAAAGCTCTAAATGAAAATGTCGAAATTCTAGCTAACTCCAAACATATCGATGTTTATACTCAAAAAGGTCGCAAACGACATTTTGGACTCAATGGCAGTGGTCTCGAGTCCCAATTTGACTGTTTGCAAAAAGTAGCATTTCGGACTTTAATCCAACTAACGATGCTATATTTAAATAAAATATTTAAATATACAATCGTAAAATATGCGGGTTGTTACATAACTCTTAACCCTAGAGTGTGGATATGAGCATAAATAGATAGATGAGTAAGGTTCGACCATTCAGAATTCTAGGAACTCTGGTCTGAAATGGACAGGAGGAGTATAAACTCGCTAAGGATGGAGTTCGACCATCCAACATCTAACCCCGCTAACCTAAGATTAGGGGTAGGAGTATAGTTACTAAAAAATAGATGAATTCGATGGCGTAATACTAAGGCTCGAGCTTATTGTTTGATTTGACTCAAGGCCACGACCACTGGAGGCCTTGGGATAGAGCTAGTGGGTTGTTACAAGAACTAATGAACAACGAATTACAAGTACATTGAATGTAAATTACTTAAATAGCAAATCACACAAAAGTCAACAAAAAGCAAACACTTTTATTCACATGATAGGTTTCAAGATTATGGTACAAGTTATTTCAAAAAATCGAGAATCGCAACTGTACAACCACAACTAATAAAAGAAACAAAGAACAAACAATAACTCAATCTATGTAAATGCCAAGCCGATGTGACGGCTATTTCGTCGGTCTCCTATCCTTTTTGATTTTTTGGGAGTGGTGCCACTGGAGCCCACGATGTTTCTCTTGCTGGATCCTTTGCCACCTTTTGCGGGAGAGTTTACAGAGGTAAAAGGGATTTCACTAGGAATCGACCTGCCAAGTGGAATAACTTGTAGGAGCACAAGGTGTTGATCACCGCTGTCCACCTCGACGGGCTCAGCTTTAGCTTTTTCCTTCAGCAAATCCTCCTTTTCAATACGCTCTTTCAAGCGAATCTCATCAATGCGTACGGAGGCGTCGCTAATCATAGCATCATTGGATTCATCCACTGGGAGCCGATCTTAAACCTTATCATTGTCAAGAGCTTCGATGACTTAAGCATCAGACCCCGGTACATCAGTAGCCGTTGGAATTTCTGCTAATTTCTCTTAATGCATCACAGCAGCATCGCTTTTAAGAGTTTGACTGGGACCCAAAAGATCTGCGAATTTGTTAAAACAAGGAGATAAGCCTAAAACCATTAGGCGTGAAGAACAAAACCTCTCATAAATTGGATAGTAAAGTGGAATACCCGTATCCAGCTGGCTTTCGGTAGTAGCTAGGGTGCCCCTTTCCAAAATAGAGGACAATATTTTGAATTGATAACCGGGCTTATCTGCAGCATAGCTCAAGACTTGCTTCGAGCCGAAGGAAATAGATGCTCCAAAAGCTTGGGAAGAAGAAAGACCCTTAGGATCGGCCTCCGAGGATCCAGCAACATGTTCTCCTTTGCTAGAAGGCATAGAAACGTTAAAGTATTGGGTCTCGCAATAGCCAGATCTAGGGGTTCGTTTTTGTAGAGGATCTCTTGCACTAATTTTTCTTCATCACATTTAGCTTCGTCCATCTTCCTCTTTTTCATCTCAATGATGTGCTCCTAGGCTTTAGAAAGTGATTTGAGTTAAATTTCGCCAAGAAAACTCAAGTCGTGGTGGATGAGGACTTTAGGGCCAGATTTGACGATTAATGGATCAAGAAAGTCCTCGATTTCATTCTAACTGGACTCTTTAACATCTTCTACTCGGGTTTCAATTTCTCCCATCATCTCATTACGGCCTTCCTCTCATGCCTCCTCTTTAAGTGCTTATATTTTAGCTAATTGCCCATCAAGTTTAATTTTCAGTCACCTGGCTTCGACGTCCTCTTCGCAATACCATTGTGATTCTTCCCGAGCCTCGATTTTCTCATCCCTTTCTTTCTTAAGAAGCTCTTCAGGTTCCTCGAAGTGGTGGACCAAGTGTAATGACCCGGGAATTTTAACGGTTTTTATAATGAAATTATATAATTTTACTCAAAATTTTAACAATGGAATTTTGAAATTGAAATTTGATATTTGAAATACGTCTATTTAAATATAGTAATTGGTAAAATTTTATTGAAGAACATGGAAGTATATTTATTTATGATATTTAAAATATAAATTTTACCAGTTATTTGTTAAAATTTTAATATTTTCGAAATTTGAATATTTTTATATAATAAAAGTGTAAATCATTTTCTGGGGAAGACTTGTAACTCATTTCGCCAAATTCGAACTTCTATAGCTCCGTTTATCATATTTTCTACGCTTTAGTAGCATTTTCGGCAGCGAAAATTCGAGTTTTATAATTTGATTGTATCACTGTTATCTGTGTACCATTCTATCCACCTCGTCGTGCTGACCTCTGTAGTATATTTATTTCTATATTTTGGAGTCCAGTACACGACGAAAACGTTAAAACGGCTTGTCATATCGGTACCAAAATTGTGACTTTTGATTTTCCTTGCTTTTCAAATTCGAAACTAAACAACCAAACCACAATTAATTGCTTTAATTTTTCAGCTGAATTGTAGGTTGTGACCGGTTCCATTCATTCACCCTTTATATATATTTGTTTTATTTTTCCTTTCCTTTGTTCACTATCGAAACGGGTGTGTTTTTGTTTTTTTCCTTCTCTTCTTCTTCCTATAGCCTATTTTCTTCTCTATATTATAAATATATATACACACACATATTTCTCCAAACCACAATCCATCCCAACCTTTTCCTTATATTTCATTTGCTCGAAGCTGACACGAAGCAAACGCCCCATCGACCCGAGACTAACTCGAAGCACAACATCAATTGACCTGAGCCCTGCCCAAACGCCACCACTCCCCACCTACTCCGGCCACTTTCCTCCTTGCCACCATTTCCTCTACCTTCCAGCCACCTTCGTCCTCTTCCCTTCACATCACCGCCACCAAACGCCTCAGACAACCCATGCCACACCCGAGTCTCCATTATCTAAAACTGAAGCAGCCAGACGATCGACCCTAAGCAGCATCTCCCCTAACCCGAGTTTTCCCCTGCTTAGCTCGAAGCCGCACTCGAAGACACTCAGAACCTCCCTGGCCTAACTGCCCGAACTCTCTTTTCTCCTTTTCCCATTTCTTTGTTGATTATATGATGTATATATAGAAAGGTTATATATATATACGCTGTGCATATATTGGCAGGGACCTTGTCTTCATTTTATATGTATTATTACACACATATGTCATGGTTGGCAGAGATTGATATATAGGGACTGATAAGTGTTGTATACATATATGGGATTGTTTAACACTTTGATGAAATATACTGTACACACGTGTTATTTTGACTGAATGCACATATATATGTTATACATACATATCGGCATATAAGTTGTACCCCTCCCTTGTTACTGTTTTGGCAACTATATATGAATATATGTTGTATATATGTATTGGCGACATATTTCCTTTGCAAATCACACTTGTTGAATATACATACTATACGCACGCGTGTTGCTCGATGGAATACCCATTTATTCATCTTGTACTCATAGTCCTTTAAACATTTAGGTGCTTTGAATCTGAACTATGTAGATATATTATACATATGATACATATACAAAATTTGACGACAGACGACATTTATGTCATTCTTCTTGTATTTGTAGAGTGAAATCATATATGTAATATGTATAATAGCGTTATTTTAAATTATTACAAAATAAATGTATACGTATATCACTCATATGTATATATTTGTTTTGTTACATCATCGTGCTAAAAATCCGATCTCATGTCTGTCGTAGATTTTTGATATCGTGCCATGTCCGGGTCAGTCAATCTTGAACTCGATCATTCTTTAGCTACGAAAGGTGAGCAATCGCTCACGATTAATATTCTTTTGCTCATTATATTGATTTTACTGGAAATGAAATTTAAATTTACTATTAAAAACTGAATTGCTAGCTATTAACTGTTAAATATGATAGTTGTTATTGAAATTGATCACTTATGTAAATTGACACCATTAGATGTTAATTGATTTTTTTAATTGATATTATTATCGATCATAAATGCCAGTAATTGTTATGTTATTGTTATCACTCTATAAGTTTCCTTAGTTTTAGAAATCATTATGGGTTGAAATGATACATACCCGAACGGACTTTAGAGTATGAGAAAACTCGTTATGGGTTGAAATGATAAACCCAAGCGATTTTCAATTATTATCAAAATTTTGGGATTGCGGGTTAGTAATATAAACTTGTAAATTTGAACTATTACGGATCAAAATAACAAATATCTGTATCACTTGACCATAGGATAGAAAATTTTATATGGACACTGTAACGAGTCGGATTTTTTCGCGTTCGAAAATCAACATCCATACTTTACATCGTACTCGAATGTCGTAGATTCGACGGTTCAAATCTGAGTCGCCGGAGCTTATAACACAATTAAGTAAAAAACACATCGGAAGAAATGAATAAAACATTGATATAACAGAGTGATACAATGAATATCAATATACATCAGAGATATGATACAAGAAATAACAACGGAAAAGAAAAAAAATAGATAACACCAGCAGTGGAATAATCTCCATCTCCACGGCGCCAATCCAAAAATACCTCGAGCTCCCAATAACGATGCACCAAGATAAGCAAGTGCAGTCCATATCCAAAGACTGAACTAGCTCCAAAAATCTACTAAACCTGAATATCTTAAAAACCCAACTCTAGACTGCCCGTGTGGAAAAATTTTGAGCACCCAGAGTTTAGGAAAGGAACAATAAACTCCAGATCAGTCATGGGACTGGTGTGAGTAAAAAAACAAATAATAAGAGAATTTTAAAGTCAATTCGCAATTCTTTTTGGAAATGAAACTACCATAAGGCCTCACGCCACACACACAATGCAAGCACACACTTGGAGGAGATTTCTCCTTATGATAGTTAAACATGGTTGATACGCAGATTCTTTTTATTATTACTATAAGTGCAAAGTGTGGAAAATATTTCGAAAGTAGAATATAAATCTTAGCCAGCATAGGTACCATTATATTATGCCTACTATAGCTGTCATGTTAAATAACAGGTCCTACAACTAAAACCGTACAAGGCTCGTATTGTTTCTTTGGATTTCCAACAAATGATCAGGCCAAGGAACTTCCCATTGCCACATGGAAACGCCTCTGGAAGGACGTCCCGAGAACCTAACCGGATCTCTGCCAACACAAGGCCGGGTTACCCCTAACTGGGTAACTACTGACACGAGTATGCCATCCCCCAGTTGTAACCAACCTTTATCCGGGGCCCCACAACAATCACAAAGTAAGATATATATATATATATATATATATATATATATATATATATTGCGACATCCACATAAGTTAAGTACCTAGGCTCCATACCATGATACCACTTCTATCCAGAAGGAAATGTACATACCCTAAGGGGCGCTACCCCCAATAACCTTGCTGCATCTTTCCTGTTTCGACCATTCCGAGGTGTGAGGTTCGACGAAGTCTCGTCCACAAAGTTACGCTTTTCACAAAGCCATGCTTTGATCAACAAATGATCAGCAACACTTCGTATGCCACATTACCAAATTGGGAGTATATCGCTGATAACCTTCAACTACATAACCTCTGAGCTCGTACGTCTCAGAGAAGGGTGTTAAGCTAAGAGAATAAATTCTCCACCACCAACAGAAATGTATTTGAAAGAAATCTGCTTTATATCTCAAATGTAATGTCAAACATACAATCCATACAAGTATGTTCTGGGTTTGAACAGAACCGAAGGCACTTCCGAAGAAGTCCTTGCAATCTGGGTATTCACAATCCCGATTGGACTTCCCATCACTTAGGGAATCACTATACCGGTGCGACTCAGTGCAGAGACAATCAACGAGTTATCCTTTCGTTCTCGTAAATACCCAGTCTTCACCACCGGTCTTCAAATGCTATCCATATACGTCGTATCACTTATTCAGAATGGGTTATACGACACAAAGGTCCTTTCCCGGCTAACCCGAATAATGAGCACAATATTCAAAATCATATGGATATGGGGGTCTCAGTTAAATCACAGCTTAAAGCCAAAAACCTTCCATTCAAATGGTTAAAACAAATTACCATTTCTAATCTAGTAAACAAAAAGATTCATTTCATAAAGTTTACCCCGTTTACAAAGATCCATTCATGGATTTCCAAACAAACTTTCATTTCAATTGTATTAACTCGTTAAATCTTTAAATCAAGATTTAACTTATAGTTTACAAAACTCATCTCTAAAGATTTATTTATAGTCTTTCAAAACAATTTCATTTCAATTTGAATTAACTCATTCGGTCTTTGAATTAAAGACTCATTTCATAGCTTTCAAAAAAATTTCAATTTCATTTCAACTTGAAACCTTCCAACATAGTTTGGAAATCCTTTCTTCAAATTAAAGCTATTATTATTTGAAAACAAGTAGTTTTCGTTTTAGAAATATCCGAACTCTTTTATACAAGTTAAAATCTTTGGGTTAGTTCAAATTCCCAAAAGCAATAGTTTAAAAATGGTTTAAAAACCCGTATAAAATTGTATAATTCTTTTTAAATCATAAATACCAATATAAGGTTCAATTTCAGATATTAAATTCCAGTTTAAATCCAATTTTTCAAATTTCAAATCTTTATTAAGTTATTCAAAATAACTTCTATTTTTAAAACAGCTTTTCAAAAGCTTTTCACTTTAAACCCAATCTATTTCCAACCCATTTGGATTAAAAATTCAAATTTTAAAACTATTTTCAAAAATCTATGACTTAATCGATTTCCCCGTCAAATCCATATTTGTGTGTATAAGTGTGGTCCAAGGGTTTCACACAGTAGTGCAAACATCAATCATCACAGATATATTAATATCGATAAGCGGTATAATTCGGAACGCTTATCTTTATTCACAGTTTCAGAGATAAATAATATAAATCTATCACAGACAAATACATTACATTCATCACATATTACACTGAAACAATTCATAGCACAAGCATAACATATCAGAAATATTAAACAGTTCGCCAATCAATAGAGTTCAAACATCCATAGGTAAGCTCAATTAATTATCTGATTTATTTAAATCAGATGGGTCATCAATCATGGTTAATTAACATTAATTAATTTCAAATCATTTGATTAATTGTCCTTTAACTATTTATTAATTTATAATCAACTTTTGAATTATCAAATAATTTCTCAATTATCCTTTAATTCATTTACCTTAATTTATTCATTAATAAATTAATAAATCCTCAATTAATTACCATTTAATTAATTAATCTCAGTTAATTACAATAAGTGATTATTCCTAATCACTTAATCAATCTTAATTAATTATTATTATTTTATCAATAAATAATTGACCTTTATTTACATTTATTTAATTACTTTTCTAAATAATTAACTTACACTAATCATTATTAATTACAAGTTTGATTTAACCATTAATAATTCATTAATTAATAAAAATCCAATCTATGGTTCTTAATTACCTATTAATTACTTAATTCATTTTTTAAACTTATAATTACTAATTTAATTGATATAAATTATCAATTATCTATTCTGATTTGTCTTAATGGTTAATGAATATAAATCTTAAATCTTCATTTCTTAAAGTAAACTTTTTATTATTATTAATTAAATTTTTACTTTCAATATGTTTGGAAACATTTATTTCCAATTTCTTTTCTTACTTAATTACTAATGTCTTTAAACAAATTTAAGTTAAAAAAAACTTTATTTTATAAAAATCCAATTGTACAATCTAACTTGAATTTATATATTTAAACTTTTATTGTAACGACCCAAAACTTTTAGTGATTTTATTTGTTAAATTAATTGAAATTTTGAGAAATTTTAAACAATAAAATTTGAAAATAAAAAGTTATTATTTGGAATACGTCTATTTTAATATTGCAACTGGTAAATTTTCATCTGATAATATTGAAGTTTATTTTCCTGTGAAATTTTATTTCAATTTAAATCGGTTAACAACAGTTGAATTTAAAAGTTTTCCGAAACCTAAATATGTCAACAGCAGAAAATTTATTTAGAACACTCTGAATCAGACTGCGAAATTCGTTTCGCGAAATTCGGACGTGTCTAGCTCCGTTTGGATTTTTCCGTACGGAATAGCAACGTATATCGATACCAATTATCGACTTTTGATCGGAAGATCATACCACTGATATTTGTATACCGTTGTGATCATCTCGTCGTGTTGATCTCTGCGATATATTCACTTCTATATTTTGATATCTGGAATGCGGCAAAACCCGCGTAACGAATCACCGTATCAATACTTGTTATTTTGAACCTTTTGTTTTTCTTCTGCATCCTGATTATATCAACGGTCATTAACATTTTTTATCTCCTAGAATTCAGGTATGGCTTTCGTAATTCCTCCGTTTTTAAACAAAACATTTATTTCCTTTTCAATAAATTCCAAAACGTATGGCTTCTCATCATTCTCTGGTTTCAATTGGCAAGAAGAAATTCAAGTTTACATCCTATCAAAAGCCTAGCCTGTCCATTTTCTCTGCCTCGCCCACCATTCTCCACCGTCCAAGCTTGCACTCCACCTCCTCACATGAGCCACAAAACCAAACGCCAAGGCTTCCATCGCCTCTACTTCCCTTCGGAACTGCGGCCTCCTTTAACCGATCCTTGCCAAGGCATCAACATCCCAGCCTGCTTTTTTTTCTCGCCTCTCCCCTCCTTTCGCCAAACCCGAAACCCATCACCAATGGCTGCTCCATCCATCCAACTTCCCACGCCACGTCATCAGCTGCTATCACGGCCTCCACCTCTCCTTCTTCCCTTGCTGGGCCCACATGTGCCGCCATCGGCCAGCGACCTCTTCCCCTCCAATTGGCCGAGCCTCAACTCCCCTTCCCCCTCTTTGATTGCCTGTAGAGGTATACAATCTAAAGTTTATTTATAGACTCAGATTTTGAGTTATTTACATAATATATTTCTTTTGTTTATTTATGTTAATCTTTCGATTCTTATATATATACGTGTTTCTTTTATATATATATTGTTTTCGTTCTGCATATGTGTGTCTTATTTAGGATACGATATATATATATATATATATATATATATATATTAGTGTTTCTATATGTTATTATATTATATTATAAAGTAAGTTATAACCGTGTTACATATATATATATATAGTGTATGAGTTGTATACTTGTTTAGATATTAGAAGTTTAGTTTATATGATTTTACAGTACTGTATATATTATAATATATATATGTTTTATATTAAAGTATGTTCATGTATATAAATGGTTATGTAAGTATTTATATATTGTTTGTATAATGTTAGTTATATTTTAATTTATATGTTAGTTAGATACAGTACATTAAGTCATATATATATACTTAGTAGCCCATATTGTCACAGTATATAGTATATGGGTTACAGAGATCGTACAACGTAAATAGTTTATATTTATAATGCGCTGTTACTGTTTGCTGGTTATATAAATATAGGATTATTTGTTTTCGGTGAGTTCTAAATACTATAATGAGTTAAGTTATATTGATATTTAGATAATAATAATAAAGTAGGGTATATATATATATATGCTTTCCAAAAATTGTTTTACGTAGTGGTAGCCTTATTATATTTTATATTATTTTAACATTTGTCTTAAACTAAAGTAATGATTTTGTGATATATATGTATGTATTAGTATACATAGGCGTGTCAGTCAACTTGTCTGTATTTATACTAGTAAAGAGATAGTCCTTAAAACGTTAAAAACATGAAAAGTATAATTTGGCTTCTATAAATAATAAAATAAAATTTTATTGAGTGAAGTAATAATTAGGATATGTGCAATGTAATTAAATATTTGCTGTTCGTGTATATGTTATATATTGTTTGCTTATCTCGGTTCAAAGGCTAAGTTGTATATACCTATTCAAAATATAAGTTATATGTGTGAGTCAGATATATATATGATAAACTGTTATTATAATTTAAGGTCGGGTATAACTTAAAGGCTGTAATACAGATTGATTTTAATTGTATGTAGCAGTATTATTATTGTAAGAGATGTACATATTAGTTGTGTGTACTGTATGATAGTTAGTTATAAATTGTAGCATTAGTTGGTCGGTTTAACTTGCTACTTGTATATATATATATCAAGTTTTTATATATATGTATATTTTGTTATATATATAAAGTGTCTAGATTTCAGTTTTATATACATTTTTTTTATATTGATTCATATACATCTGTCGCTACTATACCCAAATGTTTTGTTTTAAAGTATGTATATGGTATATATGTTTGATTTTTTTTATGTGTTTTAATTTATAAAAAAACAATGATTTTGATTTAATTTAATAAATGTTTGAATTTAGAATATGACACTATATATAGTTATTTTGGGTTATATATATAGGCTCAATTACATCAATTATCTTCATCGATCCTGTTCTAATTTGATTTTTCGTCAATCCCAAACTTTCAGCTTTGTCATCTAATGCGTGCCAATTTTTCTTTGCTTCGAAGTTCGTGTTTGGATTCGTAACTCATCTCATTATCGTTCTTCTCTAGCCTCGAAAGGTGAGCAATCACTCACGATTAACGTTCTTGTATTTATTAAATTTGACTTCAATTGAAACGACAATTGAAATATGCTGCTGTAGTTATTTAAATTGTTATATATGCTATTATCTGTAACTGTTCACCTGTGGGATATGACACCATATCCTGTTGTTTATATTATATTGTTATTTATGATATATGCTTGTTATATTATTATATTATTTGTTATCACTCTGCAAGTTCCCTGTTAGTATAGAATTCACTATGGGTTGAAATGATACATACCCGAACGGACTTTAGAATAGGAGAAAATTGTTATGGGTTGAAATGATAAACCCAAGCGATTTTCAATTGATTTGAATTTGGGATTACGGGTCGAAATGATATCTACCCGTATGAATTTAAATTTACAGATTGAAATGATAAATATCTGTATCACCTGTCCATAAATAGGAAATTATATACAAACACCGTTGGTCCATATATAAATATTTTGAAAATAAATTTTATGGTTTTTGGAAAGAAATATATGGTTTTAATAAATGTTGATTCTTAATTTATTTTATATAAATGGTAATGATATATATGGATTTAATAATAATATTTAATTTAATTAAGATTGATTTAATACATATAATATGGTTAAGTATTGAAATTTATATTTCAAAATAGTTTTCGGTAAAAAATTGAATAAGTTAAGGTTGGGAAGATAATTTTATTTAATTAAACCGATTTGAAACTTATTGAAATTGAGATTTAAGATATGATTTATAACTTGGGTTTGATTTAAGAAATTTAATAAATATTCCTTGTTTAAATAAAGTTTAAGGAAATATTTAGTAAAATGTGATTTAAGGCTAGTAAATGATATTGAATCTATTAAGTGAATATTCCATGATTAAATAATAATGAAGTTAAATCAAGAGCTATATGAAACTGTTAAATCTAACTTTGATAATGTTGAATATTAAAGCTTTGAAATATATTGAAAAATAAATGGTATATTTAGAACTGAATTAAATTGATGAATTGAGCTTTAAATAAATTTGAATCTGGAATTTGAAGTTGATTTGAATCGATTTGCGAGACTTGAGGAAATTATAAATACTTTACTTTTTAAATCATTTAATATATATATACACACTATTTTGGAAAATAGATATATTTGAAATGAAATGATATTTGGGTTTTGAAGTATAAATTTAATTGAAATGACCACGGTGTTATAGTGTATATTTCTACATTGTAGATAGTTCCACGGATCCTTAGAGGATGGTTATCCCAAACATCCTTTAAGTTACTTGTATTTCAGTTGATATTTCACTTGAGTTGGATTTATTAGTATAAGAATGTTAATCCTGACTCGAGTGTTTTGTGTTTTGCTTTACGCTCGGGTCAGACCGAGTGATACAGCATTTGAGACTCACCTTTGGAGTTTGGAGCTTTATTTGGAGATCCAACTATCGATTCAGCTTTCAGCTTTTCCAGTTGATTTGTTCAGAGAGGTCAATTGGAGACTTCACTGTATTTGAGATATTCTGTTGTATTTTATTTTAACTCTGATGTTTATATAGTAGCTTCATGAACTACTATTTTATATATTCCGCTGCGTATTATTGTATTACTCTGTGTCTGTGATTCTGTGATTGATTTATTTACTGTATATGCTGAGTTTTGCCAAATTTTAAATTAACAATCTGATATTTTGAATTACTCAAGTCAGACATGTGTGGATTATTGACGATTTGAATTGTCCAAAATATCGGGTCGTTACATTTATTTAGACTCAGTTTAACCTTGATTTAAATTAAAAACTAAAAATTTTAAAACTGTTTAACTGGGAACAGGTTAAACTATGAACACAAACTACCCGAGCCACCCTCATTCTTTACTTCGAGCAAAACACCAAAAGTCTTTGGGCAAAACATGAATCAACCCGAGTAAATCCCGAGTGCTCTTCCTAGCCAAACCCAAAACTCATCAGGGTATCAAAATGCACGGTGCACGTGCACCGTGGCTCTGGCCATCTACGGCCACCACCCTGGCCTTTAACACATCACCGATCACCCTCACGAATGATCAGCATTTCCAGAATCCACCATAGAAGCTTGAATCCAAAATCTAGTTCTAAATCCAAACCTGGAAACTCGAGACAGAACTTACCCCAAACCTGTCAATGCATTGTACCTTAAATTCCGACCACCCGAGTACAACCACCTCCGGCCACGAACGCATCATCCACCCATCCACCATTACCCGAAGGCACGAGCAACTCGATCGACTGTGGATGTCGAACAAATCGAAATACATACGCTCGTCCAAACTAGGTTTACGAAGAGAAAATGCTTGCCTCCATCGCCACCGCCGTTATTACCACCTCCGACCATTTTTCCAGGCATCTCCGTAGCCTCCTCCATCTCCACGAGAAAACCCAACACCCAATGTTCCACCCATCGCCAGAGTTTGGTACAAATCCATTTTCAGTTCATTTATAAACCACTCTAAGTATGCTCGATTAAAAATCATCATTTCTATCTTAAAAATCCAATTTTCTAATAGTGATTCAAGTTATATAAATGAATTGATAATTCGTGACATTCGAATTTTTCATATATTTGGATTTTATCTGTAATTTCACAATATTAAATTATTTACTAATATTTTATAGTTGAGATTATTTTTAAAATTTGAATCTGAGTATCTCTAATAATTTTCCTTTACAGAGTATAACTCAAAACTGCTTTTATTTTTGAGATTTGAAACTAAATGGTTTACTTTGTAAACCTAGAAAAAAACCTATATGCCTGTAACAAAAACATGCACACTATCTTTTCCACGAATCATATACAACAGGCATACTCAAACACTTATCAATCATTACAGACACAAAAATCAAAAGAACTAGTTTAAAATTTATGTTTGCTCACAGTGATTTTTCTAGAGGAAATGAACAGAGCTGTTTCCATCTTGAAACAGACTTGAATTTCCAGATGAATTACTCAGTATTACTACTTGTTTTTATTTTTAAAAATAACATTACCCCATTACAAAATTTTTTCAAGAATCATAATCCGATAATGTTTATTTAAGAAGGTATAGATTTTTTTCTTCTACTGTCCTTTACTTATGAATATTTAACAGAGGTACAGATGCCTGTAAACAATCTGTATACAATATATATAGATATATATAGATATATTCATACACACAAACATACAAGCATCCCAACATCCATACAAACAATAGCATCAAAATATTATAACTAGTTCAAGGTTTGTTACTCACCTTCCAAATCATTGTTTAAAGCTTTTCAGATTAAAGTTGAAGTTGTAATCAGATTTTGAACTTGATAACTGAAGTTTCTTCCTTGTTCTCGGATTTTCTTTGATTGCTTTGATGTTTTATGTTGAATGATTGTTTAAGTTAAAGAATGATCTTTACTTCAGTTCATAATGGTGAACGAAACTGAGATGAGAAGATGATGTATATAAAATGAAGTTACAGGTGATATTGTAATGTATAGGGTGATGGTTTATGTTGTACAAGTGATAACATATTTTGTTGTACAATAGACATGGCTGAAGATGCTTGCATTATGGCTGAGATGTATTATATTGTGTACTAAAGATAATGGCATTAATTGCTTAGTACTTTCATAGATATTACATTTACTTTATGTATATACTTGTTTATTCTTTTACCAGGTTTGTTTTTATACCCTTGTACATATGTTCTTTATTTTGTTTCATACTTATCTTTGCTTTCTTTTACTTGTTCTTGCCTGCATATTAGTTTACAAGCATATTCCCTTTTGTTTTTATATTATCAAATATATTTATTTGCCTTGGTATCGTTTAAGTGTACATAAACAAAGTTATTATGGTTATTGATATATATATTTTAAATTTAAGTATTTAATTCTATTTCTAACACAATTTCATATTTTTATTCCTCTTTTATTTTTAAAACTTAAGCTTTCAAATATTAAATTTACTTATTATTATTCTCATACTTATGTTAATACTTATGTTACTTATTACTATTTCAAACCATAGCTTCTTTCAAAACACACATATTTGTATATATATTTAAAAATAAGAATTCATTTGTAAAGACATTTTATTATAAATATTATTTAAAAATAACTCATTATTAAATTAAAACAATTTATAAAAGAAACTATCTCTTTATTATCAAATAACATATTTTATTTGAATTTGGAAAACTCAAATCGATTAACCACATAAATTTCACAAATTTTAAATCAAAAATTAAATAAATAGTTCATTTAAACTTAATAAAAATTCGGGATCGTTACAGACTTCCCCCTTAAAAGAATTTCATCCCCGAAATTACATAGCTCGTTTCATGAATTTTGCACACAGAATAAGCTAATGACAATTCAAACTATACTAGTAAACACATAACATTCTTTCGAGTAATTCATAATATACCTTATATTAAGTGCTACTCATAATATTCTTACTAGTAAACATAACATTCTCTACGATTCTAGGCCCAAAATACGTACATAAACATGCCCTATCCAAAAGAAGTCAATACAACCAACTACAGATCTTCACTATCAGAGCACCCTCTCTCAGGCCCTGACAGATCCCTAACCTCTGCCTCATCTTCTGTCTCATAAACATCTTCTGGGTCAGACTCTACAAGAACATACCCTATACCCTCCTGATCTTCAACTCCATCATCCAAATCCCAAATGATTGCTTCATCATCTTCTGATTCTACATAGTACTCCTCAATTTCAGACCCTTCTTCGTCTTCAAATTCCTCTTCATCCTCAAATTCTTCTTTGTCTTCTTTGAGTCCTTCCTCATCCTCGAACTCTTCCTCATCGTCAAATACTTCCTCAGGTTCTTTCTGAGGTTGTGGCTGCACCATAGGCTCCTCCAGCACCTCCTCGTGAACTGATGACTCACCTAAATCATCCTGAACCCTACTAGATGAACTATGATCACCGACTCTTCTGGCCTTTCCGCCTCGGCTGATGCTATGGGTTCTCTACAATTTAAATCAAAATCCAAAATGAGATCCTAAGGTTTTTTTAGAATTTTATAGGTTAAGAAATACATCAAAGTTTATATTTCAAAATTTATCCTACCCGTTTTAAATTCCTAGTATCCTAGATTTCAAAATTTTCAGTTTAAAAATCAAAGTATACCTATCTAGTATAGCAACCAATACATCCAAACAAACAATTTTGGTCTATCTGGAGTTTACGTCCCATATCAATATATCTAATTTCCTTTTTGGATCTACCAGAAATTATCGAAGAATTGAGAAAAAAATTGACGAACAAAAGAGATTGATAGAGAAAAGATTATTTCCTTGTTGTTACAGAGTATTGACCATTCGCAATGGTATTCTCCTGTCCCCTATCTCATCCTCTTCTATCACTCATACTTACTATCTGTAAATAGTAAGAGAATTTCCCGAGGCATACGGACGGATATCTTAAGGATACTCATTCTAGGGTTTACTTCACCCTATCTCTAATGAGCTACTTACTGTGTTATACTCCTGAGTTAAAGTTTTACCTTAGCTCTGATACCAAATGTAACGAGTCGGATTTTTTCGCGTTCGAAAATCTACATCCATACTTCACATCGTACTCGAATGCCGTAGATTCGACCGTTCAAATCTGAGTCGCCGGAGCTTATAACACAATTAAGTAAACAACACAGCGGAAGAAATGAATAAAACATTGATATAACAGAGTGATACAATGAATATCAATATACATCAGAGATATGATATAAGAA
This sequence comes from Allium fistulosum, assembly GCA_030737815.1. Classification (NCBI taxonomy): domain Eukaryota; kingdom Viridiplantae; phylum Streptophyta; class Magnoliopsida; order Asparagales; family Amaryllidaceae; genus Allium; species Allium fistulosum. The sequence continues at coordinate 1,033,824,324 of CM060907.1, read as the reverse complement.
ATAACAGCGGAAAAGAAAAAAATAAATAGATAACACCAGCAGCGGAATAATTTCCATCTCCACGGCGCCAATCCAAAAATACCTCGAGCTCCCAATAACGATGCACCAAGATAAGCAAGTGCAGTCCATATCCAAAGACTGAACTAGCTCCAAAAATCTACTAAACCTGAATATCTGAAAAACCCAACTCTAGACTGCCCGTGTGGAAAAATTTTGAGCACCCAGAGTTTAGGAAAGGAACAATAAACTCCGGATCAGTCATGGGACTGGTGTGAGTAACAAAAACAATTTATCTTTAAAAACAAATAATAAGAGAATTTTAAAGTCAATTCGCAATGCTTTTTGGAAATGAAACTACCATAAGGCCTCCCGCCACACACACAATGCAAGCGCACACTTGGAGGAGATTTCTCCTTATGATTGTTAAACATGCTTGATACACAGATTCTTTTTATTATTACTATAAATGCAAAGTGTGGAAAATATTTCGAAAGTAGAATATAAATCTTAGCCAGCATAGGTACCATTATATTATGCCTACTATAGCTGTCATGTTAAATGACAGGTCCTACAACTAAAACCGTACAAGGCTCGTATTGTTTCTTTGGATTTCCAACAAATGGTCAGGCCAAGGAACTTCCCATTGCCACATGGAAACACCTCTGGAAGGATGTCCCGAGAACCTAACCGGCTCTCTGCCAACACAAGGCCGGGTTACCCCTAACTGGGTAACTACTGACACGAGTATGCCATCCCCCGGTTGTAACCAACCTTTATCCGGGGCCCCATCAACAATCACAAAGTAAGATATATATATATATATATATATATATATATATATATATATATTTGCGACATCCACATAAGTTAAGTACCTGGGCTCCATACCATGATACCACTTCTATCCAGAAGGAAATGTACATACCCTAAGGGGCGCTACCCCCAATAACCTCGCCGCATCTTTCCTGTTTCGACCATTCCGGGGTGTGAGGTTCGACGAAGTCTCGTCCACAAAGCTACGTTTTTCACAAAGCCATGCTTTGATCAACAAATGATCAGCAGCACTTCGTATGCCACATTACCCAATTGGGAGTATATCGTTGATAACCTTCAACTACATAACCTCAGAGCTCGTACGTCTCAAAGAAGGGTGTTAAGCTAAGAGAATAAATTCTCCGCCACCAATAGAAATGTATTTGAAAGAAATCTGCTTTATATCTCAAATGTAATGTCAGACATACAATCCATACAAGTCTGTTCTGGGTTTGAAAAGAACCGAAGGCACTTCCGAAGAAGTTCTTGCAATCCGGGTATTCACAATCCCGATTGGACTTCCCATCACTTAGGGAATCTCTATACCGGCGCGACTCAGTGCATAGACAATTAACGAGTTATCCTTTCGTTCTCGTAAATACCCGGTCTTCACCACCGGTCTTCAAATGCTATCCATATACGTCGTATCACTTATTCGGAATGGGTTATACGACCCAAAGGTCCTTTCCCGGCTAACCCGAATAATGAGCACAATATTCAAAATCATATGGATACGGGGTTCTCAGTTAAATCAAAGCTTAAAGCCAAAAAACACCAAAAGTCTTCGGGAAAAACATGAATCAACCCGAGTAAATCCCGAGTGCTCTTCCTACTCAAACCCAAAACTCATCAGGGTATCAAAATGCACGGTGCACGTGCACCGTGGCTCTGGCCATCTACGGCCACCACCCTGGCCTTCAACACATCGCCGATCACCCTCATGCATGATCACCATTTCTAGAATCCACCATAGAAGCTTGAATCCAAAATCGAGTTCTAAATCCAAACCTGGAAACTCGAGACAGAACTTACACCAAACCTGTCAACGCACTGTACCTCAAATTCCGACCACCCGAGTACAACCACCTCTGGTCACGAACGCGTCATCCACCCAGCCACCATTACCCAAAGGCACGAGCAACTCGATCGACCGTGGATGTCGAACGAATCGAAATACATACGCTCGTCCAAACTAGGTTTACGAAGAGAAAATGCTTGCCGCCGTCACCACCGCCGTTATTACCACCTCCGACCATTTTTCCAGGCACCTCCGTAGCCTCCTCCATCTCCACGAGAAAACCCAACACCCAATGCTCCACCCATCGCCAGAGTTTGGTACAAATCCATTTTTAGTTCATTTATAAACCACTCTAAGTATGCTCGATTAAAAATCATCATTTCTATTTTAAAAATCCAATTTTCTAATAGTGATTCAAGTTATATAAATGAATTGATAATTCGTGACATTCGAATTTTTCATATATTTGGATTTTATCTGTAATTTCACAATTTTAAATTATTTACTAATATTTTTTAGCTGAGATTATTTTTAAAATTTGAATCTGAGTATCTCTAACAATTTTCCTTTACAGAGTATAACTCAAAACTACTTTTATTTTTGAGATTTGAAACTAAATGGTTTACTTTGTAAACCTAGAACAAAACCTATATGCCTATAACAAAAACATGCACACTATCTTTGCCACGAATCATATTCAAACACTTATCAATCATTACAGACACAAAAATCAAAAGAACTAGTTTATAATTTATGTTTGCTCACAGTGATTTTTCTAGAGGAAATGAACAGAGCTGTTTCCATCTTGAAAATGACTTGAATTTCCAGATGAATTACTCAGTATTACTATTTTATTTTTAAAAATAACATTACCCCATTACAAATTTTTTTCAAGAATCATAATCTGATAATGTTTATTTAAGAAGGTATAGATTTTTTTCTTCTGCTGTCCTTTACTTATGAATATTTAACAGAGGTACAGATGCCTGTAAACAATCTGTATACAATATATATAGATATATTCATACACACAAACATACAAGCATCCCAACATCCATACAAACAATAGCATCAAAATATTATAACTAGTTCAAGGTTAGTTACTCACCTTCCAAATCATTGTTTAAAGCTTTTCAGATTAAAGTTGTAGTTGTAATCAGATTTTGAACTTGATAACTGAAGTTTCATCCTTGTTCTCAGATTTTCTTTGATTGTTTTGATGTTTTATTTTGAATGATTGTTTAAGTTAAAGAATGACCTTTACTTCAGTTAATAATGGTGAACGAAACTGAGATGAGAAGATGATGTATATAAAATGAAGTTACAGGTGATGTTGTAATGTATAGGGTGATGGTTTATGTTGTACAAGTGATAACATATTTTGTTGTACAATAGACATGGCTGAAGATGCTTGCATTATGGGCTGAGATGTATTATATTGTGTACTAAAGATAATGGCATTAATTGCTTAGTATTTTCGTAGATATTACATTTACTTTATGTATATACTTGTTTATTCTTTTACCAGGTTTGTTTTTATACCCTTGTACATATGTTCTTTATTTTGTTTCATACTTATCTTTGCTTTCTTTTACTTGTTCTTGCCTGCATATTAGTTTACAAGCATATTCCCTTTTGTTTTTATATTATCAAATATTTTTATTTGCCTTGGTATTGTTTAAGTGTACATAAACAAAGTTATTATGTGACGACCCGGAATTTTTAGACATTTGAAATGGGAATATTTAATTAATTTTAAATATTCAAAGGTAAAATTTTTAACTTGAATTTCAAATATCAATATTTATTGGATAATTTAATTATTGAATTAAACAATTAAAAATTGGGTAAAATGTTGAATCTGGAGTTTTAAGCCTGTTAAAAATAATTTGAAGGCTTGAAAATTTTACATTGATAATACTGAAGGTGATAGAACTTTTAAAATTGAATTTAAAAGTATTTTGTTCAGTTTAGAAATTATATCGTTTAAATTGATATTTAAAAATAGCTTTCCAAGGCACAGTCTCGGAATTCGACGAAACCAGTTCCATTGGATCTGTAATATTGTATTATTATCGGATTACAATTTTCGTAGTGATTGGAGTTGTTGTGTGAGCGTACGCTATATAAACGCGCTGAAATTCATATCGAATTCAATATAATAAATGGGTTCAAAAAGCTATCTTCTCCATACGATCGAATTAGGACTCGAAACCTTTTCCATTTCGTTCGAATTAGGGGTATAACATTATAAACGCCTAGCGGCATGCCTCGATAGGAGGTTGAGATTTTGAGTTGCGAATTCTGGTCAATTTAAATTTAAATATAATGTATACTGTTGCTCAGTCAAAAGAATTTCCTTCACATCAAAAATGTACCCTTCTTTTCAGAGATACTATAGCCTAGCTTCTCTAATACACCATCTTCTATTTATCTATTCAAGCACGCAATCTTTGCCTGAAAATTTTCGAACGCAAGAAATAAATTAAAGCTAGAAGAAAAAAAAGAGTATAATAAATTAACAGAGCTGAGTTTCCCTTTCTTCTTCAAATCTAGTTCGTTTCAAAATCAAATTTTATGGCCGAATAAAATCGCCCCTTCATCCTCAAATAAAAATCTAATCGGCCTCGATCCCCAGCTAGTCACGCGATGCCATGAAGCTCGCGTATAGGAAGATGATTTCGAGCATGCGAGGTTGTTCGATGTTGGTGGATCGACGACTAGGGATTCGAGCTGGGCGAGGCACGATGACTCGGGGGTCCAGATCGCGAAGTGATTTAGGGGTCGTCGATGAAGAGGAAGATGCGATTGGGTTCATACCGGGATGCTAGGTCTTGGGATCGAGGGGATGGAGGCAATCGCATGTCATGAAGGATAGGAAGGAGATGAGGTTGTTGTTCGTATTTGAGTAGTTGTTGCTTGATTTGGGTCGATTGTTGAAGTCATACTGGTGGTCGTGGCTGTGAACTGTAGAGAGGCTATGGTTGCAGCGTTGGACTGAAGTGATTGGTTTGGGGTTGGGGATGTATGATGAAGAGGATTGCTTAATCGATTCAGGCATTCAGTGGAGTTGATTCAGTAAGGTTTAAACTTATTTTTTTTGAGTTCAGTATGCGTATATGTACATATACAGTAGAAGGTCAAGCAAATCCAATTTAAATTGATGAACACATATATATAGGTTAAGGAAAAATTATAAATTTACAGTAAACAATAAAAATATATATAGATATATAGGGATTTTTACGATATTGTAGAGTTTATTCAAGTTAGATTTTTGAATCTACATTAGTTATTATATATATAGGTGATTTCAAAAGAAAAGAAAAGAATAAATACTTATATATATATATATATTCCCACTCACTCTTTCAATTAAAATAAATATTAAGATGGTTAACTTATTCAACTGTTTATTTAATTTATTTTGGTTACTAAGGATCTGAAAAGGGAAGTGGTTAGAATTATAATTTATAATTTAAGTTAAATAAATAAATGAAAATTTAATTTCGATAAGTTCGAATGTTAATAAATCACAAATTGTTTTTACAAGGTCTATAACCGTGAAGAAATGGTCATGATGAAAATGAGTTGCAAACAAATCAAAGGTGAGTTAATCTCACTCATCTGGGTTAATTTAAATTTAAATGGTTAAATTTAAATATTTGGTGAATGATTGGATTGATTTGATATGATAGTATATAGTCGTATATATCAATATATATATATATATATATTGGAATATGTATATATTGGTTGTTGATATTCCAGCATTATATAACGGATGAGATCCTATGCGCCGCATAATAGCGGATGACTTTATATAAAACCCATATACTGCGATATTCCACCTCGAAGTGGAATTGGTATTGTGCTAACGTCTGTGGATGCAGGGAAATAGGTTGGAGGGATCCAACTGGATTCCTCAAAATTATTTAAATTGTTTTATATTCTGTGCTATGAATATTGATATCCTGTGATGATTTTATTGATGATTGGAATATTGAAAGATATAGTTGGATTGAATATCTAAGTATAATGAGTTATTAAATTCTATAGAATTGGATTTTGAAAGAAATAAAAGAGTAAATTTTAAGTAAAATAATTCAAGTGAATTGGAATAAGGGAATTTTGAACTAACAGGGAACATATAAACTTTAAAACTATAGTGATATTAAATTTAAAGAATAAAGAATTTATTTTTGAATGTAAGGATTAAATTTAATTAATGGATAAAGAAGGAATTTTGGAAGTTTAAAATTGGTATTTTCAGTTAAAAGGGTTTTAGCTCACAATAAAGAAATAAATCTAAAAGTTAATGTAATTTGAAATAAATGAAGTAGCAAAGGAAATTTATTTCAAAGTAAAGTAAAGTAAATTGGAAAATCAATTGGAAATTGATTTAGTTGTTTAAAATTGGAATTTTAAAAGAGAAGTGAGATTTTGGAATTTATAAACTGGGTTTATAAAGTAAAATAAAATATCAGTGGATATTTGAAAATATAAATTCAAGGTGGGAATTTATAAAGGGATATGAATTGGTTTAAAAATAAATGTTGATTTTTTTTAAAGGATGTGAAGAGAAGTGTATTTCCTTGGATAGCCAAGTACGTTTTTCAAAGCAATTTTAAATATAAGTTAAAAGTCCTAATTGTGTTTTAAAAAGCATGTTTTAGAAAATTGATTATTTCTAAATGTTAAATCCCAAAGTAAGATTTTCAAAACCTATTATTGTAATAATTATATAAAAGTGACTTAGTATTATGTTAAAAAGGGAAATTTAGTTTATGTTTATAAAGTGGTTTTGTTTTTAAATATTCTTAAAGTATATATTTTAATAAAGTATTAAAGTAGTTTTAATTTCAATATTGTAAAGTATATTTATAATAAAGTGTTTTTAAATTATTTTAAATTCTAAAAGTATTTTGTACTTGGTGTTTCAGTGGAAATAAATATTTGGGAAATGCATTCCGTGAAAGAAAAACTGTTTTGGAATTGTTTCAAAGGATTGAAATGGAAATATATCTTAAGAAGATATTTTGAGGTTAATAAATAATTTGGAAAATTATTTATTATTTGATGGATGTTGTGAATGTTAATTGATAGTTAAATAACCGACTATCAATATTGGCTAATGCGCTGATCGTTTCGAAGAGACCGGGATCGGGAGTTTTTCCCGAAAACCACTTCGATCCGGTTTGAACGTTTAGTGGAAACGATTTCGGAGTCGAAGATGGAGCAGTGAAGTGCAAGGGCTAGTCGCTACTAATCCTGAGGATATTTCCAAAATGGGTGTAGTAGGAGTAGTGCCTTTGGTTCTGTTCGAACCCGGGACAGACTTGTATGGATGAATGCTTTCGGAACATCGTCAGCGGACGATGGGCATTCTAAGGAATATGTTCTGAAAGGTAACGCTTAGCCTCAAGCCTCATCAACCGGGAATGACTGAAAATCAGGGGTTATGCAGCAAGGCTTCGTGGGTAGCTCCCACTGGAGGGTAAGGTCATCCCTGTCTAGATGTCCCTTTTTATTTCGGCTTAGTGGTGCGGTTGCTGATCACAACCGTGGGGTGATTTTATTCGAAATTATCCAGTAAGGGATGGTTCCGGCCTTGTGTTGCAGGGGACTTAGGGTGGGTCCTCGGTACTCTGATCTAGACCAGGTACTGTGACAGGTGATACCCCAGTGCCTAGTCATTGATGGAAATCCATTCTCCCTACGTGCCTTGTACGGTATTTGTTTGTGTTACCCACTTTGTCGCTAGTATGCTGGAATTTAATCATGTAACAATTTCAGCTATTTGAATAAGTATTTGTATATAGACACTACTATAATATCAGAGGATTTTTATAAAAAGTGTTTTAGCTATCGTAAGGTAAAAACCCGACATGTTTATTTGTGGCGTGGTCTTACGAGATGCTTTTGATTTCAAAGGATTTTAGAACTTTAATAATCAATTTGAGTGTGATTTTCTCACGCTGGTATTCCAGACTGACTCGGGTATTGTTTTATATGATGCTCGGGTCAGACCGAGTATTATAGGTTACAGGATATGATGTGTGGAGCTTAGGGATGAGCTAGATGGCGTGACGTATCTCCCGTACTTGTTTATATATATATATATATATTCCGCTGTGTTGATTGCTATACTCTGTTATATTGAGGACATGATATGATTATTGTCCAGTTGTATGTATGTGTACTCTGATGTATACTCTGATGATGTATTGTATAAACAGATATAGTTTTGATTTGTGTAAAGATCTGTTATTGTCTATTATATTTTATTCCGCTGCGATGGTTATATTCTGTTGTTGTTTTATTTTCTTCTTCTACCTCTTCTTCTTTAACCCAAATGGTTCGTATTTCCGTTCTTCTTGAGTTCATTAATGGAAATTAATGTCAATTCAAGGGGTACGGATTTGCGGGCCGTTACATATTATGGTTATTGATATATATTTTAAATTTAAGTATTTAATTCTATTTCTAACACAATTTCATATTTTTATTCCTCTTTTATTTTTAAAACTTAAGCTTTCAAATATTAAATTTACTTATTATTATTCTCATACTTATGTTACTTATTACTATTTCAAACCATAGCTTCTTTCAAAACACACATATTTGTATATATATGTGACGACCCGGCTTTCCACTCCCGGAAAATCGAATCGCTAATAAGAAAGAAAGGGATAGAAGAAGAAAAGAAAGAAAGAAGAAAGAACAACAACATCAGAAACTCACAGCGGAACGAATGAAATATAATATATCATATAAAATATTACATAGTATCATATACATCAGAGTTACACAACTTATACAACACATATTAGACAGTTATAAACATCTGTCTAATTCATACAACTCAAGTATCACAGATACAGACACAACATATACACAGCGGAATCATCATATATCTACACGGTGAAGCCTCCTGCTCCAAATCTCCTCCAGAATTCGTCAAAGCTAACCTGAATCCCTCGACTACTCAATACAATATTGAGTACCCAAGAGTTTAATAAAACAGAAAATAAACACTCGGGTCAGACATGGGTCTGGTGTGAGTAAACGGTTTAAACTTGTTTAACTTTGAAAAACCTTTGAAAGAAAAGGTATCTCGTAAGACTTCCCGCACATAAACACGGAAATGTTTTTACCTTACGATAACCAAAACATTTGATAGGAAATCCGATTATATTATAATAGGGTCTAGGGTTTTCAAATAAAATACAGAAATAGCTGGAATGCTTACATCTCACGTTCCAACATAGTTGGGCACAACTAAATCGTACGGCACTTATTGGATTTTGGATTCCATACAATGGCAGGGCTACTGGGGTACCGCCCGTCACAGTACGTGGCCTAGATCACCGTACCGAGGAGTACGCCCACTCCCCTGCAACACAAAGCCGGAACCATCCCTTACTGGATAATCCCGAACAAGACAATCCCGTAGTTGGCGTGACCAACCACACACTAAGCCGAATAAAAGAAAAGGGACCTCTAGACAGGGATCTATCTTGCTCTCAGTGGGTGCTACCCACGAAACCTTGCTGCACCTCCCCTGTTTTAGCCATTCCCGGTTGATGAGGCTTGAGGTTACGATTACCTTTAATCAGAACATATCACTTAGAATGCTCATCGTCCGCCTGACGATGTGCTGAAAGCATTCAATCCATACAAGTTCGTTCCGGGTTCGAACGAAACCGAAGGCATTATCTCGTTACACTCGTTTTGGAATCACCCTCAGAGTTAACGACAATAACCCTTGCACTCTGAATCTTCATCTTCACTTGAGATTCACGACCTATCGTTAATTTGGATCGATGTGGTATTCGGGTCTCCAGACCTGGAATACCGGTATACGGAAACCCGATCCCGGTCTCATCGAAATCCAAAACGTATCTTTTAAAGGCCAAGTTGTTTTAAGGTTAAAACAATTCAATTCTTATCTATATACACAAAGATAGATAATTCAATAGATAATCTACATTATCATCCCAAACAGATAATTCACATTATCATTATAATTCAACCAAACATCCATATCATATATCAATCATATCTCATCAGAGATATCAAACAATGAAATACATTCAATCTCATTCATCCATCCTTAAGCAATGATTTATATCATCTAATTAATTTAAAGTGAATTAAACTAATTACTTCATTCTATAAATCCTGCTTACTTAATTATTAATTAAACCAATTAATTAATCATTACTCTAAGTATCCATCTTAATTAATCATTCCTGATTAATTACCCTTTTATTACTTTAAGTAATTAATACCTAATTAATTTCACAAATTAATTATCTTAAACCATTCAGTAATTAATCTTTAATTACTTCATTAATTAATTAACTATATTTAATTACATTAATCCTTAATTAATTACAATTAATTAATTACTTTAATCACTAATTATTTATTAATTAATCTTAATTAACCAATCCTTAATTACATCATTAATTATTCTTAAATTATTAATTAATAAACCTTAATTATTAATCAATATCCTTTAATACAAGTAATCAATCCCTAATTATTTTTATAATTATTAATTAATAAAACTTAATTATTAATTAACAACTTTAATTACCAATTTAATTAATCCTATTAATCAATCCTTAATGATAATTTATTAACCCTTAATAATAGTTAATTAATCCTTAATTAACTTTAATTATAAATTAATAACCTCTTAATTATTAATTAAGAAAACCTAATTATTACTTAATGAAACTTTATTAAGTACTTCTTAATTACTAGCTTAATTAATCCTTAATTATTTTTATTAATCCCTGTTAATTAAATTAATTAATTAAACTTAAATTTCTTAATTAACTTAATTAATTCCAACTCATTAAAAATCTTAATTAACCTTGAGATAAAACATTATCATTAAAACATTTGATCTTAGTACATTTAAGTAAATCAATTTATACAACTTAATTTATTCAAATCATTCATTTTAAAGAAATGAAATTTCAAGGCAATTTATTTAACTTGATTATTCAAATTTTAAAATTTACTTTTATTTTAAATTTTAAAACTGATTTGAACATTTCATTATGGGTTTGAAGTCATATATACTTTGAACAGAACAAAGTATTTTTTCTCTTCTTATTCTTCTTTTTAAAACAGAGTTTTAGTTTTATATTTAAAACTGTTTGATTTTAAAGTAAATTTAAACTGCTAAATGCTTTCACTCAGCTCACAAGCGACCCGAAGGAAAACACGAGCCAAAGCTGTTCTTTCTCGAGTACGAACTCGAGTAAACATCATCTTCCCCAACTCAAAACCCACTGATACACATTAACGATCGTGCACATGCACACCATGACCAACCACCTCCGATCCTTGCTGAGTTCACCCGCATGTCTCAGATGATCGCCTCAAATCCTCCGATCACCCAGAACCCCTCACTTCGCCGGAAATCAAAAATCAAGCTACTCAGCAGAAACAAAAGTTTGAACATCACCAGAAAAATGCCTCGAATCTCTCGTCTCTGATCACCAGAGGTTGAGCGACCAGGTCCTTACCTTACCGAACACCTACGCCACCAAACCCCACAGCCTCGAGCCACTCGATCATCCATAGGTTCCACAATGATCACGAATTCAACCCTCAACCAAAACTAGGTTAAATTTCTAGTTCGACCTACCGCTATCGCCACGGTGAACTACCACCGCTCCCACTATTTTTTTCCACTACCCTGATCATTCACCTAACTCCAGCAACAATCTCGAGCAACCCAGATGCCCAGATCAACAGAATTAGACCAAAACATAAATTTCAGGAAACCCCCAAATACTCACTTAATATAATTTTTAAAATTGTAATTTTCTTTCTAAAATTCATACTTTCCAGTGACAATCTAGATTATCAAATTATTTTCCCTAATTTCAACATTTGTTTTCAAGCATTGGTAATAAATTTTTACTACATAGTTTGGTTTTCAGGTAAATTTCAAAAATCAGGGACTTTGTTCTATTTTTGTTCTTAGTTTATACTTAAACTAACTATCTTGTTTGATTCTAAGCCCTGAAAGTTGTTCAAACAAAAATGGTTTGAAATTCTGATTTTAACTTAATTCTGCAGTAAGTAAAACAGAGAAGATAATGCCATCAGGCATGCCCAGTTTCAAAGCATAACAAACATATTGCATATTTATATCTACTCAGAGGCAACTTATATATATATATATAAAATAAACATCATCACAAACTCACATGCAACAGATAATTAACTACTTACATTTTAGTAAAAATGTTTACTCACTTTAAACAAAGAAAACCTGAGAAGTTTTCAAAACTGGAAGCTATACAGGGAGTATCTCACAGTATCTCTGTCTATATAAACACATATAAAAAAAAAACATGCATGCAAATTTTCAACCATACATCACAACTTTAAATCTAGCATTTATCACATGCATATAAACAAAAAAAACCATTTTGTTTAGTTTACTCATTTTAAATAACAGAGAAGCCAATATTTATACATACTGGAAAAACAAGTAAGTTTTTTTTTATATATATATCCAGATAAATAAGCATGCAAATCATATCATAACTTTATCACCCTAAATCATCACATGCAATCATCTAAAAACTGTTTTTAAATAAGAGTTTACTCACCTGTTTTATGATGTGCAGAGAATTTGAAAAACAGGGATTTGAAAACTGAAGCTTTTAAAACTGGAACTTTGAATTTGTTACGATCTTGTTCTGAAACTGAAAAGCTTGATTTGCTGTGATCTCCTTAAAAATGCTTCGTTGATGAGATGATTTCTTTTAAAGACTTGAAGCTTGTTGATCTTTGTTATAGGCTTTGAAAAGATTACAGGTTTTGTGTTTAAACTTGAAGAAGGTTTGCAGGGAAATGACATTTCTGGTTTAAGGCATTTAAGGCTTTAGCTTGAGGAGGTTACAGGGTTTTGAATTTTCTCTGATTGTTTTGAGGAATGAACTTCAGATTTTAGTTTATGAAAATTTCTTTGGGTTGAGGAATTCGATTCTGGTTTTAGAAAATGAGGCTACAGGCTATGTTCACTTGCTTTTAAAATGAGAAGATAGAAAAAGAAATGGAAGAGGGGAGATGTTTGTTTATATAATGTAAATTAGGATTTAATAAAATTTAAAGAAAATGAAAATAAAAAGATGACACTTGTCTTTTGCCTTATCTAATTACTTAACACATATGCTTAGATGGTTTAATATGTTAACACTTGTCATCTTGTATTTTAATTATTTTATAAAAGATTTTAAAAACTTTTATATTTATTTCCTAATTAATAAATACATTTGTACTTTAATAAATGCTTTCTAAATTTTTACATAAATACAATGTTTAAAGAAAATAGAATATAAACCAATTATGATTTAAATAAAAACCATATAAAATATTTTAAGCTCATTTTTAAATGCTAATTTAAAAGCTTTTGTATTTATTCCTATTAAATAAATACTCTTCCCTTTCTATAAATATATTTCTTTAAAGAGAATAATACAAAACAAATCTTATTTTTAAATAAAACTTTTATTCATATATTTTAAATCCAAACTATATTATTATTTTATTTTAAGATTTAAGATATATATATTTCTTTAAATTCAATTCTTAAATTCAATTTCAAAGTTAATTTAAAATCTAAATTTAAAATCAACTCAAATAAATATAGATATTCATTTTAAACAATTACATTATAAATTGTAAATAATCATCCTATTTAAAATCAATTTAAATACACATATATATACATTTAAACAATACTTATTAAATTTGAAATAATATGTCTATTTAAAATCTGTTTATAATTATATTTAAAAATAACTTATTATTAAATTGTTTGAAAATAACATTTTTACCCATTTTAATAAATTAATTTAACAGATTATCACATTTTAAATTCCCTGAAATCCTGGGATATCACATTCCTTCCCCCTTAAAAGAATTTCGTCCTCGAAATTTAAAACAGAAGATAACCCAATGTTTTTATTTTATTTTAAAAATTTTCAACTAATTTTAGCATACATATCAGCCAACACAAACAAACAACCAATTTCATCCAAACAAACAATTCAATTCAAACAACAATTCTAGCTATCCGGACACAGATCCGAATAAGCTTCCTAAAATTTATCCCCGAGTTCCCCAGGTACAGATACCGGGATACTCGCTCTACTGAATCCAGAACTAGCTATACTACTAAGCTACTGAGCTCCTACTCATCTAGATCTACAATCTGAACAAGATATCAGACCACAGACAAGATCAACTCAACTATCAAATTCTTCAGAACTGCTGGTTCCAAAACCAGAGATAGATCAAACACGTACTCCCTCAGAGATACATGAAATACATTGAATCCCGGTTATCCAAACGGGTAATTCAAACCTTCTAAGCCAAACACCGATCCTTACAAAACTCGGAAGAATCCAATATACTACGGAGCTAACTTCTGGTCTTACCCAATCTTATTGCTCCCTTTACCGAAGAAAATCTCAATAACAACAAAGTCTCCAACTTCGAATTCCAAATTCCTCCGTCTCTTATCTTCAGAACTCTTCTGACGATTCTGGGCTGCCTTCACCTTTCCTGATCAGCTCAATCTTTGCTGACGCTTCTCGAAACAAACAGGACCAAAAACAATCTAATAAACGGATCCTCTCAAGATCTACAAAAATCCAGAACTCAAACTCTACTCCTCAATCATCAGTAGATTCCAAATACTTCTTCTATCTGGACAAGACAAAACAGATGCTCTCACCAATCTGACCTCCAAATCTTGAAAAGCTTCCTGTAGGAATCCTTTAATCCAAACACTGCAACTTCCGATTGCTTCTACTCTAAAACAACTGCTACCCAGCTTTCGCTGCTCAACTCTGATCTAGATGTCGTCGATGAACTCGAGCACCAACTAGACCATCACATTCCAGAAAAATCTCTGACAACTCTATAACTCCTACATCTTCTAGAGATGCCTCAAACTCAAGCAAAATATTTCCCAAGAGAATACTCAATTATCGCAAGTCACTTTTGCGATTCTATCCAGTCCAATGTCCAAAAATTACTGTTCTTTCTTAATCCATCAGAACAATCTATACTTGACCAATCCATTTGGAAAAATGAATCTATTCTGCAGCTTCTGAACTCCACTCTAAGAAAACTGTTAAGCCAAAAGATCTTTCAGCAGGAACACAGAACACTCGAGCTGCACCGCTAACACGGATGACAAAGACTCCTTATCCAAAGCTTCTAGAGAACCCGGACCTCAGACCAAACACAAACATCCTGCTGAACTCAGCCACAACACCGAAGCAGACCTACTTCCTCAAACTTGATCCAAAAGAGAACATCGTCGGAGATATCCATAGTCACTGCATCTCATCACGCAGTTACTACTTTCCGAGATACCATCACACACTTCTGCTTAACCGACAGATCCAAACTCTACTCATCCAACTGCACTTCAAAGATCGACTCCGAACCTTAACAGGTTTCCTTCATAGATCAATGAAATTCTTACACCATATCAAATTTCACTCGAGACGGTATTCGGTCTATAGTCTCGACAGATACTTCCAATCTCAACACTCAGACTCCTAATCCTAGATGATAAATTATTATCATCTCAACCAATCATTACAAATACCATATACATTTAAAATGATACTTTTTATATAGAAATTATATCTGGGTAGAATTATTTCATCTACCTCTTTAAAACAATATTGTGTCCGTTGGCCTGGTCAAGTGTTTAGAGATCCCTATCAATAACGTTAGCTACTCGTATTGACCAGAATCCATATACCACTCAACCGATCAATTAACACAATATAAAACCATTTTATATAACTAACAAATACGCGCTCTCGTATATATATACTTAGACTCAACAGGTTGCTACAGATCCTATCTCTAATGAACAATCCTTCCGAACCTAGGTATTCACTCAACCTAGTGTTCTGATATTCACTTAACCAAAAGCTTAGGCATTCGCTCAACCTATGCTCTGATACCAAATGTGACGACCCGGCTTTCCACTCCCGGAAAATCGAATCGCTAATAAGAAAGAAAGGGATAGAAGAAGAAAAGAAAGAAAGAAGAAAGAACAACAACATCAGAAACTCACAGCGGAACGAATGAAATATAATATATCATATAAAATATTACATAGTATCATATACATCAGAGTTACACAACTTATACAACACATATTAGACAGTTATAAACATCTGTCTAATTCATACAACTCAAGTATCACAGATACAGACACAACATATACACAGCGGAATCATCATATATCTACACGGTGAAGCCTCCTGCTCCAAATCTCCTCCAGAATTCGTCAAAGCTAACCTGAATCCCTCGACTACTCAATACAATATTGAGTACCCAAGAGTTTAATAAAACAGAAAATAAACACTTGGGTCAGACATGGGTCTGGTGTGAGTAAACGGTTTAAACTTGTTTAACTTTGAAAAACCTTTGAAAGAAAAGGTATCTCGTAAGACTTCCCGCACATAAACACGGAAATGTTTTTACCTTACGATAACCAAAACATTTGATAGGAAATCCGATTATATTATAATAGGGTCTAGGGTTTTCAAATAAAATACAGAAATAGCTGGAATGCTTACATCTCACGTTCCAACATAGTTGGGCACAACTAAATCGTACGGCACTTATTGGATTTTGGATTCCATACAATGGCAGGGCTACTGGGGTACCGCCCGTCACAGTACGTGGCCTAGATCACCGTACCGAGGAGTACGCCCACTCCCCTGCAACACAAAGCCGGAACCATCCCTTACTGGATAATCCCGAACAAGACAATCCCGTAGTTGGCGCGACCAACCACACACTAAGCCGAATAAAAGAAAAGGGACCTCTAGACAGGGATCTATCTTGCTCTCAGTGGGTGCTACCCACGAAACCTTGCTGCACCTCCCCTGTTTTAGCCATTCCCGGTTGATGAGGCTTGAGGTTACGATTACCTTTAATCAGAACATATCACTTAGAATGCTCATCGTCCGCCTGACGATGTGCTGAAAGCATTCAATCCATACAAGTTCGTTCCGGGTTCGAACGAAACCGAAGGCATTATCTCGTTACACTCGTTTTGGAATCACCCTCAGAGTTAACGACAATAACCCTTGCACTCTGAATCTTCATCTTCACTTGAGATTCACGACCTATCGTTAATTTGGATCGATGTGGTATTCGGGTCTCCAGACCTGGAATACCGGTATACGGAAACCCGATCCCGGTCTCATCGAAATCCAAAACGTATCTTTTAAAGGCCAAGTTGTTTTAAGGTTAAAACAATTCAATTCTTATCTATATACACAAAGATAGATAATTCAATAGATAATCTACATTATCATCCCAAACAGATAATTCACATTATCATTATAATTCAACCAAACATCCATATCATATATCAATCATATCTCATCAGAGATATCAAACAATGAAATACATTCAATCTCATTCATCCATCCTTAAGCAATGATTTATATCATCTAATTAATTTAAAGTGAATTAAACTAATTACTTCATTCTATAAATCCTGCTTACTTAATTATTAATTAAACCAATTAATTAATCATTACTCTAAGTATCCATCTTAATTAATCATTCCTGATTAATTACCCTTTTATTACTTTAAGTAATTAATACCTAATTAATTTCACAAATTAATTATCTTAAACCATTCAGTAATTAATCTTTAATTACTTCATTAATTAATTAACTATATTTAATTACATTAATCCTTAATTAATTACAATTAATTAATTACTTTAATCACTAATTATTTATTAATTAATCTTAATTAACCAATCCTTAATTACATCATTAATTATTCTTAAATTATTAATTAATAAACCTTAATTATTAATCAATATCCTTTAATACAAGTAATCAATCCCTAATTATTTTTATAATTATTAATTAATAAAACTTAATTATTAATTAACAACTTTAATTACCAATTTAATTAATCCTATTAATCAATCCTTAATGATAATTTATTAACCCTTAATAATAGTTAATTAATCCTTAATTAACTTTAATTATAAATTAATAACCTCTTAATTATTAATTAAGAAAACCTAATTATTACTTAATGAAACTTTATTAAGTACTTCTTAATTACTAGCTTAATTAATCCTTAATTATTTTTATTAATCCCTGTTAATTAAATTAATTAATTAAACTTAAATTTCTTAATTAACTTAATTAATTCCAACTCATTAAAAATCTTAATTAACCTTGAGATAAAACATTATCATTAAAACATTTGATCTTAGTACATTTAAGTAAATCAATTTATACAACTTAATTTATTCAAATCATTCATTTTAAAGAAATGAAATTTCAAGGCAATTTATTTAACTTGATTATTCAAATTTTAAAATTTACTTTTATTTTAAATTTTAAAACTGATTTGAACATTTCATTATGGGTTTGAAGTCATATATACTTTGAACAGAACAAAGTATTTTTTCTCTTCTTATTCTTCTTTTTAAAACAGAGTTTTAGTTTTATATTTAAAACTGTTTGATTTTAAAGTAAATTTAAACTGCTAAATGCTTTCACTCAGCTCACAAGCGACCCGAAGGAAAACACGAGCCAAAGCTGTTCTTTCCCGAGTACGAACTCGAGTAAACATCATCTTCCCCAACTCAAAACCCACTGATACACATTAACGATCGTGCACATGCACACCATGACCAACCACCTCCGATCCTTGCTGAGTTCACCCGCATGTCTCAAATGATCGCCTCAAATCCTCCGATCACCCAGAACCCCTCACTTCGCCGGAAATCAAAAATCAAGCTACTCAGCAGAAACAAAAGTTTGAACATCACCAGAAAAATGCCTCGAATCTCTCGTCTCTGATCACCAGAGGTTGAGCGACCTCGTCCTTACCTTACCGAACACCTACGCCACCAAACCCCACAGCCTCGAGCCACTCGATCATCCATAGGTGCCACAATGATCACGAATTCAACCCTCAACCAAAACTAGGTTAAATTTCTAGTTCGACCTACCGCTATCGCCACGGTGAACTACCACCGCTCCCACTATTTTTTTCCACTACCCTGATCATTCACCTAACTCCAGCAACAATCTCGAGCAACCCAGATGCCCAGATCAACAGAATTAGACCAAAACATAAATTTCAGGAAACCCCCAAATACTCACTTAATATAATTTTTAAAATTGTAATTTTCTTTCTAAAATTCATACTTTCCAGTGACAATCTAGATTATCAAATTATTTTCCCTAATTTCAACATTTGTTTTCAAGCATTGGTAATAAATTTTTACTACATAGTTTGGTTTTCAGGTAAATTTCAAAAATCAGGGACTTTGTTCTATTTTTGTTCTTAGTTTATACTTAAACTAACTATCTTGTTTGATTCTAAGCCCTGAAAGTTGTTCAAACAAAAATGGTTTGAAATTCTGATTTTAACTTAATTCTGCAGTAAGTAAAACAGAGAAGATAATGCCATCAGGCATGCCCAGTTTCAAAGCATAACAAACATATTGCATATTTATATCTACTCAGAGGCAACTTATATATATATAAAATAAACATCATCACAAACTCACATGCAACAGATAATTAACTACTTACATTTTAGTAAAAATGTTTACTCACTTTAAACAAAGAAAACCTGAGAAGTTTTCAAAACTGGAAGCTATACAGGGAGTATCTCACAGTATCTCTGTCTATATAAACACATATAAAAAAAAAACATGCATGCAAATTTTCAACCATACATCACAACTTTAAATCTAGCATTTATCACATGCATATAAACAAAAAAAACCATTTTGTTTAGTTTACTCATTTTAAATAACAGAGAAGCCAATATTTATACATACTGGAAAAACAAGTAAGTTTTTTTTATATATATATCCAGATAAATAAGCATGCAAATCATATCATAACTTTATCACCCTAAATCATCACATGCAATCATCTAAAAACTGTTTTTAAATAAGAGTTTACTCACCTGTTTTATGATGTGCAGAGAATTTGAAAAACAGGGATTTGAAAACTGAAGCTTTTAAAACTGGAACTTTGAATTTGTTACGATCTTGTTCTGAAACTGAAAAGCTTGATTTGCTGTGATCTCCTTAAAAATGCTTCGTTGATGAGATGATTTCTTTTAAAGACTTGAAGCTTGTTGATCTTTGTTATAGGCTTTGAAAAGATTACAGGTTTTGTGTTTAAACTTGAAGAAGGTTTGCAGGGAAATGACATTTCTGGTTTGAGGCATTTAAGGCTTTAGCTTGAGGAGGTTACAGGGTTTTGAATTTTCTCTGATTGTTTTGAGGAATGAACTTCAGATTTTAGTTTATGAAAATTTCTTTGGGTTGAGGAATTCGATTCTGGTTTTAGAAAATGAGGCTACAGGCTATGTTCACTTGCTTTTAAAATGAGAAGATAGAAAAAGAAATGGAAGAGGGGAGATGTTTGTTTATATAATGTAAATTAGGATTTAATAAAATTTAAAGAAAATGAAAATAAAAAGATGACACTTGTCTTTTGCCTTATCTAATTACTTAACACATATGCTTAGATGGTTTAATATGTTAACACTTGTCATCTTGTATTTTAATTATTTTATAAAAGATTTTAAAAACTTTTATATTTATTTCCTAATTAATAAATACATTTGTACTTTAATAAATGCTTTCTAAATTTTTACATAAATACAATGTTTAAAGAAAATAGAATATAAACCAATTATGATTTAAATAAAAACCATATAAAATATTTTAAGCTCATTTTTAAATGCTAATTTAAAAGCTTTTGTATTTATTCCTATTAAATAAATACTCTTCCCTTTCTATAAATATATTTCTTTAAAGAGAATAATACAAAACAAATCTTATTTTTAAATAAAACTTTTATTCATATATTTTAAATCCAAACTATATTATTATTTTATTTTAAGATTTAAGATATATATATTTCTTTAAATTCAATTCTTAAATTCAATTTCAAAGTTAATTTAAAATCTAAATTTAAAATCAACTCAAATAAATATAGATATTCATTTTAAACAATTACATTATAAATTGTAAATAATCATCCTATTTAAAATCAATTTAAATACACATATATATACATTTAAACAATACTTATTAAATTTGAAATAATATGTCTATTTAAAATCTGTTTATAATTATATTTAAAAATAACTTATTATTAAATTGTTTGAAAATAACATTTTTACCCATTTTAATAAATTAATTTAACAGATTATCACATTTTAAATTCCCTGAAATCCTGGGATATCACAATATATATTTATAAAAAATTTGAAATGACAATTTCTATTTAAAAATAAGAATTCATTTGTAAAGACATTTTATTATAAATATTATTTAAAAATAACTCATTATTAAATTAAAACAATTTATAAAAGAAACTATCTCTTTATTATCAAATAACATATTTTATTTGAATTTGGAAAACTCAAATCGATTAACCACATAAATTTCACAAATTTTAAATCAAAAATTAAATAAATTGTTCATTTAAACTTAATAAAAATTCGGGATCGTTACAGACACCGTTGGTCTATTTTTGAAAATGATTTCCAAATATTTGAAAGGAAATGTACAAGTTTGAATTTGAGTGTAATAAATATTCTATTTTATTGTTGTAAAATTTATAACCTTAAATGATTAATTTTGGGAAAAAATTCGAGTTTAATTTAAAGGTAATGTGTAAAATCTTACTTATAGTTTTAAATTCGAAATATGATTTTAAACAGATAAATAAAAAGTTTAAATTATTTTAAATTGTATAAAAAAAATTGTATAACATTTCAAAGGTTCATTTAATTTATATTAAAAAATATATTTTAATAACTTTAATAAAGAAAAGGGTTGGAAAGGTACATGGGAAATTTTGGGTAACTGGTTATAAATTGAATTTAAATAAAGATTCGCTCAGAACTCAACGATTTTGGAAAGTATTTATAACTTGTTTTAAATAAAAGGGCGACTAAATGAATTCTTTAAAAATTTAATAGAATTTTTGTTTGAATATCCGCCTTGATTTAAACTTATATTGAGATTTCATTCAATTATTTGTAAAGTAATGAAAAAATGATCACGGTGTGAAATAAGCGTTCGGTTGTTAAAGAGACTGGGATCAGATATTGTCATACTCTCTGCCAATACCGAAAATTACTTTAATAACTGTGTACAAGGTGAATATTCCAGAATGAAGTAGGATGGTTTGATGAACGATTCTGTATGGTATTTACGTAGCCTTGACTCACGTGAGTCAGCTTGAGGTGGCTAAAACAGGAGCCACGCCGGGCCAAGTGAGGTCATTCCTTCTATCGGGCACATTTCTTCGAAACCATATCTATTGCTTTTGTGATTTGATTTTGGTGTGAACACCTCTGATTTGGAGTGTGTCTCGAGGTGGGCGGTAGTAGCTGCTATGCATTACCACCAGTTCAGATCCGCAAAACGGCAGAATCCTACCCTGGGAATTGCCTCGCGTGCCTTGTCACATGCCTTATTGCACCTTCTACGAATTTGGTTTGTACCATATCTATGGAGTGCCCTCTAATAGCTCTCCAGTTTACGAAGGAAATTACGGTACTATATAGACTATGGGAATATATATAAAATGTGTTAAGGGGGATATGGGTAACGCCTTAACGCTATTTTGATATTTTACTTTACTATAGACATTATATATGTATCGTATTGTGCTATGTATGTAGATAGTTTACCGGATCATTAAAGGATGGAATCCCAACATCCCTTTAAATTATACTGCATTTATTTGACATTTGACTTGAACTTGATTTATCTGCATAAGAATGTTAATCCTGATTTGAGTGTTTTGTTTTGCTTTACGCTCGGGTCAGCTTGAGTGTCACAGTTTGAGATTCATCCTTCGGAGCTTGAGTTCGTTGGAAGATCTAACTCATCTATTTTAGCCTTTAGTTTATTTCTGTCATTTGAGTTGTATGTCTCAGACTTGTCATTTACTTTGTACTAGAGACTTCTATGTATTGGGATTTCTTATTTGTTCGGTTTCAGACTATGTTATTTCTATAGTAGCTTCACAAACTACAATTTATTTATTATGCGGTTTTGTTTTAATCTCTATGTCTTTGATTCTATGATTGATTTATTTACTGTATATGCTAAGTTATGCCAAATAAATATATTTATAATCTGTTGTTTTGGACGATTCAAGTCTGACATGTGGATTATTATCGATTCGAATGGTTCAAAATGATGGGTCGTTACACCAAGACATCTTTTTTCTTTTGCAAGGAATCTTTTTCCAGAGCAAGTGCCTTGTTGTGATTAAGAGCAGCATCGAGTTATTTTTTTTGTGAAGCTTTTTTAACAGTTCACCACCTTCGATATTTCATTGGCACTTTTCTCCGCCTCGACAAGTATTTTGGTAAATTCCGACAATCCAACTTCCAGGTGTTTGATCGTGTCTTTATCATGTATTGCCTCTAGCTTGAGACGATCTATTTCATATTATTGCTCAGTCGGAATTTCAGAGATTTTTATCGACAAGTATAGAAACAATTCATGTTGCATGAACACGTCATTAATGCATGCAAGAGAACTTGCTTTGGCATGCTTCGGGATCATATAAACGTGCAAAGGAACTTAAGCCCATTAAAACATATTTTTCAACAAAGTGGCCTTAGTGTAACGTGTTTTTCAAGAATGTGGCCTTAATGTAACATCCCTCTACTTGAAGGCCCAAAACTAACGACTACGGTTGCCGTAGTCATCCATAGTGATTAATCCTCGGCGACCAAATACGGCAATGTTAGATACATTGATACATAGAAACACATGAATATAAAAAAAAGTTTAAACAAAAAACAAATTCCACATTCCATTTCAAAATAATTCATATTCATTACATCATCCTAATATGCCGATCACATTCAGATAACATATAATTAATATAAAATATGCTAAGAGCGACATATGAAGATGCCCCCTTGGTTGATCAGAGTGTATAATAAGGCAATTAAAACAGATTTTCCTCTACATCCAAAACACACAGTAGAATAAAATAACTCTTTATTAACTAGCTTGCCTCCTACATCTGTCTAGAAGCTTTAACTATCTAAAAAGAGAACCTAGAAACCCTAAACCTCTAACTACTGCAAATCAATTGTGCACCCAAGATTTTAAGAGGAAAACAAAAACTTCAGATCGGACATAAAGCATGGTATTAATATTAATCTATCATCTCAGACCATATAGATATCTAGTGAGACCATGCCGCTTAGCGGATCGGGTTTTCCCCTTATTAGTATCCTAAAAACTTTATAAAACCATATACCGTGCTCTTGCATCCACAATGGTTAAGAAAACTCAAAATAAAATGATGATATACAAACAAGCAGTTTAATTCTAGATTACCCATCCCTGTTAAACCTGACTATCTGTCTTGTTCATAGTTTCTAGGGTCACTATTAACCTATTAGTTGTTAGGAACTGAGATGTTGGTTTTGATGACAACAACCTTTTTAACTATCTAATTATAAAATATATACTAACACTATAATCTAGATAGATATGTATATGCAGGATATATATATATGCAGGTATTTATCACTGAAGATTGATCAGTAGAAAGACTCAAGACTCAAGATTGAAGACTCTAGATTATCAAGATCAAGATTTCAAGATATGTGTCTAGTTTTTGTTAAAACTTCATAATAGCATGGAAATCTTCATTTCGAATTTCATTTGGGATTGAACCCATTTTTACCTTCTTAGTGGCTTACAAACCCACAACAAGTAGCACACAAACCTACGACAAGTGGCTTACAAACCCACGAACATCCTAGTTTTGTACAAGTTCTCGAGTCCTGATGTGATGAGATATTCTGCAGGAAGAATCTTGCAAAACTACTTCAAAATGGTTTTTCAAAACGATTTTCAAAACTGCTTTTAAAAATGTTTTAGCCTTAAAACGGTCTTTTCAAAAAGATGTTTTAGCCTTAAAATATCCTTTGTTTTTGTGTTTTAAAACATAGTAAAATTAGTTTATTTTACTCTAGAATCATTTCATCTTGTTTTCATTTCAATACCATTTTCAAAAAAAATTTTACATTATTTTTAACAGGAGGATGTCGACATCATGGGATACCCAATGTCGACATGGTGGCCATTGAATTCAAAAGTCTCAATTTTCAAAAGAAGTGTCTATTCGTTTAAATCTCTGCACGAATGGTTATGACCGTTGGTGCTTTATAAATAGGCTTCACAAACGAATTTTTTAATCATCTATTTTCATATTTTCTTCACTTCTTCTTCTTCACAAATCCATATTCTATAATTTTCATATTTTTAAGATCGTGCCGAAATTCTACCGAACTCTCAAGTAAATCAAATTAGAATCTCATTCTTGTTTGATTCTCTGCCCTCTCTCAAAGATCAAAGTGCTATTCAGAGTTATAGGATCAATTTTACTCAAAAATTTATCGAGTCTCTCTATAAGGTGTGGTTGTGCTTGGAAATCAATTGGGTAATCTTATGGCCTGTAAATCGAGAGATGTTTGTCCCGGACTCGTGAGATAGGAGGGTACCTAAAGGCCTTTATAAATTGAGCAGTGTAATCTCGACACTGGTTTAATAAAAATCTGTATGAGGTGGTTTACCTTGGTACAGGAATGGATGTAGGGTACCTTCGAGCCAGTAAAAAATCTGGTGTGTTCTTTCCCTTTACTGCTTTTTATTTACTTTCTGCATCTGTGTTTGATTCTGTGATTAAGTTCTGCATTTGTTTGTGTCATAATTTCAATTTAGTTCATATAAGTCTTAGAATTCATTAAACACTGTTCACCCCCCTCCCTCTAGTGTTAAATTAGCCTTAAGATCCTTAATCCGCTGCCCCTTTCAATTGGTATCTGAGCATTCGTTTTCATAGTTTTCATAATCTGAAACTTGAAAATTGTTTTAATGGCCACCAACATTGGTAATGTCAACTCTGGCACTAGTTCTGTTATCCCTAACACTAGTTCATTTATAGAAGGTCAGTCTACTGTCAGACCACAATTTTTCAATGGCAGTAACTATGCATATTGGGCTTCTAGAATAAAAATTTATTTACAGTCAGTAGGATTAGACACTTGGAATAGAACACAAACTGAGTATGTTGAACCAACTACCAATTTTGCCTAGTGGACTACTGAGCAAAAGGGTGTTGCACAAAATAACCCATAGGCCATGAATATATTATTTTGTTCATTAGATAGGAATGAAATTAATAGAGTGTATGTTTGTAAGTCTACATTTGAAATCTGAAAAACTTTGCAAGTTACTCATGAAGGAACAAGCAAAGTTAAACAGACTAAATTTCTATATTAACTAATCAATTTCAATTGTTTAAAATGCAGGCAAATGAGTCCATTTCCGACATGTACTGTCAATTTCAAGATATTGTTTATTCACTAATTACACTGGGAAAAAGCTTTTCGAAGGAAGACCAAGTCAAAAAAATTCTAAATTCACTCACTCTAGAATGGGATCAAAAGACACTTGCAATCGAAGAAGCAAATGATATCAGCCTAATGAAAATAGAAGATTTGATTGGGAATCTGATGTCTTATGAAGTTCAACTACAAGGAAGAAGAGAAAACAAGGCTACAGAAAAGAAGTCATTAGCATTCAATGCAACAACTGAAGATTCAGAACCAGATAGTGATGAGGAGATTGCTTTCATGACAAGAAACTTCCGGAAATTCCTGAAATACAGAAAAATGAATAATTACAAAGAAATGATCAAAGGAATTCAAGAAATAATACAAAGAACGTCAACAATGATAGATGCTACAATTGTAATAAAGTCAGGCATTATAGGAAAGACTGTCTGTATCCAGATAAACAGTTATTCCGTCCAAACAATGATTCGTCAAGGAAAAGAAAGAAAGCATACACAACAACTCTTGGTGACTCAGACTCATCATCAAGTGATGATGAAAAGAAGATGGAAAATTCAAATTTGTGTTTCACTGCTATTCATGAATCAGACATCGATGAGAGTGTGTGTTTAAAAATAGGTACGCATTTTAATTTTTTCCTTGGTTGAATGGATGCTTGTTTGTTTGCTTGATTTTATTAAATTCCTTGAATTTTAAATTCAAATTTAGCCCTTAAAATTTGAATTTTAAATTCCAAAATAATATTATTTCAATAATATTTTAAATATTAAATTATTAATATTTAAGTATTATTATATTTAATGTGAACACAGGAATTATATAATTAGAATATAGGATATAATATTTATAGTTATTAGAAAATAGGATTAGATACTTGTCCTTTGAATCAATATGCACATGTCGACATACCCGGATACCCTATGTCAACATGCCTCTTAGAATTTAATTTCCAAATTTGAATTCAAACTTTTGAATTTCCCTCCAACATTTCACCAACTTCAATGCCCTGGAAAGATGCCTCTTGACTAGAGAACATGACTATAGAATTTCTATTTATCTCACTCTCTTTATCATGACTTTTCACTTTCATTTCAAATTTCAAACTTATCTTCATTATCTTCAACTCCTCTCAAACTTCTTCAATGGCCTCTTCAAGCACTCCTAACACCATTAGACTTCCAAAATATGTTATAAACTTTCTTTTTAATGACTCGGAAGCTATCAAAGCTTACATCGACTATGTAAGCTTTGGTAAAATTCATATGGGAAAATTTGCTATTTTTGAAGATTTTCCTTCTTTTCAAATTGAAAATCTTTTTCAACAATGTTCTTTTCTTAGTTTAGTTGATAACAAACAAAATGATTTTGTATGTTATCCAAACCTTGTTAAGATATTTATGCGAAGTTGAATCACAGTTTTTATGATGGGGAAGAAGGACAAATTTGGAGTAGTATTAAAGGAATACAAATTGTGTTTAGATTGTGAAATTTTAGGAAAATTTTGGGATGCAAGTATACCGGAATGAATCTCTCGAAATTTCAAATCAATGAAAATGATCGAGAGACACTTAATCACATTTTTTGAAAGGGATGACAATTTTGAATTCAAAAATCGGTATTTTAGTCCAAAAGCAAGAATTGTTAATATTCTTATCCAACACACTCTTATACCAAGATCGGGAAACTACAACAACCCGACTTTGGAAGTTTGCAAAGCTCTTTTTGCAATTTTCAGAAATTATGATATTAGTTGGGCTCAAGTTATTTTGGATGTGCTAAGGCCCAAGAACTTTACCATGGGTGAAAACACATTATACCATGAAATTTATCTTACTCGAATTTTCAATTACTTTGGAGTTGATTTAAAGGGAAGAATTTACAACTATAAAAGTGTTCAACCATGGAAACATTTCCCTTATGCAAATTCCATTAGTGTTTCAACCATGTGAAGCACTTACCGAAAAGGAAGAAAGGCTTGCTCATGAAGAAATGGAAGAAATGGAGGAAGAAGAAGAGGAAGAGGAAGGAATGGAAATTGAGGAGGAGGAAGAGGAAGATCAAGAAACCTCCTTAGAGTATAGAATATCCTACTAATCTCGCTAATTCATCCAATAAGACCACTCTCAATAATCAAAGAACTATAATGGAAAATCAAAAGACACTTAAAAGATCAATGAGTAAAAAAATGGATTCGACAAGTTCTTTGAGAAAATTAGTAGAAAGCTTGGACTATCATCTTCTTCATCTTCATCTAACTAGTTTTAAGTTCATGTTATATTAAGTTCTACATTTGTAGTTTTCTTTATTTTAGTTAATATTATATTTTCTTATGTAATGTTAACAAGAATTATGTGACGCCCCACCTCAATACCCACGCTAGCCAAGGACACTACGATGTAGTGCTGTCAACTAGCACGGAGAATAAGGTTGTTGAGGAGCGACCATCCATGTAATTGATTATCACATGGTGGCTATAAAATAATATTCGGAAACAAAAATAGAAATAAACATAACACATAGCAGTCACAGACATCCATATCACAAAGGCGGAAGAAGATATGAATATATAACCAACACATGAAAGTGTACATCAAAGTAGTGGTCAAAAAGTTCCACAATAATACAAAAGAATAGCAACACGTGCTATACCAAAAGAATACAACTATGAGTCCATATCTCAAGTGTATACATCAAAAACTGCTAAACTAAATAGTCAGCCAAAAGTCAGAGTAGCAAATCCCGGAAGGAAGTCAAGCAGAAGCACCTGTAACATCTCGGTCTGACCCGAGTATTATTTAAGAAAATAATAAACGGATCAGTCTAATTATAAATATCAGATGACATGATATATAATAAAAGACATGGCATAAACATAGAATATCCATACTGACATACTACTATAAGTATGAAAATGATGATCAACAGGAGATCAACCGATGAGAAATGATCAATATCACGAGAATCTTCTCAAAGATCCAAAGAGGGCATCATACCCTAAACTTGTACTCATAACAAGTCAATGACATAAAAATCCAGAAATCAAACAAGAAATCCAGAAATCATAAAAAAGAGAAAGAGGCCTATCACATGATGGTCCGAAGACCATGGGGCGCTACCCCATATGTGTGAGTCGGAATCACACTGATTGAGGCCTAGGCTAACCAAAAAGCAAAAAGGTATGTGTGAATGGAATCACACAAGTGGTGTCTAGCCTAACCTCGCAAACAAAAAGATATGTGTGAGTCGGAATCACACTACTACGGCCTAGACTAACCTTGCGGACAAAGAGATGTGTGTGAGTCGGAATCACACTACTGCGGTCTAGTCTTACCTTGCAAACAAAGAGACATCGCACAATTGCTAGTCTAAATCATAAAATGATCATCATGATCAGCGAGAAGTGTCAATCACACCAAGCTAGTAAATATATGAGTTTAGCTTCATGTCCCATAACCACTTGCTTAACTTAAATATTTACGAACAAGCTGTAAATCTTCACTAGGAAATTGTCACGAAAAGGGTTCAATCGAACAAGTCCAAGAGCTAACCGACGAAGTGAACGCAAGCGTTTCATACCACTCGTTTTACTAAGTCGTTTAAGTCGATTTCTCATTCGAGTGAAGTAAAGGCTTGTATATACTAGTAGATTGAAAATCGGTTTGAGAAAATGAACTTTAGATATTTAAAATAGTGTTGAAATCGCTTTGATGAAAGAGTTTTGATATTTACTATTAGTATTGAAACCTTCATATATCTTTAAAGTGACAAGTCATAAAACGATTGTAGAACAAATCAATTCACGTTCGAAGACGTGAGTAAAGTCCAAAGAAGTCAATCCCAAAACAATCAAAGTAGAAATTTTGATAAATGTTTTTCAGAAGAGATTGCCTACGCAGAGTAATACGGGGTTCGACCTAGTGAAGGCAAGCGGTCTCGAGAAACCAAACGACCTAAGGGAAGAATGCCACGTGACTTAGCAGAAGAACAGGTCGAACGACCTAAGGGAAAACAGGTCAAACGACCAAGTACTAACTCGCGAACGACTCACGACTTAAGCCTTGAACGACTTAGTGGAATGAACGACTTAACGACCTAAGCCTTGAACGACTTAGTGGAACGAACGACTTGACGACTTAAGCTTCAATTCGAGCTACGAGCTAAGGCTGGAACGACCTAGTGGAGTTAGGTCGGGGACGACCTACGACTTAAGGTCTTACGACTTAACAGTTGCGAGCTAGCGGAGTTGGCATGGCCTAGCGACTTAAGAGCCATACGAGCTACGACTTAATGATTTAAAAGCCAACGACCTAGGACTTAAGAGCCATACGAGCTACGAGCTAACTGCAAACGACTTAAGGCCAAACGACCTACGACTTAACTCGAGGCGAACGAGCTAACTGCAAACGACTTAAGGCCAAACGACCTACGACTTAACTCGAGGCGAACGAGCTAACTACAAACGACTTAAGGCCAAACGACCTACGACTTAACTCGAGGCGAACGAGCTAACTGCAAACGACTTAAGCCTTTAACTCGTGAACGACTCATGCCTTTAACTCGTGAACGACTCATGCCTTTAACTCGTGAACGACTCAATCATTTTGCCTGGAGATTATAGGTCGGCAACGACCTACGACTTAAGGGCCAGAACGAGCTAAAAATGGCCAGAACGAGCTAGTAGCAGTTTTTTCACCAAAATCACTAATTTTTGAGTTTTTCGCCAATCCAATCCAAACCAAATGCAGATATTCATACAAATGCAATAGAGGATCATTCCCAACAGTCCAAGATAGATATAGGCAAGATGTGAGATCAAAAATCTCACCTTTTCACGGAATTTGATGAAGATGGAGATTTGAGAGCAAAGCAAGAACACCAACAAGCTTGAATCAATGGTCTTCACGTGAATTTGATGTTGAATCTCGGATTTGCAATAGAATTTGTGTTTGGAGTTTTAATTTCCACTTCCCACCACCATTTTTGACAAAGCTTGAAGTGTTTTGATAGAGTGAGGAAGATGGTTGGGCTGAACTAAAGGGGTGAAGTCCAAACCAAAGTCAAAGGCGGGAAAAAGTGTTGAAAATTTCACTATCTCCAAACATATCGAAGTTTACACTCAAAAAGATCGCAAACGTCATTTTGAACTCAATGGGGGTGGTCTCGAGTCCTAATTTGACCGTATGCAAAAAGTAGCTTTTTGGACTAACATCCGACTAACGATAAAATATTTAAATAAAATATTTAAATATAGAATCGATAGATATGCGGGTTGTTACAAATTATTAATGAAATCGTCCATTTTCTGTTATTCATGTTCACTTGTCTCTGTAATTTCTTGTTTTTATATTATACAAATTTTTAGTTTAATAGATTTGTTAATAATATTCAAAACAAAGCAAAATGTCACTTTAGGCAAAGGCATGTCGACGTACACCATCCCCTCATGTCGACATCCAACAGGCAGAAACTAGTTACACTTTCAAATTTTAATTTCATGTAACTAACTTATGTCTATTCATTTCAAACGACTTTCTATTCCTATTTATATCTATTTCTTCTAGAATAAATTGTAAACTTCATCTCTAGTCATTCTCTTTCATAGTTCTTTCTATTTCTTGAATTATGGCTTCTCCGATTAAGAATCTAAGTGATAATCTTGAAGAAACTCTCACTTCCTTCAAGAATATTCTTACATTCATACTTCGTAATCAGCGTCACATAGAATTAAGTCAAATACAGATGATCAAGGAGCAAGAGAAAAATTTTGACGGCTTCGTTGGATGATCTCAACCCTTAACAAGGACGATCTCGAAGGAATTCCACCAGTCACTCTCGACGAAGATAAAGAAGAATGGGATGCCATTAAAGCAGACCCTATCTTTGGAGAAGATGGATAGGTGGAAGTACCAAGGAATGTCTAGTCATTCTGTATGTTATTTGTTTGATTTGATTGGTGTGTGTGTGTTAAAACTTGATTGACTTAACTTATTTGGTATGGTTTGTATATATGTTTGGATTGAATAAATACTGTAAATATGATTGGCTGATGATTGATTTATTTGATTACACTTATGATCACACTTAGCACTTATTACACTTATATATGGTTTACTCTATTTTATTATGGTTGATTATCTTATAACAAGTTCAGGAATTTTATCAGTTAGAAGTTTTTGTTGATGACAAAGGAGGATAAGTTATAAAATAGTAGTTGGCTTGGAGTAAGGGGGAGTTATGATG
This sequence comes from Allium fistulosum, assembly GCA_030737815.1. Lineage (NCBI taxonomy): Eukaryota > Viridiplantae > Streptophyta > Magnoliopsida > Asparagales > Amaryllidaceae > Allium > Allium fistulosum. The sequence goes on along the minus strand of CM060907.1, from coordinate 1,033,791,760 downwards.
GTTTGGAGTAAGGGGGGTCATGGAGTAAGGGGAGTTATGATAGGAGTTATGGTACAGTAACTATCTTTTATAAATACAGGTTGTCATCATCAAAAAGGGGGAGATTGTTAGGAACTGAGATGTTGGTTTTGATGACAACAACCTTTTTAACTATCTTATTATAAAATATATAGTAACACTATAATCTAGATAGATATGTATATGCAGGATATATAGATATGCAGGTATTGATTACTGAAGACTGATCAGTATAAAGACTCAAGACTATAGCTTACAAACCTATGATAAGTGGCTTACAAACCCACGAACATCTTGGTTTTGTACAAGTTCTTGAGTCCTAATGTGATGAGATATTCTGCAGGAAGAAGCTTGCAAAACTACTTCAAAACGATTTTTCAAAACTACTTTTCAAAATTTTTTGGCCTTAAAACTATCTTTTCAAACGATTTTCAAAAAGATGTTTTAGCCTTAAAAATCCTTTGTTTTTGTATTTTAAAAGATAGTAAAATTAGTTTATTTTACTCCAGAATCATTTCATCTTGTTTCCATTTCAATACCATTTTCAAAACAAATTTTACATTATTTTTAACAAGGGGATGTTGACATAATGGGATACCCCATGTCGACATGGTGGCCGTTGAATTCAAAAGTTTCAATTTTCAAAAGAAGCGTCTATTCGTTTAATTCTCTTTACGAATGGTTATGACCTTTAGTGCTTTATAAATAGGCAACACAAATGAATTTTTTAATCATCTATTTTCATATTTTCATTACTTCTTCTTCTCTACAAATCCATATTCTATAATTTTCATATTTTTAAGATCATGCCGAAATTCTTGTCGAACTCTCAAGTGAATCAAATTAGAATCTCATTCTTGTTTGATTCTCTGCCCTCTCTCGAAGATCAAAGTGCTATTTAGAGTTATATGATCAATTTGTAATCAAAAGTTTATCGAGTCTCTCTATAAGGTATGGTTGTGCCTGGAAATCAATTGGGTAATCTTGTGGTCCGTAAATCAAGAGAGTTTTCCCTGGACTCGTGAGACAGGAGGGTACCTCAAGGCCTTTATAAATTGAGGAGTGTAATCTCGACACTGGTTTAATAAAAATCTGTATGAGGTGGTTTGCCTTGGTATAGGACTGGATGTAGGGTAACTCCAAACCAGTATAAAATCTGGTGTGTTCTTTCCCTTTACTGCTTTTTATTTACTTTCTGCATCTGTGTTTGATTCATTGATTGTTCTGTGATTAAGTTCTGCATTTTTTTGTGTCATAATTTCAATTTAGTTCATATAAGTCTTATAATTCATTAAATACTATTCACCCCCCCTCTAGTGTTAAATTAGCCTTAAGATCCTTAATCCGTTGTCCCTTTCATTAGTTTTCTTGGGCTTACTAATAACATGTTAAATGTAAATGGAATTTCTGCCTGATTTCATGGTTTTTATGGGATCCCTAATAACCTATTGGCCCCTGCCAATATATTTACTATTTAATGGGTTCTCCCTAAACCTATTGGTAACTCCAATATCCTTCTTTCTTATCATAGTTTTCATAGATTGACTAGGAACTTATTGTCTTCTATCAATATCTTAATCGGAATATAGTTTCCGTGGGTTAATTACCAACCTATTGGCCCCTGCCAATATAAAAACATAGTTTTCATGGGTTTATTATGAACGTATCTTCCCAATGTCTTCTTTTATACATAGTTTTCATGGGCTTACTATGAATCTATTGGCTCATACCAATATCATTCCCTATACATAGTTTTTATGCGTTTACTAGGAACGTATTGCCCCCTACCTATATCTTTAATTAATATTTTAAATTCCTTAATATATATTCACAATGGGTAAACCTAGCTGGTTATTTTGCCCTTCCCATAGTACCATTATAACAATCTGAATATTAATATGAAGAAGTAACATAATAATAATACCCGCCCCTATGGTTTAATCCCCTTGAAACCATTTATATAAAACTTGGTTAATTTCTTTAAGCTATTAATCAAAGGAAACTTTCTATTTCAAAACTCTTTAATTTATGCTATGGTTTTTCCATTAAAGTGAGATTGGGTTATTTGTTTTGAAAACAATAAAACATCACTTTCGAAACCCCTGGATAGCCTCCTTCGTAAGCACATAAAACTCCTTTTCAAAACACTTACCATTTGAAGATCTTTAACTTATTCCTTTCGAAACCAAATATACCTCCTGAATGTATCAAAACATTACTTAACAGTCTTTAGAAACATAGCTTCAAAACCAATGAAAGTACCCCTTTTGAAAGTATTGGGTTTTACTTTTAAAACACCTTTTGGGTCAAAGTGAATATATGCAAAAGTATCCCTTTTGAAACCTTTAATAAAATTGTTTGGGGAAAATTTTATGGTATCGGTACCATCTATTCGAAAGCCCAAAATGATTGAGTAAAACTTTGAAGGATAGCATAAAAACCCTCTTTCGACACTATTGCCTTCAAAACCTTTGAACCCCTTTTGAAAGCATTTAGGAAGCGGCTTAGCTTAAGATAAAAACAAAGGCAACCCTTTGAAAGTATTGATGGCTTCAAAACACTTGAAAGGTAAAAGAAATGGCAGCTACGTTTCGCCTAGGTCGGAACAATCATTTTCGAAAGCATCCTTTTATAAACTGAGAGTCTTATTCGAAAGCTCTACTTTTAGTCAAAGAAAAACAATATCAGGTTCGAAATCAATAGGGTATTGACTTGGTCGAAAGCACCCTTCAAAAACAAGGTAGGCACATATTTTGAAAGTAAACTAGGGTTTCGACTCTATCGAAAACAATGCTTTTGACACCTTACCTTCCGCTCTTCGCCATCGTACCAACCTCACTGATACCATGTGTATTGCTTTCGGCTTTAGTAGTTACGGCTAGGTTGGTTTCGACTGAGTCGAAGCGGAGGCAAAAGAGTCGAAAGGTACTTCCGAGATGGGCGAAACCATTTTTTCTGAAAAGCTAAATTAGTGCTAAATTTAGTAGTAACTTTATAACTTACATGCCTATTTGTAATCCTTTGATTGGTTGCCTTAAAACTTATCAAATACTTTACAAACATAACTATCGCATAATCATAGATTCAAATCAAGGAAAACGTTAACATCCATTAACCAAAACCAGTATTGCAAATAAGTCCTTTTCAAATAATTTATTTTCCATAGAAAATTAATTAGGAAAAATCCCCAAAAATCACATAGATTCACTTTCATCATGTTGTCGAACACATTAAAATTTCAAACCCAATTTCTTCCTAAAATAATCGAAATTAATTTTAAACCCAATCATACCATATTTTCCTTTAGAAATTCATAATAAATTTTCCATAGCTTGGAAAATTACAAAAATTGAAACCCATCTCTCAAATCATGTTTTACCTAGCATATAATTTTTCCATGATATTCTAAAATCATAATCTATTGGTTTTACCTAAAATCTTGTAAATTCGTATGTAAATGAATTCATTTAAATCAAACGTATAATAGTTCAAGCATATCATCATCCAAAACATCATACAAACGAATTTAACCCTAAATCCAAAAACATATGATTATAAAATAAAATAGAGATGGAATAAATTATTATTCACCTTTAATATGATAAGAGCTTTGAGATTTGATTTATAACTAATCACCTTGCTTTAATTCCTTAGCTTGATTAAATTCCTCTTCTTCCTTGTAATGGCCGGCTCCTTTACGTTTTACTTTTTGTTTATATTTTTGAGAATTAAAAGTAAATATGAAAATGAATGGGCATGTGGATATAAGGTGCAACTATTCCTGATGTACCCAAGTTTTAGTTAATCATAAAGGCCATTTTAGGCACATTTAATCAATTATTTAAGCACAGCCTTCTTATAGTTTTATTCAAATCTCAATCCACTTATCATCATTATTTTATTTAATTTATCTAATTAAATATCCTAAATAGTGTTATAAAAAATTAAAGGTGTTACACTTAAGCTCCGCCTGTTTCTACTCAAGAAGTGTCAGAAGTAGCGACCAACACCGAATGTATCGAAAACGGCAATTGGATGCTTGCTCAATCTGTGGTCGCGAGACTGCTTAGAGCTCAAAGAACCAGAGTATTGATTATGTGATGTTGTAATCTAAGGGCTGCAGTACGAAGGCTTGTCTCCGCTATAGGCAGGAAAATTAAGTTGATCTCCCTAGCGAGATGTTTGAGATTGGGATTTGCACTTGGAAGGATTTGCGCTTGGAAGAGGAAGGTTCTCTTAAATGATAATTTTTTCCCTTCCATCGTCTTTTTCCCTATGCCTACCAGACTCTGAGTTGCAACCAGATCGATTATATGTAGAAGAACCTCTTCAGTGATCAAAGGCCCAAGACTGAGTCATTGCACCTGCAAAGGCCATATGAGAACATATGAGTAACTATTATGAGAAGGATTAATGAAGAGTGGGTTGGTGAAGTGTACATGGTCGTGACCGCCCATCGACTAACAATACAATTTGCGGCTTCAAATTTCTTATTACTCCATTTCTACCGACACACAGATACATTAAAATAAAACAGCGATTTCATTGCACTTTATGTACCCTTATGGCTTTCTCCTAAAAAATCATTATGTACTGATTTGGCTAAAATCCTCATATATAGTTCAAAATCTATGTTTATAATCAATAACCTCCTTATCTTATTTGTTTAATCAATTCAATACATATAATTAGATTTGGAAGTTGTATACTTTATATACCTTTATTCGCTCATTCCGTGTAAATTTCACTATGCTTTTTTTAGTAACGTCCAATTGTATTTTGTTGTGATTATGTTCACTTACTAGTGTTTTAAATAAAATGCTATATTTTCCTTATGTTATCAGTTTACCTTTTTCACAACTTACTGTATACGCAGAATATTTTCACCACCTCCATACGCGAAGCACGGGTTCGCACATGACAACATTATACTAAAGACTCATAATATCCAATATATTATATTGAGTGATAGTGACTTATGAATTAATGTATTTCTTATAAAATGCTCTCATAAGTGTCAGACACATCAGAAATCATGGCATATGCATATTTACATACGTATCTATTCCTTTAGTCTATTAGGGCTTCTTTAGTGTTCCACCTTCATTATATAAGTTATATTATTATACAACTTTTATATTTTCTTATGTATAATTTTATATTAATTAAATCCCATTTAACTAATTTTAATTAATTAACTCTTTTGTTAGTTTTATATTAGTATTCTAATACAACTTTATATTGGACGTATCTACTATAACCTTTATCGTGTAAATTATAACCTTTATGGTATAACACATATAGCTTATATATGTGTACTTTTATTTACTCAACCTATAATTAATTTATTCAATTAATTAACCTTTAATTTATTTAATTAATATTTTTAGTTAAATTATATTAATTTCAAAATTTATCTTGTATATACATACATGTACACTTATGTTACCTTAAACATTTTGAAATAACATACAATACATCAACATATATAATGCATGCATATAAGTATTAATTAATTAACTCATTTTATTAATTTATTATTTTAAACTTATAAATAAATTTAAATTTTGAAATTAATATTTAAATAGCTTCAAACATTTTGAAATTTCCATTACCTTTTCAAACATTTTGAATATTTATGGTATATTATAACCTTTTATAAAAAGCATGTTTTTATTTTAAATTCAAAATCTTGTCTTAATTTTCAAAACGATTTTGAAAATTAGCCTAATGCCTAGTTCAAATTGGGCTTATTCTATTAGGAACAACATTTGGGCTCACTTTATCTTTTGGGCCATGCTGGTGACCAAGTATGACAAGGTACTTACATATCCAACTCCAATCCTAAACATTACCTTTTTAAATACCGTACTAAGTGGGCAAGCTTAATTAGTTAGCCCTAACATAACTAATTTAGACCACATAGGCTATTGGGATTTGATACTATTGTTGGAACTAGACCAGCCCATAGCGGAATAAATAGATTAATTTCACTTTTTACCATTTTGGATATTTAATAGGCCAATGAAATCTAAATTCATTTAGAATTTTTCTAAGCTTCTTAAAAATAAAATCAATATTTTATTTATATGGAAAAAGGAATTTTAAATTTAATTTATATTTATAAGTATTATAATGAACATACCGAATACATTCATTTGTGTGAAGTGTTAGCATAGTATACTAGTGGTGCATATATGTGTAAATGAAACATGTATAAATGAATTAAGAGAAGGGAACTATATGTTTTTCTCTATTATTGTATTCAATTAATAAAGAGAAGATACATCGAAATATGAAAAGAGGAAACCTTTTTTCTGTGATCATTTAGCCTATTTGAAATCTTTTTTTGCCTATAACTTTTGATAGAAGTTGAATTAGGGTATAATAGCACTTCCATTGAATCGGGATGATGTTTTCCCTTTCCATAGAGCTGGTCGATCAAGAAAACAAATTTACCATTTGAAAGTTATATTTGTTTGAAGTCTTATTTGATTTTAGACAACTTAAGTGGGTAATTAGGTCATTACTGATGAGGACCGTGACCCATTTCAGGACTAGGGTTTTGGGGTCTGATGGGACATTTCCGTCTTCGTTTAACAACTCATAAAATAGATCTAAACCTCCATTAAATATTTTCCAACCAGAAAGCAACCTTAAATCACACATTAACTATCAAAATCACATCACTAGAAGGAGATTAGGAAGATTTACTTTTGGGATTGGACATTTGCCGCTGTAAGGCCTTGGGATCCGTTCTTGCTATTTTCCATTAAGAGATTTGGGATTTTCTTGGATTAAGGTGAGTGATTAGATCTCTTACTTACTAATTAGGACTTTTTACACCCTTAATCTTGCCATAAAAATTATTATAAAAATACTAGATATGTTTATAGACCATTTTAAACCGTATTTGTGAATTTTGTGTGGTTTGGACTTAATTTGCAAAAATATGTTCTTATCGGTTCCTAAACTAACATTTAAATTTGGATCTCTTCGGAATTAGTAAAATTGGATGCTTGGCTGTTGTTTTGGTTGTCATATGATATATGTATCCTTATTCAATGCTTAAATGTGTGAAAACACTAATCGAATGGTGATTTAGACTTAGGATTGGATTGTAGTTCGTCGACGAGCCTTAAATCCAAAATTCTCCAACCAAAGTGCGATCCACATGGGGTGACAAGGAAGGCATTATGATCTTGCATACAAAGTTTCAAGTCGTTTGAAGTTCACGTGATCATGTTATGGCCGTTAGAAGATGGTTTGATGGTGGTTTTGCTTTGACGGTTCAACATTAGCATCAAATAGATGTATCAATGGAGCTTCTAACTTGATGGTTCGACATAGCACCTAAGTGGACGGTTCGGTAGCATCTCACATTGGATAGATCGGTGGTACCTTATATTGGATGGATCAATAGTATTTATATTGGACGGATCAGTTTTTATTCAAAGGTTATGGATTGGTGGAGTGCACGAGGCTTATAGATCGGTGGGATGGATGAGGATATGGATTAGTATGGATCAATCACTTTGGATTGGTGGGGAGAATTTTGCAAGAAATTGGTGATGAGGATATGGATTAGTATGGATCAATCACTTTGGATTGGTGGGGAGAATTTTGCAAGAAATTGGTGAAGTCCATGGTTCGGTACCGAACCATGGAATGTTTAATAAAATTGGGTTAAGTCCCATGGTTTGGTACTAAACCATAAGATTTCACTATAGGAGGTGTGATCCGTAGAGGGGTGTGGGAAGACCAACATGAACTCCTTGGTGAGGTGATGGTTCATCGATGATGGTTCAATGATGGCTCCAATATTGGATAAGACGACGTCAATGATGGTTAGTTATGCTACGAGACGCAGAGTAGACCACAATGAGTGGGATTCTTCTACAGAGAACGTGTGTAAAGGGATTAGTGATATTTGAAGATTTTGATCTGTACTTGTAAAGTGGATGTAACAACCCGGGGCTTTGTGAAAATTTATAATCGTCGTTAGACGATTAATATGGTTGGCAAATTGCTATTTAAAGTTTTAATCGGGTAAATTCTTTTAAAAATTTGTTTAAGAATTTATGGGCTTTATAATATTGGCCCATACCTTTTTCTTTGTGTCGTGATAACCACCAAGACAGACCCGTTCCCCCTTTGCCACATTTTCGATTTGTAACCCTAAACATACGAAAAGAAAAATGGTGGCTGCCTCGTTCAAAAATTAGGGCATGCTCGTCTCGCTCGTTCTTCTTCGAAAATTAGGGCTTTCGATTTTCTTAAGCATCAGGCCATCAGCTACAAACTTTCGACCGATTGATAAGGTGAGTACCCACTCACATCTAATTCTCATCTCGAGTTGAATTAGGGTTTAAATTCTATGAGTTTCATTCGTTTTCAATTGTTTGAGTTGTCGATTTGTTTAGTTTTGGCCATTTGAAGTTAAATTGTTGTGCTCGATTGTTTTGAGATGTTCGTTTTCATGGATAATCACTGTTCGTTTTTTTGGGGTTTGATGATTTTGTGTTCGTTCGTGACCACCACGATTTCGATTCATGTCGACTTTGGTCACTTGAATCGTTCGAACTTGTAACATTTTCAATGCTTGGCTTCTTTGAATTGAAACTGTAGTTCGATTTGCTTTGTGCCTTTATGTGCCTCTGGGCCTATTTGTGCCTCTGGGCCTATGTGACCCTTTATGCCTTTGCGCCTTTGTGAAAATATTTTGAGTGTGACATTGACGTTGTCGAACTCTGCTTTGATTTAGTTATGATTTTGGGTCTCTCGGCTATGAATTATTTTGTGATACTTTGTAGTGATCTGTAGCTTGATAATCAAGTCTGCACTTTGAACTTGGATGATTTGAATTAGATGGTTAGACTTCACTTGATCATATATGTTGACTTCTTTCATGTAGAGACTGCACCTGATGTTGTGTAGAACCACTGTCCTGCTTGTCTTCATGTAGTTTGCTGTCTCATGTGCAGTTTGTACTTATCTACTGCTCATTCCTGTGTCACTATATAATTTGTAGTTATACCTATTTATATGGCACTGCCTATGTATATTTCACTACTGCATTGGTGTTGTAGCTGCTGCCCTATATTGTTTAGTTCATTCATCTTGTTGTTCCTGTGCACTGAACTTGAGCATCTGCATCTGTTCTGTTTGGTCTGCATCCCATAACTGATCTGGATCGCATTTGCATTACTGCATACTTGGGGTCCAGTTGAGCATATGGTTTGTATTGTAGTGCACAGATGTTGGTTCTCGGCCATGTGTTCATCTGAGTCAATTGAAGTTGTAGCCTAGGTCATTGGTTCCTGTAATATGCCACTATTTTCTGGTCCACATATTTGCAGTCTTGTCATTGATGGAATTTGGGTTGAATCTTGTGGTCTTTGTTATCATCACTCACATATTGTTCATCATGTAGTCTTGATGCGTGCATGTCGTATCTGAGTTCATTGGCCTTCAAGACATGATTGCATTTTTGGTTGCACTTCAGTTTCTTGTACATGTATACAAGTGTTCACTTGATTTATTGAACTTGCATTTGAGTTGTAGCTGTTGTTCTTGACTTCGGGTTGCACTGCCACATGATGCTTGTATTCATTTGGGCTTGTTTGGTTCTGACCATGTTTTGTGTACTTTGGTAATTGCAGTTATACTTCATTTGATCACTGTTCTTGTTGACTTTGGCTTGATAATGTCTAACTTGGATTTGCTTTGAGCGTTGATTTTTGAAATTGTACTTGAGTTGAATCCAGTTTCAAAAACTCAGGTTTGACCTTGTGCTCATGTTGTGATTTTATTTGGATTGCGGTTGTGTTGAACCTGACTTTTCCTTTGGGTTTGACCTTGTGCTCGTTTGCGAACTTTCATTGATCTTTTGTGTAATTAGTGCGGTTATGGCGAGGCAGTACACGCGTGCGTGTACTGCAGCCATACAGAGTTGTCGTTTTAGGCGACATTTAAATAGTTTGAAAGGTTTTGTGAGTTTAGATCAATATTTGGAAATTGTATTTGATTTGGTTTGAACTGATCATTTGAGATTTGTCTAATTATCTATCTGATAATCAGATTATGAGTTTCCAATTATTATTTAATAATTGGATTTTGTGTTAAGTGTCGTTTAGACAATTCTGTCATTTTCGAAATTATCTTCAGTTATAATCCTTTTTATTTATATTTGTTGATGATTTGAATTTGATGATTTGCTGTTTAACATTGTTTAGTGTTATATCTGCCGTTATCCGATTCTCTTACCGAGGAGTCGGATATACGAGATTTCTGTGATTGTCGTCTATTTTGTTATTTGATTATTACTGCTTCTGGGCATTAATAACTGAGTTTGAATTAGACTGACCCATGTATTATTTTCTTTTGAATTTAATACTCGGGTCAGACCCGAGTTATTTTAGGTTGTAGATTTCCTGCTTTGGGTTTCTGTTTGAGCTACGAAGACTTTTCATATCTTTTGAAGTGGTCTGCGTCTTTTTGTAGTAGTCCGTGTACTGATTAGGTTGATATGTATTCATGTACATTAGTTGATAATGTATTTGTATATATAACTTCCAGAGTCGACAGTTGTAGTTGTATCATATGTATTGTGTCAATTGTATAGTAACTGACATCAGTTATATATATATATATATATATGAGATCTTTTGTTATCTGTGTTCCGCATTTTATTATCTGTGTTATTATTATATTTAATGTCCTAAACTATTATGAACTATCGTAGTTCGTTTTATACTGGAATTGGATATGTCGATGGGAGTAAATAAATAAGCGATGAAAAATATATACCACTCCTATCAAGGTAACCAATACTAGTGTAAGGACAACTACGGATGGCCGCTCCTATCCAGCCTTATTCTTCGTGATAACAGACAGTATTTCCTTTAATACTCTTTGTTATTGTGAGCATAGAGGTGGGGTGCACAGTTGGTATCAGAGCTTGGGGTTTATGGACATAATATAAAACATAACTTAGAAGGAACATGTGTTACAACTATTGGTCGATGTTTTTATTTGTGCTTTGAGTCAAAACTAAAGTTTTGAAATTTTGATGAAATTTTTAAATATCTTTATTTAAAAATAAAAGAGAGACTGTGTTTTGTTGATTTGATTAAATTGTGTTCTGTTTATCAGAGTGCGCAGCGGAAACGGTGAGACTGTCTTCGTTGAACACAGCTGATAACCTTTTTGATTTAAAAATCAAAATATGAAATTGAAATAAATTTCATTTGTTGTTTACATAGCTGTGTTTAATTTGTTTTCTTTGAAAAGTTCGAATCCGATTTGAGGATTCGAAGCGATTGCAGTTATGTGATTTTTGTTGAGATTTTTGTTGGTTTCTTTTATGTTAATCATTATTGATTAGATTTTGCTGTTTTGAATTATCTTCATTGAAGATACATTCGAATGACTTCTTTGTTCATTTTGTCGTACGTGCAAATTTGAGTTGCACGTTACTGCATTTATTTTACGTTGAACCGATGTTTGGTTTGAACATATTTTGTTGCCGTTATCTTTATAACAGGATTTTTACATCGATGCTAAATTTTTGAAGCGCGGTGTTCTGTTGGCATTTTAATGAATGAAAATTCACTAGTATTACATTTTGATGTAAATTATTTTGATGAGATTTTGACGTATAAAAATTACTGTCGCTTTGACTTCAGTAACCGTTGAATTTTTAAAAGTGGATTTTCAAGCGGTTATTCCGCAATGCTGATTTTGAGATCCGATTTTACGGTGTTTTGGGAAGTACAATTTCCTTTTCGAAATTGTTACTAATATTGCTGCTTTAATCACGTGATTGGAAAATCGTTTTAAAATGAAAACTGTTTTATAAAAATTTTAACAGTTTGCACTTTCAAAAGAATGAAGAAGCGACTTAAACGATTCAGCAAAATCGAGGACTATGACCCCTTTCTTTTACTGATTCGCTTAACTCCGGACTTGTCCAGTTGAGAATGTGAATTGTTATTTTTATAAAATAAATAAAATTGTTTTCAGGAATTTTACAGTTTGCGCTTTCAAAAGAATGAGGAAGCGATTTAAACGTTTCAGCAAAATCGAGGACTATGACCCCTTTCTTTTACTGATTTGCTTAATTCCGGACTTGTCCGTTTGAGAATGTAAAATGTATTTTTACAAAATACACAATTTTGCACTTTCAAGGAAACGATGAAGAGAATCAAACGATTTAGTAAAACACGTGGTATGGGACATGTGCGTTTGCTATTTCGGTTAATTCCGGACTCGTTAATTGAAATATTTGATGTTTTGATGATTTGATGCTTTCGTGTGCTTTCGAGCCACTATGATGGACCTTCGGGTCATATGTTGGACTTTCGGGTCATATGATGGACCTTCGGGTCAAATACCAGTACTAGACCTTCGGGTTATATGATGGACCTTCGGGTCAAATACCAGTACTAGACCTTCGGGTCACTCTGCGGACCTTCGGGTCATTTGTTGGGCGCCAAAATTATGATGAGTACTTGGTAGGCTTCGGCCATTTGTTGATGCACGTGCGGCGAACTAAAAACTCGCCATCTGATGGGATTGATCCAAGCTTTTATGTTGATTTTCTAGTCTTCTTAATTGATTTCTAGATATTTGTTGTTTCTAATTATCTACAGGTAATTAGATATCTGATGTTATGAGATTTAATTATCGTATCGGTAATTAAATATTTGTTGTTTCTGAATATCGCTTGTGATAATTAGATATTTGAGATTTGATTATCGTTTTGATAATTAAATATTTGTTGTTTCTGATTATCGCTTGTGATAATTAGATATTTGAGGTTTGGTTATCGTTTTTGATAATTAAATATTTGTTGATTTGTTGATTTCTGATTATCGTTTTTGATAATTAGATATTTGTTGATTTGTTAATTTCTGATTATCATTTTTGATAATTAGATATTTGTTAATTTGTTGATTTCTGATTATCGTTTTTGATAATTAGATATTTGTTGATTTGTTGATTTCTGATTATCGTTTTTGATAATTAGATATTTGTTAATTTGTTGATTTCTGATTATCATTTTTGATAATTAGATATTTGTTGATTTGTTGACTTCTGATTATCGTTTTTGATAATTAGATATTTGTTGATTTGTTGATTTTTGATTATCGTTTTGATAATTAGATATTGGTTGATTGCTGATTTATATTGATATGAGATTTTCTAGTCTTTAATTGAATCTAGATTATGTTGGTTTTATTGAATTGCTATTTTCTATCTATCTCTGTTGATAGTTAGAGTTTGCTGATTATAAAGTTTGTGTTTTCTAGTTAATTGTTGGATAACTAGATATTTGCAGTTTTGCGAATTTTGATTTGTGCTTTCTAATTATCTCTGTTGATAATTAGATTTTGTTGTTTACTAATTATCGTATCGATAATTAGATATTGCTGTTTTGTGATTCTTGTATTCTAATTATCTGATTGAAAATTGAATATTGCTGAAATTGCATTTATTCAGTTTTGTTGTTTTCTGATTATCTTTTGATAATTAGACTTTGTTGAGAATTTGTGAACTTCTTTTATAGAATTAAAAGATTTCTTTGGCGTTTGTGTTCTTGACCTTATTTTCTAGCTTAACCAGTTTATGTTAGAAAGATAATTGTTATGGACACCTTTAATTATGAAAATTGCGGGGACGCAATTTTTATAAGGAGGGGAGTCTGTAACAACCCGGGGCTTTGTGAAAATTTATAATCGTCATTAGACGATTAATATTGTTGGCAAATTGCTATTTAAAGTTTTAATCGGGTAAATTCTTTTAAAAATTTGTTTAAGAATTTATGGGCTTTATAATATTGGCCCATACCTTTTTCTTTGTGCCGTGATAACTACCAAGACAGACCCGTTCCCCCTTTGCCACATTTTCGATTTGTAACCCTAAACATACGAAAAGAAAAATGGTGGCTGTCTCATTCAAAAATTAGGGCATGCTCGTCTCGTTCGTTCTTCTTCGACAATTAGGGCTTTCGATTTTCTTGAGCATCGGCTACAAACTTTCGACCGATTGATAAGGTGAGTACCCACTCACATCTAATTCTCGTCTCGAGTTGAATTAGGGTTTAAATTCTATGAGTTTCATTCGTTTTCAATTGTTTGAGTTGTCGATTTGTTTAGTTTTGGCCATTTGAAGTTAAATTGTTGTGCTCGATTGTTTTGAGATGTTCGTTTTCATGGATAATCATTGTTCGTTTTTTTGGGGTTTGACGATTTTGTGTTCGTTCGTGACCACGACGATTTCGATTCATGTCAACTTTGGTCACTTGAATCGTTCGAACTTGTAACATTTTCAATGCTTGGCTTCTTTGAATTGAAACTGCAGTTCGATTTGCTTTGTGCCTTTGTGTGCCTCTGTGCCTATTTGTGCCTTTGTGTGCCTCTGTGCCTATTTGTGCCTTTGTGTGCCTCTGTGCCTATTTGTGCCTTTGTGTGCCTCTGTGCCTATTTGTGCCTCTGTGCCTTTGTGCCTATGTGAGCCTTTATGCCTTTGTGCCTTTGCGCCTTTGTGAAAATATTTTGAGTGTGACACTGACGTTGTCGAACTCTGCTTTGATTTAGTTATGATTTTGGGTCTCTCGGCTATGAATTATTTTGTGATACTTTGTAGTGATCTGTAGCTTGATAACCATGTCTGCACTTTGAACTTGGATGATTTGAATTAGATGGTTAGACTTCACTTGATCATATATGTTGACTTCTTTCATGTAGAGACTGCACCTGATGTTGTGTAGAACCACTGTCCTGCTTGTCTTCATGTAATTTGCTGTCTCATGTGCAGTTTGTACTTATCTACTGCTCATTCCTGTGTCACTATATAATTTGTAGTTATACCTATTTATATGGGCACTACCTATGTATATTTCACTGCTGCATTGGTGTTGTAGCTGTTGCCCTATATTGTTTAGTTCATTCATCTTGTTGTTCTTGTGCACTGAACTTGAGCATCTGCATCTGTTCTGTTTGGTCTGCATCCCTTAACTGATCTAGATCGCATTTGCAATACTGCATACTTGGGGTCCAGTTGAGGATATGGTTTGTATTGTAGTGCACTAATGTTGTTTCTCGACCATGTGTTCATCTGAGTCAATTGAAGTTGTAGCCTAGGTCATTGGTTCCTGTAATATGCCACTATTTTCTGGTCCACATATTTGCAGTCTTGTCATTGATGGCATTTGGGTTGAATCTTGTGGTCTTTGTTATCATCACTCGCATATTGTTCATCATGTAGTCTTGATGCTTGCATGTTGTATCTGAGTTCATTAGCCTTTAGGACATGATTGCATTTGTGGTTGCACTTCAGTTTCTTGTACATATATACAAGTGTTCACTTGATTTATTGAACTTGCATTTGAGTTGTAGATCTTGTTCTTGACTTCGGGTTGCACTGCCACATGATGATTGTATTCATCTGTGATGCAGCGCGATCTGCCAATTTAGGTCGCTCACGACCTAGTGGAACTTTAGGTCGCTCACGACCTATGGAAGATCGCGCACGAGTTAACGGAGTCAGTGTTCAGGCATGTGAACGAGCTAACGAGTTAAAGAAAAAGGCGCTCCAACGATCTAACGAATTACTCATTTCTTTAGGTCGCTCAGATCTTTCGAGTACCATTTTTTACGAGCTACGACCTATGCTAGGTCGCGGGAAAGAGTTACGACCTATGTTAGGTCACGGAAGCGAGATACGACCTATGTTAGGTCGCTGATTTGGATACCGCTTTATTTTAGGTCGCTGCCTTCTGTTGTTAGGTCGCTCACTACTACATTTCGTTAAGTCGCTCATGGGGTAGGTCGCATGAAGATTTCCAGAAAGCTATTTCTTAAGTCGCATGAAGTGTTAGGTCATTAACGACCTATACTAGGTCGCTGATGGAGGCTAATGTATTGAAGTTAGGTCGCGTGAGTTGTATTTTAGGTCGAGGCCGATCTATGTTTTGTAAATATGTGATATCATGTGTTGTAATGTACTATGTTTCGTACTATATTGCTGTGTTGTTTCTTTAGGTCGCAGACGACCTTAGTTAGGTCGTAAGTCGTAAGTGTTAGGTCGCTGCCGACCTAAGGGTTGTCCAGAATTGAGTCGTGTTGAGTTGTAACTTCTATAAATAGCGGAGTGTTGGTCATTTGTAAAGTTAGTTGATTTTGAATAAAACTTTTGTTTGTTAGCTTTGTGCTTTCATTAAATCGGTAGTTGAGTGTGATCTCCTATCTCCACCTTCGGTTTTCAAGTGCGCTTGAATCAACGATCGTTGAAGCCGATTCACGGAATCTAGTTCGCTAGATCAACGTCGAAGAATCGTAGATCTTTAAACACGGTATCGTGCGCGATCAACGTGTTTGAGATAGCTAGAATCCGGTATCTTCGGATCAACGGATTTGGGCCATTCGTTATCTTCTACTCCATCGATCGCTACTTTCACAGATTCATCGTTTTTGTAATCCGCTGCTGCTTCATTTGGTATCAGAGCTAGACTTAGCCAATCATAGCTAAGCCGAGTCTTGGAGCCAATTCTTATTGAAGAAGTTTGAGGAGTTAGTGAAGCCGAGCTACATCAAGCAAAGCCGAGCTAAGTGAAGTATTTGGGGTTAGAGCCGAGAGGAAGTGAAGGCCGTGCATCATATTTGTTCATACCGAGAGTTGAAGTTTGTTTCATTTAACAATACCGCCGAGGAGAGCTAATCGACATCAAAATATTGAAGATTTGTACAAGAGGGAAGATGCCGAGCAAATGGAACAACGCATAAGTAACAAATTCAATGATAAGTTAGATGAAGGTATTGGAAGGTTAGAGAAATTGATGAACGATATGAATCAAGGTCAAAGAAGGAGGTCGCCAATCTCGAACCTTGGAGGAAACCGAGTTTCGCCATCGATTACGGAAGCGAGAAGGGTATCGCCGCAATCTGATCGAGGTCGAAGAGAATCATCAGTTTCGATGAGAAGAGATCACCATGAGTATAGAGATGAAGAAAGAAGAACTCATCGAGAGTTTGAGTATGAGCCATATCGAGATGTTGAAAGACACAGTAGAAGAGACATGCGTGATCGAAGGGATGTTGATGGTCGAGATTGATATCGAAATACACGTGAATATGATGAAGAGAGTGATAGAAGTAATAACCATTATCGAGATCGAGACCAAGGACGAAATGCATATCGGGATGTTGAGGATGATCGTCGATGGGAGTCGGGGATGAAAACTGAAATTCCAGAATTCAAAGGTGGAATGGTGGCAAAAGAATTTTTGGATTGGTTGTCTAATGTGGAAGAAATTTTTGACTTTAAGGAGGTTCCTGAGCATCGGAGAGTGAAGTTAGTTGCTACACGATTGAAAGGGAGAGCCATGGCATGGTGGCAGCAAACTAAACTTACGCGGGAAAGGATGGGAAAGTCAAAGATTGAATCTTGGGATAAAATGAAGAAGTTGATGAAAGCTACATTCTTGCCGTATAACTATCAATCTCCTATGTATCAATGATTGCAGAATCTGAGACAGGGGACAAAGTCTGTGAACAATTATGCGGATGAGTTCTATCAGCTAATTGCCAGGAATAACATCATGGAGACGGAGGAGCAGTTGACAGCTAGATTTGTTGGAGGGTTGAGAATGCAGATAAAAGATATGGTGAACATGTTTGATCCCAGATCTATGGCTGAAGCACATCAAAAGGCTCTAGCTTGGGAAAAGCAAGGAAGGAGAGGGGGTGGTGTGTTTACAAATTCCAACAATCCAATGAAAGGGGCTAGTAGCAATGCGAATGTTTCGAAGGCTGTTGCAAAACCAGTTGTTAATGAAGTTGCTAAGACCAGAATCAATAGTGGTATCAAATGTTTCAATTGTCAGGAGATGGGTCACAAAAGCAATGAATGTACGAAGCCAAAGAAGCAAACGATGATTGCTGAGGCAGAGGAAGATGAGGTAGAAGCTGATTGTTCTAATTCACTACATGATGAGGAGGAAGAGAATGTGTCGGGAGATGAAGGGTATTCATTGATGATGAAGAGGTTGTGTTTAACACCAAAACAGGAGGAGGAAACTAGCTGGTTGAGGAGTAACATCTTTCAATCAACATGCACTATCTTAGGAAGGGTTTGCAAGTTTGTTATTAATGCAGGAAGTTGCGACAATATTATCTCTACAGAAGCTGTGAAGAAGTTATCATTGAAGACAGAGAAGCATCCGAAACCTTACAAGTTAGCTTGGTTGAGGAAAGGTGGGGAGGTGAAAGTTGGACGAAGAGCTTGTGTTAATTTTTCAATTGGGAAGAAATACAAAGATGAAATCTGGTGTAATGTTGTGGACATGGACGTATGTCATCTGTTGTTGGGGAGACCATGGCAGTATGATAGGGCTGTGCAACATGATGGACGTGCTAATAGTTACAGTTTCATGTTTGAGGGTACAAAGATTACTTTAATTCCTAAAAAGCAACAACACGAAGAAAGCAAGTTGGAGGAGATTGAAGAGTTGAAAACTTTGTTATCATTGAAGGAGTTTGTTAAGGAGGTAGAAGAGGAGCCTGAAGTATTCTTGTTGATTGGACGTGAGAGTCATGAAGTGGTTGAGATCCCTGAAGAAGTGAAACCAGTGCTGGGAGAATTTGACGATGTATTTCCTGAGGAGCTACCAACGGAGTTACCACCGTTGAGAGACATTCAACATCAAATTGATCTTGTTCCAGGAGCTGTGTTACCTCATAGACCACATTACAGAATGAGTCCAAAGGAACACGAGGAGTTGAGAAGGCAAGTGGAAGAGTTACTTGAGCAGGGGCGTGTGCAAGAAAGTTTAAGTCCTTGTGCGGTGCCAGCTTTGTTAGTACCAAAGAAGGATGGAACGTGGAGGATGTGCACTGATAGTCGAGCACTGAATAAGATTGCAGTGAGATATAGATTCCCTATGCCTAGATTGGATGACTTGTTGGATCAACTTAGTGGGGCTACTATCTTTTCGAAAATTGATTTGAAGAGTGGATATCATCAAATTCAAATTAGACCAGGGGACGAATGGAAGACCTCATTCAAGACGAGAGAAGGATTATACGAATGGCTGGTTATGCCGTTTGGTCTTTCGAATGCACCTAGTACATTTATGCGGGTGATGAATCAGATTTTTAGACCATTCATTAGGAAATTCGTGGTGGTGTATTTTGATGATATACTAATATATAGTAGAAGCTCAGAAGAACACTTGCAACATCTAAGGGAAGTGTTGATGATATTACGACAGGAACAATTTTATGCTGCAACAAAGAAATGTGTGTTCATGACGCATAGTGTTTTATTTTTGGGATATGTTATTTCGAATGGAGGTATACAGGTGGATCAGAATAAAGTTGAAGCAATCAGAAATTGGCCACAACCAAAGACAATTACATAAGTTAGAAGCTTTCATGGTTTGGCATCATTCTACCGAAGGTTTATTCCACACTTCAGTAGCGTGATGGCTCCAGTTACTGATTGTATGAAAGGGAAATAATTTTCATGGTCGGAGGAAGCAGGATTTGCTTTTGAGAAAATCAAAGGACTTTTGACGACAGCACCGATTCTAGTGTTGCCGGATTTTCAGTTGTTGTTTGAATTACATACTGATGCATCGAAGGTTGGAATTGGAGGGGTGTTGAGTCAGAAAGGACGTCCTATTGCATATTTCAGTGAAAAGCTATCGGGAGCAAAGATGAGATATAATACATATGATGTCGAGTTTTATGCTATCGTGCAAGCTGTGAAACATTGGAGACATTATTTGTTTCATAAAGAATTTGTTTTATATACTGATCATGAAGCATTGAAGCATATGCAGGGACATGACAAGATCGCAGCTAGGCATGCTTCGTGGATTGCATACTTACAACAATTTACATTTGTGGTGAAGCATAAGTCGGGAATGACGAATCGAGTGGCGGATGCATTAAGTCGAAGGAATCATGTGTTGACTACAATGAAGGTAGAGGTGACAGGGTTTGATGTGTTGCCAGATTTGTTTGTTGATGATCCTTACTTTGCTAAGATCATGGATGAAGTCAATGAAGGAAAGACTAATGAGTATGTGTTAGTGGATGGTTTTCTATTCAAGGGTAACAAGTTATGTATACCAGAGGGCAGTTTACGAATGAAGATTGTGAAAGAATTACATGAGGAAGGCCATGTGGGGAGAGACCGTACATTACAGTTGATTTCGCAATCATATTTTTGGCCTACTATAAGAAGAGAAGTAGAGAGGTTCGTGGAGAGATGTCATATTTGTCAAGTTTCCAAAGGGACAGCGACGAATGCGGGATTGTATATGCCATTACCCGTGCCTATTAGACCGTGGGTTGATATCAGCATGGATTTTATTTTGGGTTTACCTAGAACTCAGTGAGGAAATGATTCTATATTTGTTGTGGTAGATAGATTTTCCAAGATGGCACATTTTATCGCTTGCAAGAAGATAGCTGATGTCGTCTGTGTTGCTCAGTTATTCTTTAAAGAGGTGTATCGATTACATGGGCTACCTGAATCTATCGTTTCAGATTGGGATACTAGATTTCTAAGCCATTTTTGGTTAAGTTTGTGGAAGATGGTTGGAACGAAGTTGAACTTTAGCAGCGCCTATCATCCGCAAACAGATGGGTAAACAGAAGTGGTAAACAGATCATTGGGAAATTTGTTGCGATGTCTTGTGCAGGATAACTTGAAGAGTTGGGATATGAAATTATGTCAAGCAGAGTTTGCACATAATCACGCCATTAACCGTAGTAGGGGTTTCAGTCCGTTTCAAGTTGTATACTCAGCAAGTCCAAAGGGTCCATTGGATTTGACGACAGTGCCAGATCAGAAGGGAGTTGTTAAGCGGGCTAGTGATTTTGTGACTGAGTTGCAGGAATGCCACAAAACTATTCATGAACGATTGCTTCCGTCAAATGAGAAGTATAAACAACTGGCAGATAAAAAGCGAAGATATGTGAATTTCAGAGAAGGTGACTTGGTTTACGCCGTGTTGACAAAAGATCGTTTTCCAGTGGGAACGTATAATAAGTTGAAAGCTCGAAAAATCGGTCCAGTGGAAGTCTTGAAGAAAATCAATGAAAATGAATATCAGTTGAGATTACTGGATGATATTCATACGTTTGATGTTTTCAATGTCAAATATTTGATTCCGTATCATGGGGATGAACTTGTTGTGGAAGAGGAAGGTGCAAATTCGAGGTCGAATTTTTGCCAACCGGGGGAGGATGATGCAGCGCGATCTGCCAATTTAGGTTGCTCACGACCTAGTGGAACTTTAGGTCGCTCACGACCTAGTGAAGGTCGCTCACGACCTATGGAAGGTCGCGCACGAGTTAACGGAGTCAGTGTTCAGGCATGTGAATGAGCTAACGAGTTAAAGAAAAAGGCGCTCCAACGATCTAACGAATTACTCATTTCTTTAGGTCGCTCTGATCTTTCAAGTACCAGTTTTTACGAGCTACGACCTATGCTAGGTCGTGGGAAAGAGTTACGACCTATGTTAGGTCGCGGAAGTGAGATACGACCTATGTTAGGTCGCTGATTTGGATACCGCTTTATTTTAGGTCGCTGCCTTCTGTTGTTAGGTCGCTCACTACTACATTTCATTAAGTCGCTCATGGGGTAGGTCGCATGAAGATTTCCAGAAAGCTATTTCTTAAGTCGCATGAAGTGTTAGGTCGTTAACGACCTATACTAGGTCGTTGATGGAGGATGATGTATTGAAGTTAGGTCGTGTGAGTTGTATTTTAGGTCGAGGCCGATCTATGTTTTGTAAATATGTGATATCATGTGTTGTAATGTACTATGTTCGTAAAGTATTGATGTGTTGTTTCTTTAGGTCGCAGACGACCTTAGTTAGGTCGTAAGTCGTAAGTGTTAGGTCGCTGCCGACCTAAGTGTTGTCCAGAATTGAGTCGTGTTGAGTTGTAACTTCTATAAATAGCGGAGTGTTGGTCATTTGTAAAGTTAGTTGATTTTGAATAAAACTTTTGTTTGTTAGCTTTGTGCTTTCATTAAATCGGTAGTTGAGTGTGATCTCATATCTCCACCTTCGGTATTCAAGTGCGCTTGAATCAACGATCGTTGAAGCTGATTCACGGAATCTAGTGCGCTAGATCAACGTCGAAGAATCGTAGATCTTTAAACACGGTATCGTGCGCGATCAACGTGTTTGAGATAGATAGAATCCGGTATCTTCGGATCAACGATTTGGGCCATTCGGTATCTTCTACTCCATCGATCGCTACTTTCATAGATTCATCGTTTTTGTAATCCGTTGCTGCATCAATCTACGCTTGTTTGGTTCTGACCATGTTTTGTGTACTTTGGTAATTGCAGTTATACTTCATTTGATCACTGTTCTTGTTGACTTTGGCTTGATAATGTCTAACTTGGATTTGCTTTGAGCGTTGGTTTTTGAAATTGTACTTGAGTTGAATCCAGATTCAAAAACTCGGGTTTGACCTTGTGCTCGTGTTGTGATTTTATTTGGATTGCGTTTGTGTTGAACATGACTTTTCCTTTGGGTTTGACCTTGTGCTCGTTTGCGAACTTTCATTGATCTTTTGTGTAATTAGTGCGGTTATGGCGAGGCAGTACACGCGTGCGTGTACTGCAGCCATACAGAGTTGTCGTTTTAGGCGACATTTAAATAGTTTGAAAGGTTTTGTGAGTTCAGTTCAATATTTGGAAATTATATTTGATTTGGTTTGAACTGATCATTTGAGATTTGTCTAATATTTATTTGATAATTAGATTATGAGTTTCCAATTATTATTTAATAATTGGATTTTGTGTTAAGTGTCGTTTAGATAATTCTGTCGTTTTCTAAATTATCTTTAGTGATAATCCTTTTTATTTATATTTGTTGATGATTTGAATTTGATGATTTGTTGTTTAACATTGTTTAGTGTTATATCTGCCGTTATCTGATTCTCTTACCGAGGAGTCGGATATACGAGATTTCTGTGATTGTCATCTATTTTGTTATTTGATTATTACTGCTTCTGGGCATTAATAACTGAGTTTGAATTAGACTGACCCGTGTATTATTTTCTTTTGAATTTAATACTCGGGTCAGACCCGAGTTATTTCAGGTTGTAGATTTCCTGCTTTGGGTTGCTGTTTGAGCTACGAAGACTTTTCATATCTTTTGAAGTGGTCTGCGTCTTTTTGTAGTAGTCCGTGTACTGATTAGGTTGATATGTATTCATGTACATTAGTTGATAATGTATTTGTATATATAACTTCCAGAGTCGACAGTTGTAGTTGTATCATATGTATTGTGTCAATTGTATTGTAACTGACATCAGTTATATATATATGAGATCTTTTGTTATCTGTGTTCCGCATTTTATTATCTGTGTTATTATTATATATAATGTCCAAAACTATTATGAACCATCGTAGTTCATTTTATACTGGAATTGGATATGTCGATGGGAGTAAATAAATAAGCGATGAAAAATGAAAAATATATACCACTCCTATCGAGGTAACCAATACTAGTGTAAGGCCATTTACGGATGGCCGCTCCTATCTAGCCGTATTGTTCGTGATAACAGACAGTATTTCCTTTAATACTCTTTGTTATTGTGAGCATAGAGGTGGGGCGTCACAGTGGAGGTATGGGTGATGATATTCGTTGGGGTGATGATGGGCTCTAGATGCTTCACTTAGAGCGACGATAGCTCTTTGGTCACATGATGTTTGGATCCGTTTACCCTGGACTATCTGCGACGGCCCGCAAATCCGTACCCTTTGAATCGACAATAATCCACACATGTCTGACCAAAAAAGCACCGACCGACGGAAATTCAAGAGAAAGAAAAGAAGAGAAAAGAAGAGAAGAGAAGAAAAGGAGAAGATAGAACCAAACATAACAATACAGAATCTCACATCGTAGCGGAAAACATAGAATATCGTATCAATGATCTTTAGAAACAAAAACTGTAAATACATACAACAATCAGAGTTCAACAATCAATCAATAGTTATCAGCCTGAACAGTTATAATAATCCGTCTTTACAACTATCGATAATATACAACCACTAAGCACAGCGGATAATCAATAATCAAAAGAAATACGTGTATAGAAAATGAATATCTCCAACTCTCCTGTTGAAGCTCCAAAAGCACCAAATTTGAACCTATAAATATACTTGGTTTGACGTGAGCATTGAAAGTGAAGAACGCCCGGATTAGTCTGGTAAACCAGCGTGAGAAACACACTCAACTGAATTTATTAAATTATCAAACTTTTCCTTTATCAAAACAAAAGTATCTCGTAAGACAAGTCCACACATAAACACAGACATGTTTTTACCTTACGATAACTAAAACATTTCATATCAAATCATCTGATATTATACTAATGTGTAGTATATACAAATAATATTAACAATAGCCAAAATTGTTACATTGATTAAATTCCAGCATATAGCCCAAAATGGGTAATAAAATCAAAATGGCAGGTACGTAGTGGAGTTTGGATTTCCATACAAATGACCAGGTGAAGGGACTACCTTCCGATTGGTACACCTCTAGATGGATGTCCCAAGGCACAGAACATCTGCCCTCTACCAACACAAGACCGGCCCATCTCTATAACTAGATGGTACAAAATATTTCATCCTCTGGTCGTTACCGGCCTTTACCGAGGGCCCTCTAG
This sequence comes from Allium fistulosum, assembly GCA_030737815.1. Classification (NCBI taxonomy): domain Eukaryota; kingdom Viridiplantae; phylum Streptophyta; class Magnoliopsida; order Asparagales; family Amaryllidaceae; genus Allium; species Allium fistulosum. The sequence continues at coordinate 1,033,767,035 of CM060907.1, read as the reverse complement.
CATACAAACCAAAATAATCAGATACACGACGTCATAGCTTGTAAAAAAATAACTAGAAGAGGATGATCATACTCTATTTGGGAGCGATCCACTTAGCTCTGCTGCATCTGACCCTGTTTTGGTCATTTTCGGTTGATGACGCCTAAGGTATTGATTACCTTTCACATATCACAAATCAGATCACTTAGAATGCCACATGGCCATTTCCCTTGACTATTAATTTCCTTCTACAAAAATACAACCCTTAAGCTCATACATCTCAACGAGGGTGTTAAGCTAAGAGAAGTTGCTTTCCCCACCACTACTGATGTACATTTATAAAAAGCAATGTACATAGTCTTTAGAAATGCAATGTTAGGCAAACATCCATACAAGTTGTCCAAGAACAGGACAAACCGAAGGTACTTTCCTACCACACCCTATCGGGAAATCTCTAGGATTAGTAGGGAATAGTTCTTGCATTGGATATTTCATAATGAAGAGACCACTACTACTATACATATATTGGGATTTTAACCCCAAAAGATCAATAAGCAGTCCCCCACTATGAAAATCCGAAATATCAATATCATCACAAAGCAACTTGCACAATCGTCACATATATGTTGGTCCGAAGTGGTTTTCAGGTAAATCTGATCTTGGTCTCTTCGCACCAACATCGCAAAAGCATTTCTTAACCTCACACAGAAACTAAGTCTCATAGACTTATCACGTCTCCAACTTTCAACTTGCTATCCTTCGGGCCGAGAAGAAAGCTCGATAGATTGGAGTAATACTCCGCACTACACGAATCAACATCCTCAACACAAATGATAATCAAGCCTACATAGAAGGCTATGTACTAAGTGTGCGACTAAATAGATCCCACATCAAGCCGAGGAACTAAAATGGCCAAGTTTGATAGTCGGTTATTTAACTATGAAAGCAAATAAACAAATATTTAGCATCATAAACAATCACTATGCCCTTTTAATTAATCTTTAATTAATTAATCCATTTGCCAAATATCACTTCAAATTATCTTTAAAAAGATATATTCTCAAACCATTCAATAATTCAATATTGGAAAACATTCCCATATACTTATATAATAATAAGTAATTCACAAAACAATTTATTTTCAACACTTAGAAAATATTACATATACTTAAATCACGATTACGTATATATTTTATCTTTTAAGGAAAACTTTCTCTTTAAACAAATTTATTTAGGTCACAATGAATGTTACGTAAAACATCGTTACAACAACCCAAAATCACTAGCATAGGGATTCGAAAATTAGATAGATATATAAATCCCATATACTATACAAAATATTTTCTTTCGAAAATCATTTACTACACCAATAGTGTTATAGTCCATCATTTCCTTATTTCTCGAAAACGTCTATTTCAACAATGAATGTTGAAATCTATGGTTTCGATATTTGACAAATTTTAAAACATCTTTAAATCATTTAACTCCATTTAAATATCACTTCCAAAACATTTATTTAATTTAAAGATTATCCACTGTCCAAAATCGTGAATATACTTCGTTTACCAAATCCAACATTTCTACACATTTATTAACGGATAATGTAACAACCCGGAGTTTTACAACAATTAATTGTCATCTAATGACGATTATATTGGTTGTTAATTATGATTGGAATTTTAATCAGTTGGCTAATTGCTTTTGTGAGTTTAGATCAGTAGTAATTCTTTTGATAATCCGTTTAAATATTTGTTAGGGTTTTATGTGGACTTAAGAATTGAATTGGCCCAAGTCTTTTCTTTGTTGCCGTGAAAATTATTTGTAACCATTCCTCTTTTCTTATTTGATTGGCAAACCCGACCCTTAACTTATTCCTCGTTCGAAAAAAAACCCTAATCTAAACGAAAGAGATTAAAAATGGCTGCCTAGATTTTTCGTCCTCGTCCCCAAATTCAGAAATTAGGGCTTCGAGAAAGAAACGATGGCTCGATCAGATTTTCGTTCGCCTTCACTTCGAATCTAAGGTGAGTAATTTCTATTACTCACATCTACTTCTACTTGGTTGCATCCGTTGCTTAATTTGCTTCTGTAATAGTCCACTTTTCCGTACCCCTTGAATAAAACTAATCTCCATCGATTAACTCAAGATGAACGGAAAACCGAACCATTAGGGTTAAAAGAATAGGTAGAAGAAGACAGAAGAAAAGAAAAAACAGAAAGACACAAAAACAGAACCAATATCAGAATCTCACATTCGTAGCGGAACAACATATAATAGACAAATGAATAATCTTTAAATCAAAGAACTATATCATTTTATACATTACATCATCATCAGAGTGTACAACAACAATATACAACACAACTGGACAGTTATATGAACTTGTCCACATACAGAATACACAGCGGAATAATACATAGTATAGATGATACATCTCGCCATCCAGCTCGCCACTGAGCTCCACAACATCTCCTGAATCCAGAATGACCTAATAACCTAACTCTAGACTGCCCGTGTGGAAAATGATGGGCACCCAGAGTTTAGGAAGGAAACAATAAACTCCGAGTCAGTCATGGTGACTGGTGTGAGAACTAAAACATTTTATCTTTAAAACAACAACAATAAAGCAAGTAGAAATATCCGCAATGCTTTTGGAAAATGAAACTACCATAAGACCTCCCACCACACACACAATGCAAACGCAGAATTGGAGGAGATTTCTTCTTATGATAATTAAACATGCTTACTACGCAAAATCATTTGATTTTATTATTATTAGTGCATAGTGAAGAAAACATTTCGAAAGTATAATATAAATCTTAGTCAGCATAGGCATTCTGCACTTATGCCTACTATAGCTACTATGTTCAATAGCAGGTTACCGCCACATTCCATAGAAGGTAATACAACTAAAACCGTACAAGGTTCGTATTGTTTCTTTGGATTTTCCAACAAATGGTCAGGCTAAGGAACTTCCTATGCCACGTAGGAAACGCCTCTGGCTGGACGCTCCGAGAGACAAACTGCTCTCTGCCAAACAAGGCCAGGTTTCCCCTGTAACAGGTAACTCACGAATATGTCATCACCCGGTCCTTTGGGACCTTTATCCGAGCGCTCGTAACCATCATCACACATAATAAATAAGGTGTGTCCACATGAGTAAGTATCTGGGCTACATACCATGATACCACCCCTTTCTAGAAGGAAATGACATACCCTAAAGGGCGCGACCCTCACAACCTTGCCGCAACATTCCTGTTTCGACCATTTCCGGGTTGTTTAGGCCCTGACGAAGTCTCATCCACAAAGCTACGCTTTTTCACAAAAGCTATGCTTTGGGTCAAACAAAGTATCAAAGCAATGATCACAAAGATAAATGATCAAACAAATGATCATATCACAAATGATCAAACAATGATCAATTCACAGCAACACTCAGCATGCCACATTACCAAATTGGGATATATCGCTGATAACCTTCAACTACATAACCTCTAAGCTCGTACGTCTCAGAGAAGGGTGTTAAGCTAAGAGAATAAATTCTCCGCCACCAATAGAAATGTATTTGAAAGAAATCAGCTTTACATCTCAAAGCGTAATGTCAGACATGTAACCATACAAGTCTGTTCCGGGTTCGAACAGAACCGAATGCACTTCCAAAGAAGCCCTTTCCATCCGGATATTCACAATCCCGATAAAACTTCCCATCACAAAGGAAATCTCAATACCGTAGCTAACGGTGCAGAGACAATCAATAGGTCATTCTATCGTTTTCACAAATACCCGGTCTTCACCACCGGTCTTCAATACGATCCATATCGTCTTATCACAAATTCGAAATGGGTTAAACGACACAAAGGTCCTTTCCCGGCTAATCCGAATAGTGAGCGCTTATTCAAAAATAAGTGTGGCATTCAAATTCAAGCAAATCACAACAAATACCCATTCAAGAGTAAATATTGATAGTCGGTTATTTAACTATCAATAAAGATGCGCAACATCATCAGATTCCAAATAATTTTCCAAATTATTTATCTTTCAAAAATATCTTTACAAGATATATAACTTCCACACTTCAACTATTTGAAAACAATTTCAAATCAATTTCCACATTTCAATTTATCTTTAAAGATAAATTCTCAAAACATTTCACTTCATATTGGAAAAGCATTTCCATACCTATTTAATGATAGGTAATTCACAAATCAATTTATTTTCAACATTTGAAAATATTCAATATACTTAAATCCAGTTAAGTATATATTTATTCTTTAAGAAAATCATTTTTCTTTCACAAATTTTATTTGAGTCAAAACGAATGTTACGTAAAACATCGTTACGACAACTCAAAATCACTAGTATAGGGATTCGAAATTTAGATAGATATATAAATCCCAATACTATATAAACCATTTCCTTTCGGAAACCAATTTACTATAACAACAGTGTTATAGTCCACCATTTCCTTACTTCTCGAAAAACGTCTTTTTCAACAATAAATGTTTAAATTTATGTTTCGATACTTAACACGTTTTAAAACATCTTTTAAAACAATTACTTCATTTCGTAATATCACTTCACCAAAACATATCCAATTTATCTAATAATATATTCACTGTCCAAAATCGTGAATATACTTTATTTACCCAATTCAATGTTTCCACACATTTATTTTAAAGGATTATCCACTGTCTAAAATCGTGGATATAATTCCTTTAATTAACTTCCAAAATTCATTTATCAAAATAAGTGATTTCAAAATTATAAAACAATGTTTATAAATTCCAATTCTATTTATAAAAACTTCGATTTATAAAAATCCTTGAATTAACAAATTCGATTTATAACTCAATTTTATACCAAAAATCTAATTTATAAGTTAATTACTTATAAATCTTTTATTTTACAAAAATCTATTCATTTTCTAACTTCACATTATAAATCTATTAATTTCATTCACTTATGAAATCCATTTATACTTCCTTTTAACATTTATAAAAACTCATTTTATAATTCCAATATTTTAATTTATAAATATCAATTTTATAAATCTTTTATATAAACCGTTTATAATTCAAAAATCCCAATTTAAACCATTTTATAAATAATCAACTATTTATTCCAAAAAATCACTTTTAAAAATCCTTTTAAAATCAAATCGTTATTTTTAAACTTCAAAAATGGATCCGATGATGCAACAGCACCCATCATAAATCACGACAATCAAACATCATATGATAATCAACAATTATCACAATATCTGTAAATAAAATAATACGGTGAGGAATCCAGTTGGATCCCTCCAACCTGCTTCCCTGCATCCACAGATGTTAGCACAATACCAATTCCGCTCCAGTACGGAATTATCGCGGTATATGGGTTTAATAAATATTATCCGCTATTATGCGGCGCAATAGGGTCTCATCCGCTATACAATGCGGGAAATCAACAACTGCAATATATACATATGCCAATATATATATTGCTATATACATAAATAATACCAATTTCACTTCAATGTGAAATTATCGCGGTATATGTTTTTAATAAATAACATCCGTTTACTAACGGCGTATAATGTCTATTTCAATCAACAACAGATAATATTATCATCTAGGCATACAATCAACAATTTTAAATCTAACTATTTAAAATTAACATCGAACAATTCGATTGAGTGAGAAGTTCTCACCTTGATTTCAATTCCATTCCAGCTTTTATTTCGAATAAAATTAAACACGCGTTTAATTTCACTCAAAATTTTCACTGACTCCAATCGCTTCCAATTCAGTTCCATCGTGAAGTATTCGACGATACGATTCCAACGCAACTGATTTCGCATTTTTTTGATCTCGTATGAAGAAGTTATCATATTTTAAAGTTTATACAATTTATATAAATCAATTTCAATATAAATTTTATTTTAAAATACTACATCCTCAATCTGGCCGTTGATTTCTGAAGGAAAGATCGTGGCCACTGTTTTCATCATCTCCCCCAAACGTTACCAGGCTATTCACGTTCGAAACCCACCAACGTCGCCTACTAGGGTTCCAAACCACCACCTCCACACTCGACGAAACTTCATCAAACTACCGCCATTCGAACGCTCATCACCAGAGCTACCCACGCCCTGAACATCACCGAGCTCGGTCATCCCTAGGTGGAGAAAAACGTGATTGAACATTGAACTTCATCTCCATTTTGCCGTTGATCCGCTCAATTAAATACGATCTCCACCGTTCAGATTATAGAGAAGAACGTGCTCTTCAACTTCCATGTTGAACGTTTCTTGAATTGATGAACGGATTTGGAGATTTTGAGGAAAGAATGAGATTAATTTTTGGCCATTGTTTTCATTAGGGCCGGCTAAGGTTAGAGAGGAAGAGTTTTGATTGCTAACGTATATATATATACGTATATAATAATATTAAATTTATTTTAAAACGACTTTTTCAAACGATCTCCAAATCACACGTACCGCCTGGCGTTCGTAAGGTTTACCCCGTGTTCCGAACACAATGGAACGTGTTTCGGAGGATAATTCGATCATATGTGAGAGTTACGGAAATAAACAGTCAAATTTAAATTAAACCGATTAAACCGATTTCTATGTGTTTTGGCTTGCCCCGGACAAATGGTACATCCGATTGACACGAAATTTGAAACCTTAAAATATTTTCACATTACGGATCTGATGAAACTGGTTTTGTCGAAATCCGAGACTTTTTGAAAAATGACTATTTTAACTTGCCAAATTAATATTAAAACAATTTCGATGCGTTCTGAGCTGCCACAGTCAAACGACAACTCCGATTGCTACGAAAATTGAAATCCGATAATAACAAACTATTACGGATCCAATGGAACTAGTTTCGTCCAATTCTAAGACTGTCCCAAAAATGGCTAATTTCACTAGTCGATTAAATATTAAAATATTCAATTTTCACAAATTAACTTTAAATTCAATTTTAAAAGTTCTATAACATCACTATAACTTCAATATGATTTAATATAACTTCATAAATCATTTTCCTTCACATTTAATCAGATTTCAATTATTTCTGGAATTTCAACTATTAAATTATCGATTTAATTATCCAATTAAATCCAGATATTCGAATTTTAAATTACTCGACTTATTAATTTCACTTATTAATATTTAAAATCAATTAAATATCCAAATTTTAATTAATATAAATTCTAGGTCGTTACAAACTTCCCCCTTAAAAGAATTTCGTCCTCGAAATTACCAAGTAAGAAAAATTCACAAAATCCATTAACTTTCCAAAACAAACCGTTCCAATTAGATTTACAAATTTCTTAAGTGTTTAACTTTTCCAAAATTCAATAGTTAAACTTCTTTCAACAACTTTACTAAGTTTTCAAATTTTTCAAATTTTTCAAAAATATCCTAACACCTTAAATTTTCGAAAAATTTCGCCAACGTCTCCTTTGCGCGGCTCGATCCGAAAAAAAAACGACAGTGTATATATATCACAAATATACATCTCATCAAGTGATGAGGCATCCCGTAGGGAAAAAGTGTAAAAGTACGACATTTAATCCGAGATATGTACCTTATATATTTTTTAACGAGCGTATAAGGCTAATATAGCGCGAAAGCGAGCTCCAAATGCGAAGCAAACACCATCCGCACCTACTAAACACTCAATCAAACAAATGAGAACATGTATATAGAAAATAATATCGATATACATCATATAGCAACATAATAATGACATGTGCTAACATAACAATGCATTCAAAAGCAACAATGCAACTATCAAACAACTATTATCCAATAAATCCATAACAAATCAATATTGACTCACTTCTCATTAATATTCATTGAATTGGTTTTCAATTTAAATCATATTTGATTCATTAACATTGGATTTTATCAACATTCATTTTCAATTCAATTAGTTCATATTCACTAATTTACATTCACATTAATTCACTTTTTAAATCAAGTTAAATCCAATTCTATTCAAAATTACATATTATCAATTTGAATTCAATCACTTTAACTTCCAATTTCGCTAATTAATTTTCATTGACACTTAATGAATTTATATATAATCAACCAACATCCATATAACAACCAATGTACATTCATTACAACCAAATTTATTCAATTTACATTTCTTTACATTCAATTTGGTTCAACACTTTTAATTTCAATTGGTTGATATTAAATTGACTTCCATTCAATTATTCAACTTTCAATTTCATTTTCTTTTAATGAATTAACACTTACATCTATTGGTTCATATCAATTTATTTACATTCAATTGATTAACATCCAATCAATTTATTCAATTCAATTGCTACTTCATTTTACAAATAAAATTGAATTTTATTTATATAACTCAAGTTCATATTCATTTAATAAATTCACTTTATTAATTTACTTTGATATCACAATCAAATTCATTCAACATTACTTAAGTCATTTTCCATTTCAACATTATTTGTTCAAATTAACTTAAGTTTCCACTTATTAATCAAATTCAGATTCCAATTCTATTTAACTTTTACCAAAGTCAAAATTTATTATCTCATATTATAAGTTCAAAACTTGATTACTTATATTCAACAATTACAGCTTGGATTTAATTGATTCACTTATACTTACTTTAATCTAACTCCATCCTTTAAGTTAAATTTATTCTATCAAAAATTCAAATGGTATAAGTTTCAACTCATTTATCATTCCCATAAATATTTTAAATAGGATTCCAGAATCTTTTCAACCTTTCGAAAATCATTTTTGAAATCAATTCAATTTATCTTTTGAATTTCTAAAACCAAATCCAAATTTTTTCCAAACAACTTTCATTTAAAATAATCAGGCAGCAATTCCTCTTTTGGAAACCCGAAAATGAACACCAATGATGTCGCGATCATCATCAGAATTATTTTCCAGCGACCTGAAAAGAGTTTAGAGCTTTCAGCTCTCCAAAATAATTTTCCAAAATATCAAATCCTTTCAAAACACTTCTTTGGAATTTTATTTCAGATTATAAATCGCATTTATAAATCTTTTACTTATAAAATTTCACTTTCATATATAAGATTATTTTTACCATTGCAATCATTTTAATTATAACTTCGTACTTATAATTCATTTGCTTTTAAAATTTTCTCTTTTACAATTGTTGTTTTTACTTGGATGATTCAAACAACTTTTATTAACTTATATATATTTACATTTTCAACAACCAAACATCAATCATATACACTTTAATAATTTCAAAAAAATTATCTCTTTATATACAAATTATAATCGAGGTAAAATTATTTCATTTACCCAATTTAAAACAATATCGTGCCGAATTGTTCTGAACAAGTGTTTAGAGATCCCTATCGATAGAGTTGTACAGACTATACCGACCAGAATCCATATACCACTCAACAAATCAATCATCACAATATAAAATAATTTTATATTCACTAACAAATACGCGCTCGTATCTATTATTACACTCAACTCATTCTAGAGTACTACTGACTCCATCTCTAATGAGTAACACCCAACAGAGCCATGGTTGTCGCTTAACCATATGCTCTGATACCAAATGTAATAGTCCACTTTTCCGTACCCTTTGAATAAAACTAATCTCCATCGATTAACTCAAGATGAACGGAAAACCGAACCATTAGGGTTAAAAGAATAGGTAGAAGAAGACAGAAGAAAAGAAAAAACAGAAAGACACAAAAACAGAACCAATATCAGAATCTCACATTCGTAGCGGAACAACATATAATAGATAAATGAATAATCTTTAAATCAAAGAACTATATCATTTTATACATTACATCTTCATCAGAGTGTACAACAACAATATACAACACAACTGGAGAGTTATATGAACTTGTCCACATACAGAATACACAGTGGAATAATACATAGTATAGATGATACGTCTCGCCATCCAGCTCGCCACTGAGCTCCACAGCATCTCCTGAATCCAGAATGACCTAATAACCTAACTCTAGACTGCCCGTGTGGAAAATGATGGGCACCCAGAGTTTAGGAAGGAAACAATAAACTCCGAGTCAGTCATGGTGACTGGTGTGAGAACTAAAACATTTTATCTTTAAAACAACAACAATAAAGCAAGTAGAAATATCCGCAATGCTTTTGGAAAATGAAACTACCATAAGACCTCCCACCACATACACAATGCAAACGCAGAATTGGAGGAGATTTCTTCTTATGATAATTAAACATGCTTACTACGCAAAATCATTTGATTTTATTATTATTAGTGCATAGTGAAGAAAACATTTCGAAAGTATAATATAAATCTTAGCCAGTATAGGCATTCCGCACTTATGCCTACTATAGCTACTATGTTCAATAGCAGGTTACCGCCACATTCCATAGCAGGTAATACAACTAAAACCGTACAAGGTTCGTATTATTTCTTTGGATTTTCCAACAAATGATCAGGCTAAGGAACTTCTTATGCCACGTAGGAAACGCCTCTGGCTGGACGCTCCGAGAGACAAACTGCTCTCTGCCAAACAAGGCCGGGTTACCCCTGTAACAGGTAACTCACGAATATGTCATCACCCGGTCCTTTGGGACCTTTATCCGAGCACTCGTAACCATCATCACACATAATAAATAAGGTGTGTCCACATGAGTACGTATCTGGGCTCCATACCATGATACCACCCCTTTCCAGAAGGAAATGACATACCCTAAAGGGCGCGACCCTCATAACCTTGCCGCAACATTCCTGTTTCGACCATTTCCGGGTTGTTGAGGCCCTGACGAAGTCTCGTCCACAAAGCTACGCTTTTTCACAAAAGCTATGCTTTGGGTCAAACAAATGATCAAAGCAATGATCACAAAGATAAATGATCAAACAAATGATCATATCACAAATGATCAAACAGTGATCATTTCACAGCAACACTCAGCATGCCACATTACCAAATTGGGATATATCGCTGATAACCTTCAACTACATAACCTCTAAGCTCGTACGTCTCAGAGAAGGGTGTTAAGCTAAGAGAATAAATTCTCCGCCACCAACAGAAATGTATTTGAAAGAAATCAGCTTTACATCTCAAAGCGTAATGTCAGACATGTAACCATACAAGTCTGTTCCGGGTTCGAACAGAACCGAAGGCACTTCCAAAGAAGCCCTTGCCATATGGATATTCACAATCCCGATAAAACTTCCCATCACAAAGGAAATCTCAATACCGTAGCTAACGGTGTAGAGACAATCGATAGGTCATTCTATCATTTTCACAAATACCCGGTCTTCACCACCGGTCTTCAATACGATCCATATCGTCTTATCACAAATTCGAAATGGGTTATATGACACAAAGGTCCTTTCCCGGCTAATCCGAATAGTGAGCGCTTATTCAAAAATAAGTGTGGCATTCAAATTCAAGCAAATCACAACAAATACCCATTCAAGAGTAAATATTGATAGTCGGTTATTTAACTATCAATAAAGATGCGCAACATCATCAGATTCCAAATAATTTTCCAAATTATTTATCTTTCAAAAATATCTTTACAAGATATATAACTTCCACACTTCAACTATTTGAAAACAATTTCAAATCAATTTCCACATTTCAATTTATCTTTAAAGATAAATTCTCAAAACATTTCACTTCATATTGGAAAAGCATTTCCATACCTATTTAATGATAGGTAATTCACAAATTAATTTATTTTCAACATTTGAAAATATTCAATATACTTAAATCCAGTTAAGTATATATTTATTCTTTAAGGAAATCATTTTTCTTTCACAAATTTTATTTGAGTCAAAACGAATGTTACGTAAAACATCGTTACGACAACTCCAAATCACTAGTATAGGGATTCGAAATTTAGATAGATATATAAATCCCAATACTATATAAACCATTTCCTTTCGGAAACCAATTTACTATAACAACAGTGTTATAGTCCACCATTTCCTTACTTCTCGAAAAACGTCTTTTTCAACAATAAATGTTTAAATTTATGTTTCGATACTTAACACGTTTTAAAACATCTTTTAAAACAATTACTTCATTTCGTAATATCACTTCACCAAAACATATCCAATTTATCTAATAATATATTCACTGTCCAAAATCGTGAATATACTTTATTTACCCAATTCAATGTTTCCACACATTTATTTTAAAGGATTATCCACTGTCTAAAATCGTGGATATAATTCCTTTAATTAACTTCCAAAATTCATTTATCAAAATAAGTGATTTCAAATTTATAAAACAATGTTTATAAATTCCAATTCTATTTATAAAAACTTCGATTTATAAAAATCCTTGAATTAACAAATTCGATTTATAACTCAATTTTATACCAAAAATCTAATTTATAAGTTAATTACATATAAATCTTTTATTTTACAAAAATCTATTCATTTTATAACTTCACATTATAAATCTATTAATTTCATTCACTTATGAAATCCATTTATACTTCCTTTTAACATTTATAAAAACTCATTTTATAATTCCAATATTTTAATTTATAAATATCAATTTTATAAATCTTTTATATAAACCGTTTATAATTCAAAAATCCTAGTTTAAACCATTTTATAAATAATCAACTATTTATTCCAAAAAATCACTTTTAAAAATCCTTTTAAAATCAAATCGTTATTTTTAAACTTCAAAAATGGATCCGATGATGCAACAGCACCCATCATAAATCACGACAATCAAACATCATATAACATCATATGATAATCAACAATTATCACAATATCTGTAAATAAAACAATACGGTGAGGAATCCAGTTGGATCCCTCCAACCTGCTTCCCTGCATCCACAGATGTTAGCACAATACCAATTCCGCTCCAGTGCGGAATTATCGCGGTATATGGGTTTAATAAATATTATCCGCTATTATGCGGCGCAATAGGGTCTCATCCGCTATACAATGCGGAAAATCAACAACTGCAATATATACATATGCCAATATATATATATATATATTGCTATATACATAAATAATACCAATTTCACTTCAATGTGAAATTATCGCGGTATATGTTTTTAATAAATAACATCCGTTTACTAACGGCGTATAATGTCTATTTCAATCAACAACAGATAATATTATCATCCAGGCATACAATCAACAATTTTAAAACTAACTATTTAAAATTAACATTGAACAATTCGATTGAGTGAGAAGTTCTCACCTTGATTTCAATTCCATTCCAGCTTTTATTTCGAATAAAATTAAACACGCGTTTAATTTCACTCAAAATTTTCACTGACTCCAATCGCTTCCAGTTCAGTTCCATTGCGAAGTATTCGACGATACGATTCTAACGCAACTAATTTCACATTTTTTCGATCTCGTATGAAGAAGTTATCATATTTTAAAGTTTATACAATTTATATAAATCAATTTCAATATAAATTTTATTTTAAAATCCTACATCCTCAATCTGGCCGTTGATTTCTGAAGGAAAGATCGTGGCCACTGTTTTCATCATCTCCCCCAAACGTTACCAGGCTATTCACGTTCGAAACCCACCAAAGCCGCCTACTAGGGTTCCAAACCACCACCTCCACACTCGACGAAACTTCATCAAACTACCGCCATTCGAACGCTCATCACCAGAGCCACCCACACCCTGAACATCACCGAGCTCGATCATCCCTAGGTGGATAAAAACGTGATTGAACATTGAACTTCATCTCCATTTTGCCGTTGATTCGCTCAATTAAATACGATCTCCACCGTTCAGATTATAGAAAAGAACGTGCTCTTCAACTTCCATGTTGAACGTTTCTTTAATTGATGAACGGATTTGGAGATTTTGAGGAAAGAATGAGATTAATTTCTGGCCATTGTTTTCATTAGGGCCGGCTAAGGTTAGAGAGGAAGAGTTTTGATTGCTAACGTATATATATATGTATATAATAATATTAAATTTATTTTAAAACGACTTTTTCAAACGATCTCCAAATCACACGTGCCGCCTGGCGTTCGTAAGGTTTACCCCGCGTTTCGAACACAATGGAACGTGTTTCGGAGGCTAATTCGATCATATGTGATAGTTACGGAAATAAACAGTCAAATTTAAATTAAACCGATTAAACCGATTTCTATGCGTTTTGGCTTGCCCCGGACAAACGTTACATCCGATTGACACGAAATTTGAAATCTTACGATAATTTCACATTACGGATCCGATGAAACTAGTTTCGTCGAAATCCGAGACTTTTTGAAAAATGACTATTTTAACTTGCCAAATTAATATTAAAACAATTTCGATGCGTTCTAAGCTGCCACAGTCAAACGACAACTCCGATTGCTACGAAAATTGAAATCCGATAATAACAAACTATTATGGATCCAATGGAACTAGTTTCGTCCAATTCTGAGACTGTCCCAAAAATGGCTAATTTCACTAGTCGATTAAATATTAAAATATTCAATTTTCACAAATTAATTTTGAATTCAATTTTAAAAGTTCTATAACATCACTATAACTTCAATATGATTTAATATAACTTCATAAATCATTTTCCTTCACATTTAATCAGATTTCAATTATTTCTGGAATTTCAACTATTAAATTATCGATTTAATTATCCAATTAAATCCAGATATTCGAATTTTAAATTACTCGACTTATTAATTTCACTTATTAATATTTAAAATCAATTAAATATCCTAATTTTAATTAATATAAATTCTGGGTCGTTACAGCTTTCGTGGTTTTCGACTTCGACTTGATTGTATCGATGTGATTAGGGATTATGGCATGACTTATTCATATGCGTATGTTTTTTTGTAGCTTGATTTCCACGGCTTTGTGAATTTCTCTGACTTGATAAATTTCGTATAATTTGATTTTTGATACTCACGGTTTTGATACGTGACTTGGTCATTATGGCTTTAACTTGATTTAGATGATGTTGATTTACTTTGGCCATACTCTCCGATGTTTCTTCTGTTAACTTCCAACTTGTCTTCACGTAAGCACTGACTTGGCTTTGTTCAAATTTGAAATCCCAGCTTCTTGTATTTTTTTTATCACTGTATTTTGTTCGAACTTTCATCCTTCTTGCGGCTTGATGGTTATATGCACTTGCTGCTGTTGGCCTTCATGTGACCTTGACTTTTGCCATGCTATTCACTGGCCGATTATACTACCGTTGACCTTGTTTTGAATTGGGTCTCTATGTTTGACTTGTTAATTTGTCCACTTGATTTGTTGGTTTATATTGTCGTTGCCTCTGTTTATAACCATGTATATGCTTCACTACATCTTCATTTACCCATCGTACAGGTAATATATCGATTGTTTGCATTTCCAGTTCCATTTAGTTGACTTTGTTTCAACTTTACTTCATCTATATGCTACTTGGTTGCAATCGTATATGCTGGATATTCACTTGATCTTGTTGTGTTGTCTCTCTTGCCACTCTGATCTGGTCTGCAATACTTGAAGTGGTCACTGACCTTAGTCTTGTTGCATTACTATCTCATTTCGATATTGAGGTCCACTGTTTGGTTAGACTTGGACTGACTGCATACCTATATGTATATGTTTTACTTCATGTACATATTCATATTCATATTTCATATGTTGGTCTGGTCTTGCTTTTGCTTTGAACTGTACTCAGTTTAACTTGAGTTTTGTTGCACTTTGATCATTGTAGTCTGCACCTCTGTGCATTCATGTGATCTGATCTGGATTTGTGTTACTGGTTTCCTCTGAAGCTTTGCATTCATGTTGTATGTTGTAACTCCCCACTCTGAGACCCACTGTAACAATGAGTATTACGGGAGTAATACTGTCTGTTAAAGCGGAGAATAGAGTATAGTGGAAGCGACCATTTGTAATCAAGTTATAACTATCTACTGAATACGTCGAAAGGATGGTATCTATATATTTTTTTCAAGTGGTTCGACATATTCGGTAAATACTTATAACGAAATTACAAATGGCTAAAGATCTATCAGGACAAAGCATAATAATAAATGATAAAACATCACAGAACAGAATCACATAACAGATATAAAATCACAGAACAATACATCGTCAATACAGATCCAAATACAATAAGTGGGTACAAAGCCACTGCCCACACATGTTTGTTAAAAATATGTACATATCAAAGTCTGAATAATAACAGAGTAGCGGAATAGTGGACAAATAAAAGCACTATCTATCAGCATAGCAGATAATGTCCAAGCGGAAGCACAGAAGCTAAGTCCAGAGACCTAACCTGAAACAACTCGGTCTGACCCGAGCGAAAACACTCGGTTCAGGCTAGCTAAACAATCAGTAATAACTGAGATATATAGTAATGCGGTACATAAATAAAACAGTACTTATCCAAAGAGAAGTATATTATGAACCACATGAATATAATGACGATCCCTAATCATCAATAAACAATAAAAATCTCCAAAGAGAAATCAACACCAAAGTGTAGAATAAATAAAATCGCCTCATATCATCGGCGTAGCCAAAGCTATAAAAAGATGCCCATAGGCAATAATCCCAAGAGTTACCAGAGTCCGTAATCAATGCCCAAGCAAAGATCGATGCTCCAAAGAGCAATGGGGATATACTGAAAAGTCAATGAAATCAAAACACTGAAAAGCAGTGTCCAGAGACACTGTGAATCCACAAGGTAATCGTACTTACATCGTATGATTCCATAGAACCAACACTGAATGGCGGTACTCGAATGGATGTAAAATCATTAAATAATACCAATATTGCACGTGCACCGACCAGAGCCGTTGTTTCCAAGTACTATAGAGTTGTGATCGATCACTCGCACAGATGCGGAACGCGCGAGACGGCAAGATCCTTCCTAGAAGGATAAAGGCCCAGAGGCGCATGCCGAAAAAAATAAACTGCTCCATAGAGCAGGTGTCCAGAGACGGTTGCCCAGAGGCGTGGTGACCCAGAGGTCCAGTACTGGCCGCCCAAAGGCTAATGTGTCACCAACTTCTTGGAGAGGAACCCGTAAAGTGTTAACAATGAGTCACATACCCCACGTTCGCACTAAATGGTTTACTAACCAATAGCAAGCTCACACTCCAAACAATAAAAAGTCCACCTCGTATCATCGGTAAACTAGACCCAAAGGTCAAAACGATCAATCGAATAGGTCGAGGATTAACCGGAAAGGAAATACACACGGTTCCATAGGCTGGAGATTTCCTAACCATTTAAGCACCTTTCCACTTCGCTCGACGTGCTAAAAAGTGAGTGTGAGATTTTTATTATAGAAAATAATGGTGCGAAACGGATTTATAATTGATTTTGAAATCACTTTAAAATGACTTTTGAAAACTCTCCTATTATAGAGTAATTAATTTAATAATTAAATAATATTATATAATAATTTCGAAAGCCATTTAGGAGTGAAAAATCCTTTGAAAATAATTCCTAAAACCCATGTACGAAATCTAGAGACAAATCTCAAAGAAATCAATAAAACCAGAAAATCACTGAAAATATTCTAAGTGTTGGAAAATAGTCCAAAAATGACGCGAACCCAAGTTCGGAAAATTATTCGAACAAGCAAACTGAATCCGAATGGCATGAAAATTAGTATACATATAGTACAACATCCCTACTCCAAACTGCAAAAATAATCGGGAAATTCCGACTTGAAACGAAGAAACGACGTCGTCTCAAAGTCGGACAAAAATCATAAAACTTTACTGTGTCAAAATAGTGTAAAGGTCCCACTTCGACGACATGGTCGAAGGGTCACATGAACTCAGATCTTGATGAAAATTTGCAGGAGCGTAACTCCTACTTTGATATGCAACAAGAATCATTCGGTTTTGACTTGAAACGAAGAAACGACAATGTTTCGAAGTTGGTCCGACGATAACTGAAAATGATCACTATTGTAAAACAGTTTCTGGGTGCTACTTCGGCAATAGAAACGAAGTATCTAATGCACCCAGATCTAAACCAAACTTTGCATGGTTAAATATCTCGATCTCATCTTTTTAATGAGACCAAAAACGATGAAATCCGACAAAAGACGAGCCCGGGATGGCGTCGCAAAGTCGGGGTTCTACGCTGAAAACAACGGGAGAAAAGAGATTAAGGCCTATAGCTATGCACTAACTGGCCAGAGATGAAAACCCACAATTTTGGCATAGTAAACTTCAAATTATGGCAAAATGAATAAAATGAAAGTTGTAGCTTAGTTTCTAAGCTTTCCGGAATGACCAAGATCGTCAAATTCCGACCAGAGATGAAAATTCCATGACTAAAACAATTCTCAGATCTAAATTTTATATCACTGTCGTTGTGCTCTCGGGACAGTGGTAAGAATGCACAGTTTTGATCAAATTAACTTCGAAATTTCATGAAACTCAAAACATGAAAGTTTTAACTCTAAATCTATGCTTTCCAGAACATTCAAAATTATTAGATTTGGATAAGAAACGAGTAACTTATGGCCAAATCAATTTCAGGTTTTTATTTTATCAACCCTGTAGTTTGTTGTCAGGTCAGCGACAAACAAGCATGATTTCGACCATTCAAACCTCAAAATTAGGCAAAGCACAAAACATAAAAGTTATAGGGTACAGAATAAGCTTTCCAGAACTTCAAGAAAATCTTAATTCCGATTTAAGATGAATGAGATATGTCTAATTTACTAACAGCAATAAACTAATTATAATTTCAGCTAGCATATATTACAAATACCTTATGTGCACACCCCAAATGAAAGCAAAGATGATCAAAGAGCTATGATTCACATGTTACATAATAAAACATGTGTTACTAACTGATTACCAAAATCAAAAGATGATTAAACAAATATTAGAAGAGGTTTTAGCAATATACCTCTCTTGAAAGCAACAAAGACTATTATAGCATCAACCCAAGTTAGCAAAAGATGATTAGGAGGCTATAAAATCAAAAAAACACATAAAACATGTGTTACCAAATACATTTCAGAAATGAGAAAGATATAAAAATGGATTTGAGGTGGGTATTTGCATTACCTTTGCATAGAATGACTTGCATAAGCTAAACTAGAAGGAGATGAAGATAGAGGCCATTTTTGTTATGAAAGCTTTAGGAAATGATTAGGGTTTTGATTAGGGTTGAATGAATGAGGTTATGAGAGTATGAGATAATTTATAGAGGAGGTTTAGGGTGGGTTATTGGGTTAGGTTTTGTAACCCAATAAGAAGAGAGTTATTTACATGTTTCCAAAAATTAGTCTAAGTGTTCATATATGTTTATAAAACTCATTTTTTCTTATCCAAACCCATTTTAAAATCTCTCCTCAAATATTTAACTTTCCAAAAATAATATTTTATCCTCATTTTAAAATCCCATATTTCCCATTTAATTAAAATAGCCTTTTCAAATAATAAATTTTATTATTCCAAATCCTTTTATGCTTCATTAAAATAAATAAAAAACCTAACTTTTATTTATTAATTGGTAATGCAAATCCCGGGTTGTTACATATGTGTAGATGGCCTTGATCATATTGACTAACTTGTCTTTGTGATGCCTGTTTCAGTAAGCTTGATGTGAGTTGTATTTTCATCACTTTCTGTTGTAAGTGCTTGTATCATCACCATTGCTTTGATATTGATGATGCTCTATCTAGTTTTGGTCAGTCTGCATTTAGTATTGTTCTATTCTTTGAGGCATGACTCGTTGCATTTAGTAGTTAGCATTCCACTTGAGCATTTGAATTTGTACAGTCATATAGTTCATGTTGCTATGGTTTATGTAGCCTTTGTACATTTGTGTATTACCATTGTGACTGGGCATGTGTACCTCCATATTTTGTTAGACACTGTTGCATTTGTTCATCTGGTTAGTTGCAGTTGTGCACTTGTGTACTTTGTGCATTAATTTGTTGCCAGTTCCTTGGTTTGTTGATTTTACTTAAGTCTGGGCATTTCTATGCTCTGGTCTCCACAGTAGCATTCATGCTTTAGTTTTTGAATTGTTGCATTGTTCCAATGTATTCATGTGTAGCCTTCATATATGTGCATGCATTTGTTCTGAAGTGTAGCTTCACTTGAGTCATTTACTGATATTGCTTTACTTCCCTGTTGCCATTTTTAGTTGCACTGGTCATTTCCAGTTGCTTGAACTTCACTGAGCTTTGTGTGTTTCAACAGGGCAGTGGCGAGGCAGTACACGCGTGCGTGTACTGCAGCCCTAGCAGGATTGACAGATTTAGTTGATATTTCGATTGTTAAATTGTTTCGTTGGTTCAATCCAATATTTTGAAGTTGTATTTGGAAATGGTTCATTTTGATTTGGGTTGGATCCGTTTGCTTTTGGATTCATTGATCTTCTGAGTATTTCATAGGCTGTATTGGCGAGGCAGTACACGTTAGCGTGTACTGCAGCCAATCAGCATTGATGTTTTCTTATTTGACATTTCGATTGTTTTAAATTGATTTGGATTTCTGAATTGTTGTTTAACACTGTTTAGTGTTATATCTGCCGTTATCCGATTCTTTTATCGAGGAGTTGGATATACGAGATTTCTGTGACTGTCGTCTATTTGATATTGATTATTATTGCTTCTGTGCATTAATAACTGAGTTTGAATTAGACTGACTCGTGTATTATTTTCTTTTGAATTTAATACTCGGGTCAGACCCGAGTTATTTCAGGTTGTAGATTTCCTGCTTTGAGTTGCTGTTCGGGCTATGAAGACTTTTTATATCTTCCGAAGTAGTTTTCGTCGTTTTGTAGAAGTCGTGTCATTGTATAGGATGATATGTATTCATGTATATTAGTTGATAATGTACGTGTATATGTAACTTCTAGAGTCGACAGTTGTAGTTGTATCATATGTATTGTGTCAACTATATTGTAACTGACATCAGTTATATATATATATGAGACTTTTTTTTTATCTGTGTTCCGCATTTATATTATCTGTGTTATTATTATATATAATGTCCTAAACTATTATGAACCATCGTAGTTTGTTTTATACTGATAATTGGGTATGTTGATGGGAGTAAATAAATAAGATGAAAAAAAAAGAAAAGTATATACCACTCCTATCGAGGTAACCAATATTAGCGTAAGGCCAACTACGGATGGTCGCTCCTATCCAGCCTTATTCTTCGTAATAATAGACAGTATTTCTTTTAATACTCTTTGTTATTATGAGCATAGAGGTGGGGCGTCACAGTTGGTATTAGAGCTTGGGGTTTATGGACATAATATAAAACATAACTTGGATGGAACATGTGTTACAACTATTGGTCGATGTTTTATTTGTGATTTGAGTCAAAACTAAAGTTTTGAAATTTTGATGAAAGGTTTTAAATATCATTATTTAAAAATAAAAAGTGAATTTGTATTCTGATGATTTGATTGATTTGAGTACTGTTTATCAGAGTGTGCAGCGGAAACAGTGAAACTGTCTTCGCTGAGTACAACTGATAATCTATTTGATTTAGAAATTGAAATAAATTTCATTGGTTGTTTACATAGCTGTAATTATTTTGTTTCTTTGAGAACTTCGAATCCGAATTAAGGATTCGAAGAAATTACAGTTATGTGATTTTTGTTGAAATTTCCGCTAGCTTTCTTTTGTACTAATCATCTATTGATTAGATTTTGCTGTTTTGAATTGTCTTCATCGAAGATACATTCGAATGATTTCTTTGTTATATTGTAATATGCGTGCAAATATGAATTGCACGTTACTGCATTAATTTTACCTTGAACCGATGCTTGGTTATGAAACGTATTTTGTTGCCGTTATTTTTATAACAGGATTTTTACACCAGTGCTATATTTTTGAAGCACGGTGTTTTGTTGACAATTTTAATGAATGAAAATTCACTAATATTACGTTTTGATGTAAATTATTTTGATGAGAATTTGACGTTTGAAAATTACTGTTGCTTTGGCTTCAGTAACCGTCAGATTTTAAAAGTGGTTTTTCAAGCGGTTATTCCGCAATGCTGATTTTGAAATTCGTTTCACGATGTTTTGAGAAGTACAATTTCCTTTTCGAAATTGCTACTGATGTGCTGCTTTAATCACGTGATTGGAAAATCATTTTAAAATGAAAATTGTTTTATAAATTTTTAACAGTTTGCGTTTTCAAAAGAATGAGGAAGCGACTTAAACGATTCAGCAAAATCGAGGATTATGACCCCTTTCTTTTACTGTTTCGCTTAACTTCGGACTTGTCCAGTTGAGAATGTGAATTGTTATTTTTACGAAATAAATAAAATTGTTTTCAGAAATTTTACAGTTTGCGATTTCAAAAGAATGAGGAAGCGATTTAAACGTTTCAGCAAAATCGAGGATTATGACCCCTTTCTTTTACTGATTCGCTTAATTCCGGACTTGTCCGTTTGAGAATGTAAAGTGTATTTTTACAAAATACACAATTTTGCACTTTCAAGGAAACGATGAAGAGAATCAAACGATTTAGTAAAACACGTGGTATGGGACAAGTGCGTTTGCTATTTCGGTTAATTCCGGACTCGTTAATTGAAATATTTGATGATTTCGTGTGCTTTCGAGCCACTATGAGGACCTTCGGGTCATTTGTTGGAACTTCGGGTCATTTGTTGGGCTTTCGGGCCACTCTGCGGACCTTCGGGTCAAATACCAGTACTAGACCTTCGGGTCACTCTGCGGACCTTCGGGTCAATCTGATGGGCGCCAAAATTATGTTGAGTACTTGGTAGGCTTCGGTCATTTGTTGATGCACGTGCGGCGAATTAAAAACTCGCCATCTGATGGGATCGATCCAAGCTTTTATGTTGATTTTCTAGTCTTCTTAATTGATTTCTAGATATTTGTTGTTTCTAATTATCTGCAGGTAATTAGATATCTGATGTTATGAGATTTAATTATCGTATCGATAATTAAATATTTGTTGTTTCTGATTATCGCTTGTGATAATTAGATATTTGAGATTTGATTATCATTTTTGATAATTGAATATTTGTGTTTCTGATTATCGTTTGAGATGATTAGATATTTGAGATTTAATTATCGCTTGAGATAATTAAATATTTGTTGATTTGAAATTTAATTATCGCTTGAGATAATTAAATATTTGTTGATTTGAGATTTAATTATCGCTTTAGATAATTAAATAATTGTTGATTTGAGATTTAATTATCGCTTGAGATAATTAAATATTTGTTGATTTGAGATTTAATTATCGCTAGAGATAATTAAATGTTTGCTGATTTGAAATTTAATTATCGCTTGAGATAATTAAATATTTGTTGATTTGAGATTTAATTATCGCTTGAGATAATTAAATATTTGTTGATTTGAGATTTAATTATCGCTTTAGATAATTAAATAATTGTTGATTTGAGATTTAATTATCGCTTGAGATAATTAAATATTTGTTGATTTGAGATTTAATTATCGCTAGAGATAATTAAATGTTTGCTGATTTGAAATTTAATTATCGCTTGAGATAATTAAATATTTGTTGATTTGAGAATTAATTATCGCTTGAGATAATTAAATATTTGTTGATTTGAGATTTAATTATCGCTGGAGATAATTAAATGTTTGCTGATTTGAAATTTAATTATCGCTTGAGATAATTAAATATTTGTTGATTTGAGATTTAATTATCGCTTGAGATAATTAAATATTTGTTGATTTGAGATTTAATTATCGCTTTAGATAATTAAATAATTGTTGATTTGAGATTTAATTATCGCTTGAGATAATTAAATATTTGTTGATTTGAGATTTAATTATCGCTTGAGATAATTAAATGTTTGCTGATTTGAGAGTTAATTATCGCTTTTGATAATTAGCTATTTGCTGATTTGAAATTTGATTATCGTTTTTGATAATCGAATATTTGTGATTTGAAGTTTGATTATCGTTTTTGATAATCGAATATTTGTGAATTGAAATTTGATTATCGTTTTTGATAATCGAATATTTGTGATTTGAGATTTGATTATCGTTTTTGATAATCGAATATTTGTGAATTGAAATTTGATTATCGTTTTTGTTAATCGAATATTTGTGATTTGAGATTTGATTATCGTTTTTGATAATCGAATATTTGTGAATTGAAATTTGATTATCGTTTTTGATAATCGAATATTTGTGATTTGAAATTTGATTATCGTTTTTGATAATCGAATATTTGTGATTTGAAATTTGATCATCGTTTTTGATAATTGAATATTTGTTGTCGTTTTTGATAAGTAGATAATTAATAATTTGATAATTGGCGATTTTGTTTTCTGACTATCGTTTAGATAATTGGATGTTTGCTGATTTTGTTGATACGAGATTTTCTAGTCTCTAATTGAATCTAGATTATGCTGATTTTTATTGAATTGTTGTTTTCTTTCTATCTCCGTTGATAGTTAGAGTTTGCTGATATGAAGTTTGTGTTTTCTAGTTAATTGTGAATAACTAGATATTGGCAGTTTTGAGAATTGTGATTTGTGTTTCATAATTATCCTTGTTGATAATTAGATTTTGTTGAAAATTTGTGAATCTCTTTTATTGGAATTAAAATATTTCTTTGACATTTGTGTTCTTGACCTTATTTTTCTAGCTTAACCAGTTTATTTTAGAAAAATAATTGTTATTGACGACTTTAATTATGAAAATTGCGGGGACGCAATTTTTATAAGGAGGGGAGTCTGTAACAACTCGGAGTTTTACAATAATTAATTGTCATCTAATGACGATTATATTGGTTGTTAATTATGATTGGAATTTTAATCAGTTGGCTAATTGCTTTTGTGAGTTTAGATCATTAGTAATTCTTTTGATAATTCGTTTAAATATTTGTTAGGGTTTTATGTGGGCTTAAGAATTGAATTGGCCCAAGTCTTTTCCTTGTTGCCGTAAAAATTATTTGTAACCATTCCTCTTTTCTTATTTGATTGGCAAACCCGACCCTTAACTTATTCTTCGTTCGAAAAAAAAACCCTAATCTAAACGAAAGAGATTAAAAATGGCTGCCTAGATTTTTCGTCCTCGTCCCCAAATTCAGAAATTAGGGCTTCAAGAAAGAAATGGTGGCTCGATCAGATTTTCGTTCGCCTTCACTTCGAATCTAAGGTGAGTAATTTCTATTACTCACATCTACTTCTACTTGGTTGCATGTGTTGCTTAATTTGCTTCCGTGGTTTTCGACTTCGACTTGATTGTATCGATATGATTAGGGATTATGGCATGACTTATTCATATGCGTATGTTTTTTTGTAGCTTGATTTCCACGGCTTTGTGAATTTCTCTGACTTGATAAATTTCGTATAATTTGATTTTTGATACTCACGGTTTTGATACGTGACTTGGTCATTATGGCTTTAACTTGATTTAGATGATGTTGATTTACTTTGGCCATACTCTCCGATGTTTCTTCTGTTAACTTCCAACTTGTCTTCACGTCAGCACTGACTTGGCTTTGTTCAAATTTGAAATCCCAGCTTCTTGTATTTTTTTATCACTGTATTTTGTTCGAACTTTCATCCTTCTTGCGGCTTGATGGTTATATCCACTTGCTGTTGTTGGCCTTCATGTGCCCTTGACTTTTGCCATGCTATTCACTGGCCGATTATACTGCCGTTGACCTTGTTTTGAATAGGGTCTCTGTGTTTGACTTGTTAATTTGTCCACTTGATTTGTTGGTTTATATTGTCGTTGCCTCTGTTTATAACCATGTATATGCTTCACTGCATCTTCATTTACCTGTCGTACAGGTAATATATCGATTGTTTGCATTTCCAGTTCCATTTAGTTGACTTTGTTTCAACTTTACTTCATCTATATAATACTTGGTTGCAATCGTATATGCTGGATATTCACTTGATCTTGTTGTGTTGTCTCTCTTGCCACTCTGATCTGGTTTGCAATACTTGAAGTGGTCAATGACCTGAGTCTTGTTGCATTACTATCTCATTTCGATATTGAGGTCCACTGTTTGGTTAGACTTGGACTGACTACATACCTATATGTATATGTTTTACTTCATGTACATATTCATATTTCATATGTTTGTCTGGTCTTGCTTTTGCATTGAACTGTACTCAGTTTAACTTGAGTTTTGTTGCACTTTGATCATTGTAGTCTGCACCTCTGTGCATTCATGTGATCTGATCTGGATTTGTGTTACTGGTTTCCTCTGAAGCTTTGCATTCATGTTGTATGTGTAGATGGCCTTGATCATATTGACTAACTTGTCTTTGTGATGCCTGTTTCAGTAAGCTTGATCTGAGTTGTATTTGCATCACTTTCTGTTGTAAGTGCTTGTATCATCACCATTGCTTTGATATTGATGATGCTCTGTCCAGTTTTGGTTAGTCTGCATTTAGTATTGTTCTATTCTTTGAGGCATGACTCGTTGCATTTAGTAGTTAGTATTCCACTTGAGCATTTGAATTTGTACAGTCATATAGTTCATGTTGCTATGGTTTCTGTAGCCTTTGTACATTTGTGTATTACCATTGTGACTGGGCATGTGTACCTCCATATTTTGTTAGACACTGTTGATTTGTTCATCTGGTTAGTTGCAGCTGTGCACTTGTGTACTTTGTGCATTAATTTGTTGCCAGTTCCTTGGTTTGTTGATTTTACTTAAGTCTGGGCATTTCTATGCTCTGGTCTCCACAGTAGCATTCATGCTTTAGTTTCTGAATTGTTGCATTGCTCCAATGTATTCATGTGTAGCCTTCATATATGTGCATGCATTTGTTCTGAAGTGTAGCTTCACTTGAGTCATTTACTGATATTGCTTTACTTCCCTGTTGCCATTTTTAGTTGCACTGGTCATTTCCAGTTGCTTGAACTTCACTGAGCTTTGTGTGTTTCAACTGGGCAGTGGCGAGGCAGTACACGCGTGCGTGTACTGCAGCCCTAGCAGGATTGACAGATTTAGTTGATATTTCGATTGTTAAATTGTTTCGTTGGTTCTATCCAATATTTTGAAGTTGTATTTGGAAATGGTTCATTTTGATTTGGGTTGGATCCGTTTTCTTTTGGATTCATTGATCTTCTGAGTATTTCATAGGCTGTATTGGCGAGGCAGTACACGTTAGCGTGTACTGCAGCCAATCAGCATTGATGTTTTCTTATTTGACATTTCGATTGTTTTAAATTGATTTGGATTTATGAATTGTTGTTTAATACTGTTTAGTGTTATATCTGCCGTTATCCGATTCTTTTATTGAGGAGTCGGATATACGAGATTTTTGTGACTGTCGTCTATTTGATATTGATTATTATTGCTTCTGTGCATTAATAACTGAGTTTGAATTAGACTGACCCGTGTATTATTTTCTTTTGAATTTAATACTCGGGTCAAACCCGAGTTATTTTAGGTTGTAGATTTCCTGCTTTGAGTTGTTGTTCGGGCTATGAAGACTTTTTATATCTTCCGAAGTAGTTTTCGTCGTTTTGTAGAAGTCGTGTCATTGTATAGGATGATATGTATTCATGTATATTAGTTGATAATGTACGTGTATATGTAACTTCCAGAGTCGACAGTTGTAGTTGTATCATATGTATTGTGTCAACTATATTGTAACTGACATCAGTTATATATATATATGAGACTTTTGTTTTTATCTGTGTTCCGCATTTATATTATCTGTGTTATTATTATATCTAATGTCCTAAACTATTATGAACCATCGTAGTTTGTTTTATACTGATAATTGGGTATGTCGATGGGAGTAAATAAATAAGATGAAAAAAATGAAAAGTATATACCACTCCTATCGAGGTAACCAATATTAGCGTAAGGCCAACTACGGATGGTCGCTCCTATCCAGCCTTATTCTTCGTAATAATAGACAGTATTTCTTTTAATACTCTTTGTTATTATGAGCATAGAGGTGGGGCGTCACAGATAATCCACTATCCAAAATCATGGATTTAATTTCTAACCAAATTCATCACTTCTACATAATTATTAAAGGATTATCCACTGTCCAAAATCGTAGATATAATACCTTTAATAAACTTCTATGTTTAACTTGTCAAATTCAATTGATTTCAAATTTATAAGACAGTGTTAATAAATTCACATTCTATTTAATAAAAACTTCAAGTTACAAATTCCCTTTGTTAACCAATTCTATATATAACTCATTTATCTCATTTATATGCCAAAATCAAAATTATAAGTTAATTACTTACAAACCATTTATTTTACAAAATCCATTCATTTTATAACTTCATCAATTATAAATCTTATTTACTCATAAGATTCAATTATCACTTCATTTCAACACTTATAAAACTTCTTTATAATTTTGCCACTTTTGATTTATAAAATATCGATTTTATAAATCTTATATATAAACCATTTAAAATAAATCAAAAATCCCAATTTAAAATATTCTATAAAATAGTTAACTTCATATTTCAAAAATCACATTTCAATTATATTTCACAAAAATCAAAAATTTTATAACATGAAATTTATAACATTTATTTATTTAAAATAAATTCATTTCTTAACACTTCAAAATTTAATAAAATATCTGTTTTCAAAATCACTTTGAAAATCCTTTTAATTTGGAAATCATCACTTTAACATTTTTAAAATTCCAAGGTAGGCCCAATGCTTCAACATCACTAAATACAACAATCACGACATCCAAACATCATATATCATATGATAACAACATATATCACAATATCTGTAAATAAACCAATACTGGTGAGGAATCTAGTTGGATCCCTCCAACCTATCACCTGCAAAAAATATTCATCTTAGAATATGTGTACAATATCCACTTCGAGGCAGACGCGCGTACAAAAGGTCATCCATTCATACACGGGAACGTATAGGGTCTCACCTGCTCCAATAGGCAGGAATATATCCAAATACCAATCAATATATAGATAATATATCATATATCATCCAACCAATCATTAATCATCATAAACAATATTTTTTCTCACTTATATAAAAATATCAGTGAGCCAGAAAGAGTGGGTTGTACTCACTTTGGTTCCAATAGCAGTTGCAGTGTTTTATTCCAAATAAAATTAAACAGCGTTTAATTTTACCCAAAATTTACACTTACTCCAATCAACTCCAAACCAGCTCTAAAATGTAGTGCTCGTCAATATGGACCCAAGGCAACTTGTTTCGTCAAAAACGGACCTCGTATGAAGAAGTTAGGCAATTTTAAAGTTTGTACGAATTTAATATATAATTTATTTTCAATTTTTTTTACCTTTTAAATCATGGTCGTTGAACGTGGAGAGTTCGTCGAGCTCTCCAACATTGATGTTGGAACCGAAGCTTGATAGTGAATGGATCGAGAGAAAAATGAGGAGGATGGTGGGACATTTTTGGCCATTAAAGTTTGGTGGCGGCTGGGGTTTAAAAACCAAATGCTTGGGCTTTTATAGAAAATTTGACAACACTATTCATTCAGATTTTTTCGAACTCGAAACGAAGCATGCCATCTAGTGTTTATAATGTTTTACCTCTATTCCAAACACAATGGAATATATATCGAGAGCTAATTCAATCATATTTGGAAGATAGGTTTTCGAATCGACTATTTTAAATTTAATATTCGCTTAAACAAATTTCTATGCGTTTCAGTTTGCCATGACTAAAACGTAAATTTGATTGATACGAAATTTGAAATCCTACAATAATATAATATTACGAATCTGATGAAACTAGTTTCGTCGAAATCCAAGACTGTTTGAAAAATGGCTATTTTTACACGTTAATTAAATATTAAAATATTCAATTTCTATAGATTAACTTTTAATTCAATTTTAAAAGTTCTCTAACATCATTCTAATTAAATAGAATTAAATTCAATATTTCAAATCATTTCCATTCATATAAAATTCAATTTCCAATTATTTACACAATTTCAAATATTAAATTAACAATTTAATTATCGCATTAAATCACTATATTCGAAATATAGGTTATTTAGCTTATAAAATTTACCTTTGAATATTTAAAATCAATTAAATATACGAATTTCAAATGACTGAAATTATGGGTCGTTACATTCTCCCCGCTTAAAAGAATTTCATCCTCGAAATTACCAAGTAAGAAAAAGTCACAAAATCCATTAACTTTTCAAAAACAATTCGTTCAAACTAGATATCAACATTATTTGACCTTTTAACTTTTTCCAAAATCCATTTGTTAAACTTCTTACAAAAACTTTTCTCCATGTTTTCAATTTCAATCATAGTCATCTTTCAAAAGTAACTAATATCGTTTAACTTTAACTCAATATTACAATTTCTCCAAAATTCTCAAAAAATTTCTAACGCTTTAATTTTCAAAAAAAATTCGCCAGCGTCTCCTTTGCGCTGTTCGATCATAGTAGGATCACAACATATATATATATATATATATATATATATATATCACAAATATACATCTCATCTTCGAGGATGAGGCATCCCGTAGGGAAAAATATATAAAAGTACGATATGTAATCTAAGATATGTACCTTATATATAATTATCGAGCATATACGAGTAATATATAGCGCGAAAGCGAGCTCCAAATGCGAAGCATACGCCATCCGCACCTACTAAATACTCAACAAACAAATGAGAAACATGTATATATGAAAGTAATATCAATATACAACATATACCAATACAACAACTATATATGCCAATATAGCAAATGTAACAAAAACAACAAATCCAATCATCAAACAACTATCATCCAACAAACATCCAATATCTATCCAATCAATCCATAACCAAATCAATATAAATTCACTTTTCATTAATATTCATTGAATTGATTTTCAATTAAATCACATTTGATCCATTAACATTAGATTTTTTTACAAACATTCATTTATTCAAATTCAATTAGTTTACATTCACTAATTTACATTCAAGTTAGTTCACTTTCAAATCAAATCAAATTCCATTCTATTTAAATTTACTTCACTTCCAATTTGAATTCAATTATTTAACTTTCAATTTCATTAACTTAACTTCATATGAATTTCTATACAATCAATTATCAACCAATGCATATTCCATATGATCAAATTTATTTACTTTACTTTACATTAAATTTGGTTTAACACATTTAATTTCAACTAGTTTAATATTCAATTTGGATTGATTTCTAGTATTTTCTATATTCACATTTTTATACAACACTTTCAATATTATTATTAATTCATACCTTCTTAACTTAAGTTTTATTCAAATTCTTAACGTTAACATTTCCAATCCATGTTTATTCCCTAATTCACTTTTACAATTAAAGTTGAATTTCATAATATAACTCAAATTCATATTCATCAATGTACTTCGATACCAAAATCAACTTCATTCAACATCACTTAAGTTATGTTTTAGTTCAATAACTTATTTAATCTAGTTCAAATCCAATTCAAATTATTTAACCTTCCTTTAGTTAAATTTCAAATCATATATTTTTTATGCTACTCAATTTTTTTTAACTTTACCAATTTACATTTTTTATTTCATATTATAAGTACAAATTCATTTTACTTATATTCATCAATTTTAACTTGGATTTTAAATTCAAATTCGTTTATCACATCAAAACTTAAATTTTTAATTTACTATTGGTAGCAAATCCATCACACAGGAACTCGAAAATGATACTGACGATGCAACAGTCATCACCCTTATTATTTCCCAGTAACAGTAGTGAATTCAGTGCTTTATATTCTTTAAAGAAATCTTTAATGACCCAGAATTTCAGTCATTTGAAATTCATACATTTAGTTGATTTTAAATATTCACAAGTTAATTTTATAAGCTGAATAACTTATATTTGAAATATAAGGATTTAATTGAATAATTAAATTGTTAATTTAATATTTGAATTTTTGTAAATAATTGGAATTTGGATTTAATATAAATAAAAATGATTTATAAAGTTGAATTAAATTATATTTGAATTAGAATGATGTTAGAGAACTTTACAATTGAATTAAAAGTTAATTTATAGAAATTGAATATTTTAATATTTAATTAACGTGTAAAAATAGCCATTTTTCAAACAGTCTCGGATTTTGACGAAACTAGCTTCATTGGATCCGTAATGTTATATTATTGTAAGATTTCAAATTTCGTGTCAATCGGATTTATGGTTTGTCCGGGGCAAGCTAAAATGTGTAGAAATCTTTTAAGCGAATTTTAAATTTAAAATATTCGATTCGAATATGATCGAATTGGCTCTCGATATATATTCTATTGCGCTTGAAAAGGGGTAAAACATTATAAAGACCTGGCGGCATGCTTCATTTGGAGTTCGAAATTTTTTTGGGTAGTGTCACGATATTTTCTATATAAGGCCACATATTTTCACTTTTTCACTCAAGCCCTAGCCATTAAATCCTAGCCGCCACATACCATTTCCATGACTAGAAACATCTTACCTTCTCCTCCAATTATGTCTCGATCCATAAGCCATTAGCAAAAACTCCCAACTACAAAACATAGAGGACGATGAGATCTTCAATATGAACAGTGGTGATCGGTAATGGTGGAGCCGATCAGCAGAAAATCGGCCACAAATGCCGCACGTTCACACACGTTTTTTATGGCAATGGCGGCACCATGGGGGACCGCACTTGGCATGGAAGTCGAGGCGGGGTAGGGCTTCATCGCAGCGTCATCTGATCGTAGTCAAAACGAGAAGTGGTGGTCGCGTCGTTTTAATTTGTGTGCGTCCTATGGGTTGTATTCACCTGGGTATCATGCGGTGAGGAAGAAGGGGGATGTAACGGCCAGGATCTGATGGTGAGGAAACGAACAGCTTTGATGATTCTAGTTTTAAAAATAAAATAAAAAATTGTGAAATTATATCATTTTAAATTCGTACAATCTTTAAAAATTGATATCTTTGTCATACGAGGTCCGTTTTTGACGAAACAAGTTACGTTGTGTTCGTATTGACGAGCATTACATTTTAGAGCTGGTTTGGTCTTGATTGGAGCTAGTGTAAGTTTTGGCTAAAATTAAACGGCTCTTTAATTTTATTCGGAATAAAACACTGCAACAGCTATTGGAACCAATGTGAGTACAACTCACTCTTTCTGACTCACTGATATTTTTGTATAAGTGAGAATAAATTTATTTTATGATGATTGATGATTGTTTGGACGATATATGATATATTATCTATATTGATTGGTATTTGGATATATTCCTGCCTATTGGATCAGATGAGGCCATATACGTTCCCGTGTATGAGCGGATGACCCTTTGTACGCGCGTCTACCTTGAAGTGGACATTGTACACATATTCTAATATGTATATTGTTGTAGGTGAAAGGTTGGAGGGATCCAACTGGATTCCTCACCACGGTTGATTTATTTACAGATATTGTGATATATGCTATTATCATATGATATATGATGTTTTAGATCCTGTGATTGATGTATTTAGTGTTGTTGCAGCATCGTCCCGAAGATTGGTTGTACGCAGGCTCACTATGGAAATCAATGAATTTTGTCCAAGTCCAGATCAAGCTACAATTGACAAGACATGACGAGTAAAGCCGTAGAAGCCAATGTTCCAAATCTCAAGTCAATCGGAGTTCGTATGGTCAAGATATGATCGATGCAAAATCATGCAGAAACTTCGTTCGTATCCATCAAGACACCATCATTTCATATCCATCGACCTATTTCGTATCCATCCGAGAACATGCCTTCTTTGTATCCTTCATAGTCGTGTTAGTCCTGATAACCTCACTTCGTATCCTTCATGTTCGTATCTATCAAGCTCTGATTATTCGCATCCAACAGCTAGACGTTGTTCGTATCCATCATCGCCAATTAGTTCGCATCCGTGGGTGGTTGTCACTTCGTATCGATCCTTTCATGCACTTCGTATCGATCAATCTATCCACATACTTCGTATCGATCAGCCATTGATCGATACAAAGAACACATTATAATACGAGTCACCTTTTTTGATCAATACGAAAAAAGCTAGAGACCATCGATACGAAGCAAGCATCCATGGATCGATGTGAAGCATAGAGCACTTAAGGTTGATACGAACAAGGCGCGAATAATGGGAAGGACTCGGTCGATTATGCATCGAGAGTGGATTGATCCTGAAAACATGTGCCACGTGAACTCGTAGGCACATGCCCTGATCGATACGAACAAAGGGATGTGAAGGGGATCGATACGAACGACATAGCCTAATGAAAACCTTAAATTGCATCGATCATATCTCGCAATCTATAAGTCCAAATTCTATGAAATTTTCACAGGAGCTTACGTACAACCTAAGGAATGTTCTTGCGAAATTTCAAGCCGATTGGATCAAATCTTGATCGATGAAAAATTCATTCATATCGATCACGGATCGAGTCGAAATCACCAGGGATCGATAGCGTGGGCCCACTCACGTGCCAGAAGAGGTCTCTTGAGATTTGAGCGAGATATTTGCCTCCTATGCCTATAAATAGAGCCCCGTGGCCTACAGAAGAAGGATCTTTTGGCCCTTCGATGTCCAGACTCTGCCAAAACCATTTTCATACTTCAAGGCTGTTGTTGTACTCGAATTTTGTCACTGTAATCCGCTGTAATCAGTTGTAAATAGCGAGTGAATAACAATAAAGTCATCAACTTCAAAGTGGACGTAGGCCGGATTGTCGAACCACTATAAACTCTGCGTTCTTTACTATTTTCTACTTAATTTTCTGAGTGTTCTTCGTTTTTAATTCTCTACATACTTGTTATCTGTTATCTGTGATTGTTAACGGGTGCTTTCATCGACAATTGGGTGTTTGTGACCAATTTTGGTGCTTTCACTGAGAAGGCTAATTCAAGGATTCTATCGCTTGGAAGTTGAATTTGAAGGCTTAAGGATTCAGATCTGAAAAGCTATGGGAAGGCAATCAAGTAGAAGGCAAAGAGTAGAAAGGAGTCTGCATGAAGGGAGTCAGGAGGCTTCCTCGGGAGCGAACCAAGCCCCGGTCTTCATTACCAGAGATGAGATGGAGATGATGATGGGAGCTATGCATGAAGAGATTTTGAAAAGACAAGAAGAGATGATGCAGAATTTACTTCAACGAACTGGACAAACGAAGTGCATAATCAAGTTAATGCTACTGCAAGAGATACTAGAGATAGAGATCAGGAGCATGGAACAACCAAAGTGCAAAATAGAGCAGGACCATCAGGAGAAACACCAGAACTTGGGGGCACTCACCCAGAAGATGTTGATCCAACCTCAGGCAGAATACCAGGCGGAGCTGTTCAACATGGCATTGGTAAGGGAGTGGACGCTCGTCCAGGAGAGCAGGTTCTAGGATTCCCTCGTGAACTCGAGGGGCAGAACAGAGGCAATAGACAAGGGCTACAGCTTAACGATAGTGACAGACTGGCGGAAATGGTCAAACGAGCCATGAGAGGCGGACTAGTGAAAAGGGATCTAGAAGATGTTAATAGGAGTCCCTTCGGTCCTACGATCAGGCAAGCTAGGAATCCACCAGAATTCAATCTACCAATATTAGAGATTTACGATGGGAGGACGGATCCTGCAGTTCATCTGACATGATACATGAGGCATATGGAGGTGTTGGGAGCATCGGAGGAAGTCATGGCTCGGTGCTTCCCGTTGTATTTGACAGACATTACGGTGTTATGGTTTAGACAACTGGAGAGTGGTTTCATTTAAACATGGACCGATTTGAACAAGAAGTTTATGAGGCAATTCAGGGTTCACATTTCGAGACCCAAGAATGTGATGAGTTTGGAAGCATTAAAACAAAGAGCCGGAGAATCTTTGAGGAGCTTTCTGACGCGATTCAACGCAGTGGCAGAATCGGTGGATCGACCAGATCCATCCATGGTCTTAATGGCAGCTTTATCTGGCATAGCTGATGGAACAGAGTTAAAAATTCACTAACAAGGGATCCACCTATGGATCTAGGGGAATTTTATCATGAGGCCGAAGGATTTCTACGATTAGAGGATGCAAATGCTGAAAGAGAAGAAGGAGAGGGAGTTGATGTTTATGTAGTCAAAACGGAGATCCGCCCGGAAAAGGTGCATGAACTGATAAAGGGAAACGGAAGGCCAAGGATAGCGGTGGTGGACCGACGTACCACGATAGGAACCAAGATTCACCTCTTATACAGAATTGAATGAGACTTTGGAGCGAATCTACCAGGATACCAGGCGGTAGATTCCTTATCGAAAGCCAATGAGGAGGGATCCGACCAGCAATGAGAGAAGGTCAGACAAGTATTGCTTATTCCACGAGCTGAATGGTCAAAGCACGAATGACTGCAGGCACTTGAAGGATGAGGTTGAGGGACATATCCGGAAAGGTTTGCTATCGTGGTATGTGAGAAAGGGAGCAACCATGGGGGAACGAGAGCGGCCACCACCTACATCAACTGGGAACGGCTCGGGATCGGGGCGTCAGCTTGTCATCAATTGATTGGAATAATGACGAATAAGTGACAAACCCCACGCCAACGCGATTAAATCATTTACACATGTACAGGACCGCGAACGATCCTCAGGCATACTCTGATACGACTACAAATCGCATCAATGTAGGTGCTTGCACTTTGACGTCCTTATTTTTCTTTTGTTTTCCATTTCTTATGTTTGGACTTGATTTTATTGGACATTTCTGTTGAAAGACTCATTTTGAATGTAAATATGCTATTTGTGATTCCATAATGCCTAAGCCACTTACACATGCACGGGGTCGCAAATGGTCCTTAAGCATGCTCTGAAATGGCGATAAATTGCCATAACAAACAGTTCAGAAACTCACTCGAACATGAAATCTGACGTTAATGATACTAAGTCCCCCCGGGCACACACAATTCGCCTCGAACAGCACCCGACCATGAACGGTCACAATTCGCCTCGAACGGGAACTGTCACCATTTTCTGCGAACGACACCCGACCTCGAACGGTCACATACTGCCTCGAATGACATACGATCCCGAACGATCTACATTCGCGGTTAGATAAGACAATCAATTTCTTTGCAGGTCATCAACAGGTTATGAACATCCAGCTTATGGCATTACAAAACACACATTCCTACCGTAAGGCATGTTATAGGGGGCAAGTGTTATCCCACCTTTTTAGCAAGGCCGTGACACTAAGGAATTGACTAAAAACCAAGGACAGTTCATCCTGAAGATTGGTTGTACGCAGGCTCACTATGGATATCGATGAATTTTGTCTTAGCCCAGATCATGCTACAATTGACAAGACATGACTAGCAAAGCCGTAGAAGCCAATGTTCCAAATCTCAAATCAATTGGAGTTCGTATGCTCAAGATATGATCGATGCAAAATCATGCAGAAACCTCGTTCGTATCCATCAAGACACCATCACTTCATATCCATCGACCTATTTCGTATCCATCCAAGAACAGACCTTCTTCGTATCCATCATGGTTGTGTCATTCCAGATAACCTCACTTTGTATCCTTCATGTTCATATCTATCAAGCTCTAATTATTTGCATCCATCAGCTAGCCGTTGTTCGTATCCATCATCGCCAACTAGTTCGCATCCGTGGGTGGTTGTCAATTCGTATTGATCCTTTCATGCACTTCGTATCGATCAATCTATCCACATACTTTGTATCGATCAGCCATTGATCGATACGAAGAACACATTATAATACAAGTCACCTTTTTCGATTGATACGAAAAAAGCTAGAGACCATCGATACAAAGCAAGCGTCCATGGATCATTGCGAAGCATAGAGCACGTCAGGTCGACACGAACA
Organism: Allium fistulosum; assembly: GCA_030737815.1. Classification (NCBI taxonomy): domain Eukaryota; kingdom Viridiplantae; phylum Streptophyta; class Magnoliopsida; order Asparagales; family Amaryllidaceae; genus Allium; species Allium fistulosum. The sequence goes on along the minus strand of CM060907.1, from coordinate 1,033,729,298 downwards.
AGGCGCGAATAGTGGGAAGGACTCGGTCGATTCATCATCGAGAGTGGATCGATCCTAAAAACATGTGCCACGTCAACTCGCAGACACGTGCCCTAATCGATACGAACAAAGCGATGTGTAGGGGATCGATAAGAACGGCACAGCCTATCGAAAACCTTAAATTGGGTCGATCATATCTCGCAATCTACAAGTCCAAATGCTATGAAATTTTCAGAAGAGCTTACGTACAACCTAAGGAATGTTCATGCCAAGTTTCGACTCGATTGGATCAAATCTTGATCGATGCGAAATTTTTTTGTATCGATCACGGATTAATTCGAAATCACCAGGGATCGATAGTGTGGGCCCACTCACATGCTAGAAGAGGTCTCCCAAGATCTGAGCGAGATATTTGCCTCCTACTCCTATAAATAGAGCCCTAGGGCCTATAGAAGAAGGATCTTTTGGCTCTTCAAAGTCTAGACTCCGCCGGAACCATTTTCATACTTCAAAGCTGCTGTTGTACTCTAATTTTATCACTATAATCCGCTGTAATCAGTTGTAACCAGCGATTAAATAGAAATAAAGTCATCAACTTCAAAGTGGACATAGGACAGACTGCCGAACCACTATAAACTCTGTGTTCTTTACTGTTTTCTATCTAATTTTCTGAGTGTTCTTCGTTTTTAATTCTCTACATACTTGTTATCAGTGATCTGTGATTGTGAATGGGTGCTTTCATCGAAAATTGGGTGTTTATGACCAATTTTGATGCAAACTTTGTTGAAATAGTTTTCGATAAATAAGGAAATGATAGACTATAACACTGTTGTTATAGTAAATGATTTTCGAAAGGAAATGTTTTCTATAGTATATGGGATTTATATATCTAACTTATTTTCGAATCCCTATGATAGCGATTTTGGGTTGTCGTAATGATGTTTTACGCAACATTCGTTTTGACCCAAATAAATGTGTTTAAAGAGAATCTTTTCCTTAAAGAATAAAATATATACTTAATCGTGTTTTAAGTATATAGGATATTTTCTAAGTGTTGAAAATAAATTGATTTGTGAATTACTTTTTATTAAATAAGTATATGGAAATGTTTTCCAATATAGAAGTGAAATGGTTTAAGATTATATCTTTTTAAAAGATAATTTGAGGTAAATATTTGGCAAATGATTTAATTAATAAAAGATTAATTAAAAGGGCCTAGTGATTGTATATGGTGCTAAATATTTGTTTGTTTGTTTTGATAGTTAAATAACCGACTATCAAATTTGGCCATTTTAGTTCCTCGACTTGATGCGGGAACTATTTAGTTGTACACTTAGTACGTAGCCTTCTATGTAGGCTTGATAATCGTTTGTGTTGAGGATGTTGATTCGTATAGTGCGGAGTATTACTCCAATCTATCGAGCTTCCTTCTTGGCTCGAAGGATAGCAAGTTGAAAGTTGGAGACGTGATAAGTCTATGAGACTTAGTTTCTATGTGAGGTTGAGAAACGCTTTTGCGTTGTTGGTGCGAAGGGAACGGGATTGGATTTATCTGAAACTACTTTGAACCAACGTATATGCGACGATTGTGCAGATTGTGATGATATTGATTTTTGGGATTTTCATAGTGGGGGACTGCTTGTTGATGGTTTGTGGTTAAAATCCCAATATATATATATAATAGTAGTGATCTCTTCATTATGAAATATCCAATGCAAGGACTATTCGCTACTAATCTTAGGGATTTCCCGATAGGATGTGGTAGGAAAGTACTCTCGGTTTGTCCTATTCCTGGACAACTTGTATGGGTGTTTGTCTGACATTTCATTTCTAAAGATTACGTACATTGGTTTTTACAAACGTACATCAGTGGGGGCGGAGAAGGAAAATTCTCTTAGCCTAACACCCTCCTTGAGACGTATAAGCTAAAGGGTTGTATTTTTGCGGAAGGCAATTAGTAGTCAATCAGAAATAGTCGTGTGGCATTCAAAGTGATGTGATTTGTGATTGTGAAAGGTAATCGTTACCTCAGGCCTCATCAATCCGAAATGACCAAAACAAAGTTAGATGCGGCAAGGCTAAGTGGGTCGCTCCCAAGTAGGGTATGATCATCCTTTTCTATATATATCTTTACATGCTATGACGTCGTGTATCTGATTATTTTGGTTTGTATGCTTAAAGGGCCCTCAGTAAAGATCGGTAACGACCGGAGGATGATATATTTGGTACAATCTTGTTATAGAGGTGGGTCAGTCTTGTGTTGGTAGAGGATTCTTTGTGATGGTCCTCGGTACATTCTTCTAGAGATGTACTACCAGAAGGTAGTCCCTTCACCAAGTCATTTGTATGAAAATCCAAACTCCACTAAATGCCTGCCATTTTGATTGTATTACCCATTTTGGGCTATATGCTGGAGTTTAATCAATGTAACAGTTTCGACTATGATTAATATTATTTGTATCCTAAACACTAGTATAATATAAGAGGATTTGATATGAGATGTTTTAGTTATCGTAAGGTAAAAACATGTCCGTGTTTATGTGTGGGCGTGTCTTATGAGATACTTTTGTTTTGATAAAGGAAAAGTTTAGCAATTTAATCAATTCAGTTGAGTGTGTTTTTCATGCTTGTTGTAACAACCTTGGTATTGGTGATTACCTATGATATTAAATTATAACCAACTATGACGACCTAGGCTTTTCAACCGTCGGCAGCGGCCACTCTCCACTGTGGCTCACATTGGTACCTCGGGTTTGCTTTTATGGCCAGCCTCTCGACTCGCAACCAACCCCTCAAGGCCTTATACTACCCCAGGGGACATGTAGGGGTAAGAGTCTCTCATTCGCCACCTAACGCAAAGCGAGAACCCCCTATCATGTTGTAATGTAGCAAACCCGATCCCGGTTCAGTTGGACGGTGGCCCGCGCATGTGTTAGTCCATGATCATATATGTCCTCCCCTCGTACAAAATTACCTGACCAACATGTTATACTTTAAAAATAGTGTTCTCATGCTAGAATTGTATAAATTGTTAAATAGTGTTAGTTAAGAGAAAGATGCTCATATCCTTGTTTTTCTTCTATGTATTTTTGCATATGGGCTTACTTGGGTAGAAACTTGATCCATTAGCCTCACTAATACCTTCTAGCTAGAGAAACATGGTACTGTACGTAGTTTTCATTTTTCTCATCTTCCCTAAATCAACTTTCCCTGAAAACAAAAGAAAACAATGGCTCCTCTTTACTAAAACAGTTTTAACTCATTTTGGCTGCAAATTAAAGAAGAAATCCACTTATATCAAGAATAGAAAAGGTAATCACAACTAATACCTAAAGTTTTTCATCTAAATTCTTAGAACCTGAAATGATCTTGTCTATAACAAATTTTCTTTGCTGTGCATGTTTAGTTTCAGCCATTTCAGGTGCTTAGGGCTTCAATTCATCACCAAAGATCATTACAGCTGGCACTGTAAAAATCTGGGCAAAAACATGCTCTGAGTCGAACTTCGGCAGCATGTGTCTATAAGCTATTTAGGTCAAAATGATTTGAAATTTAGCATGCTTAATCTAGTAAACATGGTCTACAAAACAAGAAAAATCCGACAGCATTTCATTGTCGGAATCGAAAGATATGACTGCACAAAGTTGTAATCGAATACAGTTTCACAGAAAATCATAATAGTTAAAAAAACGAATTTTGTACCAAATTTTTGATTTTAACTTGCGATTTTTGGCGTTGCATGAGCTAACTTTTGTGAGATTGATACTCACCTGATGACTTAACACATAATTTAGGTGCAAGCAATGATCTTTGACGATGAAAAGGAGCTCTAGGAACCTGTATTTGCTGAAAGAAGAACATGCAAAAGGAATAAAACAAGTTATAGCAAATTCACACCTAAATCAAAACTTTTGATGAAATTTATTGAGTATTGGATATTAATACCTTTCTCTATTCTTATTTTGGTGAATTAGCTTCTTGAATTAGCATCAAATTGAATAAAGATTGGTTTTAATTGAAGGAGGCCACTGATTCTTTTTCTTCTTGTTTTCAATTTACTATATGTTTCTGTTTTGAGAAAGAAGGAGATGAAGAGTACGTACAACTCTTTCTCTCCAACCAGAAGTCTCAAGATCAGGTAAATGGATCTCATTTCTTACTAAAAAAGCCCAATAGAAAATACATAGAAGAAAAACAAGGATATGAGCATCTTTCTCTTAACTAACACTATATTCATACTTTTTCCTTCATTTTAAAGTCATATAAAATGTATACATACTATTGTTTCGAAATATAATAGTTATTGTGACAAAATAAAATTTATTTCAATAATAAAATGTTATTTTCATAAATACAACCATATTTTTGCCAATATTTTACAATTAATATGAAGCTATAAAAAGTACACATTATCTAAAATAAAAGAATTTCAAAGTTATTTTCCAAACGATTTCGAAAATAGTTTTGAAAGCTTGTTTTTCTATAATAAATTATTTTCTATATAATAATACATGTTTTTGCACTTTTTTGGATGTATGAGAAAGAGAATTAAACGATTTAGTAAAACACATGGTTGGGACACGTGATTTTACTTTTTCGGTTAATTCCTGACTTTCACGATCGAAACCTCTTGAGAATATTGTTTTGAGTTGATAATTGAAATTTATAATTCCTATTATAGGAATTATCTGAGTTAGCCAATATTTCGGCAAATTGAGAGGTTCGAGATCTCCTACTGTAGGGGTAATAATCAATGAGAACCACTTATATGTATGTTGCTTTACTCGCGATGAGACGAGGCGAGTCTTGAGATGAGATTTTCCTTTTTAGGAATTATGGGTTATGAGAAACCACTATGAGATTTATTTGCACTTGCCAATGATACGAGGCAAGTTATATGAGTATACTGAGATTTATGAGGTTTGTGATTTTATTTTTGTGATGTGGAGTTAACTAACGGTTAGTAAACCGTTTAGTGCGAACGTGTGGTATGGGACGCACGTTAACACTTTTCGGGTTTCTTTCTGAGAGTTTGTGACACATCCACGAGTATGCCAGTGCTATAGACCTTCGGGTCATCTGAGTTATGTGACTTCGGTCACCACGAGTTATGTTACTTCGGTCACCACTTAAAGTGTACGTGTAGCACTAAGGATCATGTAATATGGTATATAAGTGCGGAAACTGATAATAGCAGTAAAATAAAAATTAAAGTAAGCACACCAAGAATTTTTATACTGGTTCGAACTTCCCGTTCTACGTCCAGTCCCAGAATACCCTCTGGATTTAAACTAAACCCCTCACTTAACCCGGAGGAATAGGTATACGACACCTGAGTAGCCGAACAGGAATTTTTCCGCCTCAACAGCCGAAGAGGACTTCAACTTAATACAAATAGTTTGTTGACGAATGTGTTCTGAATAACATTGATTGTCTTTTGATAGTACAACTTTCCTATAATCAAATCCTCAAGAGTATATATGTGTGTGAAGATTTAGAAGGAAGATAATCACGTAGAATCGAAGTACATGAATTAAATCAAGGATTCTAGTGATATTAAATAAGAATGAATGCTTTTATTTGCAGAAATGAATAGAGAATAGAATTCAGAATTATAAACAAGAATCGGTGCTTGTAGAAGTGAATTGAACATGTTTATATAGTTATAGAATAGTTGCAATCTTTCATGAAGAGTTTCAATCAAAAGTTGTGTCCGAATCTCTTGAAATAAAAGACATTCCTCTTCATGAACAATTGCACCTCTTCAGAAAACTAGCCATTATGTTCTGGTCGGTTGACCGAGAAACTTGGGTCGGTCAGCTGAGTTTACAAATATAAATAAAACGGTGCATATCGGTGCTCTGGATACAGAGTCGGTCGACCGAAATTTCTGGTCGGTCGGCCGACCTGCTGTTATTTGCACAGTGCGCACTAATTTTATATATAACTTAAATTGTGTGTGTGTGACTACTTGAGGAATGATTTTAACAATATTCTAAGACTCGATAAAATATTCATACTAAAATCTGGATTGTAGTCTTGTCTCCTTTGTAGTGTGTGATATATATGGTTTATTCTCTTTTTGTCGCTTTTGAATTCTCGTCGTATGATCTCTTAAGCTTGTGTCATGAATTAAAACTTCATGAATCAACATTCTCCCCCTTTTTGATTGATGACAATACTTATATGACAAAGTAATATTCACATATATATTATAATTCTCCCCCTAAATATATGGCGACTTTTCTGCAAAAAAATCGTTAGCTTTCATACATTTCTCCCCCTTTGTCATCGACAAAAAGGAATACTTACTAGAAGTAATATGTTAAAGTAATGCGAATCATTGAAATTTAAACATTAAATATTCAAACCAAAATAGGACAATTAAGGATGTTTGCTTAGTACACAACAATAATGAAGAAAAATATATTGTTCTCATAAAGAAATTCTTGAAATTAAATTGTAAAACGCTACAATTACTCCTCATCATCATCGGAATCCCAAAATTCTGGACGAGTATTTTCATCCAGAGGAGCCGGTTCCTTACCCCGTCTTTGAGTGGGAGGTACGTGGGTTGCCGATGTGCTGGAACTTGTGTTTTCTGAAGTAGACCAAGAAAAATTTGGCGCTGGTCTTTTTCCGGGAGCAACAAAAGAAGCACTGGCTTCGGAAGTACATGATAAGGCATCCCATAAATTTACGAAGAAGCCTTTGATTTTCTTGAACCGCCCATCAATTTTTCGAAGTCGGGCATCCAAAGCTAGTTGATTTCGAGCCAAAATATCAATGGCAGCCTCCATACTAGTACCGGGAGTTGGTCGTTGAATTGAGGGTTGACGAGTTATACGTTCCGTAGCATGAGTAGATGGTTGAGGTGTAGAATAGCTGTGACGTAGTTGTTCTCGAGGAGTAGTACGCCATTGGTGAAAAGTTGTAATTTTGGATGGTGCATCGGGTAACTTCATTAGTTTTATGGTTCGTGAGTCAAAAGTACAAACTTTGGATGTTTCGGATTCCGGAGCATGGGTGACAAAGCTATTAATCAACCTCATTATGTATTCTCCATAATAAATATGGAGCGTCTTTCCTTGGTTGAAAGAGAGAAATTCATCCATAAGATGTTGTGCCCAATTTACTCGAATATTTCCGCACATAGCATACAATGCTTTGAAGTTTTCGGGATATACTAAGTGGTATGATCCTCCTCTTGGAACAATAGACTTCATCATGAATCGATGAAGGAGTCGGGCTTTAGGTCGAAGGGATGAAGTTTTCCTTAAATCAGTAGCGTCATCTTCAAAAAATAGATGACTTAGACGGTCACGAGTCGATGTATTACAATCTACATCGTGTAACGAAATTCCACCCGGTCGAGCATTTAAAATGTGGTTAATTCGATCTATTGAGAGAAAAAATGAAGTACCACAAACCAATGTCCAAACACAATTTTCAGTGTTTCTTGGTGGATCAACAAGATTAAGGTTTGCTAGAAATAACTTGACCATAATATGATTGATTTTCAAGTTATTTTTTCTATGGTCAAGGAATGTATCAAGACCACTCTCAATAGCGGCATTTTCAATACTGTAGGAAGCAAAGTCAGGATAACTTACAAATGACTCTTCAAAGATTTTGGCATCTTGAAGTTTTATCCATCTTTGAAGAGCTATATTATTAACTAGCCATGAAGCAATTTGTGTATCCACCGGAGTAGATGAAGATGAGCCACCGGTTGTCTTTGATTTCTTCTTGGGAGCCATTTGTTTTTGGAAGAAAAAAAATTTGAGATATTTTTTAATGGGGGCTAGGTTAAAATCTGAATTTGGGGAAGTAAAAGTGAAGAGATAAAGTAAAAAGGTGAAAGGATGGGTATAAAACTGAAGTGGAAAATAGAAAATGATACGTTCGGTCGACCGGAAGCACTGGGTCGGCTGACCGAACTGGCAATCTGAAAGATGGTGAAATTCTTGGGAAGGGTTCGGTTGACCGAGTCAGGGTATTCGGTCGACCGACCTGGTAGAAATATGTTTTAAAATTCTCGGGATAGCTTCGGCTGACCGACTCAGGCTCTCCGGTCGACCGAGGCAGGTAAACAAACAAATTTTTGCTGTTTTTCAACAAAAAATTATAGAAATATAAATTATATTATTACATCATTTATATTTATACATCTTATTGAAAATAATAACATATATATATTAATTTGTAGCCATGGTTCATCAACATCTACGTTCCCATGAGTTTGGAGACGGAACATTTTCTATTGGTGACCATCTTGGAGCTATTGGAGTTTGAACAGGGTTTGAAGGTGATGGAGATCTGTAAGAAGGTTCAGCAACATCATCCTTCTTAGATGAACAAATTTTCATGGCAATCTTTTCAAGAAAACTTAAACGTCTTGCCGTGACTTTTTGTTCGTAGTAGAGTTCCCGTTGCATATTCGTTTGCTGTGGTTGGTAGTGATGTATTTCATCAATTTTTTGTTTGGTTGATGGAGATACTACCATTGTATTCTTCCCTTTCTTCTTTTCAGGTGTATAGCCTGTATTGGAGTCTTCCCATGGTTTTCACCCATGTCGGGGGTCTTTATCTGGAGAGGAGAAGTCTAGAACACGTTTAGGCATTGGAAAAGTAGGATAGGGGCCATTTTCGGGGATGCGATTAGAACAATCGTCGTCCGGAGATGTGTATGATAAATGAGAATTTTCAGAGTTATAGTAATCATTGTTTGAAGACATTTTTTCAAGTTTTGTTTTGTAAAACTTTTGTAGTATATATTCTAATCAATAAGCATAGTACATATATATAACCATCTATTTTCTGAAAAATTAGTGGTTTAAAACAAATTTTAACTATAATCACAGAACTTTATAGCAAAACTGTTCGTAATTGTATGATATATAAGCTTTAGAGCTAAAAATAGTTTGTTCTGAAATTAAAGTTAATGGTACAGATTGTAAATAAAACTGAAACAAGAAACACCCATAGCTCAAGTAGCTATAATACAACATCTAACAAATAAGTCAGAGGTCATGAGTTCGAGTTCCGCTTTGGTCAGAAATAAAACAATTTTTGATTTTTCGATATTTTTGCATATTTTTATTCATAAATCTTTAAACGACATTATACCTAAATCACGTCTAAGTTTTATAAAAATATTTTCATTTAGCGGTTTAGTAAAAATGTCAGCAATTTGATTTTCAGTGTTGATAAATTCTAAATTTATTAATCCTTTTTCCAAACAATCACGAAGAAAGTGATGACGAATATCAATGTGTTTTGTTCGTGAGTGATTGACCGGATTTTTAGAAAGATTTATTGCACTAGTATTATCACAATAAATTATTGATTTTTCAAGATGACAATTAAAATCTTGTAGTGTTTGTTGCATATATATGACTTGTGCACATGCCCAAGCAGCAGATATATATTCTGCTTCACACGTTGATAAAGAAACACAGTTTTGTTTCTTACTAAACCAAGAGACTAAGGAACGTCCAATGAAATGACACGTTCCGCTCGTACTTTTTCGATCCGTCCGACTTCCTCCAAAATCAGCATCGCTATAGGAAACTAATTTGAAAGGACATTCTTTCGGATAAAATAGTCCGAAATCTTTGGTTTTAGTTAGATAACGAATAATGCGTTTAATAGCTCTCATATGTGACTCTTTGGGGTTTGCTTGAAATCGAGCACATAAACAAACACTCATCATAATATCGGGTCGACTCGCTGTTAAATATAGTAAAAAACCTATCATACTACGATATAGTTTCTGATCAACACTTTTGCCATCTTCATCTCTATCGAGATGAATCGTTGTGCTCATAGGAGTTGGTTTGGCAGCAGTGTTTTCTAGAATGAATCGTTTAATTAAATTATAACAATATTTTTCTTGATTAATAAAAATTCCATTTTCAATTTGTTTAATTTGTAATCCTAAAAAATATGACAATTCTCCCATATGAGACATTTCAAATTCATTTGTCATTATTGTTGAAAATTCCTGACATAGTTTTTCATTTGACGAGCCAAAAATAATATCGTCAACATATATTTGAATTATTAAAATATCTTTCTTAGTTTTCTTAATAAAAAGCGTTTGATCTACCTTACCAATTTCAAAACCAGATTCTAATAAAAATAGCTTTTAAGACGATCATACCAAGCACGTGGTGCTTGTTTTAAACCGTATAATGCCCTTTTGAGTTTATAAACATAATCTGGATATTTTTCATGATTGAAAAGTGGTGGTTGTTCAACGAAAACATTTTCTTTTATATAACCATTTAAAAAAGCACTTTTAACATCCATTTGATAAAGTTTAAAATTATGAAAACATGCAAAAGCCAATAAGATTCGTATTGCTTCAAGTCGAGCGACTGGAGCAAACGTTTCTTCGTAATTTATTCCCTCTTCTTGATTATATCCTTGTGCAACTAATCTAGCTTTATTTCTAGTTATATTTCCTAGTTCATCTGCTTTGTTTTTGAAAACCCATTTAGTACCGATGACTGATTGATCACTTGGTCTAGGAACGAGTTCCCAACTTCGTTTCGTTCGAATTGATTTAGTTCTTCTTGCATGGCAAGAATCCAGTAGTCATCAGTTGATGCTTCTTTTATATTCTTAGGTTCTATGTTAGAGAGAAAAGCTACATGACCAACATGATTTAGTTGATGTCTAGTTTTAACATTCGTATTAACTTCTCCAATTATATTTTGCACAGGATGATCTCTTAAAATTCTAGGTGGAGATTTTATTATATTAGGAGTAATGTTTGTATTGGTTTCATGAGTCTCAAAATTTTCATTTGTATTAATATTTTCATTCTGAGTAGTTTCATCATCAGAATCAAAAGTAACAATTGGAATCATATTTTTAAAATTTTCGTCAAATGACACATGTAAGCTTTCTTCAATAATTTGAGTTCGTTTATTATAAATTCGATAAGCCTTACTTCGTTCAGAATATCCAACGAATATTCCTTCATCGGATTTTGGATCGAATTTTCCTAGCTGATCTTTAGTATTTAAAATAAAACATTTAGAACCAAAAACTTTAAGATATGAAATATTTGGTTTTCTTCCATTTAGAAGTTCATATGGAGTATTCTTAGTTAATGGTCGAATAGAAACACGATTTAATACATAACAAGCAGTAGCTACAGCTTCTGCCCAAAAGTGTTTCGATAAAGTGGTTCCATTTAATAAAGTTCTTGCACATTCTTGTAACGTTCTATTTTTTCTTTCTACAACTCCATTTTGTTGTGGTGTTCTAGGAAATGAAAAATTATGGTTAATACCTTTCTTGTTACAAAATTGTTCAAAAGCTTCATTTTCAAATTCTCCTCCATGATCACTTCTTATATTTTTAATTTTCAAACTCTTAATATTTTGAATTCTTTTAACAAAAACTTTAAAATTATCAAAAGTATCACTTTTATTTTTCAAAAAGAAAATCCAAGTATATCTAGAGAAATCATCTACAATAACAAATACATATCTATTATGATTAATAGACTGCACTTGAGTTGGACCAAAAAGATCCATGTGTAAAAGTTCAAGTGGTTGTTCTGTAGATATTACTTTCTTTGATTTAAAAGAAGATTTTGTTAATTTTCCTAATTTACATGCATCACAAAATATATTAGTTTCGAATTTTATATTGGGTAAACCTTTAACTAATTTATTTTTAGCTAGTTTGTTGATAGTATTAAAATTGATGTGACAAAATCTTTTGTGCCAAAGACAAGAATCGTTTTCTTTAGCCACTAGACACAAATTTGAATCATTATTAACATTCATATTTAAGATATAAATGTTTTTATCTCTTTTTCCTTCGAAAATAGTGTTATGATTTTTATCGAAAATATTACATTTATTTTTTGAAAAAGTTATATTAAAACCTTTATCACATAGTTGACTAATACTAAATAAAGTGTGTTTAAAATTTTTAACTAATAAAACATCAGTAATGAGAGGTAAATTAGAGGTACCATTGCTACTGACATTGCCTTTGTCGATGATATATCCTTTTGAGTTATCTCCAAAGGTGACTGCTCCTCCATTTGAGTATATAATGTTTGACAACATTTCTTTATTTCCAGTCATGTGTTTTGAGGAACCGCTATCTAAGATCCATTTTCCTCTCTTCTTATGTGGTACCTGCAAAAAGTTTATAAAAAGTTGGTACCCAATCTTTTTAGGGTCCTAAGAGTTAGATCTTAGGAAGCCAAACCCATACGGGTTCAGAATTCCCTTTATAAACATAATTCTTGTTATTATGAACAGTTTCCATAAACATTTTGATATGTTTATTCCTTATCAAAACATTATTTGTTTTTGGAATCCATATCTTGATGGTTTTAGTATTTGGATAAACTGTTTTCTTAATATCTTTCTTAATATTATTATTAATCCTACTTTTAGCAAAATTATTTTGTTTCTTAAATCCTAGTCCAGATTTATTGTTAGAGATTGAGAGTTTTCTAGTATACTAGAAAGATTTTCTCTTCCTTTATTGAAATTAGATACATTTTTAGAAATATCATCAAATTTTATTTTAAGACTAGATTTTTCTAACTCTAAATCCTTAATCTTAGAGTTTAAACTATTATTTTCGAAAAGTAAAACATCATTTTTATTTTTCTGAATTTCTAGTTCTTCAGATATTGACGAAATTTGAGAAGATAAGTTAGAATTCGATTGTTGAGAAATTTCAAGTTCTTCTTCCAATATTATCTTCTCATCTTTCAACATATCTACTTCTAAAACTGTTCTATCTAACTTTCTTTGCAACTCCTTATTTTTCTTTTTAAGTTGCTTTGCTAAATTTACTAATTCAGAATTTATTTCAATTAAATCTTCAAAAGTAAAATTACTTACATCGTCTGACGAAGCCATGAAGCATACATTTGCTTGTTCATTATCACTTTCACTCTCTGATGAGGATGATGAGTCAGTGTCGTCCCAAGTGACTAAAAAACTTTTCGTTTGGTTTTGTCCTTCTTGAAATTATTCTTTTTACGATCTGGACAATCCTTCTTCATGTGTCCTTTCTTATGACATTCATAACATTCCATTGTTGAAGATGATGGTTTGCTGCTATTGGAATTGTTGTTGGAATTATTTTTGTTTCCCTTGAATTTGTTTCTGTTGAATTTCAAAAAAAATTTGAAATTTTTGGCGATCATTGCCATATCTTCATTATCTGAGTCGGAATCATCTTTTTCTGCTTGGAATGCCACATTTTTCTTTTCTTGTGCTCCATTTCTTTTTGCCTGCAAATTTACTTCGTAGGACATTAAATTACCTATCAATTCTTCCGGTTTTAATGTTGACAAATCAGTTGCTTCTTCAATAGCTAGGACTTTTCATTCCCATTCGTCCGTTAAAGAATTTAAGATTTTTGTAACAACATCAAAATCAGTAAACTTTTGTTCTAATGATAATAAAGCATGATAAATATCCTGAAATCTAGAGTACATGTCATTTATAGATTCATTTGGCCTCATTTTAAAATTTTCAAATTGATGTTTCAACATAGAAATTTTGCTTAATTTAACTTTGTTCGTTCCTTCATGCGAAACTTTAAGAGTTCTCCAAATTTCATAACCTGAAGTGCACATACTAACTCTATTGAATTCATTTCTATCTAATGCACAAAATAAAATATTCATAGCCTTTGCATTTGATGTAGCATCTAGTTTTTGTGTGTTACTCCAAGTTGAGTATTCTCCAGTAGGAGTTGTGTACTCACTTTGTATAATATTCCAGATATCAAATCCACTCGATTGCATATAGATTCTCATTCTAGTTGACTAATAATTATAATTTATACCATTAAAAAGTGAAGGTCGTGAAGTAGATTGACCTTCTGTGAAACTAGAATTAGTGTGAGTGCTAACATCGTTAGTTTGTGTGGTTGCCATATTACTTAAGAAAAAATATCAAATAACTTTGTGACGGTTATAGGATAACCTCGCTCTGATACCAAATGAAAGTGTACGTGTAGTACTAAGGATCGTGTAATATGGTATATAAGTGCGGAAACTGATAATAGCAGTAAAATAAAAATTAAAGTAAGCACACCAGGAATTTTTATACTGGTTCGAACTTCCCGTTCTACGTCCAGTCCCAGAATACCCTCTGGATTTAAACTAAACCCCTCACTTAACCCGGAGGAATAGGTATACGACACCTGAGCAGCCGAACAGGAATTTTTCCGCCTCAACAGCCGAAGAGGACTTCAACTTAATACAAATAGTTTGTTGACGAATGTGTTCTGAATAACATTGATTGTCTTTTGATAGTACAACTTTCCTATAATCAAATCCTCAAGAGTATATATGTGTGTGAAGATTTAGAAAGAAGATAATCACGTAGAATCGAAGTATATGAATTAAATCAAGGATTCTAGTGATATTAAATAAGAATGAATGCTTTTATTTGCAGAAATGAATAGAGAATAGAATTCAGAATTATAAACAAGAATCGGTGTTTGTAGAAGTGAATTGAACATGTTTATATAGTTATAGAATAGTTGCAATCTTTCATGAAGAGTTTCAATCAAAAGTTATGTCTGAATCTCTTGAAATAAAAGACATTCCTCTTCATGAACAATTGCACCTCTTCAGAAAACTAGCCGTTATGTTCTGGTCGGTTGACCGAGAAACGTAGGTCGGTCAGCTGAGTTTACAAATATAAATAAAACGGTGCATATCGGTGCTCTGGATACAGAGTTGGTCGACCGAAATTTCTGGTCGGTCGGCCGACCTGTTGTTATTTGCATAGTGCACACTAATTTTATATATAACCACTACAACAAAACAGTCATATTACAACTTTTAGTTTACAACTAACACAAACCGACAGTTGTTGTAGTTTTTTTTAACAACTGTTTATTTCTAACAGTTGTAACAAAGGTATTTTTAACAACTTTATTTGTACAGCAGTTGCAATATACATCTATAACAACTGCTTTTTATGTGACAGTTGTAAATACTCAATTATAATAACTGTCTGCGGCAGTTGTTTTTTGAATAGATACAATTTCCCTTTTCACCTCATCAAAATTTTCGCGTTCCCTCCCTTCATTTTTCTTGTCCGCTCAATTTACTCACTCGACACACTAAAACTCACCGTCAAAATTTCGTACACCTAAACCCTAACCCCATCCCGTTTACCTCGCCGCTCTTGCCATATTCCACGAAGCTAAACCCGCTCGCCGCCCTAGCCATCCACGAAGTCAGACCGGCCGCTCGCTGTCGTTGCCATCGACGAAACCCGCGAACCCTAACCGCGCTCTTCTCTGCCATCTGCTTGTCGTTGCCGCTGATATAGGTATGGTTTCTTACTTCATATTTATTATTATTATTATTATTTATATCGCGGCAGATCATTGCTGGCTGAGTTCTGTTTTAATTGTTTCACTACTGTTTTTTAGCTATTTTACTACTGTGAGGAAACTAAGAATATTTCTCTATTGATTGGGTTTTATGTGAAAGCCAATCAATAAATTTGTGCATCCAGTTCTGCTTTTTATGTGAAAGCCACCTCGATTGTATAACTTTGAGACATAAATTTTTGTTGTATGCACTACATAGGTAGATCAAAATATAACAGGTGATTATTGTATTCACCATATCTTTTTTGTAATTGAACTAAAGTGACCAAAAAATTTGTAGAAGAGATGCAGTTAACCAATAAAATGAGTGTAGTTTTCTCATGTTTTATTGATAATAAACTACTCACCGCTTCTGACAGTTTGCATTGAGAATGTATTGCTTTATAAGTTGCTTTATTAGTCAGCGTGAGCAATAGCACTAAACACAGGTCTATACATTAATCATACATTATAAATTGCTTTATTATTCAGTATGAGCAACTTGCATTGACAATCACTTAGGCGTGACATTATGTCCAGATTTAGTATGTTGTATGTACCACTTCAATGCAATGTAAAGTCATTACAGGTTGACAAATTAAATCAGTACGATTGTGAATAATACTACAGGTAATAAAATTGGATTTCAATAAAAACAAAATATTAAAATATGAGACTTACAATATGGAGAATGATCGGATTGATCAAAAGAGCCATTTGTTGGGTAATTCATCGACGATGAGTAGATTGCACAAACTACTCCCTGACAAACTTCATAAAAGAGTCGTTGAATTCTCAACTACTGGATGAGATTTTTGAGTGAGCTACATATAGATAAAAGAGAGAATTAGGGAAAAGGACAAACTTTGAAAAAAAATTAGGCTGAAGAACACAAAGTTTCATTGTTAGGCTGAAGGACAAATGCTAGTTATAATTAGCATTATATTTAAATTTTACACTATAGAAAATGCTAGTTATATCTAGCATTATTTTAGTTTTACAGTATACAAAATGCTAGTTATAACTAGCATTGTCCTTCAGCCTAAAAAACAAACTTGTTGTCCTTCAACCTAAATTTTTTCTTAAGTATGTCCTTGTGCCTATTTTCCTGTAGATAAAATTATCAAATTATGATACTAGTACTATATTCTACATATTTCACATAAACAATTATAATATCTACTTCCTTTCATATTTTTTTCTTAGGCTTGTTACTGACCTGAAGCATGAAAGCCACAACAAGCATGGTAATAAAAAGACTTGCCGTTTCAAATAATTAACGTATCAAATCCTAACTCTAGTTTCAGCTAGTTGCTCATATCTTGTTCTTGCAACTGGATTCATCATTACATGTAAGAAAAGGCTTGAAGTATAGGATATGTAAAATATGTAAAGTCTTTGTTTATGCTAAAATGTATACCGCACAGAGCTTTACAAAAGGCTGAAGTTTTACATAATGTAAAAAAGATAGTAATTCAACCTAAAAAAAGATTTTAATTCAAATCACATATTAATTTACTCGAGTTTTTGATAGAAGTGTATCAAAGCAATTTTACATCGTATCGCATGTGGTTGTTTTCATATTTTTATTGATATTATTAGTATAATGTTAATTTTTTACATATTATGATTTTTTTCCTAGGTTGATCACTTGGAGAAAGAAGCTTGAATTTATTGCATCTATGGGTAAGAACGAGGAACATCAAGGAGAGGTAAATGCTATTGCTATTTTTACCTCAATTCAAACTATAACCCTAACTAATGCTATATTTATTCAAATAATTTCAGAGCTCGAAGCAACCAAAGAAAGTTGAAATTGAGTTCAATGACTTAAATCAACCTATTGGTCCAAATTCCATATATTTATCATCATATCTCGGGACTTTAGCAAGGAAGATGGTACCTGTGACCATTAGCAATTGGAAGAAAGTCGACGACAAATTAAGGACCGATATATGGACATGTATTCAGGTACTACAATAAATCACCATGAATAACATAGTAGATATGGACCTGTAACATGTAGCAGTTTTTTCTTATGATAACACAGTAGATAATGACCCTAAAATCACAATGTGTTATTTTCTTTATCGATTCTTTTATTCGCGTATTCGCGATTATCACGAAATTACGCATGACAATAGATACACTGCTATTGCTGTGAATAGATGGTTCATCCCACCATGACAATAGATGCACTTCTATACATACTTGAAATGATTTACTAAAAGTTAACCATCAAATTGAACCACGCATTGATCATGATACACATGAATATGTATGCAATAGCTAACGCGCTATTATTGATCAGTACACAAAATTTGAACTTCAGATTGAGCAGTTCTGGAATAACAATAACAATGTAAATTATAGCATGAAGAACAGATATTGAACCTTAATTAAACAAAGTCTTGACTGAGTGAAATTTTTGTTCATGTCGGTTTCATGAAGTACTGATATATAGAGTCAAATGTAAATAGAGTCCTATTTATTACTTAAATTTGAAAGCAGGAACCATTTTCTGCTTATGTGGCACTCCAATTTTTCTCCTTTTTTTCATTTATTTATTTATTTATTTTGTACCTTTTTTTCCAACGACGATGGAGGAAAAAATCAGCCGGTCAATCAATTTTGATGTATACGTTCTATCTAGGAGCACTGTCATCAATTTGCAATTTTTAGTATATCCTATTGGATGTGTTATTGTAAATGATGATATATTGCTTTTCAATGAACTTGCATATGGTCAAGATTATGATGTATGTGTGCTCTCTAATAGTCATGTTGGTTTGAAGTTTTTGTTCAAAAATAAGGGTTTTGCTATTTCCTGCTGCTTTCATAAACCAAGGGTAGCTGTTAAATATGCAACAACTTTCACCTTTGAAACTTGCAACTACTTTCAGTTATCAATATACGATTGCAGTAACCGGCCTTTAACACTTGGTAGCTAAGTAATTTGTAACTTGCAGTTAACTCATGATGCAACTCCAAACTGTGTGGTGGCTTCTAACTTGGATGTATGCTGCACTTAATAAAGTCCAATAAAGATTAATTTTCATTATCAATTCGAAAGATATACATATATTGTATGCAAAAAAAAAGCTATAATAAGTATCAAAATTTATGCTCATAACATGAAAATAATGTAACACAACAGTAAACTTATTAATATTTGCTTAAATATTTTAACATTAATAACATGACAGATTACAATATATCATAAATTCCCCTGAAATGTTTCGTTAGAATTTTAAGCATGACTTTTATTTCTATTTCTTTGTGGTTTGCATCTGGAGTGTCTAATCAGGTATGGAGGCTATTTGAAGCTGAATAGAGTCCATGGTAAAAGAGCAATAGCATCATCTATTCAGAAGATTGGTGAATAAGCATAGGTATACCACCACTGACAACCTGAAACGGTAGTTTGGTATTTACCTAGACAATTTTTTGTTTTGAGTTTTCCTAATAGACAAATGGTCCATTATCCACATTAATAACCTGAAAGGTAGCCATGACCATATTCATAATTTAATACACATGTTATTCTTGCAGATAAAATGAAGCTCATATTCTCAGATGGAGTGACTGAATATATATATATGTAGAAAAATTGTTGACAAGTATATGAAAATCACTATAATTTTGCTTTGTAATTGATGAAGCAGTACATGAATATCTGAATTACCGAAATATACTTCAATTCTGTAAATACAGACATATAACGAGTTTATACTATTATTGTTTGATAAATAATGTTTAAGTTTATTTACAATCATTACATATAGTATTCTACGAAATTTACCCACTTCATCATAGTAAGAAGATGGAGTACTCAATGAATTCCTTACATGTAAACCTCTATGAATTATTATTTAAAATATTATACAGATGAGAAGGGTAAATTTGATGAGTTAGTTGAGGACAAGGGTACGTGTTAGAGTGTTGATTGATCCGAAAGCACTTATGCATTTCCTTGCCACAAAGATGGATTTTATAGCTGACTCACTGAAGTAAGCATTTGCCTTTGGTTTACAATTTCTGCGATATATACAAATTTCTCGGTTTAATATTTAATTTTGGATTAGCAATTTTGTAGCAGTTATGAAGGGGTCTAACATCTGGTTTTCAACAATATGAGTATGCTTTATCTTGTAACGTTGTCTTCCATTCGTATAAGATTTTGCCTCTTCTTAACTAGTGCGTTTTATATGGGTCAGAGTTTGTATTTATCAATCCTAAATCAAAAGGGCAGTGCGGTTGTGGGGAATCCTTCATGACTATGCAATCCAAATGTAAGTATACCAAGTGGCAATTACGTTCTATTTGTTTAATATTATGTATATTTTTTATTATAACCATCAATAGTACACTTATAATATATTCTTGTAGTGAAAGGTAGCAATAATCAGTTTTCTAAGGAATATACCTACAAGGCATAACATGATTGATTTTGCTGCCATGCTTACTGTTAGTGAAAACTATGATGAAGATATATGCAACGTAGTTTGATATGTTATGCTGATGTAACGTGCTTACATAATGGTTTGGGATAATGATGGTTGTATACTATAAATTTGTTACAATATTTGATTCTTTATACTAAAGAACATCAGGGTGTTACATTTTCACTAACTATGTATGTGTGTGTATGTGTGTGTAATTTGCTAACCATAGAGTAATAATCAAGCATATAGGAATGTACTAGGTAAGGATTTAGGACCTTTAAGCCGCAAGGAACTTGACCTCCTCGAGAATCAGCTTGGTTCATCCCTAAAGTATGTCAAATCAACACAGGTATTGAAATGAATAATCGTTGCCTTTAATTTCTGAAAGTACTTGTAAGTATTGAGCTTATGTATTCATTGTTTATCAAGTTACAGACCCAGCTGATGCTTGACCAGCTCTCAGAGATTCAAACAATTGTAACATACATCATATATAAATTCACTGAATATGTTTTGACCTATGTTTACTTATTGTACTCTTTTGAACTTACAGGATAAAATTCTACATGAGTCGAACAAATATCTCTGGGGAAATGTAACAAACTCTACACTAATTATGGTTGCAAATTTTCAAATTTGCAAATATTATAAATTTGATTTGATCACATGTAGCTGCAAGAAAGTAGTCAGGATATATTCATCAAGTGATAAGGTCAAGAGCTGATATTAATTTATTCGATTATATCCATTAATATGGAGCAGTGATATTCAATGCACTTGAGTTGCAACCAAGACTTCAGACAGGGTATGCCTTTTTCAACTTTATTTTTATGGAATTTAGGTTTTATTTATTGATTATGTATTAATATCACTCTAATAATTTAAATGTTCTTTATTCCCTCCTTTTTATTACTTAAGTTATCTTCGACTAGCTCAACAATATGTCAACAAGCAATTGCATACAACATCGGAGTTTAAGATTTTGTTTGCAGTCACATCGGAGTTTTCAATTTTCTTTACACTTTGAACTTATAAATTAAATGTTTATGATTTTTGTTTGCAGTCACATCGGAGTAGCAACAACGTTTCAAATGGTGGTTGGGACGACTATTGCTTGGCATAAGGAATTTATCTCTTTTAATTAGTATGTATATGTACTCTTACTAAAATATATTATGAATTTAGTTGTGTTTTGTATTGAACTTATGAATTCATAAATGGTGTAAACTCGAATTGTTTTCGATTTTATTGAATGCAAATGGTTTGTGTTGTTTCAAGTAATTTGCATGATTGTGTAAAATATTAATGAAATATTGATTTTAGTTATGATATTAAGAAATTTATAGCAGCTGTGAAAAGATGATTATAGTTATTTGTAGCAGTTGTAAAAAGCCTTTTACAAGTGCTAAAAGCAGTTGTAACTAGTCATTTACAACTTGCATGTTGCAGTTGTAAATGGTTTTCTACAGTGTAAATAAGTTTTCTACAACTAGCAGTGGCAGTTGTAAAAGATCTTTTGCAACTGCTAAAAGCAGTTGTAACTAGTCATTTATAACTAACATTTCGCAGTTGTAAAATAAGTTTCTACAACTGCTTCTGCAACTGTTCCAGCCAGTTGTAAAATAATTCGGATCTATTACAACTGCGGATATAACGACTGGCGGGTGTTAGTTGTAATAGACATATTACAACTGTTTTTGGCAGTTGCGAAAAGGTATTTTTGTTGTAGTGAACTTAAATTCTGTGTGTGTGACTACTTGAGGAACGATTTTAACTATATTCTAAGACTCAATAAAATATTCATACTAAAATCTGGATTGTATTCTTGTCTCCTTTGTAGTGTGTGATATATATGGTTTATTCTCGTTTTGTCGCTTTTGAATTCTCGTCGTATGAGCTCTTAAGCTTGTGTCATGAATCAAAACTTCATGAATCAACAACCACGAGTTATGTGACTTCGGTCACAACAAGTTATGTGACATCGGTTTTTGAATTTAACACGTGCAGCATTGCTTCAGCTTTGCAATCAGGGATCTAGCCAATCTGGGGTTTTTGAGTTTTTTGAGTTTTATACGATTTCACTATTTTGAGATATTTTTGTTACATCGATAGCCTAGTACTACATGAGATGTTATATATAATGATTTTGTTTTTATGATATTTGAACTTAATCTTGAGTTCCATGAGATTCATATTGGAATTTCAACGAGTTTCTCTCATGACTTTCATATGATTCCTTGCATTTGAGTTGAATGCCATTAAGTATGAGTTTTTTATGTTGAATTAAACCTATTCATGTGACAACCCATGGTGAACATATACCATGCATTGAGATTATAAGATACTTGTACCCTTTCTTTTTAGTTAAAGGAAGAATTCCCTTATGCACTTATATTCCTCTTATCTTATACTAATATCAAGTTCTATCTAGCCTGACCCGTGTATTTATTACTCAGGTCAGACCGAGTTGTAGGTTAGGTAGTTGGACTCTTAGCTTGCTTTATCTTTTAGACTTCACCGTCGACTTGGGATATGGCATAGTTTTTGTGTAGTAGCCTTTCTGTTGGGAACTTTTGATGTATATATTCTTTTGTGGGGAATGTACGTATATATTGTGGTTGTATACCACTAGTGACATGTTGTATTACATTTGATGTATGTATTCATATGTATCGTTTCTGTGTTGCTGTTCTGTGACTTGTAATTAATAGTTATTATATATATTTTTTGAATCGATCATGTAGCCACCATAGTAGTGTATTAGATAGGAATTAAGTATGTCGAATACTCAAGACGAAATGAAAAAAAACAGGAGTATAAATATCGACGTACTTAGCTCTTATCTAATGCAAGACTATGATGGTCGCCCTTAACCAGCTCTATTCTCTGCATTAGCAGACAGAATTACTATGTAATTCTCTTTGTTAATATGGGTCTCAGGGTGGGGCGTCACACCTGTTTACCAGACTGATCCGGGCGTTCTTTCCTTTCAATGCTCGGGTCAGACCGAGTATATTTACAGGTTCATATTTGGTGCTATTGGAGCTCCACCAAAGAGCTGGAGATCTTCATTTTCATATGCACATATTGATTTTGATTATTGATTATCTGCTACATTGCTTAGTTGTTCTATATTATCAGCAATTGTAAGACAGGTTATTATAACTGTTCAGGCTGATAAGTATTGATTAATTGTTGAACTCTGATTGATTTATGTATATATAGTTTCTTCTCTTCTCTTCTTCTCTCTTCTTTTCTTTCTCTTGACTTCCCGTCAGTCTGTGCTTTTTAGGTCGGACGGGTATGGTTTATTGTCGATTCAAAGGGTATGGATATGCGAGTCGTCACATGTGGTATCAGAACTTAGATTTTGTATATTCCTAAGCTTTGATGTGTACTCAGTATGGATAGGGACAATAGCACCCTAGATTGAGTTTGAGTGTATTATATATATGAGCGCATATTTGTTAGTGAATATAAAATGTTTTATATTGTGTTTGCTTATCCGCTGAGCTATTTGTGAATTCTGGTCGATATGTGGGATGCCATGTTATTGATAGGAATTTCTAAACGCTTAAACGAGGCAAGTCGACATAATATTATTTTAAATTGGGTAAATGAAATAATTTTACCTCGATTATATTTTATATGTAATGGATATAATTTTTTAGAAACAATTAAAATGTATATAAATTGATTGTTTGGTTAGATGAAAATGAGAATGAAAATGAATTTAAACTAAGAATTTTAAAATTCGAATCATGTTGATTTTGAAAGTTAAAGATGTTGTATTATTATAAATCTAAGTAAGATAAAAGAATTTGGAATGATCTTATATAAGTAAAAGACTTATGAATGTGATTTGTAAATATAAAAGGAATATTTTTTAAAAGAATATAAAGCACTGAATTCACTATTATTGCTGGAAAATAAGTGATGACTGCAACATCGTCAGTATCATTTTCGAGTTTCTATGTGATGGATTTGCTACCATTAGTAAATTGAAAATTGAAGGTTTGTTTTGATAAACAAAATTTAATTTAAAATCCAAGTTGAAATTGATAGATATAGGTGAAATGAATTTGGACTTATAATATGAAATAAAGATTTTAAATTTAGTAAAGTTGAAATAAATTGGAGTTAGCATAATAAATATATGATTTGAAATTTAACTAAAGGAAAGTTAAATAAAGTGAATTGGATTTGAACTCGATTAGATAAGTTATTGAAATTGAAATTGAAATTAAAATTAAGTGGTAAGTGATTATATAATATGAATTTGGAAGTTTGAATAAATATGTTGTATAACTTATAAAATGAGAAAATGTAAGTAAAACCAATTGTTAAAATGGTTAAACAATTTTGTTATGAAAATGAAATCTGAATTTGAATAGTGATATGAAATTTGACCTAAGTAAAAGTTAAATAAAATTGAATTTGAATCAAATTAGAGATGAACTTAAGTTGTATAGTGGAAGTAAATGTAAATGAAGATGAAATGAAATATAACTTTAGTAATGTTGAATGAAGTTGATTTTGGTATAGAAGTTAATTAATGAAGTCATTAAATGAATATGAACTTGAGTTATAAAATGAAATTCAACTTGAAATGTAAAATGAATTAGCAATAGAATTAATGAATGAACTAAGGTGGAATTAGTGGATGTAGGTGTTCATTCATTAAAAGCTAATGACATTGGGAATGGAAGTCAATTGAATATCAACCAATTGAAAGTAAAAGTGTTAAACCAAATTGAATGTAAGCGAATTAAATAAATTTGGTTATGTTGGTTATACATTGGTTGTTAGATGAATGTTAATTGATTGTATAGAAATTCATATGAAATTGAATTAATGAAATTAAAAGCTTTCAAATTGGAAGTAAGTGAATTTAAATAGAATTGAATTTGATTTGAATTGGAAGTGAACTAACTTGAATGTGAATTAATGAATGTAAACTAATTGAATTCGAATGAATGAATGTTAGTAAGTCCAATGTTAATGAATCAATATGATTTAATTGAAAAACCAATTCAATTGAATATTAATGAGAAATGAACTAATATTGATTTGGTTATGGATTTGTTGGATAGAGATTGGTTTGTTGGATGTTAGTTGGATGATAGTTGTGTGATGGTTGGATTTGTCGCTTTTGATTGCATTTGTTATATTGGCACATATAGTTGTTGTATTGGTATATGTTGTATATTGACATTACTTTCATATATACATGTTTCTCATTTGTTTGTTCAGTATTTAGTAGGTGTAGATAGTTCTTGTTTCGCATTTGGAGCTCGCTTTCGTGCTATATTAGCCATATATGCTCGCTAATAATATATAAGGTACATATTTCGGATTACATATCGTACTTTTACACTTTTTCCCCTACGGGATGCCTTATCCTCGAAGATGAGATGTGTGTATATATATATGTTGTGATCCTACTACGATCGAACCGCACAAAGGAGGTGTTGGCGAATTATTTTGAAACTTTTAGGCGTTAGAAATTTTTTGAGATTTTGGAGAAAATTTGATATTGAGTTAAAATTAAACGATATTAGTTGGTTTTGATAAGATAACTAAGTATGATTTGAAAACTTAGAAATGTTTTATAAGAAATATAACTAGATGATTTTGGAAAAGTTAAACACTTAAGAGATTTGGTAATCTAATTTGAATGAATTGTTTTTGAAAAGATAATGGATTTTGTGACTTTTTCTTACTTGATAATATCGAGGACAAAATTCTTTTAAGTAGGGGGAATGTAACAACCCAGAATTTAAGTCATTTGAAATTCATACATTTAATTGATTTTAAATATTCACAAGTTAATTTTATAAGCTGAATGACTTATATTTGATATATAAGGATTTAATTGGACGATTAAATTGTTAATTTAATATTTGAAATTGTGTAAATAATTGGAATTTGGATTTAATGTGAATAAAAATGATTTATAAAGTTGAATTAAATTATATTTGAATTAAACCGATGTTAGAGAACTTTTAAAATTGAATTAGAAGTTAAATTGTAGAAATTGAATATTTAATATTTAATTAACGTATAAAAATAGCAATATTTCAAACAGTCTCAGATTTCGACAAAACTAGTTTCATTGAATGCGTAATGTTATATTAATGTAAGAAATCAAATTTTGTGTCAATCGGATTTGTGGTTTGTCCGGGGAAAGTTAAAACGCGTAGAAATCTGTTTAAGCGAATTTTAAATATAAATATTCGATTCGAAAACCTATCTTCCAAATATGATCGAATTGGCTCTTGATATATATTCCGTTGCATCCGGAATATGGGTAAAACATTATAAATGCCAGGAGGCATGCTTCGTTTGGAGTTTGAAAAATTTTCGGGTGAATAGTGTCACGAAATTTTCTATATAAGGCCACATGTTTTCAGTTTTTCACTCAAGCCCTAGCCATTAAACCCTAGCCGCCACATACACTTTCCGCTGCCAGAAATGTTCCACCTTCTCCTTCAATTATCTCTCGATCCGTAAGCCATTAGCAAAAACTCCCAACTACAAAAACGTAGAGAACGATGAGATCTTCGATATGAACGGTGGTGATCGGAAATGGTGGAGCCGATCGGTGGAAAATCGGCCACAAATGCCGTGTGTTCACACACGTTTTTCATGGCAACGGCGGCACCATAGCGGACCGCACTTGGCACGGAAGTCAAGGCGGGGTAGGGCTTCGTCGCAGCGTCATCTGATCGTCGTCAAAACGAGAAGTGGGGGTCGCGTCATTTAAATTTGTGTGCGTGCTATGGGTTGTGTTCACCTGGGTATCACGCGATGAGGAAGAAGGGGGAAGTAGTGGCCAGGATCTGATGGTGGGGAAATGAACAGCTCTGATGATTCTAGTTTTAAAAATAAAATAAAAAATTGTGAAGTTATATTATTTTTAAAAATTCGTACAATCTTTAAAAATTGATATCTTTGTCTTACGAGGTCCGTTTTTGACGAAACAACTTGCGTTGGATTCGTATTGATGAGCACTACATTTTAGAGCTGGTTTAGAGTGGATTTATGCTAGTGTAAATTTTGTGTAAAATTAAACGGCTGTTTAACTTTATTCAAAATAAAACACTACAACTGCTATTGGAACCAATGTGAGTACAACTCACTCTTTCTGACTCACTGATATTTTTATATAAGTGAGAAAAAATTTATTTTATAATGATTGATGATTTTTTGGATGGTATATGATATATTATACGACGACCCACCTTTTTGGATGGTTTAAATCGACAATAAAACACACATGTCTAATTCAAACCATTCAAAAGGGAGGATTGTTATTGGGGTAGATAAGAAAATAATTAAAAAGAAGGAAAAACAAAACACAGAATCTTGCCGCGGAGACAAAATATAATAATCAAATAAACAGTTCATGAAGCTGTTTTACAAATGAAATTTGATTATACTTTTACAATTCAAATCAGAGTTATACATACATCAAAAAATAATAAAGAAATAATGCAGCGGAACACAATAAGCAGTGGAATAATAATAATAAATAGTAGTAATATACTGTATCTTCGTCTTCGTCCTCCAGAAAATAAAATGGTCTTCAATACACTGAAAAAGCTCAGATTGACCCGAGCATGATGAAAAATAATACACTCGAGTCAGAACTAAAAATTCCTATGTAAGTCAAATCAATCTCAAATAAAAATATGAGTGCGATGGCTTCAGAAATGTTATAGGATTTTATTTTTCATCTCCTATCAAGTGTACAACGTGAGTGCGGTAATTTATAAGATTTCAAATAATTCAGAATACCAATTTTAACCACTTTATGTAAAATAAATCTGAAGTTTAAATTAAAAACTTAAACTTTTTAAATAATTCAGTTTCAATAAATAATCCAAATTCAAGAAATTTTATGGGTATATATTATTTCAACTCATAATTTAAATGTCTTAATTATCCCATTCTAAAATGATTTAGAGGAACCCTTAAATGATGTCAATAATATACAAGGTGATAATAGGGACATATTAAAATAAATAAAAAACCAAACATCTAACATATCAATCAATAAGTATCCATTTCAAACAACATCCAAATCAACCAATATATTTCAACATATAATAGTTATCAATATCGGGGTTTAACTATCAATTAAATTCCAATATAAAATTAAATGTCAATTCAGATTCAATATCAATTCAAATGTCAACTTAGATCAACAAATAGCAATAAAAAAAATTATATATCACATCATATGTTTTATTTAACTTGCAATGGAATTTTTAGTATTGCGTGAGTGGGTTGAATCACTCACCTTTTTGCATTCCCTTTTCTAGCCAGATTTTGATCTGCAGCTGCTTTCCAATTTTGTTTTGCTTCCTTGCTATCTTAATATTTTTTTATAGATAGTTTTGGAGAGAAGATTATATAGATCTGGATTTGAAGAAAAAGACATAGAAAGAAGAGAAGGTTTGAAAAAGAAAAAAATTAAAGAAGAAGAAGAATTGAAAAAAAGAAAAGGAAGCTTTGGAAAAGAAGAAGAAGATTTGAAGAATAAGAAGAAGAAAAGAGAAAAAAAGATTTGGAAAAAAGGAGAGAAAGGAGATTTGAAGAAGAAACATGGAAAAAAAAAGAAAAAGGAAGGAGGTAGATGAAGAGAGACAAAAAATGAAGCTATAGAAGATGAGATTAAAAAAAACGAAATAGAGCTACAAGAATGAAGATTGAAACTAGTAAAAAGCAAATAAAGCTAAATATAAAAAAATTAGGTATTGAAATAAAGTAAAAATATAAACAGCCCTAAAAAAATGGTAGGTATTAAAAGAGGTAAAGGAAAGAATTAAAAATATGAAAAGTATGTAACGTTCATGAAATGAAAAGGCTTTAGACAATGTAAATGGAAATTAGTAATGGAACAAATAAGGAAACATTGAAAAAAAGTGTGACAATTATTAATTATAAAGGGAATGAGTAGACCAACTCTACTCTATAAACAAACTTTTGGAATTCAAATTTCAAAACATTTGTTCACTCAGTTAATTTTGTTAACCCCAAACATACAAAATTTGACATTCGTTAAAGATTTAATTACCACAACATAACTAAATTTAGACACACCCATTTACATAACGGGGACCGCCGCTACATAAAATAAAATATGAACCATGATTTAAAAATTCAAATTTAAAAACAACATTTTTCTCCTAACGTAATTATGAACTCAAATGTTTAATTTATTTTAAATTTCAAGTTTAGCAATAAAATCACTTCCGTGTAACCTATGCCTGCTATTTAACTAAAGTAAAATGTTGTTTTAAAACTTCAATTTTCTCTTTTTACAATGTTATATTTATATTCAGAATGGAAACGTTCACTTTATTTTCCACAAACATCTTTTATTTTCCTTAAAATGCATATTCGTTACTTGTAATTCATAAATGTAAACATTCTTATATTCTAAAATGATCAACTTATACAATATTAAATCCATTCTTATATTTCCAAATAACGTACATTCCAAATGAAAACATTCTTACATTAAATTTATTAATTGCACTTTGTTTCTTTTCCTTTTTCAATTGAAAGATTTCAATAAATTTATTTCCAATTAGGTTTAATCTTCCACTTCAAATCTGACCCTAATTGATGAAATCAATTAAATAAATACGTGAACATTTTAATCCTTATTTATAGTCATGCAAACACGTTTATAAAATTACAGTATCCAACAAGCTTTAAATTACGTACTAAATAAATGTTTTTTTCTATCAATCAATATCCATTTAACTCATCACTAAAACTAACATTTATTATTCCAATTCCTTTTATTAAGTTATATTCTAATACGCGTTAGAACCTTCCACTTCATTGCTTCATTTTAGTTTGTTGTTTTAGAATTTTATTTATGGTCCAAACTTATAATCTAATCACATAGTTAACATTTGTTTTACATTTCATTACGTTAATATACTCCAATTTCCATCGTTTGTTTGTATTAACTACTATATTTCTATTTTATTGAATTTTGGTCAATTTCACAAATTAATTATAATTAAAGTCTTAATTAATTTATTTACCTTGGTTTCATTCTCTTATTAAATCAATTATTACCATACATACATAGTCAACATTATTATATCTTCGATTACATCCATATTTTACCATTTCATCTTACCTTTCATTTATGTAACCTTTATTTCATTGATTGTAATAAATTCACTTATTAAAATTTCCAATTCTAATAAATTTGAGTAAACTGATTTCCATCCTTTTATTCAAATCAAAGGTCATACTATGATAAAAATTTACATTGGTTACATTGTATAGAATCAACCTTTTTACCATTATCAATTAAACCTACATTAATGCACTAATTAAGGGAATTAATTGCCATTTATTTCCAATTAAATTTAATAGACTAAATAAATAGGTAATATATATAATAATTGTCACGATTAGCCTTTAATTACATTTATAAGTTTATTACATACAAACAAATGTTACCATTTCTTTTATAACACTAATTTTATTCAATTTCCATTAACAATATATTATTTCATTAATGAATTCAATATTTACATTATTTTTCCTATGCCCACTTTATAACCAAGTATAACCGTACACTATTTCAATTAATTCGAATTCCATTCAAATTGTTAATAATTAGCTTTAATTAACATTGTTGCATTTCATTTTAGTATTATTCCAATTATAAATCTTAAATTTTAATTTCTTCCAACATTTAATTACAAAAATCTTATTAAATTTCCTATTTTTAATTGTTAAAAATTACGGGTCATTACACTCTCCTCCACCCAAAACTTTTCGTCCCCGAAAAGAAAAAAAGGAAAAGAAGGAATTATGTAATCAATATATCTTATTCAAAATATTAAATTTGTAAACAATTTATTTACATAATAAATAATTTAACTAAAATATATTAATTTATAAAAAACTAAATCCTTTTATATTCAAATTAACAAAAGTTTGGAAAACATTTCACAAAAAATTTCTTAGTCCAAAATTCACGAAAAATTTCGGTAGAGTCTCCTTTGTACGGAGAGGTTGAGGAGAAATCATAATATCAAAACAACAAAATATATCATATATTTTCAAAATAATATATCCCAACGCCGGAGGAAGCAATATAATATCGCTAGAAAACCGTAATCCGAGAAGTACCTATTTGTCGGGCAAATAACATTTATTTTATGAAACTAAAAGCGATAGCAATTGCTTCCACAACCTATATTCCACTTATATAATCCAAAGCGGTTAATAATTATATAGAAGTGAAATGATTGTATTGTTTTAAATTAATACCAAATAATCAACATAACATAACAACAATCACTTTCAACCAAAAGCATACCATCATCACATAAAATCAAAATAAATCAATACAACATAACAACAATCTTTGCAAACAAATATACAATCTCCACAAGGGATCAAAGTAATCAACCTTTTCTAAAGTTACAATCATTGAATTTAACATAGTATTCGTTTAATTATTTACTTTAATTATCAATAGCTTCAAACATTAACTTAAGTTCATAATTCTTTGGTTACAATATTCACTTTATGTTTCATTTTATTAAGTAGCACTACAATTATAACTCAGGTTTATAACTATTTCATATAAAATTTCTTATTTATAAAAGTAAATTTCATTGAACACTTTCAATATGTAAGTTTTCCTTGTATAATATTCCCTTACATATCCTTATTTGACATTACGACTTTTAATATTCTGGCAAGTTATATATATATATATGTTTCTAAGAATGTAAATTAAAGTTACACAAGTTTATCTTATTTCATTTTAGTAAATAAACGTTCAATAGTTATCATTTCTTATTTTCATATCCTTTTTGTTTATAAGTTACAAATCTCAAATTCATTGTATATTTCATTTATAACTTAGCATTTAATTTCTTACTTTCAACTTTAGAATTTCCACTTATTAAATAATTAAAATTTTATTCCATTACAATAATTGAAATTCTAATTTAAATTTACTTTAGTTTATTCTACTATGTTTTTTTTCCTATATTATTTACTTTTCCATTCATTTATATTGTGATGACCGCCCATGACCCCTGCACCGAATCTAGAGATAGTGCGCTGTAAAGTGTGCCAGGCGACCATGGACGATTGTCAGGGTAGATTAAAACAACAGAATCTATCGTATTACTCACAGCGCATGGACAAAATACAATAGAACATATGTATAGTGAAGCTTTACAGAACAAAATGACATCATATAAAACTCCATAATAGTTGAATACAAGCATCCAAATAGCCAATACATCAAGCCTCACTACATAACATTCAGAGAATACAAAACAGCGGAACATCCAGTACATATAATAAGAAGATAATATGCAACCCTCCAGCTCGTCTTCGATATCAGCATCGTGGGAAGAGAACAGCACCTGTCACCTGCTACCTAGTCTGCCCGTCCCAAAAATGGACGAACAGCCCAAGGCAATAAGAATTAAAACATAAAGCCTTGAGTCAGACAACAGCCTTAGTGAGCAGTAAATTAACTAACAACATACCGAAAGAGCATAAAGGAAAAGGAATAGGAATACAACCCTCCCACTCCACCTCTTTCTACAGTGATAGCCCCCAGACACACACTAAGCAGAAGCAACACAGCAGAGCATACAATTTAAAGTAAAGTAATAATCATTCGAGTCAAGGGCGATGTTTTCCAAGTACCAATGCCTAAATCAGATAAGCACCCAGAAAATACCGCTCTTGAGTCCGAATGATGATACAACCAAACATCCATGACTCTGGCTATCACTGTTATCATTGCTTCGATATCACCGTTAATTGAATGACCGGCACATTCTTTCAGCCGTCCGTCAAGGGCTAATGGAAACCCCGGTTCTAGACAAAACTCCGCACGTCGTCGCAGCCCGTGCCAAGGATTTTCGCAACTACCCAGGGTACTCGACCATCAATTCATTGTCGTTGGGATTTTCGCAACTGCCCAAACGTACCCCTGCTTTGAGTCTGCTAGAACCTTCAACAACGATGCTATCCAAGCCTCCTAGTCATCCTCCTCGACGACTATTTCCATACTAGCTCAAGCGCCTCTCAAGCATCCATTACCCTTAACTCGAATCATATCACCGAGTTACCAACGTGCTTGGAATGATCCCGTCTGGATTAGACCAAGTCTTCATCACATGATGCTTCGCTTTATCACATCCTCGCAAAGCCTCATCTCAACATTATATCATCAAATCTACGCATAAGAGCTTCATCATCCCGCTACATATGCCACGAGCAGCTTTCCCAATTCAAGAGCCTTTCCCTTAGCTTTTGAATCATCTTCGACCACCTTGTCTAAAACCAATCAACAGTCATCTAATTCACAGCAATCAATCATGTCAAACATCAATCCAAGTAACCAAGCATTCAAATATAAGCAAAATGGACAATTATAACAATAATGGCAATTTCGTAATTAAGGAGTTGAAAGTCTAACAAGCATGAAAACATGAGAATTATCTCTACAACTTGATGAATGAACTTGCATAGGTTAATCATATACAAAAATGGTTGTCGAATCATCAAGAACAATGGATCTACATGGATCTACACTTAGGTTTACAAAAATGCATAGAAATCACTATTTTAACACCAAATCAAGCCAACAATCCGATATACTCCTTTGGATCCGTGTGAGAGATAATCACCACTCACTAAATCACCAAAACAAACCCAAATCAACATGCTTCAGATCTGGACAGCGAGGGATCAAGCTTGATCTATCACGAATCTGCTTCAAACGAAGAAATCTCTCTTGAAAAGATGAAGATCTTCAATCTATGCTCTTGAATCTTCAATTTGATCTTCAACTTGGATGGATGGAAGCACTAGATTAGAGTGGAGAAAAGAAATGAAGAAGTGTAGAAGTCGAGCTCTCAAAATGGAAGCACTTCGTCGCTTCAAAATCCGGATCCCAAAAAGTGAGAACAACCCCCTCTATTTATAGCAGAAATCTTCCCTAGGTCGCTCGGAGTTAGGTCGTCCACGACCTACGACCTAAAACCAACCGACCTAAAGACTTGCCCAAACCTTACGACTTAACACATGGCCAAACCCAGCGACTTACCAATGCGCACGACCTAACAGACAACTGAAGCTTAGCGCACATACGACTCAACTTCTAGGTCGCTTTCAACCTAACACCCAGCGACTTATCGCACGCGCGACCTAACAACTTACGCGCTTAGCGACCTAACAGAGCTCTCCATCCTACGACCTAACGAGGTTACGACCTAACACTTAACAAAACCCGGCGACTTACCAGTGTTACGACCTAACACTTAGACCCACGCGACCTAACACTTAAACTATCCTAGCGACCTAACAACTCACGCGACCTACCAACCCATGCGACCTAACAACTTATGCGACCTAACTCCTTAGGTCGCCTAACGACCTAACTATGCTAACAAGCTATCCACTAGGTCGCAACATACTGGGTTGTTAACTCGCTAACCCTTAGGTCGCGTACTACTATAGGTCGCTCCCTGCTTATCCCCTAGCTACCTTAGGTCGCTGCCCCTATAAGTCGTCTACGACTTACCACTTACGACTTACCACTTAACTTCCCTAAGTCGTATACTCCTTAAGTCGCTAACCTATAGGTCATACCAAGATACTAGGTCGCAACACAGCTATCTCCAAACTTCTTAGGTCGTTGCCGACCTAACAATGCTAACTCGGAACCACTAGGTCGCTCATCCCTAGGTCGTTAACTACTGGGTTTAACTTGCAACTCCCATAGGTCGCTCTAAACTGTCCACGACCTAAACCACCTCGCGACTTATCACCTGAACGACTTAACACTTAGGCGCGACTCAAGACAGTGCGACCTACCACTTAATCTGGCTACGACCTAACTCTTAACTCGCCTATCCCCTTAGGTCGCAGACCTTCTCTAAGTCGCTCACGACTTATCTCCTAAGTCGCCAACAACATTTAACTAACCTCTAGGTCGCGTACGACCTAGGACTTAGGCAAATTTCAACCAAAATCTAAAACAACTAGAAAATGCTGAAAATCCTAGATTTTGACAAACTTGTCGATCCGTAAAAATACGGGTCGTTACATTCTCTCCCCCTTAGGAATTTCGCCCCCGAAATTCCAAGCAATCATAGCAATCAAAAACTATTCTGTACGCCTACCATCCATAGCAATCAACAAACCATGCATCCAATTCTAGCTTAGCATACAGAATTCTAAAACTAGAACAAGTTACAATATCGCGAGATGACACGACACCTTAGGGCCATACCTTGAAGAGTTCAGGATGAGCTGCCTTCATCCTCTCTTCCACCTCCCACGTACAGTCGTTATCATCATCACTCCATTGTATCTTGAGCAACTTAACTACCTTCCTCCTGAGCTGTTTCGTGTCAGTTTCAACAACACGAAGCGGCTTACGAGGTCTTCTATCGACTGGATCAACTTCGAAGTCTTCACAGCTATCAGCAGAAACCACTGTATTCGAGTCGTGCACATACTTCCGTAGATATGATACATGAAAAACATTGTGCACACTCGACATCTTCTCCGGTAATTCCAATCTATAAGCGAGCTTTCCAATTCGCTCGGTAATCGGGAATGGTCCAACAAATCTCGGAGTCAATTTTCCTTTCTTCCCGAATCGAATAACATTCTTCAGTGGAGAAATCTTCACAAAAACCATATCTCCTATGTCGAATTCCAAATCCTTTCGACGCTTATCGGCATAACTCTTCTAACGGTCTTGGGCTGCCTTCATTTGTTGCCGAATGATCTCTATGCAATCCGAAGTCTGTCGAATCATCTCTGGCCCAAGCATCAGCTTTTCTCCAGTCTCTAACCAACATGTCGGAGAGTTACACGGTCTTCCATACAATGCCTCATACGGTGCCATACCAATGCTTGACTGGTAACTGTTGTTGTACGCAAACTCCACCAAATGAAGGTGATCTTCCCATGATCCTCTGAAATCCAAAACACAAGCTCTGAGGAGATCTTCCGAAACTCGGTTGACTCTCTCGGTCTGACCATCTGTTTGAGGGTGATAAGCTGTACTCAAACACAACTCGGTTCCCAAAACTTCCTGGAAGCTCTTCCAAAATCCACTAGTGAACAATGGGTCTCGATCGCTCACTATACTCTTCGGAATACCATGGAATCGAACTATCCACTTAACATACAACTCAGCCAACTTTGATGCAGTCCTAGTCGATCGAACAGGAATGAATCTTGCACTCTTAGTCAGACGATCTACAATGACCCAAATCCCTTCATTTCCCGTTCTTGTTCTAGGTAGTCCATCAATAAAATCCATCGATATCTGCTCCCACTTCCATGTAGGAACTTCTAATGGCTGAAGCAATCCACTTGGCTTCTTCTGTTCGGCTTTTACCAACTGGCAGTTCATACACTTGGAAATAAAATTTCCAACATCCTTCTTCATACCTTCCCAGTAGTAGGTTCTCTTCATATCCCGATACATCTTATTTCCACTTGGATGAATTGTCAACTTCGAGTGATGACTT
Source organism: Allium fistulosum (assembly GCA_030737815.1). Taxonomy (NCBI): domain Eukaryota; kingdom Viridiplantae; phylum Streptophyta; class Magnoliopsida; order Asparagales; family Amaryllidaceae; genus Allium; species Allium fistulosum. Next base: position 1,033,692,919 of record CM060907.1, on the reverse strand, counting down.
TCCTTCAGAACTTCACTCCTCAATTCATCTATATCGGGAACGACTAGTCGTCCTTGCTTCCGAAGCCAACCCTCTCGATCGACCTCGAATCCTTTATCCTTTTCTGGATCCAATCCAGATTCCAATTCACGGATAATCTTGACAAGCTTATCGTCTCGCTTTTGGCTCTCGCCAATCCTTTCCACAAGAGAAGGTCTTATCGATAAGTTTGCCAACATCTCAGGTTCCAATTCACATCTAGGCCTGAAGTCAAATCCAGCTAAATACTCGAGACTCTTCCATTCTGAAAACATGGCTCCCAATCCTGCATGTCTTCGACTTAACGCATCTGCCACTGCGTTACCTTTTCCCGGAGTATAAGCTATACCAAAATCATATGATGCCAAAAACTCTAGCCAACGTTGCTGTCGAAGATTCAAATCCTTTTGGGAGAAAAGATACTTCAACGACTTATGATCTGTAAACAACTCGAATCGAACTCCCAATAGATAATGTCTCCACATCTTCAGAGCAAAAACAATCGCCGCTAACTCCAAATCATGAGTTGGGTAATTCCTTTCATGCGGCTTCAGTTGTCGACTGGCATACGCAACAACTTTATCCTTCTGCATCAGCACTGCTCCAAGTCCAGTACCACATGCGTCGGTGTAAACCACCATCTCATCATTCCCACTTGGAATAGTCAAAACAGGAGCACTCGTCAATCTCTCTTTCAGGATTCCGAAAGCTTGCTCACACTTAGCATCCCAACTGAACACTTGGTTCTTCTTCGTCAATCCTGTTAACGGTGCAACTATCTTGGAGAAGTCTTTGATAAACCGTCGATAATATCCTGCTAATCCAAGAAAACTTCTCACATCAGATGCATTCTTAGGTCTAACCCAATCCTGGATTGCTGCCACCTTAGCAGGATCAACCGCTATCCCATTTCCAGAAATCACATGGCCTAAGAACCTCACTTCACTCTTCCAGAAGTGACACTTCGAAAACTTGGCCTTCAGCTGAAGTTTCCGCAAGATTTCCAAAACAATACGCAAGTGCGTCTTGTGCTCCTCTTCCGTTCTGGAATAAATCAGAATATCATCCACGAACACAAGTACAAACTTGTTCAACTGATCTCTGAACACTCTATTCATAAGATCCACAAAATATGCTGGCGCGTTAGTCAATCCAAACGGCATTACCAGCCACTCAAAGAAACCGGATGGTGTTCGAAAAGCAGTCTTCGGCACACTATCCTTAGCTACTCTCAACTGGTGAAATCCCGTTGCCAAATCCATCTGAGAAAACACCTTGGCTTCGTGAAGCTGATCAAACAAGTCATCTATTCTCGGCAACGGATACTTGTTCTTCTTAGTCACCTTATTCAGCTCACGATAATCCACACACAATCTCAGCGACCCATCTGCCTTGGTTGCAAACACAACTGGTGCACCCCACTCGGACACACTATGCCGAATGAATCCTTTCTGCAAAAGATCATCAACTTGCACCCTCAACTCCTGCTGTTCCCTAGGCGCCATCCGCCTAAGAGGCATCACAACAGGTCTGGCTCCTTCAACTAGATCTATCCGAAACTCGATCTCTCTATGCGGCGGCAACCCTTTGACTTCGTCAAAGACATCCTCGAATCCATTCGCGATTGGCACTAATGACAGTCCATCCCGTGGAACAACTGGCGAATACATAAAGCTCATGAAGACGCCTTCTTCATGCTTACATCGTATCACAATCTTTCGCCCCTCCACATTCTCGACTGTCACCTCCAACCTCTCGCAATCAACCTTTGCCGCATACTTCCTAAGCCAGTCCATACCCAAAATAATTCCGAACCCTGCAAAGTTCAGAATAAGCAATCACAAACAAAAGAGCAACCATGACTCGATACAACTAGACCATGGCATAACATACACAAATAAGACGAACCCCCAACTGGATTAGTCACAACCAATGGCCTATCAACAATATCCGGCTTCAAACCTAACCGGCCTACGAGTTCATTACAAACAAACGAATGCGACGCTCCAGTATCAAACAGAACTCTAACTGGAACACCACATAAGAAAAGAGTACCTTGAACCACCACACTCTTTCCCTTCTCTTCAGCAGTAGGAGCTTTCGAAGACGAAGGAACAGCTCCCAAAGCATAAGCTTGCACAATCTGCTTGTCCCTCCTCGGTTCTGGACAATTCTTCCTGAAATGCCCCGGCTTGTCACGGTTGTGGCACTTCGCCGGCGCTTTCGGATTCTTGCAATCCCTAGAGAGATGGCCTTTCTTCTGACAGTTGTAGCAAGTCACCTCGCCTTTCGGCTTCTTCTGGCCATCCTTACCCTTCTGCTGCTGCTGCTTCCTCTTCTTGTTTCCACCCTGCTGGGGTTTAGACTCTTCCCTGGTCACAGCAACAACAGATCCTTCCTTAGGAAACAGACTCTCATGCCTAAGAGCTTTCTCCACAAGCTTCTCAAATGAATCGTCCAAATGATCCACCAACTGTCTCCCAAGATAACTGTCCAAGCCTGTCACAAATTTCTCATTCTTCTAGTATGCAGACTCAATATATGACCGGGCATACTTGGACAACGCTTCAAACTCAGAAACATAATCAAGAACTGATCTCCCACCTTGCTTGAGCTCCACAAACTTCTTGAACAGAACAGACTTCTGAGCTGTAGAAATGAACTTAGCTTCAAATCTAACTTGGAATTGCTCCCAAGTAATCTCTTCCACCGAAGTATTGATGGTAATAGAGTTCCACCAATCAGAAGCTCTCCCTTGAAGCTGTCTCGATGCCAACTTCCTCTTAGTTGCATCCTCGATTCCCAAATCACCAAAGATCCTCCTACAAGCATCTATCCATCTCTGGACCTCAATGGTAGATTCTGTTCCCAAGAAAACCTTCCCTCCAAGAGCAGTATAATCCTTGCACAACTTAGCAAAATCCACTGGTTTTGGAGTTTGGACTTGAACTCCAACATCTACTACTGCCCCCGGAACTGGTATCCTTCTCATGATCGAAGTCATCATAGCTTCGAACATAGATGCATAATCAGCAGTCCCTTCAGTAGCTCGGCCTTCCCTAGCAGCTGGTCTCCCTCTTCGACTCATTCTCAATATCTATAAAAAAGAATGATTAGAACATCTAGAGAAACAACTGCATAAAGGACTCAAACTCTACTAAGCTACTATATTATATGTAGTAATCATCCATCAAAATACAATTACGTCTCTCATACGTAGTTACGTCAGCGAGCGTTGGGTAAAATCGATTAACCTGGCTCTGATACCAAATGTGACGACCGCCCATGACCCCTGCACCGAATCTAGAGATAGTGCGCTGTAAAGTGTGCCAGGCGACCATGGACGATTGTCAGGGTAGATTAAAACAACAGAATCTATCGTATTACTCACAGCGCATGGACAAAATACAATAGAACATATGTATAGTGAAGCTTTACAGAACAAAATGACATCATATAAAACTCCATAATAGTTGAATACAAGCATCCAAATAGCCAATACATCAAGCCTCACTACATAACACTCAGAGAATACAAAACAGCGGAACATCCAGTACATATAATAAGAAGATAATATGCAACCCTCCAGCTCGTCTTCGATATCAGCATCGTGGGAAGAGAACAGCACCTGTCACCTGCTACCTAGTCTGCCCGTCCCAAAAATGGACGAACAGCCCAAGGCAATAAGAATTAAAACATAAAGCCTTGAGTCAGACAACAGTCTTAGTGAGCAGTAAATTAACTAACAACATACTGAAAGAGCATAAAGGAAAAGGAATAGGAATACAACCCTCCCACTCCACCTCTTTCTACAGTGATAGCCCCCAGACACACACTAAGCAGAAGCAACACAGCAGAGCATACAATTTAAAGTAAAGTAATAATCATTCGAGTCAAGGGCGATGTTTTCCAAGTACCAAGGCCTAAATCAGATAAGCACCCAGAAAATACCGCTCTTGAGTCCGAATGACGATACAACCAAACATCCATGACTCTGGCTATCACTGTTATCATTGCTTCGATATCACCGTTAATTGAATAACCGACACACTCTTTCAGCCGTCCGTCAAGGGCTAATGGAAACCCCGGTTCTAGACAAAACTCTGCACGTCGTCGCAGCCCGTGCCAAGGATTTTCGCAACTACCCAGGGTACTCGACCATCAATTCATTGTCGTTGGGATTTTCGCAACTGCCCAAACGTACCCTTGCTTTGAGTCTGCTAGAACCTTCAACAACGATGCTATCCAAGCCTCCTAGTCATCCTCCTCGACGACTATTTCCATACTAGCTCAAGCGCCTCTCAAGCATCCATTACCCTTAACTCGAATCATATCACCGAGTTACCAACGTGCTTGGAATGATCCCGTCTGGATTAGACCAAGTCTTCATCACATGATGCTTCGCTTTATCACATCCTCGCAAAGCCTCATCTCAACATTATATCATCAAATCTACGCATAAGAGCTTCATCATCCCGCTACATATGCCACGAGCAGCTTTCCCAATTCAAGAGCCTTTCCCTTAGCTTTTGAATCATCTTCGACCACCTTGTCTAAAACCAATCAACAATCATCTAATTCACAGCAATCAATCATGTCAAACATCAATCCAAGTAACCAAGCATTCAAATATAAGCAAAATGGACAATTATAACAATAATGGCAATTTCGTAATTAAGGAGTTGAAAGTCTAACAAGCATGAAAACATGAGAATTATCTCTACAACTTGATGAATGAACTTGCATAGGTTAATCATATACAAAAATGGTTGTCGAATCATCATGAACAATGGATCTACATGGATCTACACTTAGGTTTACAAAAATGCATAGAAATCACTATTTTAACACCAAATCAAGCCAACAATCCGATATACTCCTTTGGATCCGTGTGAGAGATAATCACCACTCACCAAATCACCAAAACAAACCCAAATCAACACGCTTTAGATCTGGACAGCGAGGGATCAAGCTTGATCTATCACGAATCCGCTTCAAACGAAGAAATCTCTCTTGAAAAGATGAAGATCTTCAATCTATGCTCTTGAATCTTCAATTTGATCTTCAACTTGGATGGATGGAAGCACTAGATTAGAGTGGAGAAAAGAAATGAAGAAGTGTAGAAGTCGAGCTCTCAAAATGGCAGCACTTCGTCGCTTCAAAATTCGGATCCCAAAAAGTGAGAACAACCCCCTCTATTTATAGCAGAAATCTTCCCTAGGTCGCTCGGAGTTAGGTCGTCCACGACCTACGACCTAAAACCAACCGACCTAAAGACTTGCCCAAACCTTACGACTTAACACATGACCTAATAGACAACTGAAGCTTAGCGCACATACGACTCAACTTCTAGGTCGCTTTCAACCTAACACCCAACGACTTATCGCACGCGCGACCTAATAACTTACGCGCTTAGCGACCTAACAGAGCTCTCCATCCTACGACCTAACGAGGTTACGACCTAACACTTAACAAAACCCAGCGACTTACCAGTGTTATGACCTAACACTTAGACCCACGCGACCTAACACTTAAACTATCCTAGCGACCTAACAACTCATGCGACCTACCAACCCATGCGACCTAACAACTTATGCGACCTAACTCCTTAGGTCGCCTAACGACCTAACTATTCTAACAAGCTATCCACTAGGTCGCAACATACTGGGTTGTTAACTCGCTAACCCTTAGGTCGCGTACTACTATAGGTCGCTCCCTGCTTATCCCCTAGCTTCCTTAGGTCGCTGCCCCTATAAGTCGTCTACGACTTACCACTTAACTTCCCTAAGTCGTATACTCCTTAAGTCGCTAACCTATAGGTCATACCAAGATACTAGGTCGCAACACAGCTATCTCCAAACTTCTTAGGTCGTTGCCGACCTAACAATGCTAACTCGGAACCACTAGGTCGCTCATCCCTAGGTCGTTAACTACTGGGTTTAACTTGCAACTCCCATAGGTCGCTCTAAACTGTCCACGACCTAAACCACCTCGCGACTTATCACCTGAACGACTTAACACTTAGGCGCGACTCAAGACAGTGCGACCTACCACTTAATCTGGCTACGACCTAACTCTTAACTCGCCTATCCCCTTAGGTCGCAGACCTTCTCTAAGTCGCTCACGACTTATCTCCTAAGTCGCCAACAACATTTAACTAACCTCTAGGTCGCGTACGACCTAGGACTTAGGCAAATTTCAACCAAAATCTGAAACAACTAGAAAATGCTGAAAATCCCAGATTTTGACAAACTTGTCGATCCGTAAAAATACGGGTCGTTACATATATAGAGATCAATCACTTACATAATTTGTTTTCCATTAAGGATTTAAGTCATTAATGAACCATTTCAAAAAATATAACTTAAGCTTCTACTGCCTTACTTTAGTTTATAACTTAATTCGATTATTGAATAAAAATTTAAGTTTTTGGTATTTGCCTTTGAAATGAAAGCAAATATTTCAATATCTCTACAAAATCAATTAAAACATTTAACCTTATTCACTTAGTAAAAATATAAGATATATTTAAAACATCCTCATACCATTATGTAAAGGTAAAGGTTTTTCAAAAGTCTAAAACAATGTTAGAAATTTATATCAAAACATTGTAATAAGCATTTAAAATAAAGTTTCTTAAATTCGAAGATTTATTAGACTCGTTATTTTTAAAATAAGTATAAACTCAACATTATTAAACTGAAACTAATAGTATACTCAAATCTCACATTTAATTTCAAAATCAAAGTATAAAATTTCATATCTTCATAATTAATTTTACACACTTGTTTTAAAAATGAATATTCAAATCATGGAAAAACATTTATTATGGCTTAATACTAAAATTCAAACAGTAAATAAATCAATAAATTTACTATTAGTACTTTGAAATCAAATAAATATTCCAAATTATACTTCCAAAACAGAGATTCACATTTATTTGTCAAGTATATTACTATAAATAAACTTCGCAAATCAATTTTTTTCCATTTATGTAATATCTTTAAATTATACATTCAAAGAAACTTATATAAATTTTACTTTAAATATTCATTTGAAAGCTTCATTTGCAAATCAACAATCTTTAATACTTTAACACTTTTCAAAAAAAATTCATTTGGAAAATTCCTTGCTTTATGTATAAATACCATTTAAATATTTAAATAACATCTTTATAAATATATGTAAACTATTTGAAAATAATTATTTACATCATTACTTATATTTACAAAGAAGCTATTACAAAACTTAAATCCATTATTTATAAATTTATTAGTTTTATCTCAAGATACTTTTCAAACATTATTAATAAATCAATAATCATTTACTTTAAATATGTTTTATTTAATAAATAACTTCTCAAATATTTAAAACACTATTAATTTACTATTAAACCATATTGTACATCAATAAACAATATTTTAAACATTTTAAAGTATTTAGAATTGACAAAAAAGATAAAAATATCCTTTATATAATACTTTATCAAAATACTTTAATAACTCGATGTCTTAACAGGTTTATCCTCATTATTGCAGGCTCTGGCCAAGTGTTGAGCAGGCGCAAGGCTAGAATTCTCCAAGTACTTAGTAGACCTGTTTCAACACCCAGCGAAAATACTTAAAAATAGGTATGAGAAGTACCACTCAAAATACAGTGTCAAATGATGATAATACGTTAGCAGTGGCCCGCTGCTAATCCAGAATTTATGCAATGGACACAAAACTTTCCAGAAGATCCTTCTACCTTTCGGATTCCAAAAAAATATTGTAGCCAGTTCGTAAACAAGGGACCATTGTCCCCTGCTGTAGTGGTACACTGCTGATTCAATGATTTACGCAATGGATGCACTTCCTTCCCAGAAGATCCATAAACAACAAATCCCAGGATCGAAAGTGCCTCCAGTGGGTACACTAAAGAACCATCTACCCTAGAAAAAAATCGAGGAACTCATGAGTTTAAGTCCGGACAACCATATCAGTTCGAATCCATTTCTGAATTCACCCAAGTCCATTAGGGTTTATCGGTTGAATCCATTCCTGGATTCCCCAAGTCCATTTGGGTTGAAGCATACCATACTACACTTCTTCACAAAGGGCACTTCCCCATACCTCTTACTTCAAAATATAATATATCATATATTGTACCCTTTCAAAATCATAACTTCAAATATCGCACTTATATAAATTAAATTATATATAAGATTTCATTTTCCAATAAAGTACTTTCCAAAATCAATAATCTCAAATATATCAAATCATTCTTATACAAATTCCGTTATATATAAGATTTATCTCTTCAGATCGAATACCTTCCAAAATCAATAGTTTCAAAATCACTTGTACTTATATAAAGTCCATCTTATACAAGAATCAAAATTTTCAAAAATCAATTTCGCTGTGTGGAAAGCCAAATGAGATTCAATATCTTTGCTTTATAAAAGATTTTGTGTAATGGCCCGTAAATTTCGATAATTAAATTGGTTAATTTAATAAGATTTTTGTAATTAAATCTAGAAAGAAATAAAACTTTATAATATAAAGTGAAGCGAATGTTAGAAATGAAATGTAGCAGTGTTAATTAAAATTAAATTTTGACAATTGGAGTGAAATCCCAATAATATAATAGTGTAAATTGTTGCCCTTGGCTATAAAATAGAAAATGGGTAAATAAAAGTAAGTGTTGAATTAACCAATGAAATAATATATTTCGTAACAGTAACTGAACGTAAATTAAGGTAATAAGGTTAAAGCAAGTTGATAAATAACAAATTTAGTGCAATCCCAATTAATTGAAACAATTATGATGTTTAATAGATTGAAATTAGTAAATTGGGAAATAGATTCAAAGTTATATTAATTGATAAAATAATACGTAATAAATTGTAATTTGATAGAATCAATGCTAGAAAGTAATTATAAAATTGTTGTTTGATAATAAAATAAGAATGGGAATCAAGATTATTAATTTAAATTTAATAAATTGGATGAAGTAAAATTAAATGAAATTTAATATTTAAATATTACGTAAATAGGAATTGAGATGAAATTGTTCAAGAAATCAAAAATGATAAAGATTGATAATTATATAATTGGAATTGAAAATTTAATTTAATTAATTAAATATTAATTTATTTATTTATTGGAAAATAGCCATTTTGGCCACTGACTCGGATTTCGATGAAATTAGTTTCATCAGATCTGTAACAGTGAATTATAATAGGATTTCAAGTTACGTAGCGATCGGACTTGTCGTTTGATCGTACGGGCTCGAACCGCATAGAAATCAATTTAATTGAAATAAATTGAAATCAATTTGAAATAACTTGATTTTAGCGTAACTTCTTCATATGATGGAATTTGGACTTGAAACTTATTCCATGGCGTTTAAAATATTTTAAAACATCTATTTTGATATATGGGTTGACCCATTTTCGTTTCGGAGGCAGAACTGGCTTTTCGGGTCGTTATCATTCCATTTTCCAAATCAATCTAGCCCATTTGTTTCTATTGTGTTCTGCCTATATATACCTCGTTAAAACCCTAGCAGCCTTTTTATTTCTTATTTCTGTACATATAGAAATGTCTTTTGCTCCTCTCTTTCTCAATGGCAGACAAACCCTAAATTCCAATTGCAATTTCAAATAAAATTCAAAGCCAAAAATTCAAACTCCACAAATAATGTCAAATTTTATATTAATCTAAAGCTCTCAACGAGCACATCTCAGATCTGTAATTCATTTTCCAATTTGAGTCACTGTCTGTTCAAAAATCAATGACTTATTTTCGGCCGTTCGTTGGCGTTCGACGATCGTCGTCCGATCGATAAATCAAGATATGGGTTTTGTAGAGAGTCAATCACGTAGTTCATATATGGTGTTCGTTCAGGTTGTCGATGGTCGGATTGGTGTTAAAAATTCAACTAGGATTGGAGCAAATGGTGGCGGCGGTTGCCCTATGCCGTGTTTTTCGACGTTGTTCATCGTAAGGAGGCTCGGGAGGGTGGCGCGTCATGGAGAGGAGCTTCTGACAATTCGCGATGGCCAGCGATGAGGGCGGCGGTCGTGAATGTTGAGAAATCGTGGATAATGCAGGTGGGGGTTCGTGTGTTAGGAGCAGGGGACGTTGCAGTTTTTTTTCTGGTTTGTTTATTTTAATTTAAATTCAAATCTTTTAATTTCAAATGTTCATAACTTTCGCATACGATGTTCGATTTATGCGCATTTTCTTTTGTTAGGATCGTATTGAAATTCCAAACATTGTTGCACTGGTTTGGACAGATTCTGAGACTGTTTGAATTTTGGGTTTAAATTGGATTTAAATTTAATTTAAATTCAAAAGGCGAGTGTTTTAACGCACTAACAACTTCTAAAATTTCTAATGTGTGTTAAATTAATTTTTGATGTGATTAGAAATTTATTTATGACTGTTTGGCATATTTTTTTATCATCATCTCAGTTAAATTGAATTTATTGAATTAAATTGTTATTTAATTTATTATTGCATATAAACTGCCAGTTAAATTGTTATCTAATTTATTATTGAATATAACTGCCAGTAAATACCTGTTATTCATTATCTGTTCTATATTGATGTTATTGTTTGAATTAGATGATGATTGTGATAAATGGTTGATGATTGATACTGGGTGAATAGATATTGTATTATATATTGTTATAAACTACAAGTTGTTATGGATTTTATTTTATTCGGGATTGCAGTTTGAAATGATATATAACTGTATTTATATTTTAAATTACGGATTGAAATGATAAATATCTGTATCACTTGAACATATGATAGAAAATTATATACAAACACAGTGGTCTATATATACAAAAAAAAATTTGAAATTTATTTCTCTGGTTTTTGGAAAGAAATACATGGTTTTATATAAATATTGATTTTAGATATTACATAAATGCTATTTTATATACATAATCAAATTCTTGACTTGAGCTATATATAAATTGGTTGATATAAATAAGTTTAAAAATAAAGTTTGATTTTATTTAAAATATAATATGGTTAAGTATTTATTTAAATTATATTTTAATATAGAATTTATAATGATTTCAATAAATTAAGGTTGAAAGATAAATTGGAAATTGGTTTGAAATTGTATTTAATTGAGAATTTTATTTAATAAAAATCGATTTGGGACTCATTGAATTTGAGATTTTAAAGAATATGATTTTTAACTTGATTTTTTTAAGGTTATATAAATGATATATCAAGTTTGAATAAGGCGAGGGAAATAGTCAGTTATTTGAAATTGGAGTTTATTTGAATGATATTGGGATTGTTAAGTAAATATTTCAAAACTAAATAATAGTAAACTGAATTTGATATATATAGAGTTAACAAATTTAGTTTTGAAATGTTGAATATTGAAAGCTTTGAAATCTATTGGAATGGTTTATTTGTAGGTTCGAATCTATATTTGAAATCGATATAAATTGAAAAAGGTTTATCGAAAACTGAATGTGAGTTGAAAGTTATGAATTAAGATTTAATATAAAGTTAATAAAATTGTGAAGTCGAGGAAATTATTTTACTTTGTAAAGTAATTTAAATTTAAACTATTTTATTTTATATACTGTTTGAATATCCAAACCGTTTAAGTGGTGGAAGTTATGGTTTAGAAGCTATGAAATTCAAAGTATTATGTTTTGAAAGGTTATATTTCAAGCGTTTGGTTTTGGAATATTATAACGTTGAAAGTGTTATGATTTTAGAAAGGATACATTTGAAATGAAAATGATATCGTATAGATTTGGTTTGGGAAAGGGCAATGATATTTGGTTTTAAAGTATAAACTATTTTAAAAATGACCGTGGTGTTATAATAGCATTTGGTTGTTAAATAGACCAGGATCAGAAGTTGTCATACTCTCTGCCAACTCCACAAACCACTTTAATAACCGTGTACGCGGTGGAGATTCCAGAGTTAATTAGGATGGTGGCGACATTCTATTGAGGTATATACGTGGACCCGACTCTTGTGAGTTGGCATAAGGTGGCTAAAACAGGAGCGCTTACGGGCCAGTGAGGTAGCCCCTCCTATCAGACACACTCCTTCGATACCATTCTATTACTCTGTGATTGATTGGGGCCCTTTAATTTTTTTTAGGGGTGTGGCTCGAGGTGGGCGGTAGCTGCGTGCTATGCATCACCACTAGTCCGGATGCGTAATTGGTATATCTACCCTGGCATTGCCTCGTTGTGCTGTGTCGCCTACCCTAGCGCGCCTTATACGAGTTTGGTTTTCTCCCGTAGTCCGTGTGGTATCCTCTGGGGGCTTCCCAATCAGGAGGAACCATGATACTGGATGGACTACTGGGACTATTACGTGTTGAGGGCTATATGGGTAACCCCTTAATGCTATTCAAAAGTAAGTTTATTTTACTAATAGACAATATTATAATAGCGTATATTACTACATAGTAAATAGTTTAACGGATCCTTAGGAGATGTGAATCCCGAACATCTTTTAAGTTACTACACTCGAGTTAGACAATGGATAGGAGATGTCAAATCCCGTAAACATCTCTGACGCCGCTCCACTCATATTTATTCTTGTTGACTTAACTCACATAAGATCTGTAACAACGCGCTTATTTTACGATTGTATATTTAAATATTTTATTTAAATATAGCATCATTAGTCGGATTTTAGTCTGAAATGCTACTTTTTTGCATACAGTCGAATTAGGACTCGGGACCACTTCCATTGAATTCAAAATGCCGTTTGCGACCTTTCTGAGAATAAACTTCGATATGTTTGGAGCTAGCTAAAAATTTGACCTTTGCACTTTGGACTTTAGGTTTAGGTTAGCCTAAACTATTAACTCTAGCTCCACCCTCACTTCTCTTCATTCACTTTCATTTCCTAACACTTCAAGCTTTCATAAAAATAGGGGAAGAGAAAAAGAATTAGAAATCCTAAGCCCTAGTTCCATTGCAAATCCAAGTTCTTGTTCCAAATTCAAAGAGAAGCCACTGGTAAGCATCATCTTCTTCTTCTCCAACTCATCCCCACTTCAATCTCAGAAATTCCTAAACCCTAACTTAGGAAATGTTTTTCTTTTGAGCTTAGATTCAAAGCTTCTTGGGTTAGGATTGAAGGGTGATTGTTCTTGCCTTGTTCTATAGCTTCTCCTAAATTTTTTGTGTAAAAGGTGAGATTTTTATCTCACATATATGTCTATAACTATCTTTGATTGTTGGGTATGAATTCCTAACACTTACTCATGTGCATTTGCTTTTGGTTTGGATTGAATTGGTGAATATTCCAATTTTTGGTGTTTTGAAGTCAAACCTTTAAAAATCATAGCTTTGATGTTTGATCATGCTTTTAGTGGTGTATCGAAGAGCTGATAGGGCCGGGTCGTCGATTGGCATAAACCCCAAGCGCCATAGCTCGTCTGTTTGCAATTTTGGAATAGTTGCTCTTCATTTGAATGGGCTGAAAAACAGCCCCAGTGCCAGTCAGTCGACTGACCCTCTGCAGTCAGTCGAATGGCTGTAGAAAATTGGCACTTCTGGGACTGTCTACAGAAACAGAGAGTCTCTGTTTTCTGCAGTCAGTCGACTGGCCCTCTGTAGTCAGTTGACTGACTATAGGAAATGAAATTTTCGAGTTTCTGGTTCAGTCGACTGACTACAGAAGGCCAATCGACTGACCTGCTTATTCTTGCCCATTTTTCCTATTTTTGTTTGAAACTCCAATTTTATCGATTCGTGATTCTCCGATTCATTGTTGTCATTTATTATCGACTTTGATAACTTCATTTTCGGGATTTTGGAGAATATCCACTTTGATGGATTTGGTATCGATTTCTTTGGATTTGATTCACGTCTTCATATGTGAATTTTGATGATTAATTGTTCTACAATCATTTTTGTGATTTGTCACTTTAAAATATACAAAGGTTTCTATACTAGTAGTAAATATCAAAACTCTTTCATCAAAATGATCTCAACACTATTTTATTACAAAGCTCGTTTCTTAAATCGTTTTCCAATCTATTAGCATATACAAACCTTTACCTCACTCGTACGAGAAATCTAATTAAACGGCTTAGTAAACCAAGTGGTATGAAACGCTTGCGTTTACTTCGTCAGTTAATTCTTGTACTTATTCGATTGAAACTCTTGTGACAATTTTTGAGTGGAAATCTACAATTTGTTCGTAAATATTTAAGTTAAGCCAGTGGTTATGGGACATGAAGCTAAACTCATCTATTTACTAGTTTAGTGTAATTGACACTTCTTGATGATCATTGATGATCATTTTTTTTGTGATTTAGACTAGCGATATGCTATGTTTCTTTGTCCACGTAGGGGACGGTACCTCGTTTTATTGAGTTTCGTCTCATTTCTTTTATAGGCTAACGAACTAAGTATTCTTTGGAGTTTCTACTCAATTTTTATGGGTTAGCGACCCATGTTCTTTTATGGAGTTCGGTTCATCGGACGTACCTTTGTACTACGTTTTTTTTCGGCTTATCAGGTTCATCGGGCATACCATTGTACTACATCGATATTCCGATCTATTTGAGTTTCAGGTTCCTCGGGTGTACCGCTATTGTACTACGTCGTTGGACCGGCTCTATGGTTAGCGACCATGGGATAGCGTCCCGTTTGTGATACACGTGTTGGTGAGTTTTCATACTCCCGTTTTGTGATAGGCCTCCCCCTTTTTGTGATTTATGGATTTCTAGTTGATGACTTCTAGAATTTATGTTTCACCAGCATTTATGATTGGCATCGATTTGATGTCGATATTTGTGGTTTGGTAAATAAAATAAAGAATATGACATTCTTTTTGGTGCTTTGATATTTTGAGATATTGTATGATTTTGTTGTTGATAAATGTATACTTCTCTCAGTATGGCATTATTATTATCATACGTTTTGTTATATCTCTTATTCCATCTCATTTTATCTGATATTTATAACTAGACCGATCTGTTTATTATTTTCTTATCAAATAATACTCGGGTTAGACCGAGATGTTACAGGTGCTTATGCTTGACTTCTTATCAGGGACTGTCGCCTGATTTTGGCTAACTACTTAGATTAGTAGTTTTTGGTTGTCATACACTTGAGACATAGACTCATTGATGTATACTTATTCTTTTGTCTAGCACTTGCATCTATTCTTTTGTGATATTGTGGATCTTGTTTGACCACTGCTCTGATGTACACTTTTATGTGTTATATTCATATCTGTTTCCGCCTTTGGGATATGAACTTCTGCGACTAAATTGAGTTATGCTTATTTCTATATTTGTTTCCGAAGATTATATAGCCACTGTGTAGTAGCTTTGAGTTGTATTGGTATGTCGGATTTCTTCTTGAAATGAAATGCATATTATACCATCTGACATACCGGTGTTCGCACAAAGCAATTACACGAATGGTCGCTCCTTAACAGCCTTATTCTTCGTACTAGTTGACGGCATTACTCCGTAGTGTCCTTGGCTAGCGTGAGTATAGAGGTGGGGCGTCACAGCTTGATATCAGAGCCAAACTTCGGAACAATGTAGAATAATTTAACAAGGATCATCGCCCTAAGTCCATCTTAGGAGTCGTGCCTTAGGATTTAATTCGAGTCTTCGTACCGTCTTATCCAATTTTCTTTAGTGATGCCTTGTTTTATCAATCATAATTGTTTGATATTCATTTTGTGAATAACTTTTTTCTTCTCCTTTCTTTCTTTCTTAAAGAAGAGAAATGGTTAGACTAGGTCGTCCCCGCGCCTGTCAATCTAGTGCTACTCCCCAGGATGGAGTATTTATGTCTGCTCAACAACTTCTTGATCTTGTAAAGAATGCTCAGGCTGCCGGACCCATTCCAGAGCCTACTCACCCTAAATCCGGGTTTGCACGCTTATGCAGTGACTATACTAACTTGGGTGGAAGCCATTCAAGGGTTCCGAAAGCATTATTCAAGTCCAAGCTTGGCTTAGAACATGCGATCACATCTTTTCTCACATGAATCTTATTTATCTTCACCAAGTCCTAGTGGCTTCTAGTATGCTCCAAGAAAGAGCATTAGATTGGTATGAGCTTCTTATTTCTGAAATTATTGAAGCGGATCTTACTTGGGAGAAATTCTGGGAAAGATTCGAATCAAAGCTTGTGCCGGAAGCTGAAATAGTGACTTTGGCCCGTCATTTTATTGACCTTGTTCAAGGTGAATCTTCTGTGACAGAACACGTCGCATCTGTAACGTCCCGATTTTACGATGCCCGAAAGTCGACATCAATACATCCACTGTATCAAATGCCGCACAGTCGAATGCCGGAAACCCGAACAGTTAGGGTTAAAGAAGAAGGAGGTAAAAGGAGAAATAGAAACAATAACTGAATCTCACATTTCGCAGCGGACAGTATATAATAGATAAATGAATAATCTTTAAAAACAAAGAACTATATCTGTTATTACAATACAATATCAAAGTACAACATCAACACACAACACTGGAAGTTATAATGACTTGCCTTACATAGAAAATTCACTTTGCACCAACTAGAAGCAGTGGAC
The DNA here is from genome assembly GCA_030737815.1 of Allium fistulosum. NCBI lineage: Eukaryota > Viridiplantae > Streptophyta > Magnoliopsida > Asparagales > Amaryllidaceae > Allium > Allium fistulosum. The sequence goes on along the minus strand of CM060907.1, from coordinate 1,033,676,350 downwards.
ACTACATAGTATAAGTGTTATGCTTCGCCATCCAGCTTGCTCCTGATCTCCAAAGCATCTCTTATCTGACTTCGCTCCAGAATAATGACAACCTGACTCTAGGCTGCCCGTGTGGAAAATTATAGGCACCCAGAGTTTAGAAAGGGAACAATAAACTCCAGGTCAGTCGTGGGACTGGTGTGAGATCTTAAAAACAGTTATTTTCACAAAGAAAATAAAAAGAAATCCGCTATGCTTTTGGAAAATGAAACTACCATAAGGCCTCTCGCCACACACACTGCAAACGCAGAATTGGAGGAGATTTCTCCTTATGATAGTCAAACATGCTTGATACGCAAAATCATTTCGATATTATTATTAGTGCATAGTGCAGAAAAACATTTCGAAAGTATAATATTAATCTTAGCCAGCATAGACATTCTGAACTATGCCTACTATAGCTTCCATTTATACAGTGGGGCGCCACCATATGTAAATGGCAGGTAATACAACTAAATCCACACAGGGCGCGTATTGTTTCTTTGGATTTCCAACAAATGGTTAGGCTAAGGAACTTCCTACTGCCATATGGGTACGCCTCTGGATGGACGTCCCGAGAACCTAACCGGATCTCTGCCAACACAAGGCCGGGATACCTCTGTAACTAGGTAACTACTACATGAGTATGCCATCCCCCGGTCTTTTGGGAACTTTATCCGAGGATCCTCAACCACAAAGCAACAACCACATAGTAAATGAGATTGCAGCAACCACGTAGGTTAAGTATCTGGGCTCCATACCATGATACTACCCTTTTCCAGAAGGAAATGACATACCCTAAAGTGCGCGACCCTCATAACCTTGCCGTATCTTTCCTGTTTCGACCATTTCCGGGGTGTGAGGTCCAATGAGGTCTCTTCCACAAAGCTACGCTTTACATCAAAGCCATGCTTTGATCTCAAATGATCAACAAATGATCATCAACACACAGCAGCACTTAGCATGCCACACTACCAAATTGGGAGTATATCGCTGATAAACTTCAACTACATAACCTCTGAGCTCGTACGTCTCAGAGAAGGGTGTTAAGCTAAGAGAATAAATTCTCCGCCACCAACAGATATGTATTTGAAAGAAATCTGCTTTATATCTCAAAGTGTAGTGTTAGACATACAACCATACAAGTCTGTTTCGGGTTCGAACAGAACCGAAGGCACTTAGTCCAATAAAGGAAGAAGCCCTTTCAAATTCGGGTATCCACAATTCCGATCGGACTCCTCATCACATGTGGAGATCTCTATACCGGAGCAACCCAGTGCAGAGACATTCGATAGTTTATCCTATCGTTTTCGAAGACACCCTGTGATGACCACTTTCATTGACCAGAAAGTCGCATCATCTTGAAGAAAGAAAGGGGTAGAAAAGAGAAAAGAAGAGAAGAAAGAAGAAACAACATTAGAATCTCAACAGCGGAACGAATAAATTATATTAATAACATAAGTATTACATAATATACAACAACTATCAGAGTTACACAGATTATACATCACATACTAGACAATTATAAACACCTATCAAGTTATTACAACTCAATACAATACATAGATCAACACAGCGGAACTACTATATATATCTACAACGCTGAAGCCTCATGCTCCATTTCTCCTCCACAATTCGTCAAAGCTAACTTGAATCCCTTGGCTACTCGTAAAAATTTGAGTACCCAAGAGTTTATAAAACAGAAAATAAACACTTGGGTCAGACATGGGTCTGGTGTGAGTAACAGGTTAAAGTTGCTTAACTTTGTAAAGCCTTTGAAACAAAAGGTATTACGTAAGACTTCCTACACATAAACATGGGTAAGTTTTTACCTTACGCTAACCAAAACTTTGATAGGAAATTCGGTTATATTATAATAAGGTCTAGGGTTTTCAAATAAATATTCACATAGCCGAAATTGTTACATTCATTAAATTCCAGCATACATAGGTATACAATCAAGTCCGCGATCACTTATTGGAGTTTGGATTCCCTATAATCGCAGGGCTATCGGGGTACCGCCCATCACAGTACGTGGCCTAGATCACTGTACCGAGGATCACGCCCAATCCCCTACAACACAAGGCCGGAACCATCCCTTACCGGATAATTCCCGCACAAGACACCCCAGAAGTTGTTGCAATCAACTGCCCACACAACTGAATAATAAGAAGGGACCTCTAGACAGGGGAAATCTTGTCCTACTTGGGTGCTACCTACTAACCTTGCTGCACCTCCCCTGTTTTAGCCATTCCCGGTTGATGAGGCTTGAGGCTACGATTACCTTTAATTAGAATACATCACTTAGAATGCTCATCGTCCACCTGACGATGTGCTGAAAGCATTCAATCCATACAAGTTCGTTCCGGGTTCGAACGAAACCGAAGGGATTATCTCATTACACTCGTTTTGGAATCACCCTCAGAGTTAACGACAATAACCTTGCACTCTAAATCTTCATCTTCACTTGAGATTCACGACCTATCGTTAATTTGGATCGATGTGGTATTCGGATATCCAAATCTGGAAACCCGATCCCGGTCTCATCGAAATCCAAAACGTATCTTTTAAGGCCAAGTTGTTTTAAAGTTAAAACAATTTAATTCTATTATCTATATACACATAGATAGATAATTCACAATATCACAATAGATAATCTACATTATCATCACAAATAGATAATTCACATTATCATCATACTTCAACTAAAGCATCCATATCACACAGCATTACTTATCTCATATCTGAGATCTCAAACCATTCAAGGCAAATCAATATCATTCAATCCCTAAGCAATGATTTATTAATCACCACCTATAATTAATTTAAAATGAATTAAATTAATTACTTCATCTTTAATTAATTTAAAGTAAATTAAATGAATCTTGCTTGAATTACTATTAATTAATTATCAATCAATTAATCAATCATCATCCAATTATTCATTTTAATTAATCATCCTTGATTAATTAACATTTAATTACATTCAAGTAATTAGCATTAAATTAATTTCACAAATTAATTATTCTTATCCACTTATAGTAATTAACCTTTAATTATTTCATAAATTAATTAACTATAATTAATTACATTAATCTTTAATTAATTACATTAATTAATCACTTCATTTATTAATTATTCCTTAATTAATCAATTCTTAATTACATCATTAATTATATAAATAAATGATCCTTAATTACATTTTACTATTAATTACTTTATTTAAATTAATTACATTAAGTAATTATCTTTAATTAAATCATAAGTATTAATCACTCTTGATTAATCATATTCAGTAATTAACTACCCTTAATTACTTCTTTAAATAAATTAATTACTCCTTAATTAATTTCTTAATTAATCCCTTGAATAATTTCTAAGTAATTAAATCCAAATTACTTCCATTATTAATTTTTCTTCCATTAATTACATCCAGTAATTATCAATTAATTATTTCATTAAGTAATTACCTCAATTAATTACATTAAGTAATTTATTCCTTTAATTACTTTCATTAAGTATTTATACTTAATTAAACAATTCCACAAATGATTAACCTTAATTAATTAATCTATTTAATTATCAAAATTAATCACATTAATTAATTATTTATTAAACCCAAGTTAATGATCTACATTGACTATTAACTATTCTTTAATTATTTTTCTTAAATAATTAAACTTTAATTAACCATTATTAATTACAAATTAATTAATTCTAATTACCAATAAATTAATCTCTAATTACTTAATTAATTAAGTACCTAACAATAACTTAATTAATCCTTAATTACTTGATTAATTTTCCTAACCATTAATTAATAATCTTAACTTATCTAATTAATGATCCTTAATTTCAAATTAATTAACCTTTAATTAATTTAATTAAACCTTAATTAATCAATTTAAACCCTTAATTACTAAATTTATTAACCCAAATCATAAATTAATTAAATTGATTGATTAACTTTTAATTACCTTAATAATTTATTTTATCCCAAATTATTAAATCTTAATTATCTTTAAGATAAACTTTATTCTTATTAATGATTAAATTATCACTAATAAAGCATTTAAAACAATTTACTTTTAAATTTACTTTTAAATTTCATTTTAATTTAAGATTTAAAATGAATACAAATTTAACTTTAACAAAGTTTTAAAACCATTTAAATCCTTTTAAATCATATGTTAAAGAAATACTTACTTAAATAAAGAAATTTAAAACCAAATTAATTTTAAATTCAAATCAATTTAAAATACACTTTAAACATTCAAAGTTGTTTTAAAACATTTTTATTCAAAACTTTATTTTATTCCAAAACTAGAATTCAAACTAAACTTGAATCCTGATTTTAATTTAGATTTAAACTTTGTTTAAATCTTTGCTCTACAATTTAAACTTCTGGTTTAAATTTTTAAACAAAACGGGTTTCTTTTAAAACCTGTAACAAAATTTTTAACCCGAGCCCATCTTCAATTACCCCGAGAATTTCTTCGAGTCCCCCATCCAAAATCACGAGAACAAACCCGAGTTGCTCCCCTTCTTCCCCAAAAACACAAACTGCCTTACCCAGACGTGCACGTGCACGTGCACCAACCCACGGCGACGTTCCGACCGTCTCTCCGGCATTCACCAAGCTGCAAACGATCTCAACGAACAACTTGACCAAATAGAACTACAAAATCGATGGCCAAACAAAAACGAGCAATCTCGAACAAAACAGGAACCCAAAACAAACAACAATTCAACGCCGACGACGATCACGTCAACTGGAATCCATGGCACTTCTTCCAGAGCAGCACCACCTCACTACGCCGCTATCCCACCCCTCGCGAGTGAGCCCGATGCACTATCGTCGTCGAGATCAACTCGACATACAACTCGGAACAAAACACACTCAAAACCCTAAACCACCATCCCTATGCCTCTACGTCCATTAGAAAAATTCACCAATATTTTTCCTGGAACCATCCTCCTACAAACTAACTCCAACCAAAAACTCGTCTCTGATCATCTCGCCGATTGCCGTAAATTGGCAATAAACCCAAAAACCCCCAATACCGATTATCTCAGAAATTACCAAACTAAAAATAATAATTTTACTTCTAAAAATCATGTTTTTGGATAGATATTCAGTTTATATATATGAATTCATAAATTAAGATGTTTGAGTTTTCACTTATCTTGAACTTGCTCTATCCTTTTCAGTTTCAAGTGAGATTTCAATTTTAATTTAACTTAATTAAAATTTTAAAACTTAATCTATAATCAAACAAACAAATCTTGTTTGAAGCCTAAGTCCTAACAGCAAGCAGATCAAGAGATAATGGTTTTTAAATCAAAAATTTTGTGTCTGGAAACAAAAATACAGTAGTCACAGAGACAATAGAATGCACACAATCATTCACCCATTCATATATATACAGAACACACTTATATATATTCACACAAACATATTCATTCCATAAATTTGCATGCAATCCAGATTTATACTTAAGCTTTTTAAAAATTTGTTACTCACAGTTTTGAGGATGAAGAACAGAGCCTCCAATTTGAAAAGCTTTTGAATCCCTTTAAACTGAAATGCCCTTTGATTTAAAGACTTGAGTTGTTTCTTTGTTTTGATTAAAAACTGCATGCTTGCTTTGATGTTACTAGATCTTGCTTGATTAAATCTCAGGTTTAAGAATGCATGCAGGCTTTTGATTTTGGTTTGATTCCAGATTGAAGAAGTATGCTTGCTTGCTTTGAGTTGTTTGATTTGAAAAGAATTACAGGCTTATGATTTACATTTTGGAATGAAGAGGTTTACTGATTTGTTTTGAAGAGTTGTTTACAGATTTTGGTTTTGAAGAGTTTGCTTACTTTATTTGTTTCAGGTTTTGTTGATCTGAGATTTGCTTAACTTTCTTTGTTTAGAAATGAGATTAGAAAAGAAAAGGAAATGAAAGATGTTTGTTTATATAACTTTATTTATGGTTTAATAAAAATCAAAGAAAATGATAATAAAACATGACACTTGTCATATACATTAATTATTTAAATTACACATGTTTTATTAAGCTTTAATATGGTGACATTTGCCTTTTAAGTATTTTGTTTTTTATTTTAAATGTTAATAAAGATTTTTAACTTAATTAATAAATTCTTATGTAAATGTATATATGAATTTCTTTTCAAAGGAAATGTAATTAAAAAAATTATATAGTGTAATAAAATCTTATATATATTCTTAGATCCAAATTAATATTCAATTTAAATTTAAAAATCCAATTTAAAATCAAGTTATATATATGCATATATAACTACCATTTAAATTTAAAATAACAATTCTATTTCCATAAAATCTATTTATGTTTATAAAAACAAAGTATTATAATTATTATTTGAAAATATCAAATTTGACAATTTTAAATAATTTATAAAAGAGATTATAAATTACTTCTATTATTAAATGAATTAATACCATATGTAAATTGTATTTTAAACTTCTATTTTTAAATCATATATATCAAGTAATATTTAAAAAGAAATAAAACAAACTTTTTATTTAAATTTAAACTTAAGCTAAAAATCTATTTTTAAACAATAAATTATTTATTTTAAGTATTTAAAACCATATAGTTATTTATTAAATAGCTTTGAAAAGCTTAATATTAAATTAATCATGATTTCCAAATTACCAAAATATATTAGAAATTTGAAAATATAATTTCATTTGTTAAATTCAAATCAAAGCTCATCTATTTACAATATATACAATTATATATATACATTATAAATAGAAAATATTTTATTAACTTTTTAAAAGATAAAATTCATCAATTAAATATTTATTTAATTAGATTATTAAATTAATTCAAATTTATTAACAAAGATTATCAAATAAATTAAATTTTTAATACAGATTATTAAATTGATATTACCCAAAATTCTGGGATATCACATTCCTCCCCCCTTAAAAGAATTTCGTCCCCGAAATTTAAAACAAAGGTAATTTAATAATCTATCAAAGATTTTAATTTTAAACCACAACATATATTATCAACCATATGCTAACAACCATAGCAAACAAATTCACACAATCAAACAATCTAAATATTCAGACAAAATCTAGATAGATCTTACTAGAGTTTCCCAGGTATAAATACCGGGATACTCGCTCAACAGAACCTAAACAATCTATACTACTAAGCTACAGAACTCCTACTCATCAAGATCTACAAAACTAAACAGGATATCAAACTACAGACAAGTCTGACTCAACTACCAAATCTTCCTGAACTGCTGGTTCCAAAACCAGAGATAGATCAAACACGTACTCCCTCAGAGATAGGTAAAATACATCGAATCCCAGTTATCCAAACTGACAATTCAATCCTATAGACCAAACACTTATCCAAAATCAAATCTTCGACTTCAAAATCCAAATTCTTCTCAAGATCAACCAACAACCAAGAGCAAACTCCACTCCTCAAACATCAGAGAACTGACTTACTTCTCCTATCCGGAAGAAAAAACAAAACAGATGCACTTCCAAACTGCTTCCGCTGCACACCTCTGATCTGGAGTAGAATGAAAATGCTGATGAAGAACACAAGCACAGACTGGATAAACCATCCCAGAAATATGGTTCAACAGATCCATAAAGAAAACTCAGATACTCCATCAAAATCTGAGTTGCTTCACTGAACTCTATCTCTAGGAATCATCCTTCAACTAGACTGAACCACCGGTATCACTCCTGGAATCCAGTCGATAAGAAAACTCAATCTCCAGATGCGGACAAACTTCTGACTTCCCTGAAGAAATCCAGAAATACTCTGATAACCCAAGGGAACACTCAGCAATCGCAAGTCACTTTTGCGATCAACCCGGTCTATTTCCAAAGAAAAAAACTGTTCTCTCTTTACCAAACAGAACAGCTTACGCTTATCTATCCAATCCATCGAAGAAATGGATCCACTCTGTTGCTTTTGAACTCCACCACCAGAATACTGCTTAGCCAAAGATCTCCTTGTCGGCACACAGAACACCTACGAGCTGCACTGCTGACACAGATGCCAAGGACTTCCTAATCCAAAGCTTCTTCGAGAAACTCGAACCACAAACCAAACGGAAACACCATGCTGAACTCAGCCACAACACCGAAGCATACACACTTCCTTAAACTTGTTCCAAAGAAATATCTTTGGAAACATCCATAGTCACTGCGTTTCATCACACAGCTACTACTTCCAGAAGTTACCAAGATACCATTACTCGCTTCTGCTCAACTGACAGATCCAAACTCTAACTCAGCCAACTTCCAAGATAAACTCTGAACCTTAACAGGTTTCCTTCAGAGATTGAGAAATCCTTACACCACAGCAAAGCTCTCTCGAGACAGTATTAGGTCTACAGTCTCGTCAGATACACTTCCAACCTCAAACATTCAAACTCCAACCATTGGTAGTCATGTTACACACACCACTACCTCATCTACCTTTAGAACTTATATTGGAAAACCTGAACAGGTAACCCAACAAATAGGTAGAAATAAATAAATATATATATATATAAATTACAAATATGCTCTCTCAAGATAGACACCACTCCAGAGCCTAGGTATTATCTCAACCAAGGGCTCTGATACCAATTGTGACGACCACTTTCATTGACCAGAAAGTCGCATCATCTTGAAGAAAGAAAGGGGTAGAAAAGAGAAAAGAAGAGAAGAAAGAAGAAACAACATCAGAATCTCAACAGCGGAATGAATAAATTATATTAATAACATAAGTATTACATAATATACAACAACTATCAGAGTTACACAGATTATACATCACATACTAGACAGTTATTAACACCTGTCTAGTTATTACAACTCAATACAATACATAGATCAACACAGCGGAACTACTATATATATCTACAACACTGAAGCCTCCTGCTCTATTGCTATTAAACTCTTGGGTACTCAATTTTGTATTGAGTAGTCGAGGGATTCAAGTCAGCTTTGACGAATTTTGGAGGAGATTTGGAGCAGAAGGCATCAACGTGTAGATATATAATGATTCCGCTGTGTTTGTGTTGAGTCTGTATCTCTGTGATGTTTGAGATGTATGATAGACAGGTGTTTATAACTGTCTAATATGAGATATATAAGTTGTGTAACTCTGATGTATATGATACTATGTAATATCTTATGTGATATATTATATTTCATTCGTTCCGCTGTGAGTATCTGTTGTTGTTGAGTTTTCTTCTTTCTTATCTTTTCTTCTTCTATCCCTTTCTTTCTTAATTCATGATGCGTCTTTCTGGGCTAAGAAAGACGGGTCGTGATAGTTATTGGTTTAATTAATTATGGATAATCACTTATGAAATTAATTAAGTATAATTAATTAAATGATGATTGTTAATGAAAGTAATTTAGGTTTAATTACTTTGTGTAATTAATCAAGTGATTAATTAAAGGATAATTAATTAAGGAATAATTAATTAATTTAAATGAAGTAATTAAGGGTAGTTAATTACTGAATGTGACTAATCAAGAGTGATTCATAAATATGGTTTAATTAAAGATTAATTACTTAATGTAATTAATTTAAATAGGATAATTAATTAAGAGTAATTAGGAATCATTAATTAGTAATTAATGATGTAATTAAGGGTTGATTAATTAAAACTAATTAATCAATAATAAGTGATTAAAGAGTAATTAATTAATGTAATTAATTAAGGATTAATGTAATTAATTATAGTAAATTAATTAATGAAGTAATTAAAGGTAAATTACTATAAATGGTTAAGGATAATTAATTGGAGTAATTAATTAAAGGATAAATTACTTGAATGTAATTAAAGGGTAATTAATCAAGGTGATTGATTAAAGTGGATAATTAGAGAATGATTAATCAATTTATTTGTAATTAATTAATGATTATATAAGTAAGATTTATAATGATGAAATAATTAATTTAATTTATTTTAAATTAATTAGAAATGAAGTAATTAATTTAATTCACTTTAAATTAATTAGAGATGGTATAGATCATTGCTTATGTATGAATGGAAGATATTGATTGCCTTGAATGGTTTGAGATCTTACATATGAGATAAGTGATGTTGTGTGATATGGATGCTTTGGTTGAAGTATGATGATAATATGAATTATCTAATTGTGATGATAATGTAGATTATCTATTGTGATATTGTGAATTATCTATCTGTGTGTACTCAAATTTTTACGAGTAGCCAAGGGATTCAGGTTAGCTTTGACGAATTTATGGAGGAGATATGAAGCAGGAGGCTTCAGCATTCGTAGATATATAGTGTTCCGCTGTGTTGATCTCTGTGTTGTATCTTGTGTTGTATCATTAGACAGTTAAAGTTGCTTCTTTTTTATTAATCAGTTTCAAAATTTTCTTCTGCAAGTTTCAAAACAATTGTAACGACCCGGAATTTTCGAACCCGGAAATTCCAGATAGTTAGGAGAAAAAGAAAAGAGATAGAAGAAGAAACAGAACCAGACACAAATTCTTATATTCGCAGCGAATCAAAATACAATATCAAATAATAATATCAGTTATACAAAGAAAACTGTATTTGTTAATTACATTTTAATACATCAGAGTTCAACATTCACAAATATACTAGACAGTTAGAATTAACATGTCTCAGACATCTATAATATATCACAGCGGAATATATTCCATACGTTCATGCCGTCCAGCTCGCCTCATAAGCTCCAGAACGTCCTTACTTGAAATCTGTAATACTCGGTCTGACCCTATCTTTAATGAGTACACCCACCAGAGCCAAGGTTCTCGCTTAACCTCACTCTGATACCAATCAAAAATCCATATCCAGGTTCGCCGTTGAAAATCGAGCGAAAAATCCCAACTCGGATCGATAATATTATCTCAAAATTCTGTGCTCGAATCTAGATCAAATCACTATGCGAATAGAATAATATACGTACATCCTACGTATCAATCTTTATTGATTATCAGTTAAATCAATTCCCTTTCTATTCATCCTTACTTTGATTTTATTCACTTATTCACATTTGCCTTAATCCCCATTTGGATTATCACTTCAATTCTTCTCTCAGTTGGGTATTTAATCAATAACAGTTTGAACTCCGACCAGTTTATATTTAGAAAATAGCTTGAAAAAATTAAAATAGATAAGTAGTTGAAAAATAATTATTAGTTTGTAAAATAGCTGTGAAATAGTTAAGTAACTGTAAAATAGTTGGAAAATAGTTAAATAGTTATAGAATATTTAGGTAATTGTAAAATAGTATAAAATAGTTCGGCTTTAAAAAGAAAGATTGTATAGTAAGTAGTTTGGAAAAATAGGTTTATATTAAACCAAATTATTTTGAAAATAGTCTAGAGCCAAACTGTCCAATTTTTCAAATCCCCATTTCCAATCAATTTCCAATTAAATTGATCCAGTCCCAATTCAAGTTGAATTAACCTTAATTCCTTTCCAAATTCAAATCAAATTCCATTTGATTTTTAAACTTATTCAACTTTAATCACAATTCCAAATTATTTCAAATCAATTTGGATTAATTTCAAATTTAAACCATCCCGAATTATATAAATTCGAGTTAAATTTTTAAATGTTGATTTAACCCCTTAAATCAAATTAACCTTTATTTTTAAATTAATAATCCAACCCTTTATTTTTAATTTAACAACTTAAATCTTTAAACCATTTTATTTTGAATCCAAATTCCAAAATTTCATTTTAAAATTATCTTTACTTAACTTATTGAAAAGTTCAAATAAGAATTCAAAAACAATTTAATCTTCAGATTCTAATTTATTTCTAACGTCAAAACCAAGTCAGAAAAATCAACTGATTAAATTTCATGTTTTGATTGGTTCTGGATATTCTCTATCATAGTTAAGACTATGCAAGGAGAATGACGGTTTTTGGTCAAGAAACCAGATCTGAGTCCGCACTAGGAAGTCGGGTGGACGATACTAGTTCGGAAGAGAAATTGTGTGATCGAGTGAGCGATCAGATTGATATTGCGTACGGATGATATGTGTACATCGTACGGGTTTGAATGAAATTGATATTGAAAATTTGTGGATAAAAATTGTAAAATGGTTTTGAAATAGAAGGGTCAATAGTATCTTAGAATGAGTTGAGTGTATATATATGAGAGCGTACTTGTTATTTTCTTATATAAAGATTTTAAATGATTTTACATAAGAATATATTAGATATATAAAACAATATTTCTTTTTAATAAATATTAAGGTAATTAGTTGTTAAATCATTGGAATCAAATAAAATAATGAGAATTAAGTGGTAATAGTAATACAACCAAATTAAAATTGAATAAAGATAAGTTTGAAATGGATCCAAACTGAAATTAAAATCTTAAATTTGTAGAAGTGTTATCAGAATAAAGATAATAATGAATTGATTTCCAGATATGATAATTTTGGTCATTATCATAAATGGTTGTTGTGTTTAATAATGAAATGTTGTTAATGATTAAGCAAAATGAAATGTTTAGGGAAGTAAACATTTAGGTGAGTATGACTTATAAATTGAATTGAAGATAATTTAAAATTATGAAATTTTAAATCTAAATCCATAAAACTTGAAATTATTTTAAAGAAGTTTGTTTTGAATTAAAACCAAAGGTGGTTTTAAAATTTAAGGTATAACTTGGTGTGTAAAAAAAATGTATATATGAGAAATATACATAATACCAATGATGATTGAAATAAACTCTTAGGGTTGAGTTTTAAATTTTTCCTTGGGATGTGATGTGAAACCCAAAGTGAAGTAAGTTTTTAAACTTAAATGGAAAGATTATTAATATAAAGTTTAAAATTTGAAATGATAATTCAAATTGGGTAAAGTTGACTGGATTAAATTGAATTTAACTTAAGGAAAGTTAAATGAGTTTAGAATGAACAACTTGAATTGGAAATTTTAAGATGAAATTGAAATTTAAATTGGGTAGTTAAATGGTTGATTTTAAATGGTCAAATATGACACTTGTCATCTCCCTATATTACTATATTAAAAATTGTGATTTTAATACCCAAATTCATTATTTCACAATTCGATTCTGGTTACATAATCAAGAATTTAAATTAGCTTGATCGATTTATAACTCATTTTTGATTTCCCACTGTCATTTTCAAATTTTGAAATCATTACTGCATTTGAATTCTTGATATTATTTTTAAAATTTATAATACCTTATTATAGTCATTTTCCATTTACTAGTCCTAGCCAAAAATCAAGTGTATTAGGAGATATGAATTTTTATTTTATTTTTATTAAAAATCATTTCAGCCTATATATATATATACATATATAACTACACATTAAGTTTTAAATTTAAATAAGATTTACAAAAAGGTTTGTTTTATTTCTTTTTTAAATATTGCTTGATAATGTGATAATGTCTTTTATAAATTATTTAAAATTTACAAATGTGTTATTTCCAAATAATATTAATAATGTATTGTTTTATATATAAAAATAAATAGATTTTAAAGGAAATAGAATTTGTTATTTTCAAAATTTAATGTGTAGTTATATATGTATATATATTTAAAACAAAGGTAATTTAATAATTTATCTAAGATTTAATTTTAAATCACAAGCATATATTTTCAACCATAGCAACCAATCATTCAAACAAACTATTCTAACTATTCAGACTCCAATCAAACTTGGTTTTTGAATTTTTAAAATAAAATTAGTTTAAACTTTCTTTTATAAATACTTATATAATATTTGTTTCTTTAACTTTGTTTAAAAGGTTTTGAAAACTTTGTTTAATTTATATTTTGTTAAATAAAGTTAAAGTTATTTTAAAATTTAAGTAAAATGAAATTTTAAGTTATAATCTTTAAAGGAAAACTGTTAGAAATAGTCAGATTCAAGTCTTAAAAATAATTTTTAATTAAAGTTAACTAGTAGAATTTCTGGAATCTAGAAATGTCAGTGATAATCAACATAAGGCAGAAAATCGAATGATGTAATTTCGAGTTTTGATTATATAAACTGTTTCGAATTGAAAAATGTTGAATTTTAATAATCAAAACAAGATTTTTAAGTTAGCTTCGAGGTATATTGATTTCTTTTGTGTTTTTGTAAGGATAGGAGCTTAGGTTCGTGACGTTGCTCTGATACCAAATGTGACGACCTGTCTTTCTTAGCCCAGAAAGACGCATCATCATTAAGAAAGAAAGGGATAGAAAAGAGAAAAGATAGAAAAGAAAGAATGAAACAACATCAGAATCTCACAGCAGAACGAATAAATTATATTAATCACATAAGATATTACATAGTATCATATCACTACAACAAAATAGTCTTTTTTCAACGGGCAATGCTCGTTGTAATATGGTTTTCCCAACGGGCATGTGCCCGTTGTAATAGGCCTCGTTGTAATAGATCCACCACATTTTACAATGGACAAAGCACGTTGTAAAAACCGTTGCAGTATACCTTTTACAACGGGTTATGACCGTTGTAATAGACTATAATACAACGGCCAAAACCCGTTGCAAAATAAATGCAAATTTAAAAAAAATTACAGCAGCATCCATGCAATACATCCATACTAATACTAAATATTGTCGTAAAATAATTAAAATCACATGCGAAAAGACTAAAAGCTAGAGTCATAGAATTCTAACACTCCAAAAAGTTAGATAAGTTTACATGCCAAATACAAAAGGATTAACACATAATAGTCCGCTACAAATATCATGTTCTAAGTACAAATTTAGGTGTAAATTTCTGTTAAACAATCATGGAAAACAAGAATATATTTGCACAAAGAATTACTGAAGTATTCGGAATGTGATTCTTTAAGCTCTTTAAATATCTCTTTGTGAAAATTGGAGTCGTCAAGAAGTTCAGGATCTCCACCGCCACTTGCATCCTACATAAATACATCACATAGCATAACTTGCATGTGATAACTTATTAAGGTAAACTACCTGAAAATTCACTTTATATTTCCAGATGTGAAGTGATTACAATGAGGAGAGAGGGAAAGCTAAACAAATCATCCTAACTGTTGCATCTGATATGCCAAATAGTAGGTACAGGGAAAAAATTAAATAGGTTGAAACTAAACAACACTAATAAAAGCATAATTAGCCACTCAGCAAAAATAAGCAAACAAACGAAAACGCATAGGTGTTTTTTTTGTTTTTTGTTTTTTTAAAAAAGGAGCACTAGAACAGCTAGTTATAATCTCTCATTTCGTACTACAACAAAAAAACATAAATACACTTTCTGAAATATAATCTCTCCAAAGAGCATAAAAGAACAAGCTACAAAATTTACAAAACATGTGATTCAATACTCAAACATAGAGAAACAGAATACAATCTAATCTAATAGCACTATTGTAGAAAATGCTCCACAGACAAGAAATAATCGACAAAAGACTTAAGTTTTCTTACCTCCCCTTTTGCATGTTCAGGCTCTCTGTGAATCTGGGTAACAAAAAATACATGATTCAATGGTTTATTCCAGAAACATTTATCAGTATTAGTTCTTAATATTTCAAACAAGATTTCCAACTACTGTAACTATGATACATGTCAGAAACGCCTTTCAGCAAAGTACATGTCTTCTATTGGATGAATACAAATTCAGATCAAATTCTATATAACAAAGTACATGTCTTCTAACATAAAATCAAGCTAACAACAACGGAAAAAAAATTACAAAATGCATGAACGAAAGAAAACTTACGATGAAGGATGAAGAGTTGGCTCCAAAATAGACTGAATTGGACCATTCACACACTCCTGACTTGATTCAATCAACCTCCTATCAACATTGCTCTGTCCCAACGTACCAGCTTGACCCAACTCATCACCATTAAATCCAAAAACCCCCGTTTGAGCATGGTTATTACGAACCCTTGCATTGCGTTCCAGAATTTCACGCAAATTCAAAGTCTTTCTCATCGGCACGAGATTTGGAGTGATCGGAATCCACTGATTTGGAGCTATATAATCCTTTGGTAACTCCATCCCAAACCTTTTACTGAAATTTTATAAAATGTAAATTGATGGATTGATCTTCAAAATTTTTGATTGATTCCTCCTAAACAGTAAAGAAGACAAGGAAAGACCCGAGCTAGATAATATGACATCTCATATATATAGCATGAAGCAAGAGAATAAATACAGTAGAAACCAGAAAATAAAATTCATGAATTTGCTTAATTACTTTCTAAACAATGCTCCAACTATTGTTTCACTGGATTTCCAAACCAATTTTAGAAATTAACTCGTACCCATCTTTTATTTTAATGCCAGACTAAATCAGGCCATAATTCATAAAAGAAAACATACAAAATTGGAACAAGAATTTCATATTCCCTTTCCATTTCTTGTTCCATTTCGTATAGACAGAGAAAAAAAAGGGCCTCATTCAAAATCCAAAGCAAAACAAAAAACTCAAATATAAATCTAAAAAAATGGAATAAAAAAATAGAAGTTAATACCAAAGTAGAGGAACAAACATATTAAAGCTGGAATAAACCACACCTTCTTGGCCTTCAACGCAGCAGCAAGAAGCTCAAACACCTCGGGATCAACGTTACTGATTCCGTACTTCTTCGTCAAATTCATTTCCCTGAACTCATCCAAAGGAATAAGAGCTGCAATCGTTCAACCAAATCGATTACATCGGATAATACTACTAGTAAACGACTGATTTACACATGAGAGATCGAGTACTTACGCGTTCCTGTTTCAGCCCAAAGCTTTTTCTGAGCGCTGTCGATTTTGTAGGAGACCACGTGAATTAAGACGATTCGATCACATTCAAGAGCGAGGTTGTCGATGACCCATCTGACGGCGGATTTGCTCATCGGCAAGTAGTCCATGCCGATTCTGACGGTTCGATTTTCGGTTTAGGAGCGAACTCGATCAAAAAGGAAACTAGAAGCTGTAAAGAGCTCTGAATCTTATATGGAAAACTTTATTCTGCAGTAATGATTTGTAAAAAATTAGCGTTGAACAGATGACTAGGGTTTTGGAGTAGATCTGGTGGAGGAGAGAGAGATTAGGAGGACCAGCGTAGGAGTTTTATGGATTTGGGAATTAGGGTTTGGGAGGAGGAAAGGATCGGTAATAAATAAATAAAATGAACATCAGTTAAAATTTGAGAGGGATGAAAATAAAATTTGTTTAGAGCCAAAATTTCATAGTTGGAGCCAAAAAATTTGGTTTGGAGACTAAAAGAAAATTGTATACTTTGTTGCAATACAAAGTTGCAATACATTTTGCAATAAACTTTGTCTTCAAATATTATGAATATTTTTAAACTTTTACAGAAAATTTTAAAATTTTGTCTTTAAGTTCTAAAAATATTTTCTAATTTTTTATAAATTTCAATTTTCTTTAAATATTAGATACAATTATTAAAATTTTAATACTAAATAATAAATATCACTTCCTAATCATTAAATATTATTATTAATTATCAATTTTTAAACATGAAATATTAATTTTATAATTAATTATGTAATATTATTAATTATTAATTATTAAATTAAGTATTAAATACCAATAGTAATTATTAAATATTTATATTTATTACTAATAGTTAATTACTAATTATTAAATTAATTATTAAATATTAATAGTAATAATAATTATTTAACATTAAATATTTTGTGACCGTTGTAAAATTGTCGTCTATTACAACGGGCATTTTGTGAACGTTGTAAAATTGACATGTATTACAACGGACTTGAAAGGAGCGTTGTAATAGCATTCTATTACAACGGGCTATCATCGCCCATTGTAAAAAGGGCGTTGTATAGGACATCTATTACAACGGACCTGAATGGACCGTTGTAATAGCCTTCTATTACAACGGGCTATCATCGCCCGTTGTAAAAAGGGTGTTGTATAAGGTATCTATTACAACGGGCATGAATGGACCGTTGTAATAGCCTTCTATTACAACGGGTAGGCAATGCCTATTGTAAAAAGGGAGTTGTAATAGGGTATTTTTGTTGTAGTGTATACATCAGAGATACACAGCTTATAAAACACATACTAGACAGTTATAAACACCTGTCTAGTTATTACAATTCAAGATACAACTCAAACAAATGACTTAGAGATCAACACAACGGAACCACTTATATATCTACAAACGCTGAAGCCTCCTGCTCCATTGCTCCTTCAGAATTCGTCAAAGCAAACCTGAATCCCTTGGCTACTCGTAAAAATTTGAGTACCCAAGAGTTTATAAAACAGAAAATAAACACTTGGGTCAGACATGGGTCTGGTGTGAGTAAACGGTTAAAATTTCTTAACTTCAAACCTTTTGAAAACAAAGGTATCACGTAAGACTTCCCACACATAAACATGGAAAAGTTTTTACCTTACACTAACCAAAACTTTGATAGGAAATCCGATTATATTATAATAGTGTCTAGGGTTTCTAAATAAATATTCACATAGCCGAAATTGTTACATTCATTAAATTCCAGCATACATAGGTATACAATCAAGTCCGATGGCACTTATTGGAAGTTGGATTCCATACAATGGCAGGGCTACTGGGGTACCGCCCATCACAGTACGTGGCCTAGATCAATGTACTGAGGATCACTCCCGACCCCCTGCAACACAAAGCCGGAACCATCCCTTACTGGATAATCCCGAACAGGAAAACCCCAGCGGTTGTAGCTATTCAACCGCTCACATTAAATAACAGAGAAGCATATATTTATACATACTGATTTTAGTACAGGCATTTTATTTATACAAGCATGCATTCACAGATAAAATCATATGCAAACCATATTACTATAAACATTCATCACAACATTTAAGTTTATTCTTAGATCTAAAAACTGTTTAAAAAAAATAAAGGTTTACTCACCAGTTTAAACAGAGAACAACTTTTGTTCTTTTCTTTTGATCTGGAACTATTTTAATTTGAAACTGAAACTGCATGATCCTTTTACTTAATTACACCAAATAATTAATCCTTAATTACTTTTATAGTTTTAAAATCATTTAAAAATAATATAGATATTAATTTTAAATAAAATTATTATTTTCAAGTTAATAAGGTGTCTATTTAAATATATATATGTATTTAAGTTGTTTTAATAATGTGTTTGTTTAAAGGTAATATCTATTACTGTAACGACCCGCCATTCATTCCACAGAATGACGCATCATTAATAAGAAAGAAAGGGATAGAAAAGAGAAAAGAAGAAAGAAACAACATAAGAATCTCAACAGCGGAACGAATAAATTATATTAATAACATAAGTATTACATAATATACAATGACTATCAGAGTTACATAGATTATACATCACATACTAGACAGTTATAAACACCTGTCTAGTTATTAAAACTCAATACAATACATGGATCAATACAAAGATCAACACAGCGGAACTAATATATATATATATATATATATATATCTACAACGCTGAAGCCTCCTGCTCCATTGCTCCTCCACAATTTGTCAAAGCTAACCTGAATCCCTTGGCTACTCGTAAAAATTTGAGTACCCAAGAGTTTATAAAACAGAAAATAAACACTTGGGTTAGACATGGGTCTGGTGTGAGTAACCGGTTAAAGTTGCTTAACTTTGAAAATCCTTTAAAAACAAAAGGTATCACGTAAGACTCCCCACACATAAACATGGGTAAGCTTTTACCTTACACTAACCAAAACATTTGATAGGAAATCCAGTTATATTACAATAGGGTCTAGGGTTTTCAAGTAAAATACAGAAATAGCTGGAATGCTTACATCTCACGTTCCAACATAGTTGGGCACAACTAATACGTACGGCGCTTATTGGAGATTGGATTCCATACAATGGCAGGGCTACTGGGGTACCGCCCGTCACAGTACGTGGCCTAGATCAACGTACCGAGGATCACTCCCAATCCCCTACAACACAAAGCCAGAACCATCCCTTACTGGATAATAACGAACAAGACAACCACGCAGATGACCGTCGCCAACTGCCTACTAAGCCGAATAAAAGGAACCTCTAGACAGGGGAAAATCTTGTCCTACTTGAGCGCGACCCACTTAGCCTTGCTGCACCTCCCCAGTTTTAGCCATTCCCGGTTGATGAGGCTTGAGGCTACGATTACCTTTAATCATAACACATCACTTAGAATGCTCATCGTCCACCTGACGATGTGCTGAAAGCATTCAATCCATACAAGTTCGTTCCGGGTTCGAACGAAACCGAAGGCATTATCTCGTTACACTCATTTTGGAATCACCCTCAGAGTTAATGACAATAACCCTTGCACTCTGAATCTTCATCTTCACTTGAGATTCACGACCTATCATTAATTTGGATAGATGTGGTTTTCGGATATCCAAATCTGGAAACCCGATCCCGGTCTCATCGAAATCCAAAACGTATCTTTTAAGGCCAAGTTGTTTTAAAGTTAAAACAATTCAATTCTTTATCTATGTACACACATATAGATAATTCACAATATCACAATAGATAATCCATAATATAAACAGATAATTCACATTATCATTACAATTCAACCAAAACATCCATATCACAGATCAGCACATATCTCATCAGAGATATCAAACAATGCAAGCATTCAATATTATTCATCCATTCCTAAGTAATGATTTATATCATCTCTAATTAATTTAAAGTGAATTAAATTAATTACTTCATTCTATAAATCCTGCTTACTTAATCATTAATTAAACCAATTAATTAATTACTTGGGTCAGATAAATTTTTACGAGTAGCCAAGGGATTCAGGTTAGCTTTGACGAATTATGAAGGAGCAATGGAGCAGGAGGCATCAGCGTTGTAGATATATATATAGTAGTTACGCTGTGTTGATCTCTGCATTGATCTCTATATTGTATTGAGTTGTAATAACTAGACAGGTGTTTATAACTGTCTAGTATGTGATGTATAATCTGTGTAACTCTGATAGTCGTTGTATATTATGTAATACTTATGTTATTAATATAATTTATTCGTTTCACTGTTGAGATTCTGATGTTATTTCTTCTTTCTTCTCTATCTTTTCTCTTTTCTATCCCTTTCTTTCTTCAAGATGATGCGACTTTCTGGTCGATGAAAGTCGGGTCGTCACAGTTGGTATCAAAGCTCATCTATTTACAATATATACAAATATATATATATATATATACATTATAAATAGAAACAATTTAATAATCTGTATAAAAAAATTAAATTGATTAATAATCTTTGTTTATAAAATTTGAATTAATTTAATAATCTAATTAAATAAATATTTAATTGGTGAATTTTATCTTTTAAAAGTTAATAAATTGTTTCTATTTATAATGTATATATATATATTTGTATATATTGTAAATAGATGAGCTCTGATACCAACTGTGACGAACCGACTTTCATCGACCAGAAAGTCGCATCATCTTGAAGAAAGAAAGGGATAGAAAAGAGAAAAGATAGAGAAGAAAGAAGAAACAACATCAGAATCTCAACAGCGGAACGAATAAATTATATTCATAACATAAGTATTACATAATATACAACGACTATCAGAGTTACACAGATTATACATCACATACTAGACAGTTATAAACACCTGTCTAGTTATTACAACTCAATACAATACAGAGATCAATGCAGAGATCAACACAGCGAAACTACTATATATATCTACAACGCTGAAGCCTCCTGCTCCATTGCTCCTCCACAATTCGTCAAAGCTAACCTGAATCCCTTGGCTACTCGTAAAAATTTGTCTGACCCAAGTGTTTATTTTCTGTTTTATAAACTCTTGGGTACTCAAATTTTTACGAGTAGCCAAGGGATTCAGGTTAGCTTTGACGAATTGTGGAGGAGCAATGGAGCAGGAGGCTTCAGCGTTGTAGATATATATTGTAGTTCCACTTTGTTGATCTCTGCATTGATCTCTGTATTGTATTGAGTTGTAATAACTAGACAGGTGTTTATAACTGTCTAGTATGTGATGTATAATATGTGTAACTTTGATAGTCGTTGTATATTATGTAATACTTATGTTATAAATATAATTTATTCGTTCCGCTATTGAGATTCTGATGTTGTTTCTTCTTTCTTCTCTATCTTTTCTCTTTTCTATCCCTTTCTTTCTTCAAGATGATGCGACTTTCTGGTCGATGAAAGTCGGGTCGTCACAGTTTGACAAAAACTTCACACAAAAATTTCTATCTTCCATTAGAAGCCATTTTAGACTTTGATTTCTGAAGATTAAATATTTAAAATGAGGTAACATTATTTATAAAAATGATTTCGAGTAATGGTATATGGCTGAGCACACAGAACAATTTAAATTGTTTAAAACAACTTTAAATGTTCTGGAGTTGATCAGGACGAGGGCGAAATGAAGCCGGAGAACAAGGCGAAGGTGTGGGCGGTTGAATAGCTACAACTGTTGGGGTTTCTTATGCGGGAATTATCCAGTAAGGGATGGTTCCGGCCTTGTGTTGCAGGGGAGCGGGCGTACTCCTCGGTACGTTGATCTAGGCCACGTACTGTGATAGGCGGTACCCCAGTAGCCCTTCCATTGTATGGAAATCCAACTTCCAATAAGTGCCATCGGACTTGATGTATACCTATTTATGCTGGAATTTAATGAATGTAACAATTTCGGCTATGTGAATATTTATTTGAGAATCCTAGACCCTATTATAATATAACTGGATTTCCTATCAAATGTTTTGGTTATCGTAAGGTAAAAACTTTTCAATGTTTATGTGTGGGAAGTCTTACGAGATATCTTTTCTTTCCAAATGATTTTCAAAGTTAAACAACTTTAACCCGTTTACTCACACCAGACCCCATGTCTGACTCAAGTGTTTATTTTCTGTTTTATTAAACTCTTGGGTACTCAAATTTTTACGAGTAGCCAAGGGATTCAGGTTTGCTTTGACGAATTCTGAAGGAGCAATGGAGCAGGAGGCTTCAGCGTTTGTATGTAACGACCCTGAATTTTGAACAATTTAAATTGAAAATATTTAATTAATTTTAAATATTTGAACGATGATTTGACTTGAATTTCAAATTATCAGAATGAATTGGCGATTAAATTTTTGAATTTAATCTATTGAAAGTTGAATAAAATTTGAATCTTCAATTTTAAGCCGGTTAAAAATAATTTAAAGGCTTAGAAAATTCATATTGATAATACTGAAGGTAATAGAAGCTTCAGAATTGAATTTGAAAGCGATTTGTTCAATTTTGAAATGTATCGTTTAAATCGAATTTAAAAATAACCTTCCGAGGCACAGTCTCGGAATTTGACGAAACGAGTTTCATTGGGTCCGTAATATTGAATTATTACTGGATTTCCAATTTCGTATTTATCAGAATTGTTTTGTGAACATACGGCGTATAAACGCGTATAAAAATTTAATTGAATTAAATTTGAATTTCTGTAACAACTTGGGTTTTGCCCAAAATTTTAATCATCAATAAACGATCTATGTTGGCAGTTAAATTTCTGTTTGTTGTTGGAATTTTTATAACGATAAAATCTTCGTCAATTAACGAATTAATATCGAATTGTTAATTTCTGTTAGAATTTGGAATTTGTAAATCGATTGAAATTCTTTTATTTAAATTTTTATTTGTACGAAATGAATATATACACCTAGTTTAAATTTAGCAACATGATTAAACAAAACAAATTAAAGAAAATATTTACAAAAACAAATTAGATTTTAAAAAGAAAAAGAAAATAAAAAAAATAAAGTAACTCAACCGATACCTCACCCATACCACCCCATACCGATCCCCTTACCCTTATCTTTGCAAATATACGTCGCCCCCCCTTCTCTTCAGTACAACGAAAACAAACGAAAAAAAAGAAAAAAAATGGCGACGAGAAAAAAAAAATCTAGGGCTTTTGGCGATCTCGATCCTTTGGGAATTTAGGGCTTCTTCGATTTCGCTCGTCTCGTGGGGGGCCGCGACTTCGACTCTTCTTCAGTTCGAACGCGACTGTTCGATTTACAAAGGTGAGTAATTCATAATTACTCACATCTAATTCAATGTTAAGCTCGGTATTTCGATTTTGTTTGTTGATTATGATTTCGATTTTGTTTTGGTTGATTCTGAATTTCGTTCGATTTCAACTGTTGTTCTATGTCTTCGGTCCTTTTGATTTTGTGAAATCCACTGCTTGACAACTTGGAAACTTCTAATGTTTTCGGCCATTTGATCTTGTTCATATTAAGCTACACTTGAAAACTTTGAAACTGTTTTCGATTGATTTTACTCATGGTGACTTTGGTCATTAACTGTGATTTTTGAATTTTGTTGACTCGGGTAAATGCTACCGTTCGTAGTTGATTTTGGGGCTGGTTGGAAATAATTTGATTTCGTGGGGTTTGCTTTATCGATTACCTTAAAAAAAAATTGTATGATTTCTGTCACTTTGGCATTGAACTTTGATTTGAACTGCATCACCCTGTCGACTTTGGCCACTTGAATTAATTATGTTGTTTTTGCGAAAAATACTTTAGATGATAGTTTGCTTGGTTTAGAAAAGTTTGTTTTCAACTTAAAGAATGATTACTTAAGTTGAAAAATATGTGAGTGCATGTTTGAACCACAGAACACCTACTGGTTAACCTTTAGTAATTGGTCTTGATATTATACATCAACGTGTATTAGTTCACTTGAAGTGCAGCCTTTGTCCATCGTTCACTTAACTGCAGTATACACGAGTCTGCATATAAGAGCACACTTAAACTTGCACATGGTCTTGAAATTTTCTGGAATTTGACTACTTCCGTGAGTAACCTATAAAAAAAATATATACAACTTAAGTATTGATATGATTGCTTTCTATTTTCTGTGATAAATATGCAATGTATAAGTGAAATTCTGTTGTGAGTAAACTTTTGATTTAAAAAGCTTAAATCTGTTCTAATCCTTGATGCATGTGATAAATCAGTTGTAAATACGGTTTGCATGAATGAATGGATGTGAATGTATGTATATAGATAGGATAAGTCTGTGCATATGAATGCACATAGGTGTATTCTGTTTCTTGTTGAATGACAGTTACAAACCCATTCAAATAAATCCCATTCTCCTCATATAATCAATGTTAGGCCTTGATCATGAAAATAATCTTGATTGTAAGAATGTAAACTTATTTTTAAATATGGTTTTAAGAATTTACATTAAGTGATCATTTCGAATTATAAAATTTACAGTAAAATAAAATCTTTCAAAAAATGAAAATTCGAGTATTTTAATTTCAAATCTGGATTTCGTAACTAAATTCGTAATGGGAAAAGATGAATTTAGGTAGTTGTATCATGATCTTTAGATCTATGCTTGTTGAGAAAATGCAAGTTTAACTGAAAACACATTTTTGTGAAATTCTGGCATGCCTTTATTCTTTGACTTCATTTTGACTTTGGCATTCACTGACTTGATATTGGGTATGTTGATCTTGTTCGATTGTGATGTGCATTACAGTTTTGCTTTGATCGATCACTGTCTTGGTTTTTACTTTGTAATAGTTGAACAGTTTCTTTGTGAGCCTCTGGTCTTTGTTGCTGTTGCACTGCATTGTTGTACTGCATATTCCAGTGTCACTTTATTGAGTTGCATATAGCTCGGTGGCATTTGAGTCATATTGGCTGTGAAGTCTGTTGATTTTTCTGCATTCACTTCTTGTTGTGTACTTGTAGTTGCATTTCATTGTTTCGAGTTTCATTGTTGTCTTCATTTTCTTTTGCATGTCTTTGCACTTGCACACTGTAGTTTGTTTAGTCTGGTGCTGTGCACATTGTATACTGTCTGCATTTTGTGTTGGTTTTGATCATGTGCACTTTTATAAATTTGAGTTTTGTTGGGTTGAGCTGATCATTTGATCTTCATGTGTAGCTTGTCTCGACTCAAGTCTGGTCTGCAGTTCTTGAAGTTCATTGTTATCTGTAGCATTGTTGGTGTTGTTCATGTCATTCTTGAACTTGTAGTTCGAACTGATTAGTCTCCAGTTTTCATTCCAGTCTGGTTCATTACTGTAGTTGATTCACCTGCATGCTTGAACTACTAGTGATATTTGTTGAGTCTGCATTCTTGTTGTCCAGACTTGATACTTTTGACCATTTGTTCATCACTGGTCTTTGCATTACCCTTTTGTTGTAAGTATTCAAGTACATTTAGGAGAGATGTACTTGTCTCTGTCGATCGCCATGTTGAACTGCTGCACTTCCCGACCAGTTGCAGTGAAATCTTCATATAGATATTTTTAGAGCTGCACCGATAAGTTTTACAGTGCATACATGTTATATCTTTGTTTATGCCACTCTTTTGGTTTGTATTTCACTACCATTATTGTATTGGCGAGGCAGTGCACATGTATGTGCGTGTGCACTGCAGCCACCCAGAATTGACAGTTTTGAATTGATATTTCTTTTGTGTCGTGATGCATTGATCTTTTATGCTGTATTGGCGAGGCCGTACACGCGTGCGTGTACGGCAGCCAATCGAGTTTTGATGGCTTTAAAGTGACAATTTCAATTGTTTTAAATTGATTTAGTCGATTTGATAAATTGTTATTTATCTCTGTTGATGATTTAAATCTACTGATTTATTGTTTAACACTGTTAAGTGTTAAATTTTCGTTATCCGATTTCTTTGTTAAAAGAGTCGGATAGACGGGAATTATTGTGACTGTCGTCTATTTAAATTATTACTGCCTATATGCACTAATAAACTGGTTTGAATTAGACTGACCTGTGTATTATTTTCTTTTGAATATAATACTCGGGTCAGACCGAGTATTTTTACAGCTTGAAGATTTTCGAGCAGCGAAGTTAGAGAGAGAGTAAAGAATCACTTTAGTTTTCAGAAAAATTGTATTTTAAGATATTCCGCTGTATCAGTATTAAAATTGTATAAACTCTGATGTATATAAAAAGATTTATAGTAATGAAATAAATTCTCATTTGTTTTAATTCAGTGTTATTATTCTGTGTTTCTGTGGCTGATTCTGTTTAAACCTTATAAACTAAATAACAATTCGTCTTTTTGAACGTTTTTAGTTGGTTTAATTACCGACTGGAGACGGTCAGAAGGAGGAATGTTACAGAGTGGTATCAGAGCTTTGGTTTACACAAAGCTTAGTTTATGATGTTTAATATGAATAGTTACTAGAAACACTTTAAAAGAAGATGTTTTTCAAATCCAAAGAAGTATAAAATTGTCTTTGAAAATGAAGATTTTTAACTTAAGAAGAGTTAAATTAAATTGAATTAGTATTAATAAATATATGATTTGAAATTTAACTAAAGAAAGTTAAAATAAAATTGAACTTGATTTGATAAATTTTTGAGATAGAAGTTTAAACTTAAAAAGATAAGTGATTATATAATATGAATTGGGAAGTTTAAATTAATAAGTTGTTTAACTTATAAAATGAGAAAGTTTAAGTAAACCAGTTGTTAAATCTTTGAACAGTTTTGTTAAGTAAAACAAAATCTGAATTTCGAATAGTAATATGAATTTGACTTTAGCAAAAGTTAAGTAAAATGATTTTTGAAAGAAAATCTAAGTTAAGTTAAATAAATGCAAGTGAAGATAAAATGAAACATGGCTTAAGTAATATTGAATCAAATTGAATTTGATATCAAAATGAATTGATAAAGTGAAGAATGAATATGAAATTGAGTTATATAAAGGAAATTCAACTTTAATTGTAAAAGCGAATTAGTGAATATGGTGAGTATAAGAATTCAACCTGAATTAGAATATAAACCAATTGAAATTAAGTGTGTTGAACCAAATTGAATATAAGCAAAGTAAATAAATTTGGTTAAATGTGCATTGGTTGCCAGTTGATCGTATAGAAATTCATTAAGTGTTGATGAAATTGTATTAATGGAAATTGGAAGTTAAGAAATTGAATTCAAATTGAAAGATAAGTAAATCTAAATAGAATCAAATTTGATTTGAATTGAAAGCAAACTAACTTGAATATAAATTAGTGAAAGTGAACTAATTGAATATGAATGAATGTTAGTAAAAAAATCCAATGTGAATGAATCAAATGCGATTAAATTGAAAATTAAGTCGATGAATGATTTACTAAAGAACTAGTAGATTATTTTGGAAATGGAAAACTGATAAATTTATATAATA
Organism: Allium fistulosum; assembly: GCA_030737815.1. Taxonomy (NCBI): domain Eukaryota; kingdom Viridiplantae; phylum Streptophyta; class Magnoliopsida; order Asparagales; family Amaryllidaceae; genus Allium; species Allium fistulosum. The sequence continues at coordinate 1,033,648,144 of CM060907.1, read as the reverse complement.
GTTTAAATTGGAATTTTTGAATTATTATAACCGGTTTAAATTGAAGATTTGAAAGTGTTGATAAAATATTGGGATTGTATAAGTGTTAAAAGTGAAATATTTAATGGATTTCATAAGTGAATGGAAATTACAGAATTAAAATTGTGAAGTTATAAAATGAATCGAAGTTGCGAAATAAAAGAATTTATAAGTAATTTACTTATAAATTAAATTTCTGATATAAAACTGAGTTATAGAAGGAATGTTAATAAAGTAAATTTTTATAAATTGAAGTCTTTATAAATAGGAATAGAAATTTATAAACGTTGTTTATAAATTCGAAACTGACTTATTTTGATAAGTAAAATTCTGTATAGTTTGTTAAAAGTAGTATATTCACAATTTTGGACCGTGAATATATTATTGAATAAAATGGACATGTTTTGGGAAAGTGATATTTTAAAACGAAGTTAATTGTTTTAAAAGATGTTTTCAAAGGCATTGAATATCGAAACCATAGATTTCAACATTCATTGTTGAAATAGACGTTTTCGAATATAAGGAAATGATGGACTATAACACTGTTGTTATAGTAAATGATTTCCGAAAGGAAATGTTTTGTATAGTATTGGGATTTATACATCTATCTAAATTTCGAATCCCTATACTAGTGATTTTGAGTTGTCGTAACGATGTTTTACGTAACATTCGTTTTTGACTCAAATAAATGTGTGAAAGAGAATGATTTCCTTAAAGATGAAATATATACTTAATTTTGATTTAAGTATATCGAATATTTTCAAATGTTGAAAATAAAATGGATTTGTGAATTACTTATTTTTAAATAAGTATGGAAATGTTTTTCCAAATATGAAATGTTGTGAATATATTCCAAAAGGAATAAATGATTTGAAATTCATTTTTGAAGTCGAAGTTGAAAAGTTAAATGAGAATTTGAACAATTTGTTCAATTTGAAATTTTTCAAAAAAAAAATTGAATCGTTGAGTTAAAATTGAGTTTAACTTCGACATCAAAGACAATATAAGTTGAGCTTTGAATTTCAGATGATGATTTGGATTGTATGTCTAACATTGTGAATTGATGACATAGCAATTGATCTCTATTAAATATATATCTGTTGGTGGCGGAGAATTTATTCTTTTAGCTTAACACCCTTCTCTGAGACGTACGAGCTCAGAGGTTATATATCGATAGACATCAATTCTGTGTTGAGAATTGACGATGTAGCGTGAAATCCAAATCGAATGTGAAAGTCGATAATAAATGGAATTATGAATATGAATTAGGTTTGAGATAACCTTAAATTTCCAAATCGACTTAGAGGAAAATTTTGAAATCCTCTATTTTGTTATGAATATGGATATGTAAGTTTTCAGAACTTATATATATGAATGCGGTAAATTTGAAACCGTTAGTTTAGAAAGACATTGTTATGGAAATCTTATGTATGTTTACATGGATATGATATGTACGAAATGTGAAATGAAAGTACTACATATATATGATATTATGTTTTCTAAACTGAGGATATGGAAAAGTACCTTCCATTTATTATTGGAGAAGGTATTGGAACTCGTGATGAGTGTCCATTTGAAATTCGTAGCTACGTAGAATTTTCCATAAGTTGGAATGCCCATTTGGACTAGAATCCCTCGTGATGGGATCATGTTGATTATGATGTATGTTAGCTTAATTTGAGGGGCGAGATGCCCACAGTTACAAGCGATTCCATTGGGATAATGGCGCAACCGCCGGGTAAACTGCAATCTAATGCCAGGCGAAATTTGAGGGGCGTGATGCCTACAGACACGAGCGATTCTACTGGGATAGTAGCGTAACCGCCGTGTGTACTGCAATCTATGGCAACAACCATGGCGAAATTTAAGAGATGAGAAATCTACAGCCACAAGCGACTCTACTGGGATAGTAGCGTAACCGTCAGGTGGAACTGTAATCCATGGGGGAACGTGCTTTCCATATCCATTTTTAAAAGAATTTTTAAAAGTATTTTCACTGGGAATTGAAGCAAGTATGTTTAGTACTTGGAGATTTTTAGACCTGCGCCTGGCCAGCGTATGTCTAATGTCTGTGAGAACGAAGATGGACTTGTTAAATTTCGAGTTAGCAAGTATTTTCAAACTGTAAATAGCAAATCAATGATCTGAAAATAAAATTTCAAAAATTCCTACCTAATAAACTAAGGAAGAGGATCTTTGTAATGTTTTGAAAGTCCACAGCTTTGGAAGAGATATATTATATAAATCTCTAACGTGAAGAATTTTAAGTTTGAATCTGAGTTGTAAATCAAAAATGTTGATAAAAGACTTTTGCGTTTTGATTTTAGAAATCAATGATTGTAGAAATCATTGAATAAAAGAGAAGATAAACAAAACTAGTGAGATTAAATAAATGGAATGAACTCTATATTTATTTATTTTTAAATAAGTATCGAGCTTGAAAGAATTTACTAGAGTATAAATATCGATGAAATTTTAACGATCTTTTCCTTTTCGTGGACGAAAAGTTTTTAAGGAGGGGAGTTTGTAACGACCCTGAATTTTGAACAATTTAAATTGAAAATATTTAATTAATTTTAAATATTTGAACGATGATTTGACTTGAATTTCAAATTATCAGAATGAATTGGCGATTAAATTTTTGAATTTAATCTATTGAAAGTTGAATAAAATTTGAATCTTCAATTTTAAGCTGGTTAAAAATAATTTAAAGGCTTAGAAAATTCATATTGATAATACTGAAGGTAATAGAAGCTTCAGAATTGAATTTGAAAGCGATTTGTTCAATTTTGAAATGTATCGTTTAAATCGAATTTAAAAATAACCTTCCGAGGCACAGTCTCGGAATTTGACGAAACGAGTTTCATTGGGTCTGTAATATTTAATTATTACTGGATTTCCAATTTCGTATTTATCAGAATTGTTTTGTGAACATACGGCGTATAAACGCGTATAAAAATTTAATTGAATTCAATTTGAATTTCTGTAACAACTGGGGTTTTGCCCAAAATTTTAATCATCAATAAACGATCTATGTTGACAGTTAAATTTCTGTTTGTTGTTGGAATTTTTATAACGATAAAATCTTCGTCAATTAACGATTTAATATCGAATTGTTAATTTCTGTTAGAATTTGGAATTTGTAAATCGATTGAAATTCTTTTATTTAAATTTTTATTTGTACGAAATGAATATATACACCTAGTTTAAATTTAGCAACATGATTAAACAAAACAAATTAAAGAAAATATTTACAAAAACAAATTAGATTTTAAAAAGAAAAAGAAAATAAAAAAAATAAAGTAACTCAACCCATACCTCACCCATACCACCCCATACCGATCCCCTTACCCTTATCTTTGCAAATATACGTCGCCCCCCCTTCTCTTCAGTACAACGAAAAAAAAAAGAAAAAAATGGCGACGAGAAAAAAAATCTAGGGCTTTCGGCGTTCTCGATCCTTTGGGAATTTAGGGCTTCTTCGATTTCGCTCGTCTCGTGGGGGGCCGCGACTTCGACTCTTCTTCAGTTCGAACGCGACTGTTCGATTTACAAAGGTGGGTAATTCATAATTACTCACATCTAATTCAATGTTAAGCTCGGTATTTCGATTTTGTTTGTTGATTATGATTTCGATTTTGTTTTGGTTGATTCTGAATTTCGTTCGATTTCAACTGTTGTTCTATGTCTTCGGTCCTTTTGATTTTGTGAAATCCACTGCTTGACAACTTGGAAACTTCTAATGTTTTCGGCCATTTGATCTTGTTCATATTAAGCTACACTTGAAAACTTTGAAACTGTTTTCGATTGATTTTACTCATGGTGACTTTGGTCATTAACTGTGATTTTGGAATTTTGTTGACTCGGGTAAATGCTACCGTTCGTAGTTGATTTTGGGGCTGGTTGGAAATAATTTGATTTCGTGGGGTTTGCTTTATCGATTACCTTAAAAAAAAAATTGTATGATTTCTGTCACTTTGGCATTGAACTTTGATTTGAACTGCATCACCCTGTCGACTTTGGCCACTTGAATTAATTATGTTGTTTTTGCGAAAAATACTTTAGATGATAGTTTGCTTGGTTTAGAAAAGTTTGTTTTCAACTTAAAGAATGATTACTTAAGTTGAAAAATATGTGAGTGCATGTTTGAACCACAGAACACCTACTGGTTAACCGTTAGTAATTGGTCTTGATATTATACATCACCGTGTATTAGTTCACTTGAAGTGCAGCCTTTGTCCATCGTTCACTTAACTGCAGTATACACGAGTCTGCATATAAGAGCACACTTAAACTTGCACATGGTCTTGAAATTTTCTGGAATTTGACTACTTCCGTGAGTAACCTATAAAAAAATATATATACAACTTAAGTATTGATATGATTGCTTGCTATTTTCTGTGATAAATATGCAATGTATAAGTGAAATTCTGTTGTGAGTAAACTTTTGATTTAAAAAGCTTAAATCTGTTCTAATCCTTGATGCATGTGATAAATCAGTTGTAAATACGGTTTGCATGAATGAATGGATGTGAATGTATGTATATAGATAGGATAAGTCTGTGCATATGAATGCACATAGGTGTATTATGTTTCTTGTTGAATGACAGTTACAAACCCATTCAAATAAATCCCATTCTCCTCATATAATCAATGTTAGGCCTTGATCATGAAAATAATCTTGATTGTAAGAATGTAAACTTATTTTTAAATATGGTTTTAAGAATTTACATTAAGTGATCATTTCGAATTATAAAATTTACAGTAAAATAAAATCTTTCAAAAAATGAAAATTCGAGTATTTTAATTTCAAATCTGGATTTCGTAACTAAATTCGTAATGGGAAAAGATGAATTTAGGTAGTTGTATCATGATCTTTAGATCTATGCTTGTTGAGAAAATGCAAGTTTAACTGAAAACACATTTTTGTGAAATTCTGGCATGCCTTTATTCTTTGACTTCATTTTGACTTTGGCATTCACTAACTTGATATTGGGTATGTTGATCTTGTTCGACTGTGATGTGCATTACAGTTTTGCTTTGATCGATCACTGTCTTGGTTTTTACTTTGTAATAGTTAAACAGTTTCTTTGTGAGCCTCTGGTCTTTGTTGCTGTTGCACTGCATTGTTGTACTGCATATTCCAGTGTCGCTTTATTGAGTTGCATATAGCTCGGTGGCATTTGAGTCATATTGGCTGTGAAGTCTGTTGATTTTTCTGCATTCACTTCTTGTTGTGTACTTGTAGTTGCATTTCATTGTTTCGAGTTTCATTGTTGTCTTCATTTTCTTGTGCATGTCTTTGCACTTGCACACTGTAGTTTGTTTAGTCTAGTGCTGTGCACATTGTATACTGTCTGCATTTTGTGTTGGTTTTGATCATGTGCACTTTTATAAATTTGAGTTTTGTTGGGTTGAGCTGATCATTTGATCTTCATGTGTAGCTTGTCTCGACTCAAGTCTGGTCTGCAGTTCTTGAAGTTCATTGTTATCTGTAGCATTGTTGGTGTTGTTCATGTCATTCTTGAACTTGTAGTTCGAACTGATTAGTCTCCAGTTTTCATTCCAGTCTGGTTCATTACTGTAGTTGATTCACCTGCATGCTTGAACTACTAGTGATATTTGTTGAGTCTGCATTCTTGTTGTCCAGACTTGATACTTTTGACCATTTGTTCATCACTGGTCTTTGCATTACCCTTTTGTTGTAAGTATTCAAGTACATTTAGGAGAGATGTACTTGTCTCTGTCGATCGCCATGTTGAACTGCTGCACTTCCCGACCAGTTGCAGTGAAATCTTCATATTGATATTTTTAGAGCTGCACCGATAAGTTTTACAGTGCATACATGTTATATCTTTGTTTATGCCACTCTTTTGGTTTGTATTTCACTACCATTATTGTATTGGCGAGGCAGTGCACATGTATGTGCGTGTGCACTGCAGCCACCCAGAATTGACAGTTTTGAATTGATATTTCTTTTGTGTCGTGATGCATTGATCTTTTATGCTGTATTGGCGAGGCCGTACACGCGTGCGTGTACGGCAGCCAATCGAGTTTTGATGGCTTTAAAGTGACAATTTCAATTGTTTTAAATTGATTTAGTCGATTTGATAAATTGTTATTTATCTCTGTTGATGATTTAAATCTGCTGATTTATTGTTTAACACTGTTAAGTGTTAAATTTTCGTTATCCGATTTCTTTGTTAAAAGAGTCGGATAGACGGGAATTATTGTGACTGTCGTCTATTTAAATTATTACTGCCTATATGCACTAATAAACTGGTTTGAATTAGACTGACCTGTGTATTATTTTCTTTTGAATATAATACTCGGGTCAGACCGAGTATTTTTACAGCTTGAAGATTTTCGAGCAGCGAAGTTAGAGAGAGAGTAAAGAATCACTTTAGTTTTCAGAAAAATTGTATTTTAAGATATTCCGCTGTATCAGTATTAAAATTGTATAAACTCTGATGTATATAAAAAGATTTATAGTAATGAAATAAATTCTCATTTGTTTTAATTCAGTGTTATTATTCTGTGTTTCTGTGGCTGATTCTGTTTAAACCTTATAAACTAAATAACAATTCGTCTTTTTGAACGTTTTTAGTTGGTTTAATTACCGACTGGAGACGGTCAGAAGGAGGAATGTTACAGTTTGTAGATATATAAGTGGTTCCGCTGTGTTCATCTCTGAGTCATTTGTTTGAGTTGTATCTTGAGTTGTAATAACTAGACAGGTGTTTATAACTGTCTAGTATGTGTTGTATAAGCTGTGTAACTCTGATAGCTGTTGTATATGATACTATGTAATTTCTTATGTGATTAATATAATTTATTCGTTCCGATGTTGAGATTCTGATGTTGTTCTTTCTTTCTTCTCTATCTTTTCTCTTTTCTATACCTTTCTTTCTTCAAGATGATGCGACTTTCTGTGGTGAAAAAGTCGGGTCGTCACAGTTGGGCCGAATAAAAAGAAGGGACCTCTAGACAGGGGGAATCTTGTCCTACTTGGGTGCTACCCACTAACCTTGCTGCGCCTCCCATGTTTTAGTCATTCTCGGTTGATGAGGCTTGAGGCTACGATTACCTTTAATCAGAACACATCACTTAGAATGCTCATCGTCCACCTGACGATGTGCTGAAAGCATTCAATCCATACAAGTTCGTTCCGGGTTCGAACGAAACCGAAGGCATTATCTCGTTACACTCATTTTGGAATCACCCTCAGAGTTAATGACAATAACCCTTGCACTCTGAATCTTCATCTTCACTTGAGATTCACGACCTATCGTTAATTTGGATCGATGTGGTATTCGGATATCCAAATCTGGAAACCCAATCCCAGTCTCATCGAAATCCAAAACGTATCTTTTAAGGCCAAGTTGTTTTAAAGTTAAAACAATTTAATTCTATTATCTATATACACATAGATAGATAATTCACAATATCACAATAGATAATCTACATTATCATCACAAATAGATAATTCACATTATCATCATACTTCAACCAAAGCATCCATATCACATAGCATTACTTATCTCATATCTGAGATCTCAAACCATTCAAGGCAAATTAATATCATTCAATCCCTAAGCAATGATTTATTAATCACCACCTATAATTAATTTAAAATGAATTAAATTAATTACTTCATCTTTAATTAATTTAAAGTAAATTAAATGAATCTTGCTTAAATTACTATTAATTAATTATCAATCAATTAATCAATCATCATCCAATTATTCATTTTAATTAATCATCCTTGATTAATTAACATTTAATTACATTCAAGTAATTAGCATTAAATTAATTTCACAAATTAATTATTCTTATCCACTTATAGTAATTAACCTTTAATTATTTCATAAATTAATTAACTATAATTAATTACATTAATCTTTAATTAATTACATTAATTAATCACTTCATTTATTAATTATTCCTTAATTAATCAATTCTTAATTACATCATTAATTATATAAGTAAATGATCCCTAATTACATTTTATTATTAATTACTTTATTTAAATTAATTACATTAAGTAATTATCTTCAATTAAATCATAATTATTAATCACTCTTGATTAATCACATTCAGTAATTAACTACCCTTAATTACTTCTTTAAATAAATTAATTACTCCTTAATTAATTTCTTAATTAATCCCTTGAATAATTTCCAAGTAATTAAATCCAAATTACTTCCATTATTAAATCATCTTCCATTAATTACATCTAGTAATTATCAATTAATTATTTCATTAAGTAATTACCTCTATTAATTACATTAAGTAATTTATTCCTTTAATTACTTTTATTAAGTATTTATACTTAATTAAACAATTCCACAAATGATTAACCTTAATTAATTAATCAATTTAATTATCAAAATTAATCACATTAATTAATTATTTATTAAACCCAAGTTAATGATCTACATTGACTATTAACTATTCTTTAATTATTTTTCTTAAATAATTAAACTTTAATTAACCATTATTAATTACAAATTAATTAATTCTAATTACCAATAAATTAATCTCTAATTACTTAATTAATTAAGTACCTAACAATAACTTAATTAATCCTTAGTTACTTGATTAATTTTCCTAACCATTAATTAATAATCTTAACTTATCTAATTAATGATCCTTAATTTCAAATTAATTAACCTTTAATTAATTTAATTAAACCTTAATTAATCAATTTAAACCCTTAATTACTAAATTTATTAACCCAAATCATAAATTAATTAAATTGATTGATTAAATTTTAATTACCTTAATAATTTATTTTATCCCAAATTATTAAATCTTAATTATCTTTGAGATAAACATTATTCTTATTAATGATTAAATTATCATTAATAAAGCATTTAAAACAATTTACTTTTAAATTTACTTTTAAATTTCATTTTAAATTTAAGATTTAAAATGAATACAAATTTAACTTTAACAAAGTTTTAAAACCATTTAAATACTTTTAAATCATATGTTAAAGAAATACTTACTTAAATAAAGAAATTTAAAACCAAATTCATTTTAAATTCAAATCAATTTAAAATACACTTTAAACATTCAAAGTTGTTTTAAAACATTTTTATTCAAAACTTTATTTTATTCCAAAACTAGAATTCAAACTAAACTTGAATCCTGATTTTAATTTAGATTTAAACTTTGTTTAAATCTTTGCTCTACAATTTAAACTTCAGGTTTAAATTGTAAACAAAACAGGTTTCTTTTAAAACCTGTAACAAAATTTTTAACCCGAGCCCATCTTCAATTACCCCGAGAATTTCTTCGAGTCCCCCATCCAAAATCACGAGAACAAACTCGAGTAGCTCCCCTTCTTCCCCAAAAACACAAACAGCCTTACCCAGATGTGCACGTGCACGTGCACCAACCTACGGCGACGTTCCGACCATCTCTCCGGCATTCACCAAGCTGCAAACGATCTCAACGAACAACTCGACCAAACAGAATTACAAAATCGATGGCCAAAAAAAAACGAGCAATCTCGAACAAAACAGGAACCCAAACCAAACAACAATTCAACGCCGACGATGATCACGTCAACTGGAATCCACGGCACTTCTTCCAGAGCAGCACCACCTCACTACGCCGCTATCCCACCCCTCGCGATCGAGCCCGATGCACTATCGTCGTCGAGATCAACTCGACATACAACTCGGAACAAAACACACTCAAAACCCTAAACCACCATCCCTATGCCTCTACGTCCATCAGAAAAATTCACCAACATTTTTCTTGGAACCATCCTCCTACAAGCTAACTCCAACCAAAAACTCGTCTCTGATCATCTCGCCGATTGCCGTAAATTGGCAATAAACCCAAAAACCCCCAATACCGATTATCTCAGAAATTACCAAACTAAAAATAATAATTTTACTTCTAAAAATCATGTTTTTGGATAGATATTCAGTTTATATATATGAATTCATAAATTAAGATGTTTGAGTTTTCACTTATCTTGAACTTGCTCCGTCCTCTTAAGTTTCCAGTGAGATTTCAATTTTAATTTAATTTAATTAAAATTTTAAAACTTAATATATAATCAAACAAACAAATCTTGTTTGAAGCCTAAGTCCTAATAGCAAGCAGATCAAGAGATAATGGTTTTTAAATCAAAAATTTTGTGCTTGGAAACAAAAATACAGTAGTCACAGAGACAATAGAATGCACACAATCATTCACCCATTCATATATATACAGAACACACTTATATATATTCACACAAACATATTCATTCCATAAATTTGCATGCAATCCAGATTTATACTTAAGCTTTTTAAAAATTTGTTACTCACAGTTTTGAGGATGAAGAACAGAGCCTCCAATTTGAAAAGCTTTTGAATCCCTTTAAACTGAAATGCCCTTTGATTTAAAGACTTGAGTTGCTTCTTTGTTTTGATTTAAAACTGCATGCTTGCTTTGATGTTACTAGATCTTGCTTGATTAAATCTCAGGTTTAAGAATGCATGCAGGCTTTTGATTTTGGTTTGATTCCAGATTGAAGAAGAATGCTTGCATGATTTGAGTTGTTTGATTTGAAAAGAATTACAGGCTTATGATTTACATTTTGGAATGAAGAGGATTGCTGATTTGTTTTGAAGAGTTGTTTACAGATTTTGGTTTTGAAGAGTTTGCTTACTTTATTTGTTTCAGGTTTTGTTGATCTGAGATTTGCTTAACTTTCTTTCTTTAGAAATGAGATTAGAAAAGAAAAGGAAATGAAAGATGTTTGTTTATATAAATTTATCTATGGTTTAATAAAAATCAAAGAAAATGATAATAAAACATGACACTTGTCATATACATTAGTTATTTAAATTACACATGTTTTATTAAGCTTTAATATGGTGACATTTGTCTTTTAAGTATTTTGTTTTTTATTTTAAATGTTAATAAAGATTTTTAACTTAATTAATAAATTCTTATGTAAATGTATATATGAATTTCTTTTTAAAGGAAATGTAATTAAACAAATTATATAGTGTAATAAAATCTTATATATATATTCTTAAATCCAAATTAATATTCAATTTAAATTTAAAAATCCAATTTAAAATCAAGTTATATATATGCATATATAACTACCATTTAAATTTAAAATAACAATTCTATTTCCATAAAATCTATTTATGTTTATAAAAACAAAGTATTATAATTATTATTTGAAAATATCAAATTTGACAATTTTAAATAATTTATAAAAGAGATTATAAATTACTTCTATTATTAAATGAATTAATACCATATGTAAATTGTATTTTAAATTTCTATTTTTAAATCATATATATCAAGTAATATTTAAAAAGAAATAAAACAAACTTTTTATTTAAATTTAAACTTAAGCTAAAAATCTATTTTTAAACAATAAATTATTTATTTTAAGTATTTAAAACCATATAGTTATTTATTAAATAGCTTTGAAAAGCTTAATATTAAATTAATCATGATTTCCAAATTACCAAAATATATTAGAAATTTGAAAACATAATTTCATTTGTTAAATTCAAATCAAAGCTCATCTATTTACAATATATACAATTATATATATACATTATAAATAGAAACTATTTTATTAACTTTTTAAAAGATAAAATTCATCAATTAAATATTTATTTAATTAGATTATTAAATTAATTCAAATTTATTAACAAAGATTATCAAATCAATTAAATTTTTAATACAAATTATTAAATTGATATTGCCCAAAATTCCGGGATATCACATTCCTCCCCCCTTAAAAGAATTTCGTCCCCGAAATTTAAAACAAAGGTAATTTAATAATCTATCAAAGATTTTAATTTTAAACCACAACATATATTATCAACCAAATGCTAACAACCATAGCAAACAAATTCACACAATCAAACAATCTAAATATTCAGACAAAATCTATATAGATCTTACTAGAGTTTCCCTGGTATAAATACCGGGATATTGCTCAACAGAACCCAAACAATCTATACTACTAAGCTACAGAACTCCTACTCATCAAGATCTACAAAACTAAACAGGATATCAGACTACAAACAAGTCTGACTCAACTACCAAATCTTCCTGAACTGCTGGTTCTAAAACCAGAGATAGATCAAACACGTACTCCCTCAGAGATACGTAAAACACATCGAATCCCAGTTATCCAAACTGACAATTCAATCCTATAGAACAAACACTTATCCAAAATCAAATCTCCGACTTCGAAATCCAAATTCCTCTCAAGATCAACCAACAACCAAGAGCAAACTCCACTCCTCAAACATCAGAGAACTAACTTACTTCTCCTATCCGAAAAAAAAAACAGATGCACTTCCAAACTGCTTCCGCTGCACAACTCTGATCTAGAGTAGAATGAAAATGCTGATGAAGAACACAAGCACAGACTGGACAACCCATCCCAGATATATGGTCCAACAGATCCATAAAGAAAACTTAGATACTCCATCAAAACCTGAGTTGCTTCACTAAACTCTATCTCTAGGAATCATCCTTCAACTAGACTGAACCACCGGTATCACTCCTGGAATCCTAGTCGATAAGAAAACTCAATTTCCAGATGTGGACAAACTTCTGACTTCCCTGAAGAAATCCTGAAATACTCTGATAACCCAAGAGAACACTCAGCAATCGCAAGTCACTTTTGTGATCAACCCGGCCTATTTCCAAAGAAAAAAACTGTTCTCTCTTTACCTAACAGAACAGCTTACGCTTATCTATCCAATCCATCGAAGAAATGGATCCACTCTGTTGCTTCTGAACTCCACCACCAGAATACTGCTTAGCCAAAGATCTCCTAGTCGGCACACAGAACACATACGAGCTGCAATGTTGACACAGATGCCAAGGACTTCCTAATCCAAAGCTTCTTCAAGAAACTCGAACCACAAACCAAATAGAAACACCATGCTGAACTCAGCCACAACACCGAAGCATACACACTTCCTTAAACTTGTTCCAAAGAAATATCTTCGGAAACATCCATAGTCACTGCGTTTCATCACACAGCTACTACTTCCAGAAGTTATCAAGATACCATTACTCGCTTCTGCTCAACTGACAGATCCAAACTCTAACTCAGCCAACTTCCAAGATAAACTCCGAACCTTAACAGGTTTCCTTCAGAGATTGAGAAATCCTTACACCACAGCAAAGCTCTCTCGAGACAGTATTAGGTCTACAGTCTCGTCAAATATACTTCCAACCTCAAACATTCAAACTCCAACCATTGGTAGTCGTGTTACACACACCACTACCTCATCTACCTTTAGAACTTATATTGGAAAACCTGAATAGGTAACCCAACAAATAGGTAGAAATAAATAAATATATATATATAAAAATTACAAATACGCTCTCTCAAGATATACACCACTCCAGAGCCTAGGTATTATCTCAACCAAGAGCTCTGATACCAACTGTGACGACCACTTTCATTGACCAGAAAGTGGCATCATCTTGAAGAATGAAAGGGGTAAAAAAGAGAAAAGAAGAGAAGAAAGAAGAAACAACATCAGAATCTCAACAGCGGAACGAATAAATTATATTAATAACATAAGTATTACATAATATACAACAACTATCAGAGTTACACAGATTATACATCACATACTAGACAGTTATTAACACCTGTCTAGTTATTACAACTCAATACAATACATAGATCAACACAGCGGAACTACTATATATATCTACAACGCTGAAGCCTCCTGCTCCATTGCTATTAAACTCTTGGGTACTCAATTTTGTATTGAGTAGTCGAGAGATTCAGGTCAGCTTTGATGAATTCTGGATGAGATTTGGAGCAGGAGGCTTCAACGTGTAGATATATAATGATTCCGCTGTGTTTGTGTTGAGTATGTATCTCTGTGATGTTTGAGATGTATGATAGACAGGTGTTTATAACTGTCTAATAAGAGATGTATAAGTTGTGTAACTCTGATGTATATGGTACTATGTAATATCTTATGTGATATATTATATTTCATTCGTTCCGCTGTGAGTATCTGTTGTTGTTGTTGAGTTTTCTTCTTTCTTATCTTTTCTTCTTCTATCCCTTTCTTTCTTAATTCATGATGCGTCTTTCTGGGCATAGAAAGACGGGTCATGACAGTTATTGGTTTAATTAATTATGGATAATCACTTATGAAATTAATTAAGTATAATTAATTAAATGATGATTGTTAATGAAAGAAATTTAGGTTTAATTACTTTGTGTAATTAATCAAGGGATTAATTAAAGGATAATTAATTAAGGAATAATTAATTAATTTAAATGAAGTAATTAAGGGTAGTTAATTACTTAATGTGACTAATCAAGAGTGATTAATAAATATGGTTTAATTAAAGATTAATTACTTAATGTAATTAATTTAAATAGGATAATTAATTAAGAGTAATTAGGAATCATTAATTAACAATTAATGATGTAATTAAGGGTTAATTAATTAAAACTAATTAATCAATAATAAGTGATTAAAGAGTAATTAATTAATGTAATTAATTAAGGATTATTGTAATTAATTATAGTAAATTAATTAATGAAGTAAGTAAAGGTAAATTACTATAAATGGTTAAGGATAATTAATTGGAGTAATTAATTAAAGGATAAATTACTTGAATGTAATTAAAGGATAATTAATCAAGGTGATTGATTAAAGTGGATAATTAGAGAATGATTAATCAATTTATTTGTAATTAATTAATGATTATATAAGTAAGATTTATAATGATGAAATAATTAATTTAATTTATTTTAAATTAATTAGAAATGAAGTAATTAATTTAATTCACTTTAAATTAATTAGAGATGGTATAGATCATTGCTTATGTATGAATGGATGATATCAATTGCCTTGAATGGTTTGAGATCTCAGATATGAGATAAGTGATGTTCTGTGATATGGATGCTTTGGTTGAAGTATGATGATAATATGAATTATCTAATTGTGGTGATAATGTAGATTATCTATTGTGATATTGTGAATTATTTATCTGTGTGTACTCAAATTTTTACGAGTAGCCAAGGAATTCAGGTTAGCTTTGACGAATTTATGGAGGAGATATGGAGCAGGAGGCTTCAGCATTCGTAGATATATAGTGTTCCGCTGTGTTGATCTCTGTGTTGTATCTTGTGTTGTATCATTAGACAGTTAAAGTTGCTTCTTTTTTATTAATCAATTTCAAAATTTTCTTCTACAAGTTTCAAAACAATTGTAACGACCCGGAATTTTTGAACCCGAAAATTCCAGATAGTTAGGAGAAAAAGAAAAAAGATAGAAGAAGAAACAGAACCAGACACATATTCTCATATTCGTAGCGAATCAAAATACAATATCAAATAATAATATCAGTTATACAAAGAAAACTGTATTTGTTAATTACATTTTAATACATCAGAGTTACAACATTAACAAATATACTAGACAGTTAGAATTAACATGTCTCAGACATCTATAATATATCACAACGGAATATATTCTATACGTTCCTGCCGTCCAGCTCGCCTCCTGAGCTCCAGAACGTCCTTACTTGAAATCTGTAATACTCGGTCTGACCCTATCTTTAATGAGTACACCCACCAGAGCCAAGGTTCTCGCTTAACCTCACTCTAATACCAATCAAAAATCCATATCCAGGTTCACCGTTGAAAATCGAGCGAAAAATCCCAACTCGGATCGATAATATTATCTCGAAATTCTATGCTCGAATCTAGATCAAATCACTATGCGAATAGAATAATATACGTACATCCTACGTATCAATCTTTATTGATTATCAGTTAAATCAATTCCCTTTCTATTCATCCTTACTTTGATTTTATTCACTTATTCACATTTGCCTTAATCCCCATTTGGATTATCACTTCAATTCTTCTCTCAATTGGGTATTTAATCAATAACAGTTTGAACTCCGACCAGTTTATATTTAGAAAATAGCTTGAAAATTTTAAAATAGATAAGTAGTTGAAAAATAATTATTAGTTTGTAAAATAGCTGTAAAATAGTTAAGTAACTGTAAAATAGTTGAAAAATAGTTAAATAGTTATAGAATATTTAGGTAATTGTAAAATAGTATAAAATAGTTCGGCTTTAAAAAGAAAGATTGTATAGTAAGTAGCTTGGAAAAATAGGTTTATATTAAACCAAATTATTTTGAAAATAGTCTAGAGCCAAACTGTCCAATTTTTCAAATCCCCATTTCCAATCAATTTCCAATTAAATTGATCCAGTCCCAATTCAAGTTGAATTAACCTTAATTCCTTTCCAAATTCAAATCAAATTCCATTTGATTTTTAAACTTATTCAACTTTAATCACAATTCCAAATTATTTAAAATCAATTTGGATTAATTTCAAATTTAAACCATCCCAAATTATATAAATTCGAGTTAAATTTTTAAATGTTGATTTAACCCCTAAAATCAAATTAACCTTTATTTTTAAATTAATAATCCAACCCTTTATTTTTAATTTAACAACTTAAATCTTTAAACCATTTTATTTTGAATCCAAATTCCAAAATTTCATTTTAAAATTATCTTTACTTAACTTATTGCAAAGTTCAAATAAGAATTCAAAAACAATTTAATCTTCAGATTCTAATTTATTTCTTACGTCAAAACCAAGTCAGAAAAATCAACTGATTAAATTTCATGTTTTGATTGGTTCTGGATATTCTCTATCATAGTTAAGACTATGCAAGGAGAATGACGGTTTCTGGTCAAGAAACCAGATCTGAGTCCGCACTAGGAAGTTGGGTGGACGATACTAGTTCGGAAGAGAAATTATGTGATCGAGTGAGCGATCAGATTGATATTGCGTACGGATGATATGTGTACATCGTACGGGTTTGAATGAAATTGATATTGAAAATTTGTGGATAAAAATTGTAAAATGGTTTTGAAATAGAAGGGTCAATAGTATCTTAGAATGAGTTGAGTGTATATATATGAGAGCGTACTTGTTATTTTCTTATATAAAGATTTTAAATGATTTTACATAAGAATATATTAGATATATAAAGCAATATTTCTTTTTAATAAATATTAAGGTAATTGGTTGTTAAATCATTGGAATCAAATAAAATAATGAGAATTAAGTGGTAATAGTAATACAACCAAATTAAAATTGAATAAAGATCAGTTTGAAATGGATCCAAACTGAAATTAAAATCTTAAATTTGTAGAAGTGTTATCAGAATAAAGATAATAATGAATTGGTTTCCAGATATGATAATTTTGGTCATTATCATAAATGGTTGTTGTGTTTAATAATGAAATGTTGTTAATGATTAAGCAAAATGAAATGTTTAGGGAGTAAACATTTAGGTGAGTATGACTTATAAATTGAATTGAAGATAATTTAAAATTGTGAAATTTTAAATCTAAATCCATAAAACTTGAAATTGTTTTAAAGAAGTTTGTTTTGAATTAAAACCAAAGGTGGTTTAAAAATTTAAGGTATAACTTGGTGTGTAAAAAAAATGTATATATGAGAAATATACATAATACCAATGATGATTTGAAATAAACTCTTAGGGTTGAGTTTTAAATTTTTCCTTATGATGTGATGTGAAACCCAAAGTGAAGTAAGTTTTTAAACTTAAATGGAAAGATTATTAATATAAAGTTTAAAATTTGAAATGAGAATTCAAATTGGGTAAAGTTGACTGGATTAAATTGAATTTAACTTAAGGAAAGTTAAATGAGTTTAGAATGAACAACTTGAATTGGAAATTTTAAGATGAAATTGAAATTTAAATTGGGTAGTTAAATGGTTGATTTTAAATGGTCAAATATGACAATTGTCATCTCCCTATATTACTATATTAAAAATTGTGATTTTAATACCCAAATTCATTATTTCACAATTCGATTCTGGTTACATAATCAAGAATTTAAATTAGCTTGATCGATTTATAACTCATTTTTGATTTCCCACTGTCATTTTCAAATTTTGAAATCAATACTGCATTTGAATTCTTGATATTATTTTTAAAATTTATAATACATTATTATAGTCATTTTCCATTTACTAGTCCTAGCCTAAAATCAAGTGTATTAGGAGATATGAATTTTTCTTTTATTTTTATTAAAAATCATTTCAGCCTACATATATATATACATATATAACTACACGTTAAGTTTTAAATTTAAATAAGATTTACAAAAAGGTTTGTTTTATTTCTTTTTAAATATTGCTTGATAATGTGATAATGTCTTTTATAAATTATTTAAAATTTACAAATGTGTTATTTCCAAACAATATTAATAATGTATTGTTTTATATATAAAAATAAATAGATTTTAAAGGAAATAGAATTTGTTATTTTCAAAATTTAATGTGTAGTTTTATATGTATATATATTTAAAACAAAGGTAATTTAATAATTTATCTAAGATTTAATTTTAAATCACAAGCATATATTTTCAACCATAGCAACCAATCATTCAAACAAACTATTCTAACTATTCAGACTCCAATCAAACTTGGTTTTTGAATTTTTAAAATAAAATTAGTTTAAACTTTCTTTTATAAATACTTATATAATATTTGTTTCTTTAACTTTGTTTAAAAGGTTTTGAAAACTTTGTTTAATTTATATTTTGTTAAATAAAGTTAAAGTTATTTTAAAATTTAAGTAAAATGAAATTTTAAGTTATAATCTTTAAAGGAAAACTTTTAGAAATAGTCAGATTCAAGTCTTAAAAATAATTTTAATTAAAGTTAACTAGTAGAATTTCTGGAATCTAGAAATGTCAGTGATAATCAACATAAGGCAGAAAAATCGAATGATGTAATTTCGAGTTTTGATTATATAAACTGTTTCGAATTGAAAAATGTTGAATTTTAATAATCAAAACAAGATTTTTAAGTTAGCTCCAAGGTATATTGATTTCTTTTGTGTTTTTGTAAGGATAGGTGTAACAACCCTACATTTTAGGCTTATTTTATTTTATATTTTATTTCTGTTAAATTGAATTTCCTGATTGAAAAACTTTTGAAATTATTTTAAACTTGTTTTGTTTCAAATATTTCATTTCTAAATATATATTTTGATTGTTATGTAAATTATAATTTCAAACTGGTAAAAATTGGATATTTTACTGTAAAGTGA
This sequence comes from Allium fistulosum, assembly GCA_030737815.1. Taxonomy (NCBI): domain Eukaryota; kingdom Viridiplantae; phylum Streptophyta; class Magnoliopsida; order Asparagales; family Amaryllidaceae; genus Allium; species Allium fistulosum. The sequence continues at coordinate 1,033,628,984 of CM060907.1, read as the reverse complement.
ATTTCTGTTCAAACTGGTCAAACTTTGACTTTTAAACTTTAAATTTAAATATTTAAAATTCTTAAATTTTATCTTTTATTATGAAAATAGATTTAATTCCATGAATACTGCTTTTCGTTTCGTTGAAAACGGACTTATATTGTAGAAGTTATGTAATTTTCAATTTTGTGTATAAACTGTTTATTTTGCAATATTATTTATTTTAAAAACATATAAATTATATTTTATTTGTCATATTTTGTTCTAATATATGTTAATATTTTATTTTATGTATAATTTTGTCTTTTAATAATTTTAAAGTGATTATAAAATTTTTCCAAAGCTTGTTGAATTTATTTTGTAATTTTAAAGCCTAATTTCTATTATTATTTTTTTTGCTATTTTCTTAATTTAACTATATATAATTAAAATTTATTTATTTATTTTATACATTCACTTTATTTTCTTTGTTTTACTTTATTAATATTCACTTTACATGTATTTAGATTAGAATAGATTTTTCCAAAGATTATTTGAATTTGTTTCAGTTTATTTAACCTAGTTTGTATATAGTGTTATTTTTCTTCATTTAATTTAATTAATATAAAATTTATTTATTTATTTTTCTTATTTACTTTATTTCTGAGTTTATTTACTCTTTATTATCAGATTTATATATATATAAGTTAAATTAAAATAGAGGAAATTTGAAAGGTCGTGACTCTTGATTTGCTTAAGGGTTTTGGTTTTCTACCTCTTTGTTTTCCAAACTCCTGCATTCACTTTTGCTTGGCCGACCTAAATTCTTTCAGCTGCACAAATTTTTCTCATTCATTTCGTATCAAAACCTTCTCTTCTCAAAGAAAAATAGCCGGCCATTGCTTCACAAAAATTTTGGGTAAAAAACTTCTTCTTTTTCCTTTGTTTTCTATGTTTTCTTCTTTGTTTTCATTTGTTTTGCCTTGCCTTCATCCCCTTCTTTGGATCGGCCTGACCACATCCACCACCTTGGCCACCTCCACTACCATCCCCTCTGACCAACATCACCTCCAGCCCCTTCCCATGCCATAGCCGAGCCCCTTTGTGATGTGAATCCACCATAGTTTTGAGCAACATCACCTACATGGTCAAGCCGAGCACACCTAGGCCTATCACCACCTCTCTCTTCCACCTAGGCCGACCAACCACCACCACCACTGACCAGATCTCAACCTAACACACCTCTGCACCTCCCCTACAGCCCACACCTGAAATATCCAGGCCCCTATATGCCTTGGCCGAGCCATAAGATGCTTTGAAAATCCATGTTTTTGCCATTGAACACTAGACTTTGCTTCACAAACAATTGCACCAATTCCTCTATACATGGCCGACCCCTATAGGTCCAAAACCAGATCCTAGAACATGCCATAGCCGTGTATTTTCCAGCCATGGCTAAACCTATGTGGGATGGAGGCAAGTGAAATTGGTTTGATAGTGTTTTGTGCAAGCATTTGCAAGTTATGTAAATTGTTGTTTAGTGTTTATTAATGTATATTTGAATTGTTTTGTCCCATGTATCCAAGGAATTTAACCTTGTCTCTCACACCCAAATCATCATCATACTCTCGTGCCTTTGTGGATTCTGTGATGTGTGTGTTGGTTGTCTTCTCCAGCTCAATACAGGTGAGTTATTCTCACCAGACAATATGTACCTATATAACTAGTAAATTGACACCCTGTGAATCTGTAGAAATATATTATCATGTTATATATGCCTATATTATTATCATATGATGTTCACACCTGTTATTACACCTGTTATATCATATGTTACTGTTATTTAATGTTATTCTGTTATTTATATCTGTTATCACCATTGCAAGTTCCCTGTAGACTAGAATCACTATGGGTTGAAATGATACATACCCGAACGGACTTTAGAATAGGGAAAAATCGTTATGGGCTGAAATGATAGGCCTGAATGGTTTTTATTTAATTTATTTTAACTTGGGATTGCGGGTTTGAAATGATAGAACCCGGATTTTTCTTTTTTAACTGCGGATTGAAATGATACATATCCGTATCACTTGACCTAGGTTAGAAAATTATATACAGGCCCGTGGTTATTTTATAAAGTGTTTTGAATATTTTTAAGTATTTTAAAAATATAAATTTATGAAATTTGATTTAAATAGATTTTGAAATGTTTAAAATAAGGAAATTATGATTTTTCTATGTGTTAAAAATGTAATTAATGAATGGTTTAACTGGATTTTTGAAATATAACTTAAGTTGGAAATTTGGAATTTGGTTAAAAATGATATTTAAGTTATATAAATAAAATGGATATTAAATTTTATTTGGAAATGGTAAATATGATAATTTGATTAAATGTGAATTTAAGTGATTTATTAAAGTATTATTGATTTTTTTTTTCTATGAATTTAAGTGGTTAAATAAATGAATGTTTAAAAGTGATCTTTTAAAATATAACTTGACTTGGAAATGTGAAATTTGGTTTTAATTAAAGGTTTTAGTTAATTAAATAAAATTGGAAATTTAGTTAAATTTGTGAAATGGTAATTTAAATTTGAAGTGTTAAGTTATTTGTTGAAATGTGAAGAATTGGAAACTTTTACACTTAAATTTATTAAGTAAATTGTTGGAAATTGGATTTAATTATAAGAAATTTATTGTGAAAAAGATACATGTTAAATGATATGTAAATAAACATTTTAAATGTTAAATTATGATTTTTAAAATGTTTAAAGAGTTTAAAATGAAGTTATTTAATTGCTGGAAATACACTAAAAAGCTGGAAATCACTTTTAATAGCATTCAGAAATGCTATGGTTCTGAATTACACTAAAATTTGAATAAAAGGGCTACTACAGCATTTCTGAAATGCTGCAGTTGCTGCAGTTGAACTTATAGGCTAATATAGAACCCAGGTCTATTATAGCATTCTCTGGAAATGCTATAATGGTCTGCAGTCTTTGCTGAAACCAAATTTAACCCTTGTTTTGAAATCTGAACTACCGCAGCACTTCTGAATTGCTGTCTTTTCTGTTTTGAACTATAATTCAACTAAAACTGAGTTTTAACAGCAGTTTTAAGTGCTGTCTTTGCTGAATTAAAAATGTTTTCAAATATAACTTATAGCAGTTGTTTTTAAATGCTCTGAAATGCTGAAATTTTAATAATTAGGGTTTTTGACTTAGTAAACGAACTCAGAATGGTTTGAAACTTTGGAAATTGAATACTTGATTTGAAAATATAATAATTACACTTTTAAAAGGTTTAAATGAATTATTTTGATTGGAATATAAACTATTTAAAGGTGATTTGAAATGATAGTAAATGAACGATATCTTTGAATTTAAAAGGTATTTAAAGTTGAATATTGGATTTGAACTGATAGGATATTTTATTTTATTAAAATGATTTGAAATGAAGTTTTGTAAGGATATGATATTTTATTATATTAAAATGATTTGAAATGAAGTTTTGAAATTATATGAAAATTTAAATATATGGAAATGGTTTGGAATTGATTTAATCTTTATTTTGATAAAGATATGGTTTGAAATGATATTTTATTTTGAAGTAAAGTATTGTTTTTAAAAGTTATAACCACGGGTTATAATAACGTTGGGTTGTTAAAGAGACCGGGATCGGATATGGACATACTCTCTGTCTTACCGAAAACCACTTTGGCAACCGTGTACGCGGTGGAGATTCCAGAATGAAGTAGGATGGTGGCGACGATCCTAAGGTATATACGTGGACCCAACTCCCGTGAGTTGGCATAAGGTGGCTAAAACAGGAGCGATTGACGGACCAATGAGGTAGCACCTCTGATCGGACACACTTCTTCGATACCATTCTATTACTTGTGATTGATTTGGTGCGCACCCTTGATTTGGGAGTGTTGTTCGAGGTGGGCGGTAGTGGCTGCTATGCATCACCACCAGTCCGGATGCGTAATTGGTATATCTACCCTGGCATTGCCTAGTTGTGCCGTGTCACCTACCATATCGAGCTTTACTACGATTATGATTTTAAGATCCGACCGCGTTAAGGTTCTCCATCCCCTTAACGCTATTTTCTATATGATTATACTTTACTGATTAGACACTACTGTATATAGCGTATATTACTACATAGTAGATAGTTTAACGGATCCTTAGAGGATGGGCGGTCCCAAGCATCTTCTAAGTTACTTGTACCCTTATTACAGTTCGCTTGAGTTGGTTTACATTATATAAGTATATATTGTCCTGACTCGAGTGTTTTGTGTTTTGCTTTACGCTCGGGTCAGCCTGAGTTATTCACAGATTTGGATTTCCACTCTCTTGGAGATTTGAATCGCTGGAGATTATCTGTTTGTCATGTCCTATCTATTCCAGTTCCGTTGTTCTACTCAGCTTGTACTTGGTTATTTTATTGAGACTTTTGTTGTACTCTATTTCTTCTGTTGTATCTTATGTAACTCTGATATATTTATATAGTAGCTTCATGAACTACTATTTCGTTTACTTCCGCTGCATTATTTTACTCTGTGTTTGTGATCTGTGATTATATTTATTTACTGTATATTCTGAGATTTGCCAAATTTTATTTACAACGCGGTATTTTGAGCAATTCAACTCCGGCATGAGTGTCTACCTATACACTTATAATGGATGCGAATGGTTGAAAATATCGGGTCGTTACAGTTGGTATCAGAGCTTTGGCTTTGAGGCAAAACTTAGAATGTATGGTAAATTTATTTACAGAATCACTTTCGTTCGAGTTTGAATCTCTTCCTTTGATTCGTTTTCCTTTGAATTTTGGAACGTTCCCTGCGGTTCCGAAATTCATTCGTGTCCCTCACTATTCATCATCTTTTGATTCTGGAGTATCCCATGACTCCACTTCCAATGATCTTTATAGTGAATTGGCGGTCTCTACAATATTCTAATTTTCTTGTAAAAGGGTGAAAATTCTTTATAATCAGCATCGATTCACCAGAGATTTATATTTATCCTTGGTTTAGATGCTGATATCTTTTATTATTCCAAACTCTATCTCTTGAGATTGAAGGTAGATTTACCCCAGAAAATCCACATTTGATCTTATCCATTGAGTCACGGTTGACCCGGTTAAGGTTGTCCGCGATTTATCTAAGCTTACCCATCTCTCTACTCTGTTTAACCATCTTGCCTTTTGTTTCTAAACTGTCTCCAAACATTTTGAATCGTACTTGAAAATCTATGTTTTGTTTTATATGTTGTGTTGTTTGGGTTGTTGATGTTGATTTGGGTTTCCGATCGATTCGTCTGATCAACGCTATCGATAGGATTTCTAAAACACTTTGACAGAACAAACTGACAATATTATTTTAAAATTTGGTTAATGAAATAAATTTGGATATATAATTTTATGGAACTTAATAAATTGATTTAAATTGATAATTTGAAATGATAATACTTGATTTATCATTTATTGTTCTACAAATGAATTTATAAATAGTTGTTTATAAATTTATTTGGAAACTTAAATGAATTTAAAAACAAGAAATTTAAAGAATTTAATTTCCAATGGTTTCAAACCTTGTGTTTAAATTTTTTAAAAGGATATTATTTAAAGTATTTTGAATAAAAATTTGTCTCTAAAGGATTTTAAAGTTTAAAAATTAAGTGCTCTTCTCTTTGTCGCTGGAAAATAATTTCGGTGATGACTGCAGCATCATCGACGTTCATTTTCGAGTTTCAAAGTGAAGAAACCATTCTGTAGTCTTGCTACAGCTTTGTTTTGGAAAATCTGATTGATTTGAATTTCTAAAATATGACTGGATTATAATATATATAAAGATATATGATTTAAATTTGATTTAACATATTATGTATATATAATTACTTATCTCCAAATGGTTTGAAGATGTTCGAAGATTCAAATTCTTAAATTTTTTCTTAAAGAATAATTTCAATTATAAAAAGAAAAATCAAAATTTTGGATAAATGATTCAAACTTGAGATAATTGAATTGGATAGTTTTATTTGTATATTACAATTGCATTCAAATATAACTTACCTTAAATTTTTTAGAAGTTAACAATGTAATTGGATAATATACAATATAAAAAGGATTTTTTATACACTTAAATATTAGTTATAAAAGATTAACAGAGGTAAATAGTGAAAAAGGAATTTAAAGAGATTTTATTTAAATAACTTAATAATCAAATTGATTTAATATGGAACCTTAAGTCTAACCTAGGAATTTTAATAAAGGTTATTTCCTGAAATGAATATGTTGTATAATAAATAATGTATCTTTGAATAGATAAAATAAAATACATTTGAATTAGACATTTTGTAATAAAGTTATTTAACTTGAATTCATAGTTTAATTGATGTCTAAATGAATAAATGTGTAAAGAAATTTGATTGTTATATTTGCTATATAAATATTTTATTTATGAAATAGATATGTCTTGAAAAATGAATAATTATGATTTAAATAGTTAAAAAGTATTTTAACATCACTAAAATTTGATAATTGAGAATTTGGTTTCCAAATGGAATAATAAGTGTAACTTATTAAAGGAATATCTATTTATGAAATGGGTATTTTAAATAAGTGTTAGGTTATGTGTTAAATTAAGAGCTAACTAAAATAGTGAGCTTTTGACTTAATAAATGAAGTATAGTTTATTTGGATATTTCATTCATAAAGGTTTGTTTTAATAAGTCATAAGTTAAATGATATCCAAATGAATATTTCTGAAATTAAACTGATTTGAAATATTAATATATCTACTGTAGCATTTTATAAGTGCTGCTGTTTTGAAAATACAATGTTTTGGAAATTTATAATTGAATGAACTTAGAAATGTTACAGCTTTGAAATGAAAATTATTTGACATTGGATTTAAATGGTTTAAATGAAGATTATTTTTAAAAAGGTGTTATGATTTTCAAAGTATTATGTTTTTTTTAGAATAACATTTCCAAAGTGTTATGATTGTAAGTAGTACGATTTCTAAATGATAACATCTTTAAATTGTTATGATTTCAAAACATTATGGTTACAAATCTATTATCCTATTTTGTTTTTCAAACTACCTTTTGGTTGTCCTTATTTCTCTTATCTTGTTACAGAATGGGAAGGCTATTGCTTATACTAGTCTGTTTAGAAATCTTTCTGTAATCTTTGATAACCTTTGTTACTCATCTGGATCTGAACACTGTTTTTCCATTCATAGACCGTCAGTCAAGTGAAAAGGGAGATTCAGACTCTAGAGGATCTTTTTCGTGCTTATATTCTTGATTTGATCACCTCCATCTTGTCAAACTTACCTATAACAATAGTTATCAGGTGTAATTCCAATCTTCTTATCATCTTGTCTTAATTCTATTTCATTTTTTTTTCTTTTTCTGTGCTTTCCTGTACCTCATTCCTTTTCGGGGACGAAAAGTTTTGAGTGGGGGAGAGTGTAACAACCCTACATTTTAGGCTTATTTTATTTTATATTTTATTTCTATTAAATTGAATTTCCTGATTGAAAAACTTTTGAAATTATTTTAAACTTGTTTTGTTTCAAATATTTCATTTCTAAATATATATTTTGATTGTTATGTAAATTATAATTTCAAACTGGTAAAAATTGGATATTTTACTGTAAAGTGAATTTCTGTTCAAACTGGTCAAACTTTGACTTTTAAACTTTAAATTTAAATATTTAAAATTCTTAAATTTTATCTTTTATTATGAAAATAGATTTAATTCCATGAATACTGCTTTTCGTTTCGTTGAAAACGGACTTATATTGTAGAAGTTATGTAATTTTCAATTTTGTGTATAAACTGTTTATTTTGCAATATTATTTATTTTAAAAACATATAAATTATATTTTATTTGTCATATTTTGTTCTAATATATGTTAATATTTTATTTTATGTATAATTTTGTCTTTTAATAATTTTAAAGTGATTATAAAATTTTTCCAAAGCTTGTTGAATTTATTTTGTAATTTTAAAGCCTAATTTCTATTATTTATTTTTTTGCTATTTTCTTAATTTAACTATATATAATTAAAATTTATTTATTTATTTTATACATTCATTTTATTTTCTTTGTTTTACTTTATTAATATTCACTTTACATGTATTTAGATTAGAATAGATTTTTCCAAAGATTATTTGAATTTGTTTCAGTTTATTTAACGTAGTTTGTATATAGTGTTATTTTTCTTCATTTAATTTAATTAATATAAAATTTATTTATTTATTTTTCTTATTTACTTTATTTCTGAGTTTATTTACTCTTTATTATCAGATTTATATATATATAAGTTAAATTAAAATAGAGGAAATTTGAAAGGTCGTGACTCTTGATTTGCTTAAGGGTTTTGGTTTTCTACCTCTTTGTTTTCCAAACTCCTGCATTCACTTTTGCTTGGCCGACCTAAATTCTTTCAGCTGCACAAATTTTTCTCATTCATTTCGTATCAAAACCTTCTCTTCTCAAAGAAAAATAGCCGGCCATTGCTTCACAAAAATTTTGGGTAAAAAACTTCTTCTTTTTCCTTTGTTTTCTATGTTTTCTTCTTTGTTTTCATTTGTTTTGCCTTGCCTTCATCCCCTTCTTTGGATCGGCCTGACCACATCCACCACCTTGGCCACCTCCACTACCATCCCCTCTGACCAACATCACCTCCAGCCCCTTCCCATGCCATAGCCGAGCCCCTTTGTGATGTGAATCCACCATAGTTTTGAGCAACATCACCTACATGGTCAAGCCGAGCACACCTAGGCCTATCACCACCTCTCTCTTCCACCTAGGCCGACCAACCACCACCACCACTGACCAGATCTCAACCTAACACACCTCTGCACCTCCCCTACAGCCCACACCTGAAATATCCAGGCCCCTATATGCCTTGGCCGAGCCATAAGATGCTTTGAAAATCCATGTTTTTGCCATTGAACACTAGACTTTGCTTCACAAACAATTGCACCAATTCCTCTATACATGGCCGACCCCTATAGGTCCAAAACCAGATCCTAGAACATGCCATAGCCGTGTATTTTCCAGCCATGGCTAAACCTATGTGGGATGGAGGCAAGTGAAATTGGTTTGATAGTGTTTTGTGCAAGCATTTGCAAGTTATGTAAATTGTTGTTTAGTGTTTATTAATGTATATTTGAATTGTTTTGTCCCATGTATCCAAGGAATTTAACCTTGTCTCTCACACCCAAATCATCATCATACTCTCGTGCCTTTGTGGATTCTGTGATGTGTGTGTTGGTTGTCTTCTCCAGCTCAATACAGGTGAGTTATTCTCACCAGACAATATGTACCTATATAACTAGTAAATTGACACCCTGTGAATCTGTAGAAATATATTATCATGTTATATATGCCTATATTATTATCATATGATGTTCACACCTGTTATTACACCTGTTATATCATATGTTACTGTTATTTAATGTTATTCTGTTATTTATATCTGTTATCACCATTGCAAGTTCCCTGTAGACTAGAATCACTATGGGTTGAAATGATACATACCCGAACGGACTTTAGAATAGGGAAAAATCGTTATGGGCTGAAATGATAGGCTTGAATGGTTTTTATTTAATTTATTTTAACTTGGGATTGCGGGTTTGAAATGATAGAACCCGGATTTTTCTTTTTTAACTGCGGATTGAAATGATACATATCCGTATCACTTGACCTAGGTTAGAAAATTATATACAGGCCCGTGGTTATTTTATAAAGTGTTTTGAATATTTTTAAGTATTTTAAAAATATAAATTTATGAAATTTGATTTAAATAGATTTTGAAATGTTTAAAATAAAGAAATTATGATTTTTCTATGTGTTAAAAATGTAATTAATGAATGGTTTAACTGGATTTTTGAAATATAACTTAAGTTGGAAATTTGGAATTTGGTTAAAAATGATATTTAAGTTATATAAATAAAATGGATATTAAATTTTATTTGGAAATGGTAAATATGATAATTTGATTAAATGTGAATTTAAGTGATTTATTAAAGTATTATTGATTTTTTTTTTCTATGAATTTAAGTGGTTAAATAAATGAATGTTTAAAAGTGATCTTTTAAAATATAACTTGACTTGGAAATGTGAAATTTGGTTTTAATTAAAGGTTTTAGTTAATTAAATAAAATTGGAAATTTAGTTAAATTTGAGAAATGGTAATTTAAATTTGAAGTGTTAAGTTATTTGTTGAAATGTGAAGAATTGGAAACTTTTACACTTAAATTTATTAAGTAAATTGTTGGAAATTGGATTTAATTATAAGAAATTTATTGTGAAAAAGATACATGTTAAATGATATGTAAATAAACATTTTAAATGTTAAATTATGATTTTTAAAATGTTTAAAGAGTTTAAAATGAAGTTATTTAATTGCTGGAAATACACTAAAAAGCTGGAAATCACTTTTAATAGCATTCAGAAATGCTATGGTTCTGAATTACACTAAAATTTGAATAAAAGGGCTACTACAGCATTTCTGAAATGCTGCAGTTGCTGCAGTTGAACTTATAGGCTAATATAGAACCCAGGTCTATTATAGCATTCTCTGGAAATGCTATAATGGTCTGTAGTCTTTGCTGAAACCAAATTTAACCCTTGTTTTGAAATCTGAACTACCGCAGCACTTCTGAATTGCTGTCTTTTCTGTTTTGAACTATAATTCAACTAAAACTGAGTTTTAACAGCAGTTTTAAGTGCTGTCTTTGCTGAATTAAAAATGTTTTCAAATATAACTTATAGCAGCTGTTTTTAAATGCTCTGAAATGCTGAAATTTTAATAATTAGGGTTTTTGACTTAGTAAACGAACTCAGAATGGTTTGAAACTTTGGAAATTGAATACTTGATTTGAAAATATAATAATTACACTTTTAAAAGGTTTAAATGAATTATTTTGATTGGAATATAAACTATTTAAAGGTGATTTGAAATGATAGTAAATGAACGATATCTTTGAATTTAAAAGGTATTTAAAGTTGAATATTGGATTTGAACTGATAGGATATTTTATTTTATTAAAATGATTTGAAATGAAGTTTTGTAAGGATATGATATTTTATTATATTAAAATGATTTGAAATGAAGTTTTGAAATTATATGAAAATTTAAATATATGGAAATGGTTTGGAATTGATTTAATCTTTATTTTGATAAAGATATGGTTTGAAATGATATTTTATTTTGAAGTAAAGTATTGTTTTTAAAAGTTATAACCACGGGTTATAATAACGTTGGGTTGTTAAAGAGACCGGGATCGGATATGGACATACTCTCTGTCTTACCGAAAACCACTTTGGCAACCGTGTACGCGGTGGAGATTCCAGAATGAAGTAGGATGGTGGCGACGATCCTAAGGTATATACGTGGACCCAACTCCCGTGAGTTGGCATAAGGTGGCTAAAACAGGAGCGATTGACGGACCAATGAGGTAGCACCTCTGATCGGACACACTTCTTCGATACCATTCTATTACTTGTGATTGATTTGGTGCGCACCCTTGATTTGGGAGTGTTGTTCGAGGTGGGCGGTAGTGGCTGCTATGCGTCACCACCAGTCCGGATGCGTAATTGGTATATCTACCCTGGCATTGCCTAGTTGTGCCGTGTCACCTACCATATCGAGCTTTACTACGATTATGATTTTAAGATCCGACCGCGTTAAGGTTCTCCATCCCCTTAACGCTATTTTCTATATGATTATACTTTACTGATTAGACACTACTGTATATAGCGTATATTACTACATAGTAGATAGTTTAACGGATCCTTAGAGGATGGGCGGTCCCAAGCATCTTCTAAGTTACTTGTACCCTTATTACAGTTCGCTTGAGTTGGTTTACATTATATAAGTATATATTGTCCTGACTCGAGTGTTTTGTGTTTTGCTTTACGCTCGGGTCAGCCTGAGTTATTCACAGATTTGGATTTCCACTCTCTTGGAGATTTGAATCGCTGGAGATTATCTGTTTGTCATGTCCTATCTATTCCAGTTCCGTTGTTCTACTCAGCTTGTACTTGGTTATTTTATTGAGACTTTTGTTGTACTCTATTTCTTCTGTTGTATCTTATGTAACTCTGATATATTTATATAGTAGCTTCATGAACTACTATTTCTTTTACTTCCGCTGCATTATTTTACTCTGTGTCTGTGATCTGTGATTATATTTATTTACTGTATATTCTGAGATTTGCCAAATTTTATTTACAACGCGGTATTTTGAGCAATTCAACTCCGGCATGAGTGTCTACCTATACACTTATAATGGATGCGAATGGTTGAAAATATCGGGTCGTTACAATAGGAGCTTGGGTTCGTGACGTTGCTCTGATACCAAATGTGACGAGCTGTCTTTCTTAGCCCAGAAAGACGCATCATCATTAAGAAAGAAAGGAATAGAAAAGAGAAAAGATAGAAAAGAAAGAATGAAACAACATCAGAATCTCACAGCGGAACGAATAAATTATATTAATCACATAAGATATTACATAGTATCATATACATCAGAGATACACAGCTTATAAAACACATACTAGACAGTTATAAACACCAGTCTAGTTATTACAATTCAAAATACAACTCAAACAAATGACTCAGAGATCAACACAGCGGAACCACTTATATATCTACAAATGCTGAAGCCTCCTGCTCCATTGCTCCTTCAGAATTCGTCAAAGCAAACCTGAATCCCTTGGCTACTCGTAAAAATTTGAGTACCCAAGAGTTTATAAAACAGAAAATAAACACTTGGGTCAGACATGGGTCTGGTGTGAGTAAACGGTTAAAATTGCTTAACTTCAAACCTTTTGAAAACAAAGGTATCACGTAAGACTTCCCACACATAAACATGGAAAAGTTTTTACCTTACGCTAACCAAAACTCTGATAGGAAATCCGGTTATATTATAATAGTGTCTAGGGTTTCCAAATAAATATTCACATAGCCGAAATTGTTACATTCATTAAATTCCAGCATACATAGGTATACAATCAAGTTCGTTGGCACTTATTGGAAGTTGGATTCCATACAATGGCAGGGCTACTAGGGTATCGCTCATCACAGTACGTGGCCTAGATCAAAGTACTGAGGATCACTCCCGACCCCCTGCAACACAAAGCCGGAACCATCCCTTACTGGATAATCCCGAACAAGAAAACCCCAGTGGTTGTAGCTATTCAACCGCTTACATTAAATAACAGAGAAGCATATATTTATACATACTGATTTTAGTACAGGCATTTTATTTATACAAGCATGCATTCACAGATAAAATCATATGCAAACCATATTACTATAAACATTCATCACAACATTTAAATTTATTCTTAGATCTAAAAACTATTTTTAAAAAATAAAGGTTTACTCACCAATTTAAACAGAGAACAACTTTTGTTCTTTTCTTTTGATCTGGAACTGTTTTAATTAGAAACTGAAACTGCATGATTCTTTTAATTAATTACACCAAATAATTAATCCTTAATTACTTTTATAGTTTTAAAATCATTTAAAAATAATATAGAAATTAATTTTAAAATAAAATTATTATTTTCAAGTTAATAAGGTGTCTATTTAAATATATATATATGTATTTAAGTTGTTTTAATAATGTGTTTGTTTAAAATTAATATCTATTACTGTAACGACCCGCCATTCATTCCACAGAATGACGCATCATTAATAAGAAAGAAAGGGATAGAAAAGAGAAAAGAAGAGAAGAGAGAAAGAAACAACATAAGAATCTCAACAGCGGAACGAATAAATTATATTAATAACATAAGTATTACATAATATACAATGACTATCAGAGTTACACAGATTATACATCACATACTAGACAGTTATAAACACCTGTCTAGTTATTAAAACTCAATACAATACAGGGATCAATACAAAGATCAACACAGCGAAACTAATATATATATCTACAACGCTGAAGCCTCTTGCTCCATTACTCCTCCACAATTCGTTAAAGCTAACCTGAATCCCTTGGCTACTCGTAAAAATTTGAGTACCCAAGAGTTTATAAAACAGAAAATAAACACTTGGGTCAGACATGGGTCTGGTATGAGTAACAGGTTAAAGTTGCTTAACTTTGAAAATCCTTTAAAAACAGAAGGTATCGCGTAAGACTCCCCACACATAAACATGGGTAAGTTTTTACCTTACGCTAACCAAAACATTTGATAGGAAATCTAGTTATATTACAATAGGGTCTAGGGTTTTCAAGTAAAATACAGAAATAGCTGGAATGCTTAAATCTCACGTTCCAACATAGTTGGGCACAACTAATACGTACGACGCTTATTGGAGATTGGATTCCATACAATGGCAGGGCTACTGGGGTACCGCCCGTCATAGTACGTGGCCTAGATCAACGTACCGAGGATCACTCCTAATCTCCTACAACACAAAGCCGGAACCATCCCTTACTGGATAATCCCGAACAAGACAACCCCGCAGATGGCCGTCGCCAACTGCCCACTAAGCCGAATAAAAGGAACCTCTAGACATGGGAAAATCTTGTCCTACTTGAGCGCGACCCACTTAACCTTGCTGCACCTCCCCTGTTTTAGCCATTCCCGGTTGATGAGGCTTAAGGCTACGATTACCTTTAATCATAACACATCACTTAGAATGCTCATCGTCCACCTGACGATGTGCTGAAAGCATTCAATCCATACAAGTTCGTTCCGGGTTCGAACGAAACCGAAGGCATTATCTAGTTACACTCATTTTGGAATCACCCTCAGGGTTAACGACAATAAGCCTTGCACTCTGAATCTTCATCTTCACTTGAGATTCACGACCTATCGTTAATTTGGATCGATTTGGTTTTCGAATATCCAAATCTGGAAACCCGATCCCGGTCTCATCGAAATCCAAAACGTATCTTTTAAGGCCAAGTTGTTTTAAAGTTAGAATAATTCAATTCTTTATCTATATACACACAGATAGATAATTCACAATATCACAATAGATAATCCATATTATAAATAGATAATTCACATTATCATTACAATTCAACCAAAACATCCATATCACAGATCAGCACATATCTCATCAGAGATATCAAACAATGCAAGCATGCAATATTATTCATCCATTCCTAAGTAATGATTTATATCATCTCTAATTAATTTAAAGTGAATTAAATTAATTACTTCATTCTATAAATCCTGCTTACTTAATCATTAATTAAACCAATTAATTAATTACTTGGGTCAGACAAATTTTTACGAGTAGCCAAGGGATTCAGGTTAGCTTTGACGAATTGTGGAGGAGCAATGGAGCAGGAGGCTTCAGCGTTGTAGATATATATAGTAGTTCCGCTGTGTTGATCTCTGCATTGATCTCTGTATTGTATTGAGTTGTAATAACTAGACAGGTGTTTATAACTGTCTAGTATGTGATGTATAATCTGTGTAACTCTGATAGTCGTTGTATATTATGTAATACTTATGTTATTAATATAATTTATTCGTTCCACTGTTGAGATTCTGATGTTGTTTCTTCTTTCTTCTCTATCTTTTCTCTTTTCTATCCCTTTCTTTCTTCAAGATGATGTGACTTTCTGGTCGATGAAAGTCGGGTCGTCACAGTTGGTATCAGAGCTCATCTATTTACAATATATACAAATATATATATACATTATAAATAGAAACAATTTAATAATCTGTATAAAAAAATTAAATTGATTGATAATCTTTGTTAATAAAATTTGAATTAATTTAATAATCTAATTAAATAAATATTTAATTGGTGAATTTTATCTTTTAAAAGTTAATAAATTGTTTCTATTTATAATGTATATATATATATATATTTGTATATATTGTAAATAGATGAGCTCTGATACCAACTGTGACGACCCGACTTTCATTGACCAGAAAGTCGCATCATCTTGAAGAAAGAAAAGGATAGAAAAGAGAAAAGATAGATAAGAAAGAAGAAACAACATCAGAATCTCAACAGCGGAACGAATAAATTATATTAATAACATAAGTATTACATAATGTACAACGACTATCAGAGTTACACAGATTATACATCACATACTAGACAGTTATAAACACCTGTCTAGTTATTACAACTCAATACAATACTGAGATCAATGCAGAGATCAACACAGCGGAACTACTATATATATCTACAACGCTGATGCCTCCTGCTCCATTGCTCCTCCACAATTCGTCAAAGCTAACCTGAATCCCTTGGCTACTCGTCAAAATTTGTCTGACCCAAGTGTTTATTTTCAGTTTTATAAACTCTTGGGTACTCAAATTTTTACGAGTAGCCAAGGGATTCAGGTTAGCTTTGATGAATTGTGGAGGAGAAATGGAGCAGGAGGCTTCAGCGTTGTAGATATATATAGTAGTTCCGCTGTGTTGATCTCTGCATTGATCTCTGTATTGTATTGAGTTGTAATAACTAGACAAGTGTTTATAACTGTCTAGTATGTGATGTATAATCTGTGTAACTCTGATAGTCGTTGTATATTATATAATACTTATGTTATTAATATAATTTATTCGTTCCGCTGTTGTTTCTTCTTTCTTCTCTATCTTTTCTCTTTTCTATCCCTTTCTTTCTTCAAGATGATGCGACTTTCTGGTCGATGAAAGTCGGGTCGTCACAGTTTGACAAAAACTTCAAACAAAAATTTCTATCTTCCATTAGAAGCCATTTTAGACTTTGATTTCTGAAGATTAAATATTTAAAATGAGGTAACATTATTTATAAAAATGATTTTGAGTAATGGTATCTGGCTGAGCACACAGAACAATTTAAATTGTTTAAAACAACTTTAAATGTTCTGGAGTTGATCAGGACGAGGGCGAAATGAAGCCGGAGAACAAGGCGAAGGTGTGGGCGGTTGAATAGCTACAACCGCTGGGGTTTCTTATGCGGGAATTATCCAGTAAGGGATGGTTCCAGCCTTGTGTTGTAGGGGAGCGGGCGTACTCCTCGGTACGTTGATCTAGGCCACGTACTATGATGGGCGGCACCCCAGTAGCCCTGTGTAACGCCCCACTCTGAGACCCACTGTAACAAAGAGTATTACGGGAGTAATACTATCTGTTAAAGCGGAGAATAGAGTATAGTGGAAGCGACCATTTGTAATCAAGCTATAACTATCTACTGAATACGTCGAAAGGATGGTATCTATATATATTTGTCAAGTGGTTCGACATATTCGGTAAATACTTATAACGAAATTACAAATGGCTAAAGATCTATTAGGACAAAGCATAATAATAAATGATAAAACATCATAGAACAGAATCACATAACAGATATAAAATCCCTGAACAATACATCGTCAATACAGATCCAAATATCATAAGTGGGTACAAAGCCACTGCTCACACATGTGAGTCAAAAATATGTACACATCAAAGTCTGAATAATAACATAAGCGGACACTAAGATAAGCTATCTCAAAAGCATAGCAGATAAGTCCAAAGCGGAAGCACAGAGCAGCTAAGTCCAGAGACCTAACCTGAAACAACTCGGTCTGACCCGAGCGAAAAACACTCGGGTCAGGCTAGCTAAACAATCAGTAATAACTGAGATATATAATAATGCGGTACATAAATAAAACAGTACTTATCCAAAGAGAAGTATATTATGAACCACATGAATATAATGACGATCCCTAATCATCAATAAACAATAAAAATCTCCAAAGAGAAATCAACACCAAAGTGTAGAATAAATAAAATCGTCTCATATCATCGGCGTAGCCAAAGCTATAAAAGGATGCCCATAGGCAATAATCCCAAGAGTGACCAGAGTCTATAATCAATGCCCATGCAAAGATCGATGCTCCAAAGAGCAATGGGATATACTGAAAAGTCAATGAAATCCAACACTGAAAAGTAGTGTCCAGAGACACTGTGAATCCACAAGGCAATCGCACTTACATCGTATGGTTCCATAGAACCAACACCGAATGGCGGTACTCGAATGGATATAAAAATCATCAAATAATACCAATATTGCACGTGCACCGACCAGAGTCGTTGTTGCCAAGTACTGTAGAGTTGTGATCGATCACTCGCACAGATGCGGAACGCGCGAGACGGCAAGATCCTTCCCAGAAGGATAAAGGCCCAGAGGCGCATGCCGAAAAATAAACTGCTCCATAGAGCAGGTGTCCAGAGACGGTTGCCCAGAGGCGTGGTGACCCAGAGGTCCAGTACTGGCCGCCTAGAGGCTAATGTGTCACTAACTTCTTGGAGAGGAACCCGTAAAGTGTTAACAATGAGTCCCATACCCCACGTTCGCACTAAACGGTTTACTAACCAATAGCAAGCTCACACTCCAAACAATAAAAAGTCCACCTCGTATCATCGGTAAACTAGACCCAAAGGTCAAAACGATCAATCGAATAGGTCGGGGATTAACCGGAAAGGAAATACACACGGTTCCATAGGCCGGAGATTTCCTAACCGTTTAAGCACCTTTCCACTTCGCTCGACGTGCTAAAAAGTGAGTGTGAGATTTTTATTATAGAAAATAATGGTGCGAAACGGATTTATAATTGATTTTGAAATCACTTTAAAACGGCTTTTGAAAACTCTCCTATTATGGAGTAATTAATTTAATAATTAAAAATAATATTATATAATAATTTCTAAAGCCATTTAGGGGTGAAAAATCCTTTGAAAATAATTCATAAAACCCATGTACGAAATCTAGAGACAAATCTCAAAGAAATCAATAAAACCAGAAAATCACTGAAAATATTCTAAGTGTTGGAAAATAGTCCAAAAATGACGCGAACCCAAGTTCGGAAAATTATTTGGACCAGCAAACTGAATCCGAATGGCATGAAAATAAGTAGGAATATAGTCCAACATCCCTGCTCCAAAGTGCAAAATGAATCGGGAAATTCCGACTTGAAACGAAGAAACGGCGTCGTCTCAAAGTCGGACAAAAATCATAAAACTTTACTGTGTCAAAACAGTGTAAAGGTCCCACTTCGACGACATGGTCGAAGGGTCACATGAACTCAGATCTTGATGAAAATTTGCAGGAGCGTATTAAAGTACTCCTACTTTGATATGCAACAAGAATCGTTCGGTTTTGACTTGAAACGAAGAAACGACAATGTTTCAAAGTTGGTCTGACGATAACTGAAAATGATCACTATTGTAAAACAGTTTCTAGGTGCTACTTCGGCAATAGAAACGAAGTATCTAATGCACCCAGATCTAAACCAAACTTTGCATGGTTAAAGATCTCGATCTCATATTTTTAACGAGACTAAAAATGATGAAATCTGACAAAGGACGAGCCCGGGATGGCGTCGCAAATTCCGGGTTCTACGCTGAAAACAACGGGAGAAAAGAGACTAAGGCCTATAGCTATGCACTAACTGGCCAGAGATGAAAAACCACAATTTTGGCATAGTAAACTTCAAATTCTGGCAAAATGAATAAAATGAAAGTTGTAGCTTAGTTTCTAAGCTTTTCGGAATGACCAAGATCGTCAAATTCCGACAAGAGATGAAAATTCTATGACTAAAACAATTCTCAGATCTAATTTTTATATCACTGTCGTTGTGCTCTCGGAACAGTGGTAAGAATGCATAGTTTTGACCAAATTAACTTCGAAATTTCATGAAACTCAAAACATGAAAGTTTTAGCCCTAAATCTATGCTTTCCAGAACATCCAAAATTATTAGATTTGGATAAGAAACGAGTAACTTATGGCCAAATCAATTTCAGGTTTTTATTTTATCAACCCTGTAGTTTGTTGTCAGGTCAGCGACAAACAAGCATGATTTCGACCATTCAAACCTCAAAATTAGGCAAAGCACAAAACATAAAAGTTATAGGGTACAGAATAAGCTTTCCAGAACTTCAAGAAAATCTCAATTCCGATTTAAGATGAATGAGATATGCCTAATTTACTAACAGCAATAAACTAATTATAATTTCAGCTAGCATATATTACAAGTACCTTATGTGCACACCCCAAAATGAAAGTAAAGATGATCAAAGAGCTATGATTCACATGTTACATAATAAAACATGTGTTACTAACTGATTACCGGAATCAAAAGATGATTAAACACATATTAGAAGAGGTTTTTAGCAATATACCTCTCTAGAAAGCAACAAAGACTACTATAGCATCAACCCAAGTTAGCAAAAGATGATTAGGAGGCTATAAGATCAAAAAAACACATAAAACATGTGTTACCAAATCAATTTCAGAAATAAGAAAGATATAAAAATGGATTTGAGGTGGGTATTTGCATTACCTTTGCATAGAATGACTTGCATAAGCTAAAACTAGAAGGAGATGAAGATAAAGGCCATTTTTGTTATGAAAGCTTTAGGAAATGATTAGGGTTTTGATTAGGGATGAATGAATGAGGTTAGGAGAGTTTGAGATAATTTATAGAGGAGGTTTAGGGTGGGTTATTGAGCTAGGTTTAGTAACCCAATAAGAAGAGAGTTATTTACATGTTTCCAACAATTAGTCTAAGTGTTCATATATGTTTATAAAACTCATTTTTCTTATCCAATCCCGTTTTAAAATCTCTACTAAAATATTTAACTTTCCAAAAATAACATTTTATCCTCATTTTAAAATCCCATATTTCCCATTTAATTAAAATAGCCTTTTTCAAATAAATTTTATTATTCCAAATCCTTTTATGCTTCATTAAAATAAATAAAAATCCTAACTTTTATTTATTAATTGGTAATGCAAATCCCGGGTTGTTACACCCTGCCATTGTATGGAAATCCAACTTCCAATAAGTGCCATCGGAATTGATTGTATACCTATTTATGCTGGAATTTAATGAATGTAACAATTTCGGCTATGTGAATATTTATTTGAGAATCCTAAACCCTATTATAATATAACTGGATTTCCTATCAAATGTTTTGGTTATCGTAAGGTAAAAACTTTTCCATGTTTATGTGTGGGAAGTCTTACGAGATACCTTTTCTTTCCAAATGATTTTCAAAGTTAAACAACTTTAACCCGTTTACTCACACCAGACCCATGTCTGACTCAAGTGTTTATTTTCTGTTTTATTAAACTCTTGGGTACTCAAATTTTTTACGAGTAGCCAAGAGATTGAGGTTTGCTTTGACGAATTCTGAAGGAGCAATAGAGCAGGAGGCTTCAGCGTTTGTAGATATATAAGTGGTTCCGCTGTGTTGATCTCTGAGTCATTTGTATGAGTTGTATCTTGAGTTGTAATAACTAAACAGGTGTTTATAACTGTCTAGTATGTGTTGTATAAGCTGTGTAACTCTGATAGCTGTTGTATATGATACTATGTAATTTCTTATGTGATTAATATAATTTATTCGTTCCGCTGTTGAGATTCTAATGTTGTTCTTTCTTTCTTCTCTATCTTTTCTCTTTTCTATCCCTTTCTTTCTTCAAGATGATGTGACTTTCTGTGGTGAAAAAGTCGGGTCGTCACAGTTGGGCCGAATAAAAAGAAGGGACCTCTAGACAGGGGAAATCTTGTCCTACTTGGGTGCTACCCACTAACCTTGCTGCACCTCCCCTGTTTTAGCCATTCCCGGTTGATGAGGCTTGAGGCTACGATTACCTTTAATCAGAACACATCACTTAGAATGCTCATCGTCCACCTGACGATGTGCTGAAAGCATTCAATCCATACAAGTTCGTTCCGGGTTCGAACGAAACCGAAGGCATTATCTCGTTACACTCGTTTTGGAATCACCCTCAGAGTTAACGACAATAACCCTTGCACTCTGAATCTTCATCTTCACTTGAGATTCACGACCTATCGTTAATTTGTATCGATGTGGTATTCGGATATCCAAATCTGGAAACCCGATCCCGGTCTCATCGAAATCCAAAACGTATCTTTTAAGGCCAAGTTGTTTTAAAGTTAAAACAATTTAATTCTATTATCTATATACACATAGATAGATAATTCACAATATCACAATAGATAATCTACATTATCATCACAAATAGATAATTCACATTATCATCATACTTCAACCAAAGCATCCATATCACACAGCATTACTTATCTCATATCTGAGATCTCAAACCATTCAAGGCAAATCAATATCATTTAATCCCTAAGCAATGATTTATTAATCACCACCTATAATTAATTTAAAATGAATTAAATTAATTACTTCATCTTTTATTAATTTAAAGTAAATTAAATGAATCTTGCTTAAATTACTATTAATTAATTATCAATCAATTAATCAATCATCATCCAATTATTCATTTTAGTTAATCATCCTTGATTAATTAACATTTAATTACATTCAAGTAATTAGCATTAAATTAATTTCACAAATTAATTATTCTTATCCACTTATAGTAATTAACCTTTAATTATTTCATAAATTAATTAACTATAATTAATTACATTAATCTTTAATTAATTACATTAATTAATCACTTCATTTATTAATTATTCCTTAATTAATCAATTCTTAATTACATCATTAATTATATAAATAAATGATCCCTAATTACATTTTATTATTAATTACTTTATTTAAATTAATTACATTAAGTAATTATCTTTAATTAAATCATAATTATTAATCACTCTTGATTAATCACATTCAGTAATTAACTACCCTTAATTACTTCTTTAAATAAATTAATTACTCCTTAATTAATTTCTTAATTAATCCCTTGAATAATTTCCAAGTAATTAAATCCAAATTACTTCCATTATTAAATCATCTTCCATTAATTACATCTAGTAATTATCAATTAATTATTTCATTAAGTAATTACCTCCATTAATTACATTAAGTAATTTATTCCTTTAATTACTTTCATTAAGTATTTATACTTAATTAAACAATTCCACAAATGATTAACCTTAATTAATTAATCTATTTAATTATCAAAATTAATCACATTAATTAATTATTTATTAAACCCAAGTTAATGATCTACATTGACTATTAACTATTCTTTAATTATTTTTCTTAAATAATTAAACTTTAATTAACCATTATTAATTACAAATTAATTAATTCTAATTACCAATAAATTAATCTCTAATTACTTAATTAATTAAGTACCTAACAATAACTTAATTAATCCTTAATTACTTGATTAATTTTCCTAACCATTAATTAATAATCTTAACTTATCTGATTAATGATCCTTAATTTCAAATTAATTAACCTTTAATTAATTTAATTAAACCTTAATTAATCAATTTAAACCCATAATTACTAAATTTTTTAACCCAAATCATAAATTAATTAAAATTAATGAATAACTTTTAATTACCTTAATAATTTATTTTATCCCAAATTATTAAATCTTAATTATCTTTAAGATAAACTTTATTCTTATTAATGATTAAATTATCATTAATAAAGCATTTAAAACAATTTACTTTTAAATTTACTTTTAAATTTCATTTTAAATTTAAGATTTAAAATGAATACAAATTTAACTTTAACAAAGTTTTAAAACCATTTAAATCCTTTTAAATCATATGTTAAAGAAATACTTACTTAAATAAAGAAATAAAACCAACTTCATTTTAAATTCAAATCAATTTAAAATACACTTTAAACATTCAAAGTTATTTTAAAACATTTTTATTCAAAACTTTATTTTATTCCAAAACTAGAATTCAAACTAAACTTGAATCCTGATTTTAATTTAGATTTAAACTTTGTTTAAATCTTTGCTCTACAATTTAAACTTCAGGTTTAAATTTTAAACAAAATAGGTTTCTTTTAAAACCTGTAACAAAATTTTTAACCCGAGCCCATCTTCAATTACCCCGAGAATTTCTTCGAGCCCCCCATCCAAAATCACGAGAACAAACCCGAGTTGCTCCCCTTCTTCCCCAAAAACACAAACTGTCTTACCCAGACGTGCACGTGCACGTGCACCAACCCACGGCGACGTTCCGACCATCTCTCCGGCATTCACCAAGCTGTAAACGATCTCAACGAACAACTCGACCAAACAGAACTACAAAATCGATGGCAAAAAAAAACGAGCAATCTCGAACAAAACAGGAACCCAAACCAAACAACAATTCAACGCCGACGACGATCACGTCAACTGGAATCCACGGCACTTCTTCCAAAGCAGCACCACCTCACTACGCCGCTATCTCACCCCTCGCGATCGAGCTCGATGCACTATCGTCGTCGAGATCAACTCGACATACAATTCGGAACAAAACACACTCAAAACCCTAAACCACCATCCCTATGCCTCTACGTCCATCAGAAAAATTCACCAACATTTTTCCTGGAACCATCCTCCTACAAGCTAACTCCAATCAAAAACTCATCTCTGATCATCTCGCTGATTGCTGTAAATTGGCAATAAACCCAAAAACCCCCAATACCGATTATCTCAGAAATTACCAAACTAAAAATAATAATTTTACTTCTAAAAATCATGTTTTTGGATAAATATTCAGTTTATATATATGAATTCATAAATTAAGATGTTTTAGTTTTCACTTATCTTGAACTTGCTCTGTCCTTTTAAGTTTCCAGTGAGATTTCAATTTTAATTTAACTTAATTAAAATTTTAAAACTTAATCTATAATCAAACAAACAAATCTTGTTTGAAGCCTAAGTCCTAACAGCAAGCAGATCAAGAGATAATGGTTTTTAAATCAAAATTTTTGTACCTGGAAACAAAAATAAAGTAGTCACAGAGACAATAGAATGCACACAATCATTCACCCATTCATATATATACAGAACACACTTATATATATTCAGACAAACATATTCATTTCATAAATTTGCATATACTTAAGCTTTTAAAAATTTGTTACTCACAGTTTTGAGGATGAAGAACAGAGCCTCCAATTTGAAAAGCTTTTGAATCCCTTTAAACTGAAATGCCCTTTGATTTAAAGACTTGAGTTTCTTCTTTGTTTTGATTTAAAACTGCATGCTTGCTTTGATGTTACTGGATCTTGCTTGATTAAATCTCAGGTTTAAGAATGCATGCAGGCTTTTGATTTTGGTTTGATTCCAGATTGAAGAAGAATGCTTGCATGCTTTGAGTTGTTTGATTTGAAAAGAATTACAGGCTTATTATTTACATTTTGGAATGAAGAGGATTACTGATTTGTTTTGAAGAGTTGTTTACAGATTTTGGTTTTGAAGAGTTTGCTTACTTTATTTGTTTCAGGTTTTGTTGATCTGAGATTTGCTTAACTTTCTTTGTTTAGAAATGAGATTAGAAAAGAAAAGGAAATGAAAGATGTTTGTTTATATAACTTTATTTATGGTTTAATAAAAATCAAAGAAAATGATAATAAAACATGACACTTGTCATATACATTAGTTATTTAAATTACACATGTTTTATTAAGCTTTAATATGGTGACATTTGTCTTTTAAGTATTTTGTTTTTTATTTTAAATGTTAATAAAGATTTTTAACTTAATTAATAAATTCTTATGTAAATGTATATATGAATTTCTTTTTAAAGGAAATGTAATTAAACAAATTATATAGTGTAATAAAATCTTATACATATATTCTTAAATCCAAATTAATATTCAATTTAAATTTAAAAATCCAATTTAAAATCAAGTTATATATATGCATATATAACTACCATTTAAATTTAAAATAACAATTCTATTTCCATAAAATCTATTTATGTTTATAAAAACAAAGTATTATAATTATTATTTGAAAATATCAAATTTGACAATTTTAAATAATTTATAGAAGAGATTATAAATTACTTCTATTATTAAATGAATTAATACCATATGTAAATTGTATTTTAAACTTCTATTTTTAAATCATATATATCTAGTAATATTTAAAAAGAAATAAAACAAACTTTTTATTTAAATTTAAACTTAAGCTAAAAATCTATTTTTAAACAATAAATTATTTATTTTAAGTATTTAAAACCATATAGTTATTTATTAAATAGCTTTGAAAAGCTTAATATTAAATTAATCATGATTTCCAAATTACCAAAATATATTAGAAATTTGAAAACATAATTTCATTTGTTAAATTCAAATCAAAGCTCATCTATTTACAATATATACAATTATATATATATACATTATAAATAGAATTTTATTAACTTTTTAAAAGATAAAATTCATCAATTAAATATTTATTTAATTAGATTATTAAATTAATTCAAATTTATTAACAAAGATTATCAAATCAATTAAATTTTTAATACAGATTATTAAATTGATATTGCCCAAAATTCCGGGATATCACACACCCGGTCTTCATCACCGTCTTCAAATGCTATTAATTTCGTCGTATCATTATTCAGAATGGGTTTTATGACACAAAGTCCTCTCCCGGCTAATCTGAATAACGAGCCCTTATTTTAAAATTAAGTGTTACATTCAAATTTCAACAAATCACAACAATTTCCACTTTGATCTTTTAAACAAAAGATCCATCACAATCACAGAGGTTCGATGTGGTATTCGGATATCCACTTGGAATCCGACCCCCGATCGCATCGAAATTCAAATGCCATTAAAAGGCCAATATTGATAGTCGGTTATTTAACTATCAATCATCATTCACAACAATCACTAGATTTCATATAATTTTCCCAAATCATTTGTTTCCAAAGTATCTTCGCAAGATATATTTTTATCACTTTAATATTTTGAAACCAAATTTCAAATTACTATTCACCTTTTAATCTTTTGAAAACAAATTTCAAATTGCTTTTCACACTTCAATCCTTTGAAAACAAATTTCTTTCCACACTTTTAAATATAAATCAATATTTATTTTTAAAACAAACTTCCCTTTCCTTTTTAAATTCTTATTGTGCATTCAAATTCCCAAATATTCACTGATATATGATTTTTAAATTGATTTTAAAAATCATCTACAAACACCAAATCAAATTTTTTTATTTGATTTCAAATTTTAACTTAAACACCAAATCAATTTTATATTGATTTCCCAATGATTTATTCTTTTAACAACAAATCAATTTTCGAATTTATGTTTAAAATAAATTCCTCTATCTCTTCCAAATTATTTAAAAATCGTATTTTTAAAATAAATTCTTTACCTTTTGAATATAATTACTTGGAATCCATTTATTAAACATTTTCACCATACTTTGGAATATTATTTAATAGGATTTCACTATAGATTTTCTACTTAAATTTGAAAATCCAATTTTATTTATTTCTGGTATCTTACGATACCAAAAATATATATTCGGCTAAATTTTAGCCTTCAATGATCTCAATTACAATATAATCACACAGAGATTATCAACACACAACATATGAAACAAATTCAATATTTGAGGAATCCAGTTGGATCCCTCCAACCTGTTTCCCTGCATCCACAGACGTTAGCACAACAATTAAATACCAATTCCACTTCGAGGTGGAATATCACGGTATATGTGATTTATAAAACATCATCCGCTATTATGCGGCGCATAGGGTCTCATCCGCTATATAATGCAGGAAATCAACAACTCCAAATACATATATAATACCAGTTCCACAACGAGGTGGAATATCGCGGTATATGGGTTTAAATATAATATCATCCGCTATTATACGACGTATATGGTCTATTTCAATACAACTGATAATAAATTATCATCCAAGCACACAATCAACAATTAAATTTAACTATCACAATTCAATAATCAATCAATAACTGAATTTTCAATTATTATAATTTGAGTGAGAAGATCTCACCTTTAACTATGCATGCAACCCATTTCCATTCCAGCTTATTTTCTTCACAGTTTTAAACCTTGTATATATATTTATACAATTTATTAATATTCGAAATAATCAAATAATAAATTTCCATTCAATAAAAAATTTTATATTTTTTTATCTAGATAATTTAAATTTCAAACAAATTTTCTTTTAATACAATATTTGAACTAATTGGATATCACTTATTATCAAATAATTTAATTAACTAATACTTTTTATTCAAACTGATAATTTCCTTTTTAAAATCCTTTTTATAATAAACTGGTAAATTTAAAACACATATGTATATATTTATTTTCATTTTCAAATTACATAACAAAATAATCTATATAAGTCTAAATATCAAATTTTCTATATAAACCCTTATGTATATTATTTTCTACTTATTACTTTTTTTCTTTCAACTATTGCAAACAGACAGTATTTTTCCTATTGTCAATACCCTCTCTGTTTTTATTTTATCTAACTTATATACACAGATAGACATACATAGAATTCAACTAAAATATGTTTAATACCTTATTGCAAGTTCATATATATCTCAATTCAAAGAAATCAGAAAACAAATTCGAATCTCACCGCATTAAACTCGAGAACTATAGCACCAATTCTCGCCGCCACGGACTACTCGAGCACAAACCTCCAGCACTCAAAACCCACTCGCCGACCGCTTCCCCTGAGCCTGCTCGCGCACTCTAGAGACTCATCGACGGATGCGACTCGAGCCCAGCCACGTGAAGTCGCTTCATTGAGACACGAATGCCCCGCCGCCCATCATCGTCGCTCCTCTGTACACAATTCCCTCTCGAACCACCACTTACTGCCAATCACCCGCAACCCAAATCTTTACGGTCGATCTTCCACCACGTTGTTGTCGCGCGAGACCACCTTGTCGCGAGCTTCGTGGCATCGCGCTGCTGCTAGGGCCGCGCTTGAGTCGATATCGATTCATTGGGAATTTCGAATGAATTCGAACTATTTTGATTTTTTTTGAATTTTAAATGGCAAAGGGTCGGCCATTGATTTTGAAAAGAAAGGGGCTTCGACTGTTTAATTTAATTAGCTTGGACTTGTGCGATTGAATCTCTTGTGACAATTTTCGAGTGGAGATTTACAATTTGTTCGTAAATATTTAAGTTAAGCTAGTGGTTATGGGACATGAAGCTAAACTCATATATTTACTAGCTTAGTGTAATTGACACTTCTTGATGATCAATAACGATCATTTTTGTGATTTAGACTAGCAATGTGCGATGTCTCTTTGTCTGCGAGGGAGACTAAACCCCGCTTTGTGGAGTTTTGACTCAAATTGGTGGCGTAGCAACCCATGGTCTTCGGGCCGTTTGTGGAGCTTCGGCTTAATTTGTGATGGTTAGCAACCATGGAATTAGCATTCGGTTTGTGATACACGTGTAGGGAGTTTTTATGCTCCCGTTTGTGATAGGCCTTTTCCCCCCTCTTTTGTGATTTCTGGATTTCTAATTTATGACTTCTAGAATTTGTGTTTCACCAATTTTCGTGATTTACATTGGTAAGTTTTATCAATATTTATGCATTGGTGAATTTGTGTGTCATTAACTTTTGTGATTGGCATTGATATAATTGTCAATATTTATGGTTTGGTGAACGAAGTAAAGAGTATGACATTCTTTTTTTATCTTTGAGAAGATTCTTGTGAAATTGATTAATCTCTTGTTGATTTTCAATTACATACTTATCACAGTATGACTTTATGGTTATTATACGTTTTTGTCATATCTCTTATTCTATATCATTTCATTTGATATTTATAGTTAGACTGATCTGTTTATTATTTTCTTATTAAATAATACTCGGGTTAGACCAAGATGTTATAGGTGCTTCTGCTTCACTCCTCATCAGGGATTATTATTCTGACTTTTGGCTAACTACTTAGATTAGTAGTTTATTTTGTTGTATACATTTGAGATGTAGACTCTATGATGAATATTTATTCTTTTGTGTAGCACTTGTAACTATTCTTTCGTGATATTGTGGATCTTGTTAGACCACTACTCTGATATACACTTTTATGTGTAATATTCATATTTGTTTCCGCCTTTGAGATATGAACATATGTGACTGATTTATGTTATGTTTATTTCTATATTTGTTTCTGAAGATTATATATAGCCACTGTGTAGTAGCTTTGAGTTTGTATCGGTATGTCGGATTTCCTCTTGAAAAGAAATGTATGTTATTCTATCTGACATATCGGCGCTCGCACAAAGTAATTACACGGAGGGTCGCTCCTCAACAGCCTTATTCTTCGCGCTAGTTGACGACATTACCCTGTAGTGTCCTTGGCTAGCGTGAGTATAGAGGTGGGGCATCACAATAAGGCCTCCTGCCACACACACAATGCAAACGCAGAACTGGAGGAGATTTCTCCTTATGATAGTCAAACATGCTTGATACGCAAAATCACTTCGATATTATTATTAGTGCATAAAAACATTTCGAAAGTATAATATTAATCTTAGCAAGCATAGACATTCCGAACTATGCCTACTATAGCTACCATCTAAACAGTGGGG
The DNA here is from genome assembly GCA_030737815.1 of Allium fistulosum. Lineage (NCBI taxonomy): Eukaryota > Viridiplantae > Streptophyta > Magnoliopsida > Asparagales > Amaryllidaceae > Allium > Allium fistulosum. The sequence continues at coordinate 1,033,598,678 of CM060907.1, read as the reverse complement.
CGCCACCATAAGTAAATGGCAGGTAATACAACTAAAACCGTACAGGGTGCATATTGTTTCTTTGGATTTCCAACAAATGGTCAGGCTAAGGAACTTCCTATTGCCACATGGGTATGCCTCTGGATGGACACCCCGAGAACCTAACCGGATCTCTGCCAACACAAGGCCGGGTTACCTCTATAACTAGGTAACTACTACACGAGTATGCCATCCCCCGGTCCTTTGGGACCTTTATCCGAGGATCCTCAACCACAAAGCAACAACCACACAGTAAATGAGATTGCAGCAACCACATATGTTAAGTATCTGGGCTCCATACCATGATACCACCCTTTTCTAGAAGGAAATGACATACCCTAAAGGGCGCGACCCTCATAACCTTGCCGCATCTTTCCTGTTTCGACCATTTCCGGGGTGTGAGGTCCAATGAGGTCTCGTCCACAAAGCTACGCTTTACATGAAAGCCATGCTTTGATCACAAATGATCATCAACACACAGCAGCACTTAGCATGCCACACTACCAAATTGGGAGTATATCGCTGATAACCTTCAACTACATAACCTCTGAGCTCGTACATCTCAGTGAAGGGTGTTAAGCTAAGAGAATAAATTCTCCACCACCAACATATATGTATTTGAAAGAAATCTGCTTTATATCTCAAAGTGTAGTGTCAGACATACAACCATACAAGTCTGTTCCGGGTTCGAACAGAACGGAAGGCACTTCGTCCAATAAAGGAAGAAGCCCTTGCAAATCCGGGTATCCACAATTCCGATCGAACTCCCCATCACATGTGGAGATCTCTATACTGGAGCAACCCAGTGCAGAGACATTCGATAGGTTATCCTATCGTTTTCGAAGACACCCGGTCTTCATCACCGTCTTCAAATGCTATTAATTTCGTCGTATCATTATTTGGAATGGGTTTTATGACACAAAGTCCTCTCCCGGCTAATCCGAATAACTAGCGCTTATTTTAAAAATAAGTGTTACATTCAAATTTCAACAAATCACAACAATTTCCACTTTGATCTTTTAAACAAAAGATCCATCATAATCACAAAGGTTCGATGTGGTTTTTGGATATCCACTTGGAATCCGACCCCCGGTCGCATCGAAATTCAAATGCCATTAGAAGGCCAATATTGATAGTCGGTTATTTAACTATCAATCATCATTCACAACAATCACTGGATTTCATATAATTTTCCCAAATCATTTGTTTCCAAAGTATCTTCGCAAGATATATTTTTATCACTTTAATATTTTGAAACCAAATTTCAAATTACTATTCACCTTTTAATCTTTTGAAAACAAATTTCAAATTGCTTTTCACACTTCAATCCTTTGAAAACAAATTTCATTCCACACTTTTAAATGTAAATCAATATTTATTTTTAAAACAAACTTCCCTTTCCTTTTTAAATTCTTATTGTGAATTCAAATTCCCAAATATTCACTGATATATGATTTTTAAATCGATTTTAAAAATCATCTACAAACACCAAATCAAATTTTTTTATTTGATTTCAAATTTTAACTTAAACACCAAATCAATTTTATATTGATTTCCCAATGATTTATTCTTTTAACAACAAATCAATTTTTGAATTTATGTTTAAAATAAATTCCTCTATCTCTTCCAAATTATTTAAAAACCGTATTTTTAAAATAAATTCTTTACCTTTTGAATATAATTACTTGGAATCCATTTATTAAACATTTTCACCATACTTTGGAATTTTATTCAATAGGATTTCACTATAGATTTTCTACTTAAATTTGAAAATCCAATTTTATTTATTTCTGGTATCTTACGATACCAAAAATATATTCGGCTAAATTTTAGCCTTCAATGATCTCAATTACAATATAATCACACAGAGATTATCAACACACAACATATGAAACAAATTCAATATTTGAGGAATCCAGTTGGATCCCTCCAACCTGTTTCCCTGCATCCACAGACGTTAGCACAACAATTAAATAACAATTCCACTTCGAGGGGAAATATCGCGGTATACGGGATTCATAAAACATCGTCCGCTATTATGCGGCGCATAGGGTCTCATCCGCTATATAATGCGGGAAATCAACAACTCCAAATACATATATAATACCAATTCCACTTCGAGGTGGAATATCGCGGTATATGGGTTTAAATATAATATCATCCGCTATTTTGCGGCGTATAGGGTCTATTCCAATACAACTGATAATAAAATATCATCTAAGCACACAATCAACAATTTAAATTTAACTATCACAATTCAATAATCAATCAATAACTGAATTTTCATTTATTATAATTTGAGTGAGAAGATCTCACCTTTAACTATGCATGCAACCCATTTCCATTCCAGCTTGTTTTCTTCATAGTTTTAAACCTTGTATAAATATTTATACAATTTATTAGTATTTGAAATAATCAAATAATAAATTTCCATTCAATAATTTTTTTTGATTTTTTTATCTAGATAATTTAAATTTCAAACAAATTTTCTTTTAATACAATATTTGAACTAATTGGATATCACTTATTATCAATTAATTTAATTAACTAATACTTTTTATTCAAACTGATAATTTCCTTTTTAAAACCCTTTTTATAATAAACTGGTAAATTAAAACACATATGTATATATTTATTTTCATTTTAAAATTACATAACAAAATAATATATATAAGTCTAAATATCAAATTTTCTATATAAACCCTTATATATATTATTTTCTGCTTATTAATTTTTTCTTTCAACTACTGCAAACAGACAATATTTTTCCTACTGTCAATATCCTCTCTGTTTTTATTTTATCTAACTTATATACACAGATAGACATACATAGAATTCAACTAAAATATGTTTAATACCTTATTGCAAGTTCATATATATCTCAATTCAAAGAAATCAGAAAACAAATTCAAATCCCACCGCAAACTCGAGAACTACAGCACCAATTCTCGCCGCCACTGACTACTCGAGCACAATCCTCCAGCACCCAAAACCCACTCGCCGACCGCTTCCCCTGAGCCTGCTCGCGCACTCTAGAGACTCACCGACGCACGCGACTCGAGCCCAGCCACGTGAAGTCGCTTCGTTGAGACACGAATGCCCCGCCGCCCATCATCGTCGCGCCTCTGTACACAATTCCCTCTCGAACCACCACTTACTGCCAATCACCTGCGACCCAAATCTTCACGATCAATCTTCCACCACGTTGTTGCCGTGCGAGACCACCTTGTCGCGAGCTTCACGGCATCCCGCTGCTGCTTGGGCCGCGCTTGAGTCGATATCGATTCACTGGGAAGTTCGAATGAATTCGAGCTGTTTTGATTTTTGTGAATTTTAAATGGCAAAGGGTCGGCCATTGATTTTGAAAAGAAAGGGGCTTCGACTGTTTAATTTAATTAGCTCGGCCATTTTCGATTTGAACTTGATCTCCCTGATTCGATTCATTTAAACTAAGCTGTATATAATTTTTCTTCGAGTGAAGGGGCTTCGGCCATTTATTTGATTTGATTTTTTCATTTATCTTCTGAAAAGAATGGAAGGAGACAGTGATTTTTAAAACGAAAAAGAACAGCTTTGATTTGAACAAAAGGATAGGATAGGGTGGCGTGCGTACGAAGGTAGGGTTTGACTTTCTAATTGATTTTTTTAATTTTATATTCAAAATATCTTCTATAACCTAACTCGAAATCCCGAACTCCTATAGAGGCATGCTGCCTAGCGTTACTAATGTTATAACCCTATTCCGAACCCAATGGAACAAATCTCGAGCTCCAATTTGATCGTATGTGGAAGATAGCTATTTAAATTAAATTCAACTAAATTATTTCTAGACGTTTCTAGATCGAACGACCAAACGGTGAATCCAAACACTACGAACTTCGAAATCCGATAATAATACAATATTACGGATCCAATGGAACTGGTTTCGTTGAATTCCGAGACTGCGCCTCGAAAGGCTATTTAATTATCAATTTAAACGATAAAATTCAAAAACTGAATAAAGTAACTCAAATCCTGAAGCTTCCATTAACCTCAGTATTATCAATCTAAATTTTCCAAGCCATCAAATTATTTTTAACAAGCTTAAAACTGAAGATTCAAAATTTTACCCAACTTCAATAAATTAAATCCATTAATTAAATTTCCAAATTCATAGTAAATTTTGAAATTCAAGTTAAACTAACCTCCGAATATTTAAAATCGGTTAAATATTATATTTCAAATGTTACAAATTTTCGGGTCGTCACAGCATCTTTCGAATCTCTTTCTAAATACGGGTTGAATACATTAATACCCCATTGAAAAAGAATCAGAGATTTGTCTATTGCTTGAATAGAAATCTCAAGAAGCCATTACTTCTGAAATTGGGAGTTTCTTTTGATCAACTTGTTGATATCGCTCTTCGACTTGAAGAGGCAGATAAGGGAAGTGATGTTGAAGTTGTGGGTGCCAAACCAAACTTCAACAACAACAAGAAAAGGCCTAATAAATTCAAAGGCCCTAATCTCAACAAGAAAGGAAAACAAGTAGCTTCGGTGGCAAAGACTCCTACCCCTAGTAGTGGGCAATGCTACAATTGTGGTTCTAAAGACCATTATGCCAATAGATGTCCGAAGCCTCTCTTTTGTCGCTATTGCAAAAGTTCGGGTCATCTTTTATCTTCATGTCCCAAACTTCAAGGCAAGAAGGAGGGAAAGCTAAATGTTGCACAAGCCCCTAACAACACTTCTCATGGTCAAGGTATTTCTCATTCTATCCTTGATGGCATTATTATGTTTCATGATCAACCTATTCGAGTTCTTTTTGATACGGGTGCATCCCATTCTTTTATATCAAAAGAACTTGTTGATACTTTTTCTTTGAGTGTTATGGCTTTAATGACTTCTTTGAGAATTGCGAATCCGGTCGGTGGATCCGCAACAATCAGTTTGCTTTGTAGTGATGTCGAGATTATTTTATGTGATTTTTCTTTCCGAGCCGATTTGCATGTTATGCGTACTTAGGCTTCGGAATGATTTTGGGAATGGATTGGCTTAACCGTTATGAAGCTCAAATCCTATGTCCTGAGCGAACTATTCATCTTCGACATCCTCAATCTGTTAAGCGGATTTCTATTGTTCTTAAAGATTCAGATTCCAACTTGGCAGCATCTTTATATTCCTTAAATCTTCATGATGACGATAATGATGATGAAAAAGATGTCATTTCTCTTATTCACGTCGTTCGTGTATTTTCCGACATATTTGAGCCCATTTTAGGATTACCCCCTAAGCGAGCAATTGAGTTCAGGATTAATCTAATTCCTGGAGCTTTGCCTATTACTCGTCCTCCTTATCGTATGTCCAATAAAGAAAATAAGAAGATGCGCAAACAATTATCCGAATTGGAGACGAATCAATTTAATCGTTCTAGTTCCTCTCCTTGGGGAGCTTCTGCTATTTTTGTAAAGAAATCCAATGGTACACTTAGGCTTTGCGTTGACTACCGCAAGCTTAATAATCTTACTATCAAGAATAAATATCCTTTACCTTGGATTGATGATCTATTCGATCAACTTAGCGGTGCTAGAGTCTTTTCACAGTTAGACTTAGCAACCGGTTTTCATCAGCTTCGTATTGCAGAGGATAGCATTCCTTTGACATCATTCTGTACCCATTATGGATCTTATGAATGGCTTGTTATGCCATTTGGTCTAACGAATGCTCCAGCTTATTTCGTTGACCTTATGAATCGAGTTTTCAAAGACTTCCTTGATCGATTTGTTCTCATCTTTATAGATGATATTCTTGTGTATTCTAAAACCGAGAAAGAGCATGAAATGCATCTTTGAATTGTGTAGGAAACTCTTAAGAGCAATCAATTGAAAGCAAAAAAAATTAAATGCCACTTTTGGCAATCTCGTGTGAAATTTCTTGGTCACATTATTTCTGAATCCGGAATTTCCGTGGATCCTTCAAAGATTGAAGCAAATCAAAATTGGAAGAGACTGGAGAGTGTTACGGAAATCCATAGCTTTCTTGGATTGGCGGGCTATTACTGTCGTTTTATAAAAGACTTTTCTAAAATTTCCATGCCTCTTACTAGCTTGACAAAGAAAGGAGTTAAATAAATTTGGTCGGACAAATGTGAAGCTTCTTTTCAGAAATTAAAAGAACTCCTTTCCGATGCCCCTATTCTTGTGATTCCCGAGGGAAACCAAGATTTTTTTTGTTTATACCGACGCCAGTCGTGTTGGTTTGGGAGCCGTTCTTATGCAAAGAGAACGTGTTATTGCTTATGCTTCTAAGCAATTGAAGCCCGCCGAGACTAGATATGCCACTCATGATTTAGAGCTCGCGGCTATTATTTTCGCCCTTCGAATTTGGCGTCATTATCTTTTGGGAGAGAAATTTGTTATCTATACCAATCATAAATCTTTGAAGTACTTATTTTCTCAAAAGGAACTTAATTTGCGTCAATAACATTGGCTCGAGTTCTTTGTATCTTATGATCTTGATATTCTTTATACTCCCGGAAAGGGTAATCATGTTGCCGATGCACTTAGTCGTAAGCAACAAGCGGATGTTTCTATGATGATATCCAAATGGGATTATCTCGAGACTTTATCCACTTGCGAGATTCGAGATCGTGAATCCAATTCATGTGCATCTCTTGTTTTATGTAGCCTTGAGGCCCATCCTTCTCTTTTTGACCGCATTCTTGAAGCTCAAAAGCTATTCCCGAATAAGTTCTTCTTAGCCAAAGTTGTAGGGATAAAAATGATATTGAAGGTTTGAAAGACTTTGATATTGATTCTCGTGGCGACATTTGAAAATTTGGTAGACTTATCGTGCCAAATATTAGCGATCTTCGTAAAGACATTTTAGAAGATTCTCATCGTTTTAAATTTACCATTCATCCTGGTAGTAACAAAATGTACGTGGATATGAAGTGACTCTATTCTTGGGATGGGATGAAATCTGATATTGCTAACTTTGTTAAGTGTTGCATGACTTACCAACTCGTTAAGGCCAAGCATTAAAGGCTCGGTGGTTTATTGCAACCTTTAGACATTCCAATTTGGAAGTGGAATCAAATTTCCATTGATTTTATTGACGGCCTTCCCCGTTCTCGTTCGGGTCATGATAGTCTATGGGTGATAGTTGATAGACTTACTAAATCCGCCCATTTCATTCCCGTTCGGTCTAATCGGACCATACCTCTTTTGGCCAAACTCTTTATCAAAGAAATTGTTAAATTGCATGAAGTCCCTACTTCTATTGTTAGCGATCGTGATCCATTGTTCACTATTGGATTTTGGAAGAGTCTTCAAAAAGCTTTGGGAACGAAGCTTAATTTTAGCACCGCTTATCATCCTCAGTCCGATGGACAAACCGAGCATGTGAATCAAACTCTTGAAGATCTTCTTCGTGCTTGTGTTCTTGATTTTGGTGGAAGTTGGGAAGATCATATTTCTCTTGTTGAGTTTTCCTATAACAATAGCTTCCAATCTAGTATTGGTATGGCAACTTTCAAGGCACTCTATGGAGGACCAAGTCGATCTCCTTCTTGTTGCCTTGAGGCCGGCGAGAAGCTGGTTTTAGGCCAAGATTTTATTCGTGATTCCACAGAAAAGATTGACCTTATTCGTCATAGGATGAAAGAAGCTCAGAGTAGGCAAAAATCCTATGCCGATAACCGAAGAAGGAAATTAGAATTTTCTGTGGGAGATTTTGTGTTTATTCGTGTTTCACCTATGAAGGGTGTAGTGCGTTGCAGTCGATCGGGAAAATTAGTACCTCGATATATTGGTCCATTTCCCATCACCGAACGTATTGGTTCCGTGGCTTATCGCCTTTTATTACCGGCTCAGTTTTATGCTATTAATGACGTGTTTCACGTTTCTCAACTATGGAAATGCCTTCAAGATTCCAATTCTATTCTTAAGCCTGGTGTTGTTGAAGAAATTAAAGTTTTACCTAATTTGACTTATGAGCAACATCCTATTCGAATCATTGCTTCGGAGGTTAAACACCTTCGAAATAAAGATGTTCCTCTTGTGAAAGTTCAACGGTCCTCAAATCCTAAGGATTGTTCCTGGGAATCTAGAGATTTCATCGAGCGAACACATTTGGACTTACTCTCATGTGCTTCTTGTGGTGAACTTCTTATTTCAAATTTCTTTTGTGTTGATATGCTTTATGGTTGTTACTTTTTATTTTTTTTCTTAAATATTGCAAGGATGCAATTTCTTTAAGGAGGGGAGTCTGTAACAACTCGCATATTTTACGATTGTATATTTAAATATTTTATTTAAATATAGCATCGTTAGTCGGATTTTAGTCCAAAATGCTACTTTTTTGCATACGGTCGAATTAAGACTCGGGACCACTTCCATTGAGTTCAAAAAGCCGTTTGCGACCTTTTTGAGTATAAACTTCGATATGTTTGGAGCTAGATAAAAATTTGACCTTTGCACTTTGGACTTTGGTTTAGGTTAGCCTAAACTATTAACTCTAGCTCCACCCTCACTTATCTTCATTCAGTTTCATTTCCTAACACGTCAAGCTTTCATAAAAATAGGGGACGAGAAAAAGAATTAGAAATCCTAAGCCCTAGTTCCATTGCAAATCCAAGTTCTAGTTCCAAATTCAAAGAGAAGCCATTGGTAAGCATCCTTTTCTTCTTCTCCAACTCATCCCCTCTTCAATCTCAGAAATTCCTAAACCCTAACTTAGGAAATGTTTTTCTTTTGAGCTTAGATTCAAAGCTTCTTGGGTTAGGATTGAAGAGTGATTGTTCTTGCCTTGTTCTATAGCTTCTCCTTCATTGTTTTGTGTAAAAGGTGAGATTTTTATCTCATATCTATGTCTATAACTATCTTTGATTGTTGGGTATGAATTCCTAACACTTATTCATGTGCATTTTCTTTTGGTTTGGACTGAATTGGTGAATATTCCAATTTTTGGTGTTTTGAAGTCAACCTTTAAAAATCATAGCTTTGATTTTTGATCATGCTTTTAGTGGTGTATTGAAGAGCTGATAGGGCCTGGTCGTCGATTGGCATAAACCCCAAGCGCCATAGCTCGTCCGTTTGCAATTTTGGAAGAGTTGCTCTTCATTTGAATGGGCTGAAAAACAGCCCCAGTGCCAGTCAGTCGACTGACCCTCTGTAGTCAGTCGACTGGCTGTAGAAAATTGGCACTTCTGGGACTGTCTGTAGAAACAAAGAGTCTCTGTTTTCTACAGTCAGTCGACTAGCCCTCTGTAGTTAGTCGACTGATTGCAGGAAATGAAATTTTCGAGTTTCTGGTTCAGTCGACTGACTACAGAAGGCCAGTCGACTGACATGCTTATTCTTGCCTATTTTGCCTATTTTTGTCTGAAACTCCAATTTTATCAATTCATGATTCTCCGATTCGTTGTTGTCATTTACTAACGACTTTGATAACTTCATTTTCGGGATTTTTGGAGAATATCCACTTTGATGGATTTGGTATCGATTTCTTTGGATTTGATGCATGTCTTCGTATGTGAATTTTGATGATTAATTGTTCTACAATCATTTTTGTGATTTGTCACTTTAAAATATACATAGGTTTCTATAATAGTAGTAAATATCAAAACTCTTTCGTCAAAATGATTTCAACACTATTTTATTACAAAGCTCGTTTCTTAAACCGTTTTCCAATCTATTAGTATATACAAACCTTTACCTCACTCGTACGAGAAATCTAATTAAACGGCTTAGTAAAACAAGTGGTATGAAACGCTTCCGTTTACTTCGTCGGTTAATTCTTGGACTTATTCTATTGAAACTCTTGTGACAATTTTCGAGTGGAAATCTATAATTTGTTCGTAAATATTTAAGTTAAGCCAGTGGTTATGGGACATGAAGCTAAACTCGACTATTTACTAGCTTAGTGTAATTGACACTTCTTGATGATCATTGATGATCATTTTTTTTGTGATTTAGACTAGCGATATGCTATGTTTCTTTGTCCACGTAGGGGACGGTACCTCGTTTTATTGAGTTTCATCTAATTTCTTTTATATGCTAATGACCTAAGTATTCTTTGGAGTTTCTACTCAATTTTTATGGGCTAGCGACCCATGTTCTTTTATGGAGTTCGGTTCATCGGACGTACCTTTGTACTACATTGTTGTTCCGGCTTATCAGGTTCATCAGACGCACCGTTGTACTACGTCGATATTCCGATCTATTCGAGTTTCAGGTTCCTCGGGCGTACCGATATTGTACTACGTCGTTGGACCGGCTCTATGGTTAGCGACCATGGGATAGCGTCCCATTTGCGGTACACGTATTGGTGAGTTTTCATACTCCCGTTTTGTGATAGGCCTCCCCCTTTTTATGATTTCTGGATTTCTAATTGATGATTTCTAGAATTTATGTTTCACCAGCATTTATGATTGGCATCGTTATGATGTCCATATTTGTGGTTTGGTGAATAAAATAAAGAATATGACATTCTTTTTGGTGCTTTGAGATTTTGAGATATTGTATGATTTTGTTGTTGATAAATGTATACTTCTCTCAGTATGGCATTATTATTATCATCTGTTTTGTTATATCTCTTATTCCATCTCATTTTATCTAATATTTATAACTAGACTGATCCGTTTATTATTTTCATATTATATAATACTTGGGTCGGACCGAGATGTTACAGGTGCTTCTGCTTGACTTCTTATCAGGGATTGTCGCCTGATTTTGGCTAACTACTTAGATTAGTAGTTTTTGGTTGCTATACACTCGAGATATAGACTCATTGATGTATACGTATTCTTTTGTCTAGCACTTGCATCTATTCTTTTGTGATATTGTGGATCTTGTTTGACCACTACTCTGATGTACACTTTTATGTGTTATATTCATATCTGTTTCCGCCTTTGAGATATGAACTTCTGTGACTGATTTGAGTTATGTTTATTTCTATATTTGTTTTCGAAGATTATATAGCCGCTGTGTAGTAGCTTTGAGTTGTATCGGTATGTCGGATTTCCTCTTGAAATGAAATGCATATTATACCATCTGACATACCCGTGCTCGCACAAAGCAATTACACGGATGGTCGCTCCTCAACAGCCTTATTCTTCATGCTAGTTGACGGCAATACTCCATAGTGTCCTTGGCTAGCGTGAGTATAGAGGTGGGGCGTCACAAGATCTTTTAGTTCTGACTCGAGTGTTTTGTCTTTTCAATTCGCTCGGGTTAGTCTGAGCATTTCAGGATTCGAAGACTTTGTTTTTGGAGGACGAAGGCGAAGATTTTATTACTATTATTTATTATATTATTCCACTGCATTCATACTGTTCTTGTAACAACCTGCATATTTTACGATTATATATTTAAACGCTTTATTTAAGTATAGCGTCGTTAGTCGGATTTTTGGTTCGAAATGTCACTTTTTGCAAACTGTTGAATTGGGACTCGAAACCACTTCCATTGAGCCAAAATGGCTTTTGTGATCTTTTTTAGTATAAATTTCGATATGTTTGGAGTTAGTAGAATTTTGCTACTTTTTCACTTTGGGTTTAGGTTTGGGATTGGGGTTCAGCCCACTACCCAACTTATCCTATATCCTAACTCCACCACTCCTCTTCATTCATTTTCTTTTTCCCAACACATTCAATCTATAAGAAAAACAATGGTGGAAGAGAAAAAGAATTAAAATCCTAAGCCCTAGCTTCGTTTGCAAATCCATGCTTTAGCTATAAATCAAGGAGAAGCTTTGGTAAGCCCTCTCTTCTTCTTCTCCAACTCTTTCTCTCTTCAATTTTAGAAATTCCTAAACCTAAATTTAGGAAATATTGTTTTGATCTTAGATTGGAGCTTTTAGAGTTGAAGTGAAGAGTGGTTGGTCTTCTCTTTGCATTTGAGCCTCTCAATCATTGTTTTTGAATTAAAAGGTGAGATTTTTATCTCACATCTATGTCGATATCCTTCATCGTGGTTAGGTATGAATTCCTAACACTTATTCATGTGCAATTGCTTTTGGATTTGGATTGGTTTTGTAAGTAATTCAATTTTTTGTGTTTCGAAGTCAAATCTTTGGAAATCCTAGCTTAGTTGCTTGAACATGTTTTTGGTGATGCATCGAAGAGCCTATAGGGCTGGGTTGTCGATTGGCGTAAACCCCTAGCGCCGTTGCTCGTCCGATCGCAATCAATGAGAGTTTTTCTCTTCATTTGTGCGGGCTGGAAATACTGGAAAACATGCACCAATCGACTGAACTCAGTGTCCAATCGACTGACCTGGAGCTAATGAGTTTTCCAGGCTTGGTCCACTCGATTGACCCTCTGAGTCCAGTCGACTGACCTACTACCCGAGAGTTTTCCAGGCAATTGGCAAGTCGACTGTTCTCAGAGGCCAGTCGACTGACCTGCTTCTAATTTGCCTATTTTGCCTATTTTGTCTATTTTGCTTAAGGTTCCAATTTCTATCCATTCATGATTATCCGATTTGCTATTATCATTTATTATTTACTTTGATGACTTCTTTTTAGATTCCATACACGGGTTTTATAAATGGGTTTTGAAATGCCTTTTAAGAAAATTGATTTGGAATAATTATTATATATTATTTCAAGTATAAAATTGCAAAAACGATTTATAAATTAATTTTAAATTGCATTAGAAACTCGTTTCTCTAACTTATAATTTCTATATAAAATACACAATTTTGCACTCCAAGCGAAGAGGGAGGAGAATTAAATGATTAGATAAAACGCGTGCTATGAACACATGCATTCATCATTTCAGTTAATTCCTAATCTATTCGTTTGATCGTTTTGACCTTTGGGTCTGGTTTAGCGATGAGATGAGGTAAACTTTGTACTACTTTGAGTGTGAAATTGACTAACGGATAGTAAACCGTTTAGTGCGAGCGTGTGGTATGGAACTCACGTTAACATTTTTCGGGTTCCTGCTGAGGAGTTTGTGACACATATTGCCAGTTAGTGGTTCCAGTACTGGGCCTCCGGACCTTCGCCACTACGGTTTGTTGCCTTTAGGTATGTTGCCTTTGGGTTTGTTGCCTTCGGGTATGTTGCCTTCGGGTTTGTACCTTCGGATTTGTTGCCTTCAGGTATGTTGCCTTCGGGTTTGTGCCTTCGGGTTTGTTGCCCTATAGTATCGCTTTTGGAGTTGGTTTTTCGTCGCCGCTCGAAAGATACTTGGGTTTATGCCTTGGGGCTTATGGATCCTTGTTTATACAATACTGAGCACGTGCATTTTCTTTTGTTTCTTTGATATTTATATTCCCTAGTGTATCGCCTTTCGATGTTGGTCTTTCGAACCACATGATATATAGCGGTTACCTTGTGGAACTTGTGTACCTTCATTCGTATTTGTTATTTGCCTTTTTGGCTTGATTTGGGATATTCATATCCATTGTTTATTTGAGTTGCTGATGATATGAGGCTTGTTATGATTCATCTTTTATTTGATGATTGAGTTATCTCTTTAGAGATATTTGTTGTACTTTATGACCTTGCAGGTTCATTATTGTTCAGTTTGTCTAACTGATTTGTTTAGCTAGACTGACCCGTGTATTTTATACTCGGGTCAGACCGAGATGTTTCAGGTTAGTTGCTCTTAGACTTAGCCTATTTTGCTTCCGCATGGACTATTATGCTAGCTCCTTTTTGTTATAGCTTTTTCTGTAGTCCTTTTCAGTTGTAACTCTGATATGTATTCTTTTGGACTCGCCTGTATATTATGGTTTTCTATACCACTTGCCATGTATCATTTCGTATACTCTGTTATGTATCAGTATATGTGTATGTGATGATGTACTGTTCTGTGATGTATATTACATTTGAGTTGTTACATTTTGTTCCGATAGATCTTTCAGCCACCTATGGCTTTGTATTAAGTATTTATTAGATATGTCGATCCTCTTGGTATGGTAATTGTCGATGAATTCAATAGATAGTTAAGGCAAGGCTATAGATGGTCGCTCCTATCTAGCTCTATTCTCCGTATTAGCAGAAGGTATTATCTAATAATACTCTTTGCTAATGTGGGTCTCGAAGTGGGGCGTCACAGTTCCGCTGCATTATTTATTATTCGCTGGTATGTGTAACTCTGATATGTGTTGTGTAAGTAAAATCAAATGTTTTGTAAAACAGCTTCATGAACTGTTATTTGATTATCATATTTTGTCGTTCCGCTGCAAGATTCTGTTTTTTTTCTCTTTCCCTGCTTTTCTTATTCACCCCAATAACAATCCGCCCTTCTATATGGTTTGAGTCTGACGTGTGTGGTTTATCGTCGATTTAAAATGAACAAAAAGACAGGATGTTACATCTGGTATCAGAGCTTTGGTTTAGCGATAAACCTTAGCTTTGTGGGGTCTGACTCTTTATTTATAGGGTAGTAATACCCTATGATGAGTCGCTAAGTGTATATATATATGAGAGAGTGTATTTGTTAGTGTTATAAAAAGGTTTTGATATTGTGTTAATTTGTTCCGTTTTGTATTTATAAATTCTGGTTGGTGCATAGGACGCTATGACATCAATAGGGATTTCTAAACACTTAATAGGACAGACTAACACAATATTTGTTTTGAATATAGGTGAATGAAATAATTTTTCCTATTATATTTTCTGTATATAAAATAATTTTTTTATAAAGGTTATATTTGGTTGTAATATATTGGTTGTTAGGTAGTGTAATTTATAAATATTAGTAAGGTAGGATTTGAAAATAAAATAAATGAAATTGGAAATTTAGGACCTAAGTTCCGGGATTTTTGAAAATCTTTTTCAAAGGATTTTGGAATATAATAATATGATTTAGAAGTATTTTCTGATATAAATATTCCAATAAGATTTGAAAGAATTATTTTTAAAGAAATTTTGGAAGTACATAATTTCTGTACTTCCCTCTTTGTCGTTGGAAAATAATTTTGGTGATGAGTGCACGCATCATCGGCATTCATTTTCGAGTTTCAAAGTGGGAAGGCCACAGTAGTAGTTTTACTACAGATTTATTTTGATAAACAAATATAAATTTCAAATTGTTTTAAAAAAAATAGATATATATAAGTTTTAACTATATACATTTATCTATTATTTTAATATGATTTGGAATTAAACCGGCATTTAGTTCTTAAGTTTCCGTTAATTTATAGTTCAGTTATTGTAGTGAAATGGAAGGTAACTAATTAATAGTTGAAACCTCTAATTAAAATAAGAGACTAAATGCTAGGTTATAAATGAAATTTCCAGAAAGTTGGAATTTGAAACTTACAAAAAAAAAGATATAATTATTGAACATTAAATTAAATTAAAAGAAATGAGGTAAAACTTGTGTAAGTTTCATTTGCATTGTTTAACATATATATAACTTACCAAATATTAAAAGTTCTAATGTTTAATAAGCAAATGTAATGGATATTATACAAGTAAAACTCTAAGTAATGAAAGTATTCAATGAAATTCTTTAATAAATAAGAATTTGATGTAGTTGTTATAAACTTAATTATAATTGAAAATGCTTCTAAATTAATATAATAGAAAGTTGAGTATTATAAATAAATGAATGTTAATAAATGGAAATAAAAAAAATTGTAAGAAGAAAATGCAAATAATAAAAAAAAGAATCATTATATGAATAAAAAGAAATCCAACATCAAATATTGAAATGAAATTATTAAGAATCAACTTGTTCTATTGTTTGAAATGGTTGTTTGTTTTGGTTTATGAGTTATTTGGTTAAAAGATACTTTTAATTGCTTAGATGTATGAATAATCTATTGAGTTTTATATAAGACTATTGAGTAAATGGAATGCTTCATAGTTATTTGTCATTATATGTGATTTAAAGTGTCTTAACCCGAACCAACCAATTGTTTTGTTTTGCTTGAATAGTTGATTTGTGTATGATGTGTATGTTGTTGGTTGTGAATGATTGTTGTTTATATTGATTTGTTTGCTAGTGGTTGAAACAACTTTAAATATTTCATTTTATAAAGTTAGTAACCTCTTTTGGATTATATGAGTGAAATACAGGTTATGGAAGCAGTTGCTACAGCTTTTGGTTTCATAATTAAGCGTTAATTGCCTGACAAATAGGTACTTTTTCGGATTACGGTTTTATAGCACTATTATATTATTTTTCCCATGTTGGGGTATATTATTTTGGAAGATATATGTTATATATTATTATATTTGATATTATGTTTTCTCCCGAGCCTCTCCGTACAAAGGAGACTCGGCCAAAATTTTCTGTAAATTTTAGACTTAGTATTTTTTTTGAAAAACGTTTTCCAAACTTTATTAGTTTGAGTATAAAAAGATTTAACGGTTATAAAATTTGTATATTTTATTTAAATTAATTAATTTTGTAAATTTATTTGTTTATAAAGTTAATATTTTTGAATAAAATGTATGGTTTTCTTAATTCTTTCTTTTCCCTTCTTTTTCCTTTTCGGGGACGAAAAGTTTTGAGTGGGGGAGAGCGTAACGACCTGTAAATTTCAATAATTAAATTGGTTAATGTAATAAGATTTTTGTAATTAAATCTAGAAAGAAATAAAACTTTATAATATAAAGTGAAGCAAATGTTAGAAATGAAATGTAGCTGTGATAACCCGGATTTTTGGACATCTGTAATTGATATAATAATTGGGTTAATTAATAGAAATACTGAATTATAGATTGAACAAATGAATCTGATTAAATAAATATTTATATTTGTAATTGTGTTGTGTATATATATATATATATATTTTAAATAGAATTATTATATACAAATTAAATTTTTGTTTGTTTAAATATATGTATATATCAAATTGATTTTTAAAATTGGATTTGAAATTGAATTTGAATTTGGATATTTAAATTTGAAATTCTAAAGATAGATATATATATATATATCTTAAATTATACTTTGGTTTTAAAATGTATTTTTATTTGATTTTATTTAGAACACAAATTGTTTTATATTATTTTCTTTTTAAAGAAATTTATTTATATAAATTAAAATATGTATGTATAAATTAGAAAATTAATTATAAAAGTTTTATAAAACATTTAAAAATCTATTTATGCATGCAAATTTACATGTGTTAAGATTTAAACCTCTCTAATAACATGTGTTAACAAATTAAATAAGTTTAGAGACAAGTGTTAATTCTATTAACAAGTGTCACATTTTTCATTCTATTTTCTTTAATTTTATTAAATCAAAATTAAATCTATATAAACATACATCTTCAATCTTCATGTCTTTTTCCTTATTTCAATTTCAAAAGCAAGAGATTCAAAGAACAAATATGTAATTTATTCAAACCAGAAATCCAACTTGTAAAACAATTAACAAACTCATGAAAATTAAGCTAGTCATCCCTGTTTCAACTTAAACCTCCTCAACAACAACTAAAACTTCTGATTTCAAGTTCAAGTTAGATCTTTTCAATAAAACACTTCAGTTTTCAAATCAAAGTTTATGCATCTTGACTGCAACAAGATTTCCAGCAATTCAAGTTCAAAGTTTCAAGCTTTTTCCAGTTTTTAAACATATGCTTCAAACTCTCAGTTCAACAACTCTTACAGGTGAGTAAACAAAATTTTTAAAGCCTAAAAATTTATTTGATAACTAATGCATGTGATGATTCTTGAATATATGATATGAGATATGTTTTTCATGGTTGTGTAAATGTAATTTTATGTATATATGTAGGCTGATACTTGTGTGCATGTCTGTACATCTGTATATCTGCTCTGTTCTCTATTTACAGGCTTCAAAACCTATTCAAAAATCAATTCCTTCTTCCTGATCTTCTTTAGGTTATGATGTATAAACAAAGTCTGTTTGTAATATCAAGATATTTGACTTAAAAATAATTCCAAGTAAGATTCAAAGGTAGTTTTCATAAAAAGGAAGAAGTATAGTGAAATTCAAATCATATCAAATTTGCGACTTAAACGATTTTTGGTTTCATGTATATAATCAACTTTGTTTTCGAAAACTAGGATTTTTAAAAATAAAATCAAGATTTTTAATGTTGTTTTTGGAAAGAAATCGTGGGATGAACGGAAATCCTATTTTGGGTGATTTCTGGCGATCGAGGAAGGGTTGGATGTCGTGATCGTCGCTGGAGGAATCTGGAAGAGTGGAGATCATCGAAAAAATAGTCGAGGATTTTATTGATCGCCGGAGTGAACTGGCGACGACGATCTAGGGCTTTGAAGCCAGATTTGGTCGACGATGTTTTCGAGAGCATTACATTATCGTAGGTGGATCGAAACCGATTGGAGGTGGCCGGATCGATGAGTCGTGTCGTGGAGCAGCTCTAGGTGGATGGGCGAGTTTTCTAGTGGCTGAGATCGTCGGGGCGAGGTGTTTTTGGTTGATCGAGTTGGGTTTCCAGGTGGAGTTCGATAGCTCGAATTTGATTTCATGGAAATCACATTGATCTGGGTTGCAGGGATCATCGACGAAGTCGTGGGCGACTTGAAGGTGGTCGCGGTGATGGTCAAAACGTCGTCGTTCGCTTGTACATGTGCACATGTGCACGATCATATCTGGGTTTGTATGTGTTTGGGGAAGATGAAGTTGTCTCGGGATCGTGCTCGAGAAAATGAAGGGTGGACTCGGTGATTTTGGTGATTGGCTCGGGTTGGTTCTATTTTAGTTAACAAGTTTTAAAGCAAAAGAAAATGCAAGTTTCAAAGCAAATTATTAAACAAAGTTGTTTAAAAGTAATTATATTAGGTTAATTATGTAATTAATTCCTAAATGTTTTTCAAATGAAGTTAATAATGTAATTAATTAAAGTAATTAATTAAGGTTGTGATTAATTAGGAATAAAATTAAAGGATAATTACTTAATGAAGGTAATTAAAGGATAGTTAATGAATGTAATTAATTTAAGGGATAATTAATTAATGTAATTAATTTAAGATAATTAATTGGTTAAATTAATTAAGGATAAACTTGAAATTGATTAAGGATTAATTACTTAATGTAATTAATTAAGTGAATTACTTAGTGTAATTAATTAATGCATAATTACTAAATGTAATTATTTTGAGAGGATAATTACTTTGAAAGTAATTAAGAAAGTTATTAAGGATTAATTACCTAGATAATTAATTAAGGTTAATTAATTAATGTGATTAATTAATAGATAATTAATGAAGGTGATTAATTAAAGAGTAAATTAATTAATGTAAGTAATTAAAGTGTAACGTCTGCGAATTTTTCGCGTTCGAAAATCGACATCCATACTTCACATCGTACTCGAATGCCATAGAATCGACCATTCAAATCTGAGTCGCCGGAGTTTATAACACAGTTAAGTAAATAACACAGCGGAAGAAAAAGAATAATACATTGATATACAATATCTGATACAATATCTGATACAACAGAGTGATACAATGAATATCAATACATCAGAGATATGATACAAGAAATAGCAGCGGAAAAGAAAACGATAACATCAGCAGCGGATAATCTCCATCTTCAAAACACCAATCCAGAAATAGCTTGAACTCTCAATAACGATGCACAAAGATAAGCAAGTGCAGTCCATATCCAAAGACTGAACTAGCTCCAGATATTCTACTAAGTCTGAATATCTGAAAAACCCAACTCTAGACTGCTCGTGTAGAAAAAAATTTGAGCACCCAGAGTTTAGGAAAGAAACAATAAACTCCGGATCAGTCATGGGACTGGTGTGAGCAACAAAAATAGTTTATCTTTAAAAACGAACAACAAGAGTATTTTTAAAGTCAATTCGCAATGCCTTTGGAAAATGAAACTAACATAAGACCTCCCGCCACACACACAATGCAAACGCAGACTTGGAGGAGATTTCTTCTTATGTTAGTAAAAGATGCTTACTACGCAAAATCAAATCAAATCGTTTTTTATATTATTATTAGTGCATAGTGGAAAAAGTATTTCGAAAATAGAATATCAATCTTAGCCAACATACGACCATTATCGTATGCCTACTATATCTACTATCTAAACAGTGGTGACCACCGTACGTAAATGGCAGGTTCTACAACTAATACCGTACAAAGTTCGTATTGGAAGATGGATTTCCAACAAATGGTCACGCTAAGGAACTTCCCATTGCCACATGGAAACGCCTCTGGAAGGATGTCCCGAGAACCGAACCGGATCTCTGCCAACACAAGGCCGGGTTACCCCTAACTGGGTAACTACTGACACGAGTATGCCATCTCCCGGTTGTAACCAACCTTTAACCGGGGCCCCAGCAACAATCACAAAGTAAGATATAAATATGTTTGCGATATCCACATAAGTTAAGTATCTGGGCTCCATACCATGATACCACTTCTATCCAGAAGGAAATGTACATACCCTAAGGGGCGCTACCCCCAATAACCTTGCCGCATCTTTCCTGTTTTGACGATTCCAGGGTGTGAGGTTCGACGAAGTCTCGTCCACAAAGCTACGCTTTGGCACAAAGCCATGCTTTGGGTCAACAAATAATCAAAGTAATGATCACAAAGATAAACGATCAAACAAATGATCATATCACAAATGATCAAACAATGATCATCACACAGCAACACTCAGCATGTCACATTACCAAATTGGGAATATATCGCTAATAAATTTCAACTACATAACCTCTGAGCTCGTACGTCTCAGAGAAGGGTGTTAAGCTAAGAGAATAAATTCTCCGCCACCAAATAGAAATGTATTTGAAAGAAATCAGCTTTATATCTCAAAGTGTAATGTCAGACATGTAACCATACAAGTCTGTTCCGGGTTCGAACAGAACCAAAGGCACTTCCTACGAAGCCCTTGCAATTTCGGATATTCACAATCCCGATCGGATTTCCCATCACTTAGGAGATCTCTATACCGGTGTGACTCAGTGCAGAGACAATCGATAAGTTATCCTATCATTCTCGTAAATACCCAGTCTTCAACACCGGTCTTCAAATGCGATCCATATACAACGTATCACTAATTCGGAATGGGTTATATGACACAAAGGTCTTTTCCCGGCTAACCCGAATAGTGAGCGCAATATTCAAAAACAAATGGATAATGGGATTTTAATTAAGTCGCAACTTATTACCCAAACTTCTCTTTTCAAACAAATTACTATTTTCAAATCTTTAAACAAAAAGATTTATTTTAACAACCTACAACGGTTCAAACAATTTCCACATTTTTATCTTTTAAACAAAAGATTCATTCACAGATTTTCCAAATCAATTTCTATTTCAATTTAACTCGTTAAATCTTTAAATAAAAGATTTAACTTATAGCTTTCAAAACAATTTCATTTCGAATGGTTTAAATAAATCATCATTTTAAATCTGTTAAAAATAAACAGATTTAATTCATAGCTTTCAAAAAGAATTCATTCATAACTTGGAAAACCATTTTTCAATTCAATCTTGAAATTCCTTTAACTTAAATTGGAATTTCATTTCTTATATGAAAGCTTTTATCATTTGAAAACAACCAGTTTCATTTCAGAAAATTTGATTCATTCATACGAGTTGAAATCCTTGGGTTAAATTCAAATTCCCAAAATTATACTTTTAAAATGGTTTAAATTCATATAACTTGTACAGCATCTTAAATCCCTAGTTTCGAATCATAGAATTCAATTTCAAACTTGAATTCAAATTAATTTTTTTTTTCAAAACTTAATCAAGTTATTCGAAAATAAGTTTTATCTTTGAAATTCCATTTCAAAAGCTTTTTACTTTAAACCCAAATTTCCAATCTCAAAATCAATTGAAATTAAAATTTCAATTTTAAAATATTAAATTTAGAATATCTGTGACTTTACCGATTTCCACGTGAAATCCATATTTGTGTGTGTATGGTGTAGTCCAGGGGTTTCACACAGTAGTGCAATATCCTTCAATCATCACAGATCAGAATACAGAAATATAGTTGATAAGCGGTATTAACTATCACGCTTATAGTTCATTCACAGATCACAAATATATGTATCACAGATAAGTAAGTTACAGATCACAACATAAATCAGGATGTATCACAAAGCATCACAAATCAGGGATATCAAACAATTCACATTCAATAGAATCCAAACATTCATAAGTAAGGTCAGTTAATTGTCTGATCAATTTAAATCAGATTAATTTCTTATGAATTTCTAATCCTAGTTAATTAACATCAATAAATTTACAAATCATTTTGATTAATTATTCTTTAATCATTTATTAATTAACCATTAATAATAAATTAATTAACCTTTAATTATTATTATTATCAACCTTTAATTATTTAATTCACCACTTAATTAATTATCTTTAATTAATAAATTACCCTTAATTAATTAATTACCACTTAATTAAAAAAAATTCAATAAGTGATCATCCCTAACCACTTACATTAATTAATTAATCTTTGATTAATTATCTTCAAATTAATTGCTTTAATTTATTAACCATATTAATTCTCGTTTCACTAATCATTTGATAAATTAATCAACTATAATCATTTATTTATTAACTTTTAATAAATAAATTATCCTCAAATTAATTACCTTAATTAATAAATCATATTAATTAATCAACCTTTGAACCAATTGCATAATTAATTAACCCCTTTAATTGATTACATTAAGTAATTCCAAAATCACTATTTGTTTATAAAATAGTTACTATTTTACAGTGTAGTTATAAAACAGTTTATAAAGTAGATAATTAAAACCTTTACCATATAATAGTTTTAAACTACTTCAAGTTTAACCCGGAACTCATCCCGAGCCAAGTACCCAATTTTCCCAGATAATTCATTCTTCAATTTCCCGAGCTAATTCCCAAAATCCTTCGAGTTTGTCCCGAGGTCCCTCGTACTCCTCAACAACACAAATCATTCCCAGTATCCCCTGATGCACGAACTTCAACGTGTGCAAGTGCACCACAACGCCGATCATCGATGAACTTTGCTCCTGCCTCCCACACATCACTCTCGACCATGGCAACTACTCGCAACACCCAGAAATCACGGTTCGATCGAGCATCAAAATTTGACCTCAAGACCCAAACTGCCTGAACCATACGCCACCGGAAATCGATCACCACCGATGTTCTAGACTTCTCACCGTTCTCACCATCACTTTGCTTCGATCCCTTGCGTCTCCAGCCCCACTCGCGATCAACTCCGATCACCCCTATTCGTCGCGAAACCCACTCGAACCCCGACGATAAACACAGGGTGTAAAACCCTATTTCGATCGATTCTGGCCATCTCGAGCTCAGATAAATCACGAAAGTATTTTTCCATTGATCCCCGCTTTCCCCTCCACCTTCAGGAAGAGCCATGAGCATTCCGATCAAATAGATCGTCAGAGGCAGCTCAAAATACCAAATTTAGTTCAACTCGAACTACTCTCAACAGACCTAACTTAAAATTACCATTTTCATCTTAAAAATCCTATTTTGTAGGGTGGATTCAAGTTATGAAATTGAATTTACAAATCACAACACTCGAGTTTATCATATATTCGAATTTTACTTTGTAAAACAATTTATTCATACTGTATATATACTTATTCTTCTTTAAACTATTTTTAAATTATAACTTATACTCAAACTCACCTATTTTGTTTTGAAACTAAAACCTCATAATGATTAGAAAATAAGGAATCGAATTTTTTACTTGTTTACTTGAAAACTGTAACTCAGACAAGAAGAAATAAAAACAAGCAGAGGAGAATGAAGAAGAACAAATCAATTCTTCACATATAAATAGAAACTTTATACCTGATATATATATATATATATATTAACATACCAATTTCAGACATTGATCAAGCAACAGAAAAAAAAGTGTTACTCATAGTGGTTAAGAATTGAACAGATATATATATACTTAACCATTTAAAAGTGAGGTTACTCACCTTCCAAATCATTGTTTAAAGCTTTTCAAATTAAAGTTGAAGTTGTAATCAGATTTTGAACTTGATAACTAAAGTTTCTTCCTTGTTCTCAGATTTTCTTTGATTGCTTTGATGATATTGAACCAGACTTTAAATTTGCTAGCTGAATCTTCTTCTTGATCAGGTTCCCATTTTCTAATTTCTGGTTTTGCTTAGTTATCAATGAGCAGAAACTAGCCTAGATGTATATGTATATATATAAAGAATAAAAGCTTTTGTATAGGGTAGGTATGTTATGGTATGGGTTCTTTGTCGTTTTTATTTTATTTTATTACTTGATCAGATTTTCATTTCGGCTGAGAAGATATTGGTAAGTACATGAATCACTTCACTTGATTTGTTTATTACTGTAAAGATTATTTTTTTCTGTTTTTGTTTACATCATACCTCATTTATATATCTTCTTTTGCAGGCTAAGGAGGCTGAGATGATTTTAGTTTGTACAAATGTTTCTATTTTTGCTTACAGCCTCATATTCATATGTACTTTGATTTGTTTTCTAAGTCTACTTATATTTTCATTTGTACCCACTTGAATATATTTTACTTTATTTGTTTATACAATAGGGATGGCTGATAATGCTTTTATTAAATGCTTTGATACTTTGTTGACTATGCATTTTGTTTGGTGGCTGCAGCTCTGTTTTGTAGATATTTTATTTACTCTTTTTTATCTTGCCTACACTTGCTTTTACTTTATGTACATAACATAATTTACTTGCCTTACTTCTTTTAAACTTTGTTCTTGCATGCATATTAGTTTACAAGCATATTTCCTTTTGCTTTGGTATTGTTTAAGTGTACATACTTTTTGTATTGTACTTTGTTTACTCTTCTAGTTGCCTACATACTACTTTACTCGGCTGAGATGTGGCATTAATTGCTTAAGTACATATGTTTCTATTTATAATCAATTTTACAATTTTTTATTCAAAAATTTATTTAATTATCAATTTAAATTAAATTAAAATCTAGGGTCGTTACATAAAGGATTAAGCTGTGAGAGTTAATTAATTTAATGAACAATTAAAGGTTAAATTAATTAATAATCAAGGTAAATTAATAGAGGTAAATTATTTATAGTAATTAAAGATTAATTACTTAGTATAATTAATTAAAGGATTAATCAATTAAAGAAATTAATTAAGGGTTAGTTAATTAATGAGTGTGATTGATTAAAGGATAAATAAATCAATGTAAGTGATTATAAGATAATTAATTTGAGAAGTTAATTAAGAATCAATGTAATTAATATGGATGAGTAAAGGATTTGTGTAATTAATTTAGAGTTAATTACTTATTGTAATTAAAGAATAATTAGTCAAGGGTGATTAAATTAAGATGGAAAAAAACTAAAGGATCATTAATTAATTGGTTTGTAATTAATTAATGTTAAGTAAAGATAATCTAAGTGATTAGATTAGAAATTAATTTAATTAGACATAAATTAAATTAATCTTGGAAGTGATAAATCTTGCTTATGAATGATTGAATGATGTTAAATGTTTTAAATTGGTTGATATTTCTGAATGAAGAGATTTGTGATATGTTATGTTTGGGGTGGAATAGTGATAATGTGGTTATCTCTTGATGATGAATTACTATGTAAAAGTGATATCTTGCATTTAAAGTTTGAATTGTATTTCATTAGAATAACTTGGGTTAAGATGACATGGGACTCGAAGAGACCGGGGTCGGGTATCACTAAATACCCGTAACCACTTCGATTTGAAATCTTCTATAATTCTTTATAGATTGATATGTGAAATCAATGGGCTGGATTGGGATAATATGGACCATTTAAACTAAGTTGGATACTTAGATATTGTTTTGTGAAAATAAGTGATGACTATATAAGTTGTTTATGTGTAGTAAGTACGAGTTACCCCGGGTTTTAAATAAGTTCTATGGATTGGAATTTCTTGTTAGATGAGTTTACTCACGCTGGGTTCCAGCCTGACCCGGGTGTTACTTTGATGTAATGCTCGGGTCAGACCGAGTATTACAGATTTTCAGGTGAGGACGTTCTGGAGCTCAGAAGGCGAGCTGGATGGCAGGAACGTATGGAGTTTACCGTTGTATATTTGAGAGTTGTATTGATAGTAGTCTGGGACAGGTTGATAACTGTCTAGTCTATTTGTAAATGGTTGTAACTCTGATGTATTGATTGTAAAGTGACAATTATAGTTTTTTGTAAATGCTATTATTGATATTATATTTTTATCCGCTGCGAAGTTCTTCTTCTACCTCTTTTCTTCTTTTTCCCTAACTATCTGGAATTTTCGGATCGAAAAATTTCGAGTCGTTACATTTAGTATCAGAGCTGAAGGTTAAGCGAGAACCTCGGCTCTGGTGGGTGTACTCATCTAAAGATAGGGTTAATAGTACCCTAGAATGAGTTGAGTGTAATATATATGAGAGAGCGTACTTGTTATTTTCTTATATAAAGATTTTAAATGATTATATTTTGATATATAAAGCAATATTTCTTACTAATAAATGTTAAGGTAATTTGTTGTTAAGAAAATTATTGGAATTAAATTAAGAAGTAATAGAAATACAACCAAATTAAAATTAAATAAAGGTAAGTTTGAGATGGATTCAAACTAAAAAAAATTAATCTTGAATTTGGGGAAAAGTTTCTGAATAAGATAATAATGAATTGGTTTCCAGATATGATAATCTTGGTTATTATCATAAATGATTGTTGTGTTTAATAATAAAATGTGTATAAATGAGCAAGCAAAATGAAATGTTTAGATAAGTATGACTTATAAATTGGGACTGAAAATGATCTAAATTATGAAGTTTAAAATTTGAAGCAGGAATTCAAATTGGGTAAGGTTGGTTGAATTAAGTAAATTGAATTTAACTTTGGGAAAGTTAAATAAGTTACCAAACAACTTGAATTGGAAATTTCAAGATGAAATTGAGATTTAACTTAGGGAAGTTAAATGATTGGTTTAAATGGGAAGTTATAAGTGATCTCAAAATGGGTTTGAGATTTGGAAATTAAAAATGGGTTTTTGGATAAATTTGGATGTTTATTTATCCTGATATCATTCCATTATTATAAATAATATATGAAACTGAGAATTGGTTTTGAAAATGGATAATAAATTAGAATCTGAAGATTTAATTGTTTTTGAGTTTTGAAATATGTTAAGTAAGGATAATTTAAAATGGAATTTTGAGAATTGGACTCAGAATTAAATTGTTTAAAGATTGGGATTATTGATTTAAAAATAAAGGTTAATTTGATTTAAGGGGCTAAATCAACATTTGAAAATTTAACTCGAATTTATATAATCCGAGATGGTTTAAAGTTGAGATTTAAATTTCATTAGTTCAAATTGAATTTAGTTTGAATTAACTAAAATTGAGAATGGATAAGTATAAAATTCAAATGGGAAATTTGAATTGGATTAATTTGAAATAAAATTGAAGATTGAATGAGTTTAAATTCAAAAGGGAAATTGGGATTAATTCATATAGAAATTAAAATAATTTGAAATTGAAGTGGATTCAATTTGAAATTAGTCTAAATTAATTTGAATAAGCTGGAATTGTAATTAAAGTGATTATGTTTAAAATCAAATGGAATTTGATTTGAATTTGGAAAGAAATTGTGGATAATTCAACTTGAATTTAGACTGGATCAATTTAATGGGGAATTGATTAAAATGGAGATTGGGAAGTTGAACAGTTTGACTCTAGACTATTTTCAAAATAATTTGGTTTAATATAAACCTATTTTTCCAAGCTACTTACTATACAATCTTTCTTTTTAAAGCCAAACTATTTTATACTTATTTTACAACTATTTTACTATTACTTAACTATTTTACAGCTATTTTACAAACTAATAATTATTTTTCAACTACTTATCTATTTTAAACTTTTTAAGCTATTTTCTAAATTTAAGATGGACAGAGTTCAAACTGTTAGTGATTAAATACCCAACTGAGATAAGAATTGAAGTGATAATCCGAATGGGGATTAAGGCAAATGTGAATGAGTGAATAAAAATCTAAGTGAATGTGAAGTAAAAGAGAATTGATTTAGCTAATAATCAATGATGATAAATACGTAGGATGTACGTATATTATTCTATTCGCATAGTGATTTGATCTAGATTCGAGCACAGAATTTCGAGATAATATTATCGATCCGAGTTGGGATTTTTCACTCGATTTTCGACGGTGAACCTGGATATGGATTGTTGATTGGTTTTGGATATTCTCTATCATAGTTGTGACTATGCAAGGAGAATAACGGTTTCTGATCAAGAAACCAGATCTGAG
This sequence comes from Allium fistulosum, assembly GCA_030737815.1. Taxonomy (NCBI): domain Eukaryota; kingdom Viridiplantae; phylum Streptophyta; class Magnoliopsida; order Asparagales; family Amaryllidaceae; genus Allium; species Allium fistulosum. The sequence continues at coordinate 1,033,570,431 of CM060907.1, read as the reverse complement.
TCCGCACTAGAATGCCGGGTGGACAATACTAGTTCGGAAGTGAAATTGTGTGATCGAGTGAGCGATCAGACTAATATTGCGTACGGATGATATGTGGACATCGTACGAGTTTGAATGAAATTGATATTGAAATTTTGTGGATAAAAACTGTAAAATGATTTTGAAATGGAAGGGTATATTTTTTGAAAAATAAATGATGAAATAAAATGGGAGTTGAATATTTCTGTAATTAGAACTCATTTTATAGAAAAAACATATGGTTAATAACTTTATAAAAGAGTAATCAAATTTGAATATTTGATTTGGAATAAACAAAGTTATATATCTTTGTTATATAAGATAAATCTCCTCTTGTTGAATCTATAGCCAGAAGAAAAGGGTTATACCAACTGAGACGCCCCACCTCTATGCTCACAATAACAAAGAGTATTAAAAGAAATATTGTCTGTTATTACGAAGAATAAGGCTGGATAGGAGCGGCCATCCGTAGTTGGCCTTACACTAGTATTGGTTACCTCGATAGGAGTGGTATACATTTTTAAATTTTCATCTCTTATTTATTTACTCCCATCGACATACCCAATTACCAGTATAAAACGAACTACAATGGTTCATAATAGTTTAGGACAGTATATATAATAATAACACAAATACAAAAAGAATGCGGAACACAGATAATAAAAGTCTCATATATATATAACTGATGTCAGTTACAATACAATTGACACAATACATATGATACAACTACAACTGTAGACTTTGGAAGTTATATATACAAATACATTATCGACTAATATACATGAATACATATCAACCTAAATCTATACACTAACTACTACAAAAAGACGCAGACCACTTCAAAAGATATGAAAAGTCTTCATAGCTCAAACGGCAACTCAAAGCAGGAAATCTACAACCTGAAATAACTCGGGTCTGACCCGAGTATTAAATTCAAAAGAAAATAATACACGGGTCAGTCTAATTCAAACTCATTTATTAATGCACAGAAGCAATAATAATCAATATCAAATAGACGACAGTCACAGAAATCTCGTCTATCCGACCCTTTTAATAAAGAAATCGGATAACGGTAAATATAACACTTAACAGTGTTAAACATCAAATCAGCAGAATCCAATCATCAACAAAGATAAATGAAAAGATCATCAATGAAGATAATTTAGAAAACAACAGAATTGCCTAACGGCAATTAACAACAAAATCTAATTGTTAAATAAATAATTAGAACTCATAATCTAATTATCAAATAGATAATTAGACAACACCAAAATGATAGAATCAAATCGAATCAAAATACAATTTCAAAACATTGAATTGAATAAACGAAACAATTCAAACAATTTGAAATAGCACTTAAAAAGTCAATACCGTGTGGCTGCAGTACACGCACGCGTGCACTACCTCGCCACTAGTATAAAATAGGGATCAACACAAGGTCAAATCCGAGCTACTAGCTGGATTCAACTCAAGTGATTTCGAAAAACAAATCCAATTTCATCAATGCGATGCAAGCCCAAAAAGAGCAACTGCATAATGAATACAAGGGCAAACTGCAACCAAAAACTGCAGCCACCACAAGATCCCACATGAAACCACTTAAAACTGTCGAGCATAAATTCAAACACAACTGAACAGTGCAGTGATGGGTATGCCACCAAATGCCACCAAGTGAGTATGATAATACAACTCATCAATTGAAACAGCAATTATGAAATGAATATAACAAAATATATGCAACTTCACCAAGGAATGGCACATGTATGCTACAGGTCTGAACCCGCAAGGGCAGTGACAACATAGAAAAATGACCAGGCAGCATGAATTATGCAAACTAAACATCTCAATGACTACAATGACCAAGTGCACAACGGCATTGGTACAACTACGTGAAGACAGTCGAGTGAAGGTGAGAGCACCAAAAGTATGGCACCATAGCACATGGCAGTAACGAGTCAAGTGGATGCAACATGAACCAAAAATGTGAAAAAGGCTCGAACACATGTTAGTACACAAAACAAACTACAATGAACAGGCAAACTGAATGTGAAGATGACAAAGTCCACAAGACTCAACCCAGTGAACAACTTGATGCATCACTGAGACATGAATGCATGGAGAAGGCATCATTCAACAGTGAAGACATCCAAATATACTACAAAGAGCAGTGCAACTACAATGATGAACCAACATAAATATACTTAAGACAAGTTCAAATATCATGGTACAGCAGTCAAGTTAACTGCCGAGCTACTGTCCGAAGTCAAATGCTTAAAGCAAATGCAAAGTCAACTAAATTTTCATCTAAAATATTTTCACAATTCAAGTGATATAAATGCAACAACCAAAGTCAAAGCAAAATGAAACCTGCAACTCAACTTGACTGCAAGTACAACCCAAATCACAAAGGACACAACAAATACTCGCGAAGCTACAGGTATCAGTGTACAATGGATAAAACAAGGCTACAACAGTGAACAGTGTAATCATACCACACAAAGCAACTGAACACGGCAGGGACAGAAGATGCAATTATGATGTGCAACTGATCATCTAAGTGCAGACAAGACGAAGTCAAGGCCAACAGTAATGGCAACAACTCCATCAAGTCGTGGTTCAAACCCAAAATGCAAGAAAATCAAAAAGATTCATTGAAACCAGAAGCAACAAAATAACCAAGGTCGAAGCCAAGTGAAGACACAGGGCCAATGCAAACCAGTGAATATCCAGTGGTCAGCGTAACAAGCCAAAGCGACATCGACACAAAATACAAATCAAAGCAGTAATTAACAAGTCAAAGACAAAATAGCCGAAGGCCAGAAATAGCAGGTGAAATCAAACAAGGTCGAACAGTGGATAGTATGGCCAAAATCCACAGAGTACAAATCAATATCAAAGCAAACACGAATCAAAGCTAGATGCCAACAGAGAGAACAACAAACATGCCAAAGTCACAGTAGTGACCATTATCAAAATCAAGGCCACATTCGATCTAAACACAGCAAGGAACAAACCGAACAAGCCAAATTCCAAAACACTCAAATTACAGTTTCACTGCCTCAACAGTCAGAGTATCATAGACAAAGTGAAACTACACATATATATAAACCAGTGCAAACTTCAGTTATCAAAATCGTCAAAACATATCTGAAATTTCAAACTGAACAAGTCAACATAATCACGCACTGCACGCAAGTGGAAACCAATGCAAACTACTGAATTTCAATGATGAACAGCGATCAAACGTACAGGCCAGTGGAAAACCAAGTAAAGCCAGAAGTTCAACTGCAGTTTTCAAGTGACAAAAGTCGACAAATTCAAGTATACACATGAAAATGAACTCAATACTCATATGCAAGTTTGAACAATGTCAAAAATCATGGAACAGCAAGATGAAATCAAACCAGTCAGATATGCTACAAAGGTAATCAAAGCAGCCTAATCAAGCCGCAAGTCAGAAAAATGAAATCAAACAGTTCAGGGTCGAAACAATCTCCATCATCGACCAACAACCAATTGATACCAATAAAGTCAAATAACTTTCGAACTAGGATAAAGGAGATTTTTAAAGCATTTAATAGATGTAACAAATTCGACAGACATCATCAGAAAATTCACGAAATCAAAATGCCAAAAAAAATCAAAACCGTGACAAGTAAGGGAATCAACCAACATGAAAAGAACGAATTGAATCAGTCAATGAAATGATCAATCATCACAACCAAAATCATAAATCAATCAAGCGTTCAAACTCGAGTGAATTAAATATATCAAAATCATCGACATTCAAACAAAAAATTAAACTGTCGAAGCATCATACTAAGCACGAATTAGATGTGAGTAAATCAAATTACTCACCTTAGATTCGACGAGCAGCAACAAATTTTCCTCATTCGATCGAGCAAACAAGGTAAGTCGCCTTCGAAAAACCAAAGCCCTAATTTGTAAAAAGGGGGGACGAACGAACGAGCCACCATTTCTTTCTTTTGCTAGTATAGGGTTTTCGAACAAAAATAAGTGAGGGAGAAACCGGGTTTACCTTTGATAACAAAGCACTGAAACGAAATAAAACATGGGCTAGATTTAAAAGCCCACTAACACTTAACAATTTATAAAAGAATCTCAACCTGATTTCAATTACAACAGCAATTTATCATTACTTAAATCGTTAAATGACGATTATAAATAGAAGTTAAATCCCGGGTTGTTACAGTTTTTGAAAGTATTTGAAGTATAAAAAGGGAATTTATACAAGTATGAAGTGATCCAAAGATTTTCAAAGTTTTATATATCTATATTATATAAAGAACCTTGTGAGAATGATTTTGGAAAAGGTTTTGGGAACCTATGAATTTGGAAAAGGCTTTTGATTTTTGGGAAAATCAATTTTGGATTTTGGAAAGCCAAGTTTGGAACTATCGATTTTGGATATCGATTTTGTGTAAAGGAGATTTTGATATAAATCATAAAGGGTATGATTTAAAGATACTATAAATGTATAGTGTAAAGTGTTTTGAGAATGGCTTTGGGGAAAAAGGCGCTCCCTTGAAATGAACTTCTCAGGAGTACCACAGGGTGGTACTGCCTTGAACCCTAAGGGGGGTTCTAAAGTTGATCCTGTGAGGAGTCCGGACAAACTAGTTCCTGAGGATTATTGGGTAGCGAAAGTCGAGGTCGTTGATGCCTACAGAGGCATTTGGGTTATGGTGTGACGACAGTGTAGCTCGATGTCGCTGCGATCTACTGTGTGGACCATAGCGAAAATCGTGTGGAGGATGAGTGTCAACAGTCTACACTTGATTTTGTCGGGAAGGCAACGTAACATCGGTAGACTGCGATCTATGGTCAAGTGGAGAAGTTTCATTCTTTTGGCAGTGAAATTCGGTGGCGCTGATGCCTACAGTTATATGGGTTTTTGCTGTGATAGCAACGTAAAGCCCGGGTATAACTGCGATCTGTAGCGGGTTCCATGGCGTAATCGAGGGGTGCGGAGACCTACAGTTATCTATGGATTTTGCCGGGACGGCAACGTAACCATCGGGTTAACTGCGACCATGGATGGGGGTGATGATTTCCAGAGCATTCTTACCAAAGATATTTCCTTTATTTCAAAAATGTTTTTATATTTTTAAATAAATTATTTTCCAAGTATTTTCACTGGGTGTTGAAAACGAGTCTGCTAAGTACTTATAGATTTTCAGTCCTACGCCTGATCAACGTATGACCGAATTTCTTTGAGAACGAAGATGGACTTGTTAAAACATTGAGTTATAAAAAGTATTTTTTTTATAAAACTATTTTGGAAATATTAAATAGATTTTAAATTGTTTTAAATGTTCAAAGAGTAATTTATCTGATAATAAGTATTGAATAAATTCTGGCTTCATTCCTTTTCGAGGACGAAAAGATTCTAAGGCGAAAGGAATGTGATAACCCGGATTTTGGACATCTGTAATTGATATAATAATTGGGTTAATTGATAGAAATACTGAATTATAGATTGAACAAATGAATCTGATTAAATAAATATTTATATTTGTAATTGTGTTGTACATATATATATATATAGATTTTAAATAGAATTATTATATACAAATTAAATTTTTGTTTGTTTAAATATATGTATATATCAAATTGATTTTTCAAATTGGATTTGAAATTGAATTTGAATTTAGATATTTAAATTTGAAATTCTAAAGATATATATATATATATATCTTAAATTATACTTTGGTTTTAAAATGTATTTTTATTTGATTTTATTTAAAACACAAATTGTTTTATATTATTTTCTTTTTAAAGAAATTTATTTATATAAATTAAAATATGTATGTATAAATTAGAAAATTAATTATAAAAGTTTTATAAAACATTTAAAAATCTATTTATGCATGCAAATTTACATGTGTTAAGATTTAAACCTCTCTAATAACATGTGTTAACAAATTAAATAAGGTTAGAGACAAGTGTTAATTCTATTAACAAGTGTCACATTTTTCATTCTATTTTCTTTAATTTTATTAAATCAAAATTAAATCTATATAAACATACATCTTCAATCTTCATGTCTTTTTCCTTATTTCAATTTCAAAAGCAAGAGATTCAAAGAACAAATATGTAATTTATTCAAACCAGAAATCCAACTTGTAAAACAATTAACAAACTCATGAAAATTAAGCTAGTCATCCCTGTTTCAACTTAAACCTCCTCAACAACAACTAAAACTTCTGATTTCAAGTTCAAGTTAGATCTTTTTAATAAAGCACTTCAGTTTTCAAATCAAAGTTTAGGCATCTCGACTGCAACAAGATTTCCAGCAATTCAAGTTCAAAGTTTCAAGCTTTTTCCAGTTTTTAAACATATGCTTCAAACTCTCAGTTCAACAACTCTTACAGGTGAGTAAACAAAATTTTTAAAGCCTAAAAATTTATTTGATAACTAATGCATGTGATGATTCTTGAATATATGATATGAGATATGGTTTTCATGGTTGTGTAAATGTAATTTCATGTATATATGTAGGCCGATACTTGTGTGCATGTCTGTACATCTGTATATCTGCTCTGTTCTCTATTTACAGGCTTCAAAACCTATTCAAAAATCAATTCCTTCTTCCTGATCTTCTTTAGGTTATGATGTATAAACAAAGTCTATTTGTAATATCAAGATATTTGACTTAAAAATAATTCTAAGTAAGATTCAAAGGTAGTTTTCATAAAAAGGAAGAAGTATAGTGAAATTCAAATCATATCAAATTTGCGACTTAAACGATTTTTGGTTTCATGTATATAATCAACTTTGTTTTCGAAAACTAGGATTTTTAAAAATAAAATCAAGATTTTTAATGTTGTTTTTGGGAAGAAATCGTGGGATGAACGGAAATCCTATTTTGGGTGATTTCTGGCGATCGAGGAAGGGTTGGATGTCGTGATCGTCGCTGGAGGAAGCTGGAAGAGTGGAGATCATCGAAAAAATAGTCGAGGATTTTATTGATCGCCGGAGTGAACTGGCGACGACGATCTAGGGCTTTGAAGCCAGATTTGGTCGACGATGTTTTCAAGAGCATTACATTATCATAGGTGGATCGAAACCGATTGGAGGTGGCCGGATCGATGAGTCGTGTCGTGGAGCAACTCTAGGTGGATGGGCGAGTTTTCTGGTGGCTGAGATCGTCGGGGCGAGGTGTTTTTGGTTGATCGAGTTGGGTTTCCAGGTGGAGTTCGATAGCTCGAATTTGATTTCATGGAAATCACATTGATCTGGGTTGCAGGGATCATCGACGAAGTCGTGGGCGACTTGAAGGTGGTCGCGGTGATGGTCAAAACGTCGTCGTTCGCTTGTACATGTGCACATGTGCACGATCATATCTGGGTTTGTATGTGTTTGGGGAAGATGAAGTTGTCTCGGGATCGTGCTCGAGAAAATGAAGGGTGGACTCGGTGATTTTGGTGATTGGCTCGGGTTGGTTCTATTTTAGTTAACAAGTTTTAAAGCAAAAGAAAATGCAAGTTTCAAAGCAAATTATTAAACAAAGTTGTTTAAAAGTAATTATATTAGGTTAATTATGTAATTAATTCCTAAATGTTTTTCAAATGAAGTTAATAATGTAATTAATTAAAGTAATTAATTAAAGTTGTGATTAATTAGGAATAAAATTAAAGGATAATTACTTAATGAAGGTAATTAAAGGATAGTTAATGAATGTAATTAATTTAAGGGATAATTAATTAATGTAATTAATTTAAGATAATTAATTGGTTAAATTAATTAAGGATAAACTTGAAATTGATTAAGGATTAATTACTTAATGTAATTAATTAAGTGAATTACTTAGTGTAAGTAATTAATGTGTAATTACGAAATGTAATTATTTTGAGAGGATAATTACTTTGAAAGTAATTAAGAAAGTAATTAAGGATTAATTACCTAGATAATTAATTAAGGTTAATTAATTAATGTGATTAATTAATAGATAATTAATGAAGGTGATTAATTAAAGAGTAAATTAATTAATGTAAGTTGTAACGACCCAGGATTTTTGATAATTAAAATTTGAATATTTAATTGATTTTAAATATTAATAAATGGAATTTAGAAGTCGAATAATTTATTATTCGAATATTGGATTTAATTTGGTCAATTAAATCGATAATTTAAAGATTGAAATTCCAGAAATAATTGAAGTATGGGTTTAATGTGCTGGAAATGATTTATAAAGTTATATTAAATCATACTGGAGTTATAGAAAGGTTATAGAACTTTTAAAATTGAATTTGGAGTTAAATTGTGAAAATTGAATATTTTAATATTTAATTATCGACTGTAAAAATAGCCAATTTTCGAACAGTCTCAGAATTGGACGAAACTAGTTCCATTGGATCCGTAATAGTTAGTTATTATCGGATTTCAATTTTCGTATCCATCGGAGTTGTCGTTTGACTGTGGCAGCTCGAAACGCATCGATATCGTTTTAATTTTAAATCGTCGAGTTAAAATAGTCATTTTTCAGACAGTGTCGGATTTCGACGAAACCAGTTGCATCGGATCCGTAATGTGATATTATTGTAAGATTTCAAATTTCGTAATTTTTGGATTTACCATTTGTCCGGTACAAATTAAAACGCCTCGAAATCGATTTAAATCGGTTTAAATTAAATTGATCGTTTATTGTCATATCTCACACATACGATCGAATTAGCTTCCGAAACCTGTTCCATTGTGTCCGGAACGCGGGATAAACCCCAGAAACGTCGGTCACCACGCGTAAATCGGAGTTTGGAAAACCGAGATGAATAGTGTTCGCTCGATTTCCTATAAATAGCTCTTCTCTTCACAAAAATAAAAAGAAAATAAAAAAAACTAGGGTTTCATTGGCCGGCTGCCATTTCCAAATTCAAAGGCCAGAAAACTCCCAATCTCTTCCTCCGATTTCTCAAAATCTATACATTGAATTGAAAACTTATCAACTAGCAAAATGTAGAGGACTGCGAGATCTTGTATATCAACGGTGGTGATCGAGTATTACGCGGCAGATCATCGACAAATTGCCTTCAAAGGCGATGGCTTTAGGTCACGTTTTCTGGCCCGTGGTGGCGCTAGGGGGGTGCGGTCGGAGGCTGGGGGGAGCTCTCGCGTGGGCGCACGTAATGGCGCCATCTGATCGTCGGAGGAGTCGTCGTGGCTGCGTGCGACATTAGGGTTAAGGGCGGCAGTTCGATTTCTTGAACGCGACCTGGAAGAAACGCGTGCGCGCGCGAGGGAGAAGGAGATGGGCGTGCCAGATCTGATGTTGCAAAGATGAAAGGCCCAGATTCATTTAGGTTAAAAAAATTATTAAAGGAAATTGTATATTAATTTGTATTTAAATTTGTACAAACTTTAAAACGTCATATCTCTTTCATACGAGATCGAAAAAATGCGAAATCAGTTGCGTTGGAATCGTATGGACGAGCACTACGCGATGCAACTGGATTGGAATCGTTTGGAGCTAGTTTGAATTTCGGGTAAAATTAAACGCCCGTTTAATTTTATTCGAAACAAACGCTGAAATCAGAATTAAAATCAAGGTGAGATCTTCTCACTCAAATTGAATGTGGAATTTTGCAGTTATTGATTGCTATTGATGTGTGATATTAGATATGATAGGATATATCTATATATATAGCAGTATATACATATTGGCATATGTATATATTGGATTGATTGATTTCCCGCCTCGTATAGCGGATGAGACCCTATTGCGCCGTTAGTAAGCGGATTTTATAAAACCTATATACCGCGATAATTCCGTACTGGAGCGGAATTGGTATTGTGCTAACATCTGTGGATGCAGGGAAACAGGTTGGAGGGATCCGACTGGATTCCTCACCGTATTGATTATTTACAGATATTTTGATATATTCTGTTATCATATGATGATATATGATATTTGACTGTTGTGATGGACTGATTGGTGTTGTTGAATCATCGGATTCAGTTTTGAAATGTAAAAATAACGACTTTTACTTTAAAAGGATTTTAAAGTTATTTTTGAAAATATACGTTTTATGGAATTTTTGAATCGATTTATAAACGTAAAATCTTAAAGTTATAAAAGTTATAATTTTTAGTGAAATATAACCGAAGTGTCATTTTTGAAATAAAAGTCGATTTATTTATAAAATGGTTTAAGTTGGGATTTTTGAATAACTATAAACGATTTGTATAGGAAGATTTATAAAATTGATATTTTATAAATCGAAATATTGGACTTATAAAACGAATTTTTATAAGTGTTAAAAAGAAGTATAAAAGGATTTCATAAGTGAATGAAATTAATAGATTTATAACGTGAAGTTATAAAGTGAATAGATGTTGTAGAATAAACGATTTATAAGTAATTTACTTATAAATTAGATTTTTGCACTTAATTGGGATATAAATAGAAATTGCTAAATGAAATGATTTCATAAGTTGAAATTGTTATGAAGTATAAATGTGATTTATAAACGTTGTTTATAAATCTGAAATCACTTATTTTGATAAGTAATTTTAGAAGTTAATAAAAGGAGAATTTTATAAATCGAAGTTGTTAGAAAATATAAAGGTGAATTTATAAACGTTGTTTTATGAATTTGAAATCAATCAAATTTGATGAATGTAATATAGAAGTTATTAAGGAAATTTTATCCACAATTTTGGATAGTGGATAATTCTTGGAATAAAACGTGTAGAAAAGATTGAAATGTAATTATTGAAGTATATTAATGAATTTGGACAGTGAATATATTATTAAATAAAATGGATATGTTTTGGGAAAAGTGATATTACGAAATGAAGTGATTGTTTTAAAGGATGTTTTAAAACGTGTGAATTACCGAAATCATAGATTTCAACATTTATTGTTGAAATAGACGTTTTCGAAAAATAAGGAAATGATGGACTATAACACTGTTGTTATAGTAAATGATTTCCGAAAGGAAATGTTTTGATGTAGTATTGGGATTTATATATCTATTAAAATTCGAATCCCTATACTAGTGATTTTGAGTCGTCGTAACGATGTTTTACGTAACATTCGTTTTGACTCAAATAAATGTGTTTAAAGAGAATGATTTCCTTAAAGAATGAATATATACTTAATATTGATTTAAGTATATCGAATATTTTCCAAATGTTGAAAATAAATAGATCTGTGAAATACTTATTATTAAATAAGTATGGAATTGCTTTTCCAATATGAAATGAACTGTTTTGAGATTTTATCTTCAAAGATAAAATGAAATGTGAATATTTGAAATTTGTTTTTCAAATGGTTAAGTGTGGAAATTATATATCTAGTAAAAGATATTTTTGAAGATGAAATAATTTGGGAAATTATTTGGAATCTGATGATGTTGCGCATCTTTATTGATAGTTAAATAACCGACTATCAATAATTTCCTTGAATGATATTTGTTGTGAATTGGATGAATTTGAATGCCACACTTATTTTTGAATTAACGCTCACTATTCGGGTTAGCCGGGAAAGGACCATGGGGTCGTATAACCCATTCCGAATATGTGATACGTCGTTATGAATTGCATTTGAAGACCGGTGTTGAAGACCGGATATTTTTGAAACCGGAAGGATTACCGTCGAGTTACTCTACATCGGCTGATCTCCGATTTAGAGGTTTTATCACCCTTAGTGACGGGAAGTCCGGACGTGATTAGAAAATTATCCAGATATGCAAGGGCTTCGTGAGAAGTGCCTTCGGTTCTGTTCGATCCCGGAACAGACTTGTATGGATTGTGTGGCTGACGTTACAATTTGAGATATAAAGCTGATTTCTTTCAAATACATTTCTGTTGGTGGCGGAGAGTTTATTCTCTTAGCTTAACACCCTTCTCTGAGACGTACGAGCTCAGAGGTTATGTAGTTGAAATTCATCAGCGATATATCCCAATTTGGTAACGTGGCATACTAAGTGTTGCTGTGAAATGATCAGTGTTTGATCATTTGTGATATGATCATTTGTTTGATCTTATATCTTTGTGATCATAGGTTGATCATTTTTGTTTGACCCAAAGCAGGGCTTTGTAGAAAGCGTAGCTTTGTGGACGAGACTTCGTCGAGCCTCACACCCCGGAAATGGTCGAAACAGGAAGGATGCAGCAAGGTTCTAGGGAGTAGCGCCCCTTAGTGTATGTCATTCCTTCTGGATAAAGGTGGTATCATGGTATGGAGCCCAGATACTTAACCTCTGTGGTTACTGCATTATTATTATTATCTATGTGGTTTGTTGCGAATCGGGGATCCTCAGGAAGATCGGTGACGATCGGGGGATGGCATACGCGTGTCAGTAGTTACCTATTTTTGCAGAGGTAACCCGGCCTTGTGTTGGCAGAGATCCGGTTAGGTTCTCGGGTCGTCTATTCCAGGGACGTACCCATCGTGGATAGGAAGTTCCTTAGCCTGACCATTTGTTGGAAATCCAAAGAAACAATACGTGACTTGTACGGTTTTAGTTGTATTACCTGCTATGGAATGTGGCGGTAACCTGCTATTGAACATAGTAGCTATAGTAGGCATACGATACTGGTCGTATGTTGGCTAAGATTAATATTATACTTTCGAAATGTTTTCTACACTATGCACTAATAATAATATCAAAAATGATTTGATTTTGCGTAGTAAGCATCTTTGACTATCATAAGAAGAAATCTCCTCCAAGTCTGCGTTTGCATTGTGTGTGTGGCGGGAGGTCTTATGGTAGTTTCATTTTCCAAAAGCATTGCGAATTGACTTTAAAGTTTACCTGTTGTTTATTTTAAAGAATAACTGTTTTACGATCTCACACCAGTCACCATGACTGACTCGGAGTTTATTGTTTCCCTTCTAAACTCTGGGTGCCCACCAAATTTCCACACGGGCAGCCTAGAGTTATATTATCAGGATATTCTGGATATTCTGGAGCTTGGAGATAAGCTGGATGACGAGACGTAGTATTTGTATCTGATAGTATTTATTCCGCTGTGTATTCTGTATGAGGACAAGTTTATATAACTGTCCATTGTTGTATTGAGTTGTATATTGACTCTGATGATTGATGTATGTATAAACTGATAAAATTCTTTGTTTAAAAGATTATTGATTTATCTATTGTATATTGTTCCGCTGCGATATGTGAGATTCTGATATTGTTTTCTGTCCTGCTCTGTTCTAATGTTCTTCTTTCTTTCTCTTCTATCTTTTCTTCTACTTTTTCTTTTAAAACCATAACTTTTCGGGTTTCCGGCATTCGATGGCTCAGCAGTCGATAAAGTGAGTATCGATGTTGAATTTTCGAAAGTCGAAAATTTTCGGGATGTTACATAAGTAATTAAAGGATTAAGCTGTGAGAGTTAATTAATTTAATTAACAATTAAAGGTTAAATTAATTAATAATCAAGGTAAGTTAATAGAGGTAAATTATTTATAGTAATTAAAGATTAATTACTTAGTATAATTAATTAAAGGATTAATCAATTAAAGAAATTAATTAAGGGTTAGTTAATTAATGAGTGTGATTAATTAAAGGATAAATAAATCAATGTAAGTGATTATAAGATAATTAATTTGAGAAGTTAATTAAGAATCAATGTAATTAATATGGATGAGTAAAGGATTTGTGTAATTATTTTAGAGTTAATTACTTATTGTAATTAAAGAGTAATTAGTCAAGGGTGATTAAATTAAGATGGAAAAAAACTAAAGGATCATTAATTAATTGGTTTGTAATTAATTAATGTTAAGTAAAGATAATCTAGGTGATTAGATTAGAAATTAATTTAATTAGACATAAATTAAATTAATCTTGGAAGTGATAAATCTTGCTTATGAATGATTGAATGATGTTAAATGTTTTGAATTGGTTGATATTTCCGAATGAAGAGATTTGTGATATGTTATGTTTGGGGTGAAATAGTGATAATGTGGTTATCTCTTGATGATGAATTACTATGTAAAAGCGATATCTTGCATTTAAAGTTTGAATTGTATTTCATTAGAATAACTTGGGTTAAGATGACATGGGACTCGAAGAGACCGGGGTCGGGTATCAGTAAATACCCGAAACCACTTCGATTTGAAATCTTCTATAATTCTTTATAGATTGATATGTGAAATCAATGGGCTGGATTGGGATAATATGGACCATTTAAACTAAGTTGGATACTTAGATATTGTTTTGTGAAAATAAGTGATGACTATATAAGTTGTTTATGTGTAGTAAGTACGAGTTACCCCGGGTTTTAAATAAGTTCTATGGATTGGAATTTCTTGTTAGATGAGTTTACTCACGCTGGTTTCCAGCCTGACCCGGGTGTTACTTTGATGTAATGCTCGGGTCAGACCGAGTATTACAGATTTTCAGATGAGGACGTTCTGGAGCTCAAAAGGCGAGCTGGATGGCAGGAACGTATGGAGTTTACCGCTGTATATTTGAGAGTTGTATTGATAGTAGTCTGGGACAGGTTGATAACTGTCTAGTCTATTTGTAAATGGTTGTAACTCTGATGTATCGATTGTAAAGTGACAATTATAGTTTTTTGTAAATGCTATTATTGATATTATATTTTGATCCGCTGCGAATGTGAGAATCTGAGTTTTGTTTATGTTTCTTCTTCTACCTCTTTTCTTCTTTTTCCCTAACTATCTGGAATTTTCGGATCGAAAAATTTCGGGTCGTTACAGTAGCAGTGGTAATTAAAATTAAATTTTGATAATTGGAGTGAAATCCTAATAATGTAATAGTGTAAATTGTTGCCCTTGGTTATAAAATAGAAAATGGGTAAATAAAAGTAAGTGTTGAATTAACCAATGAAATAATATATTGCTTAATAGTAACTGAATGTAAATTATGGTAATAAGGTTAAAGTAAGTTGATAAATAACAAATTTAGTTCAACCCCAATTATTTGAAACAATTATGAGGTTTAATTGATTGAAATTAGTAAATTGGGAAATAAGTTCAAAGTTATATTAATTGATAAAATAATACGTAATAAATTGTAATTTGATAGGATCAATGCTAGAAAGTAAATATAAAAATTGTTGTTTGATAATAAAGTAAGAATGGGAATCAAGATTATTAATTTAAATTTAATAAATTGGATTAAGTGAAATTAAATGAAATTTAATATTTAAATATTACGTAAATATGAATTGAGATGAAATTGGAAAATATTAATGTACTAAGATATAACCAATGTTAATTATATTCTTATTGTAATGAAAGACTTGGATAACAAGGTTTAAACTTTAATAAATGGATTTTTGGAATTTTAAATTTTAATTTTCGAATTTAGTGAAATTGAAATCAAACACTGAAATTGATGGGTTTATCAACTTTAATCTGACATCTAAGTTTGTTTAAATGATTTAAATTGTTCAAGAAATCAAAAATGATAAAGATTGGTAATTATATAATTGGAATTGAAAATTTGATTTAATTAATTAAATATTAATTTATTGATTTATTGGAAAATAGCCATTTTGGCCACTGACTCGGATTTCGATGAAATTAGTTTCATCAGATCCGTAACGGTGAATTATAATAGGATTTCAAGTTTCGTAGCGATCGGACTTGTAGTTTGATCATACGGGCTCGAAACGCCTAGAAATCAATTTAATTGAAATCAATTTGAAATAACTTGATTTTAGCATAACTTCTTTATATGATTGAATTTAGACTTGAAACCTATTCCATTGCGTTTAAAATATTTTAAAACATCTATTTTGATATATGGGTCGACCCATTTTCGTTTCGGAGGCAGAACGGGCTTTTTGGGTCGTTATCGTTTAATTTTCCAAACCAATCAAGCCCATTTGTTTCTATTGTGTTCCTCCTATATATACCTCATTATAAACCTTAGTAGCCTTTTTATTTCTCATCTCTATACATATAGAAATGCCTATTGCTCCTCTCTTTCTCAATGGCGGACAATCCCTAAATTCCAATTGCAATTTCAAATAAAATTCAAAGTCAAAAATTCAAACTCCACAAATAATGTCAAATTTTATATCAATCTGAAGCTCTCAACGAGCACATCTCAATCAATAATTTGTTTTCCAATTTGAGTCACCGTCTGTTCAGAAATCAATGACTTATTTTCGGTCATACGTTGGCGTTCGACAATCGTCGTCCGATCGACAAATCAAGGTATGGGATTTGTAGAGAGTCAATCGCATAGTTCATCTATGGTGTTCGTTCGGGTTGTCGACAATCAGATTGGCCATAAAAATTTAACTAAGGTTGGAGCAAATGGTGGCGGCGGCTGCCCTATGCCATGTTTTTCGACGTCGTTCATCGTGGGGAGTACCGGGAATGTCGCGCGTCACGGGGAGGAGCTTCTGGCAACTCGCGGCGGCCAGCGATGAGGGCGGCAGTCGTGAATGTCACGAAGTTGTGGACGATGCAGGTGGGGGTTCGTGCGTTAGGAGCAGGGGACGTGGCAGTTTTTTTCTGGTTTGTTTATTTTAATTTAAATTCAAATTGTTTAATTTCAAATATTCATAACTTTCGCATAAGATGTCCGATTTATGCACTGTTTCTTTTGTTAGGATCGTATTGAAATTTTGGACATTGTGGCACTTGTTTGGACGGATTCTAATACTGTTTGAATTTTGGGTTTAAATTGGATTTAAATCCAATTTAAATTCAAAAGTTGAGTGTTTTAACCCACTCACAACTTCTAAAATTTCTTATGTGTGTTAAATTAATTTTTGATGTGATTGGAAATTTATTTATGACTGTTTGGCATATTTTTTATCATCATCTCAGTTAAATTGAATTTATTGAATTAAATTGTTATTTAATTTATTATTGCATATAAACTGCGAGTTAAATTGTTATCTAATTTATTTTTGAATATAACTCCCAGTAAATACCTGTTATTCATTATCTGTTCTATACTGATGTTATTGTTTGAATTAGATGATGATTGTGATAAATGGTTGATGATTGATATTGGATGAATGGATGTTGTATTATATATTGTTATAAACTGCAAGTTGTTATGGATTTTATTTCATTCGAGATTGCGGTTTGAAATGATATATAACCGTATTTATATTTTAAATTACGGATTGAAATGGTATATATCCGTATCACTTGACCATGGGATAGAAAATTATATACAGACACCGTGGTCTATATATATAATTTTTATTGAAATAGATTTCTATGGTTTTTGGAAAGAAATACATTGTTTTATATAAATATGGATTTTAGATATTACATAAATGCTATTTTATATATATAGTCAAATTCTTGACTTGAGCTATGTTTAAATTGGTTGATATAAATAAGTTTAATAATAAAGTTTGATATTATTTAAAATATAATATGGTTAAGTATTTATTTAAATTATATTTTAATATAGAATTTATAATGATTTCAATAAATTAAGGTTGAAAGATAAATTGGAAATTGGTTTGAAATTGTATTTAATTGAGAATTTTATTTAATAAAAATCGATTTAGGACTCATTGAATTTGAGATTTTAAAGAATATGATTTTTAACTTGATTTTTGTTTAAGGTTATATAAATGAATATATCAAGTTTGAATAAAGCGAGGGAAATAGTCAGTTATTTGAAATTGGAGTTTATTTGAATGATATTGGGATTATTAAGTAAATATTTCAAAACTAAATAATAGTAAACTGAATTTGATATATATAGAGTTAACAAATTTAGTTTTGAAATGTTGAATATTGAAAGCTTTGAAATCTATTGGAATGGTTTATTTGTAGGTTCGAATCTATATTTGAAATTGATATAAATTGTAATGGTTTATCAAAAACTGAAAGTTAGTTGAAAGTTATGAATTAAGATTTAATATAAAGTGAATAAAATTGTGAAGTCGAGGAAATTATTTTACTTTGTAAAGTAATTTTAAATTTAAACTATTTTATTTTATATACTGTTTGAATATCGAAACCTTTTAAGTTGTGGAAGTTATGGTTTAGAAGCTATGAAATTCAAAGTATTATGTTTTGAAAGGTTATATTTCAAGCGTTTGGTTTTGGAATATTATAACTTTGAAAGTGTTATGATTTTAGAAAGGATACATTTGAAATGAAAATGATATCGTATTGATTTGGTTTGGGAATGGGCAATGATATTTGGTTTTAAAGTATAAACTATTTTAAAAATGACCGCGGTGTTAGATTAACGTTTGGTTGTTAAAGAGACCGGAATCAGAAGTTGTCATACTTTCTGCCAACTCCGAAAACCACATTAACAACCGTGTACGCGGTGGAGATTCCAAAGTGAAGTAGGATGGTGGCGACGTTCTATTGAGGTATATACGTGGACCCGACTCCTGTGAGTTGGCATAAGGTGGCTAAAATAGGAGCTCTTACGGGCCAGTGAGGTAGCCCCTCTTATCGGACACACTTCTTCGATACCATTCTATTACTCTGCGATTGATTGGGGCCCTTTGATTTTTTTTAGGGGTGTGGCTCGAGGTGGGCGGTAGTTGAGCGTTATGCGTCACCACCATTCCGGAAGCGTAATTGGTATATCTACCCTGGCATTGCCTTGTTGTGCCATGTTGCCTACCCTAGCGCGCCTTGTACGAGTTTGGTTTTCTCCCGTAGCCCGTGTGGTATCCTCCGGTGGCTTCCCGATCAGGAGGAACCCTGATACTGGATGGGCTACTGGGACTATTACGTGTTTAGGGCTATATGGGTAACCCCTTAGTGCTATTTAAAAGTAAGTTTATTTTACTAATAGACATTATTATAATAGCGTATATTACTACATAGTAAATAGTTTAACGGATCCTGAGGAGATGTGAATCCCGAACATCTCTTAAGTTACTGCACTCATGTTAGACATTGGATAGGAGATGTCAAATCCCGTAAACATCTCTGATGCCGTTCCACTCATATTTATTCCTGTCTATTTAACTCACACATGATCTTTTAGTTCTGACTCGAGTGTTTTGTCTTTTCAATTCGCTCGGGCCAGTCTAAGCATTTCAGGATTCGAAGACTTTGTTTCTGGAGGACGAAGACGAAGATTTTATTACTATTATTTATTATATTATTCCACTGCATTCATATTGTTCAGCTGCATTATTTATTATTCGCTGGTATGTGTAACTCTGTTATGTATTGTATAAGTAAAATCAAATGTTTTGTAAAACAGCTTCATGAACTGTTATTTGATTATCATATTTTGTTTTTCCGCTACAAGATTCTGTTTTGTTTTTTTCTCTTTCCCTGCTTTTCTTATTCACCCCAATAACAATCAGCCCTTCTGTATGGTTTGAGTCTGACGTGTGTGGTTTATCATCGATTTAAAACGTACAAAAAGGCGGGATGTTACATTTTGTATTTAGAATAGTTTCATGTATAAATCGTTTTGTGAAATAGTCTTGTATATAAAATAGTTTTGTAGAATAATTTGTAAATAAAATAGTTTGTAAAATAGTTTTGTAAATAAAATAGTTTGTAAATAAAATAGAATAAATAGTTTATATATGAAAAATAAAAGAAAATAGTTTGTATAAGAAAAATAAAAGAAAATAGTTTTTGAAAAATGGTTTTAAATTAATAGTTGTTTTGCATGCAAGAAAAATCCAATTTAAATTACAAAGATATCCAACCCGGCAACTTTCAATTTCGACGCCAAAGCATATCAATAATATTAGAACATAAGATGTACATATGTCATCATTTCGCAAAATCACATTTGATCGCTCGCTCGATCACACAAGTTCGCTATCAAACTAGTATTGTCCATTCAACTCTCCTAATGCGGACTTTGGTATGGTTTCTTGACTAGAAACCATCATCCTCCTTGCATAGCCATATACTTTGATAGAGAATTCTAGAATCAAACCAAAATCCATATCAAATATTCTCCATCAAGAATCGAATGAAAAATCCTAACGCGAAATGGTGTAATTCACCTCGAACTTTTGTACGCAAATGCAGATCAAATTAATTATGCGAATAAAATAATATACGCACAACTTACGTATTTATTCCAATTTGATTTATCCTAATTACATTTCAATTAAATTCATTTTTTAATCTCATTGATTAACACAATATCACTACATACTTTAATATTTGTTTCATAGAATTTCTCCATTTAATGTAAAATATTAAAATATTCATTCTCATAGTATTGCTTATATTTCTCTTCAATTTAAATTACATTCATTTCTCATGTAATATTTCTCATTTAATACTACATTTTTTTGCAAATCATTTCATAAGTAATTTTCTTAAGTTCATAACCAATTTATAAAAGCTTAAATTCTTTTATAAACATTATTCGGGCTTAAAGTTATCACAACTTTAATTATAACTATTTATTGCAAATTCCATTTATTTCATAAACAATTTTACAAGGCATGACTTTATTTATATTCATTTCATTTTTAGTTCACCTTTACCTTTCAATTTATTTACGACACATTTCATACATGTTAACTAAGTTCACAATTTCAATTTTTAAATATTATTACATTAAATGCTAATAATGTATACAATAATTCTACTCAACTATAATAAATTAACCTTGTTTCACTTGCTTTCAAATTAAGGTTATCAAATTCAACTGCATAATTCAACATAATTATTAAGTTTCAACTCATATATTGATTCAGATGTTTTGACTATCCAAATATCCAAATATTCCATTTTATTTCAATAGTTGAAACTACCAATCGACAAACAATAAGTTTCGCAACAAAACATTTCAATACCATTAACAAGTATCCAAATTATTCATTTTATTCTCTTTAATACACCATTATTAGTCTAGTGCTTAGTCTATTAATTCAATCAACAATAATTAGCCAATGCTTATAAACTGACAAAAACTCAACTAATCAACAATAAATTATAATAACTAAATATTACCATTTCATAAAACAAACACATTACAAATAACTATATTAGTTATAAAATTCTATTCCTTTTGTATATATATATACATATCATATAATATTAGGAAAAATACTTTTATTTCAAAACTTATATAAAACAATTTTTATAACACTAACAATTATGCGCTCTTCTATATACACTCAGACAACTCATTCTAGGGTATTACTACCCTATCTCTAATGAGTTAATCCCAACAGGCTAAGGTATGTCTAAACCAAAGCTCTGATACCAACTATGACAACCCACCTTTTTGGACGGCTTAAATCGACAATAAACCATACATGTCTAATTCAAACCATTCAAAAGGGGGATTGCTAATGGGGTAAATAAGAAAATAGTAGAAAAGAAGGAACAATAAAACACAGAATCTCACAACGGAATGACAAAATATAATAATCAAATAAACAGTTCATGAAGCTGTTTTACAAATGACATTTGATTATACTTTTACAATTCAAATCAGAGTTATACATACATCATAAAATAATAATAAAATAATGTAGCGGAACATAATAATAAGTGGAATAATAATAATAATGTGATAACACGGATTTTTGGACATCTGATAAGTGGATTACAAACTGGTTAATTCAGTTGAACAGATAAAATTCTGATATTTGGAAATATAAATAAATTTGAATTTATAATAAATATTGAAATATAAATATCTAGAAATAATAAATTTTACAGTAAATTAACATGTATATAAATAAGATATATGCAAAACTACATAATGTTGAAAATCTTAAGTGTATACTTATACAAATTCATTGTGAATATATAATCACAGTAAACATATTAATATAATAATTTAATTTGGCAAGTTTTATCTTTTCAAAGCTAATAAAATGATTTTCTAATCATAATATATAATATATAAGTATGTATATATATTGAACTGTAAGTTATGTTTTGAAAATTAATATGATAATTTTCAAGAGTTATTTAAAAGTTGAATTCTACATTTTTAACACTAGTACTAATATATATGAATTTAAATATAATGACAACTTAAGTATAAAATGTAAACAAGATTTAATAAAAGAGCTAAAATTCTTTCTTTCTAATTTATACATCTGCTAAATATAGTTTATATATAATTTAAATACATAAAAATATTAATAAAGAAATTAAACATTTGTAAGCTTTTTAATACATGGAATTAACACTTGTAGCTTTTATAACACATGTAAAGACAAGTGGCCAAATTGTTTTTTTAAGAAAAAAATTTGTAAGGTAAATATCAAAATGAGAAAACCAGGTTTTAATCTCTTCTCACTTTCAAAATCTGGGAACCTAAAACTCACACCCATGTTTCATTTCTTCATCTCCAAAATTTGAAACCAGATTAAAAAAATCAAAGAAGTTCAAAACAGATTAAATTCAAGTACAGATCAAAGCCAAAGCAAGATCAAATTTCTAGTGGCAAATCAACTCAACAAAGATTAAGTTTTATACCAAATACCAGATCAAACATCAACTTCAACATCAAACAAGTTTTCAGATCAGATAAAAGAACTATTCTCTGTTTCAAATTAAGATGAGTAAACCAAGCTTAAAAACTGTTTAAATCTGATGCATGTGAATGATATTTGAAAGGATTGATGTATTAGTTGTTTTGCATGAATGAAAATTTGTTTTGCATGTTGGTTTATTATGTATGTATATATGCTGATACGTGAGTGCATGTCTGTGTTTCTAAACTTTGGCTCTGTTCTTCATTTACAGACTTAAAAAATTTGATAAATTTAAATTCCTTCTTCTCTGAATCTCTTTAGTCGTCAATTTATAAACAAAATCTGGTAATAATAACAAGGTACAGATTTTAAAAATATTTTTAGGAAGAAAACTTTCTCTGTTCATACATAAGGTGAGTAAACTTAAGCTTAAAAAAAGTTTAAAATTCGGTGCATGTAGTAAATGCTTGAGGTAAAATTGTGATGTATGTTTGAATATATGTTTGCATGATTGTTTTAAAGCTGAATGTATGTATATATGTGTATAGATAATTAAGTGCATGTCTAAATAGCAGAACATCTACTCTGTTCTTCATTGACAGGCTTCCAATATGGTCAAAATCCAATTGCTACTCCCCTAATATTTTTCAGGCTTATATATATAAACAAGTTATGTTAGTAACAATAAGATTTCAGTTTTAAAAATATTTTAAGTAAGAATTGAAGACAGATTTAACCAGGATGTAACATTACAATAAAAACATGTATATATCAAAATTTCAACTTGAATAATTACGGATTCATGTTTATAATCTGATTTATTTTCGCAAACCATGATTTTTAGAAAAGGAATCATGATTTTTAGTGCTATAATTCAAGAGAGATCGAGGGATGAACGGGAATCTTGTTTGAGTCGTTTTTTGATGATCGGGGTAGCTTTGGCGGTCGAGACCACTGCTGGAGGTGGCGAAGAGGTAGATGGCCTTGGCAAAAATGGTGTGTGATTTTATTGATCACTATGGTGGCGGTTGTTCGTCGAAGTAGGGTTTTAGTTGGGTGTTTGGTCGAAGTTGGATTTTGGGTTGCCGCGCCATCAACAAGGCGTCGGAGGGGACCGGTCGTGGGGGTAACGGAGTATGGGTCGTCGGCAAGGCTGTGGGCAGGGTAGCGAGGACTCCGATGGTCAGAATCGTCGAAGTCGAGGCCTTTTCTGGATGATGGTTCGTTCCAGATTTCGGATCATCGAGCTCGATTTTGTTTGGCTGTCGTTTTTGTTGTTCTGGGTGGTCGTTTTTGTTGTTCTGGTTGGTCATTGACTTGGAGGATGGCCGGTGAGTTGATCAGAGGGCAGGGGTATGGTATGCACGTACACACGTGCACGCTGATGGCTGTGTTGATCTGGGCATGGGAGAAGAAGGTGTTTTCTCAGGTTGGTCTCGAGTGGGTTTGAGGATTTACTCGAGGAAGAAGGGTTCACGTGGAATAGTTGGGTTTGCTCGAAGTTTTGTTCGGGGTATTGAAGCTAGAGCTCGGGAATTTTGGGTTTGGACTCGGGTTTGGGAGTGGAAGTACTCGGGTTTTACTCGGGTAAGATATTGGAGATTTAGTTAAAAGATATTTAACTTATTTTTATCTTAGATTTAGTTAAATTGTAACGCCCCACCTCTATGCTCATAATAACAAAGAGTATTAAAAGAAATACTGTCTATTATTATGAAGAATAAGGCTGGATAGGGGCGGCCATCCGTAGTTGGCCTTACACTAGTATTGGTTACCTCGATAGGAGTGGTATACACTTTTAATTTTTCATCTTATTTATTTACTCCCATCGACATACCCAATTATCAGTATAAAACAAACTACGATGGTTCATGATAGTTTAGGACATTAGATATAATACTAACACAGATAATATAAATGCGGAACACAGATAAAACAAAAGTCTCATATATATATAACTGATGTCAGTTACAATATAGTTGACACAATACATATGATACAACTACAACTGTCGACTCTGGAAGTTATATATACAAGTACATTATCACTAATATACATGAATACATATCATCCTATATAATGACACGACTTCTACAAAATGACAAAGACAACTTCAGAAAATGTGAAAAGTCTTCAAAGCTCGACAGCAACTCAAAGCAGGGAATCTACAACCTGAAATAACTCGGGTCTGACCCGAGTATTAAATTCAAAAGAAAATAATACACGGGTCAGTCTAATTCAAACTCAGTTATTAATGCACAGAAGCAATAATAATCAAATGACAAATAGACGACAGTCACAGAAATCTCGTATATCCGACTCCTTGATAAAAGAATCGGATAACGGCAGATATAACACTATACAGTGTTAAACAACAAATAAGCAATCCAAATCAATTTAAACAACTGCAATGCCAATTTAAAAACAACAATGCTGATTGGCTACAGTACACGCTAACGTGTACTGCCTCGCCAATACAGCCTACGAAATGCTCATAAGATCAATGAATCCAAAAGGCAAACGAATCCAACTCAAATCAAAATGAACCATTTCAAAATACAACTTCAAATTATTTGAATTGACAACACGAAACAATTTCAACAATTAAAATCATCAATTATAATCATCAAAACGGTGATTTGGCTGCAGTACATGCTCGCGTGTACTGCCTTGCCAAAATCAGATGTATGCATAAATATATGCTAAATCAAATGACTCGAACTCAAGTAAAGCAAAAGCCAGTGATGTACACTTATACTAAGTGTCTCGAAGAATAGAGGACAGAACTCGAAGACAACATGAAACTGGACAGTGAAAATGCAATAGCACATCTTAACTTCCAAGATGATTATATAGAAAATATTTTCAATGCAATGGTTCTATCCAAACATGCCACAGGAGGATCAAACTCAATGCAAGCAAAGTGAATAAGTACCCCAAAACACATAAGTCACGAACAGCAATAAGGAAACAAACCAAAGTACATGCGACTAAAGCCACGTCGCAACTGTTCCAGACTGGAAACAAACGAAGAATTCCAAGTCGTAGTCAACAATCAAAATATAAGAATGTCCAGGTCATTCCAGCCGAGTAACAGTGCAAACAAGTGCACACTACCCGCTATAACATAAAACAACCCAAAATATGCAGCTTGAATAAGCAGATGACAGAACAAGGCCACCGTTTAAAACAAATCAAAACAGCAACAAACTACAATAGTTCGAAAGCAATAACTGGAGATTGCAACTTAAGGGAAAATGCACCTGAACAATGCAGAAGACCCAAGGACTCAACAAGGCATGGACAACATGTATGAATGACGCAGTGCCAAGAAAACCCACCAGTAAACCAAACTTCACAATGATCATCTCAATGTTATAAGATGTCAAAGTAAAAAAAAGTCAAGCCAAGTCGAGATGAAAAAGGCAAGTGTCGAAGTCGAATATTCATGTACGAACGAAGATCAAGCAACATCTAAAATCACAGAGAAAAGTCAGATGATCACTATAATACACTAGGTGTATACAGTAATGCAAATGTACTCCAGACAAGTAACAGACTCCCCACCGAGCTAAATGAAATTCAAGTGAAGATAGTGACAACTACACAAAGCAACCAACCAGTGTTGCAAGCAATGCCACGGTATGCTACAGAGATTATCCATATATAATGAAGACAATACTTGAAGCCAGAAGAATGTGAAATTTTTCTTTTTCTTTTAACCAGATAACAACAACACAAAAGCAACATAATGCCGAAGCATCAATGTCAGGTAATAAAGCAAGATCGGGTCAAAATCAAGTTGAAGCCATGAACAACTGTTTTTAAATTAATATGAACAAGTCACAGTTCAAAATCAACACGAGAAGCAAGAATCAATGTGGCTGTCTGGGTCAAAGACAATTTTTATTTTCTAGAAATCACTTTAAAAACGACCGAGAATTCAAACCAACAAATTCAGCCCAAAGTCAGTTTCATATCAAAATTCAAGTTAAAGCCATGAACAATTAAACAAGTCAGCGGCAAGCAAGAAATTTACGAATTCGAACAAGCTTAAACAACAGAGAAATTAAACGACAAATTCAGTGACAACAAAACAAAAATCGAATAGCATAAACACAGTACTAAGAAAGGATCAGATGTGAGTGATGTAAGTATCACTCACCTTGTTTCGACGAAGAATGCAGTCGAGCACTCGAGCGATTGACGAAGCGAAAAGCACGAATTCATTCCCCGGATCGCTGAAGCTAGCAACTAAATCTATCTCTTGATTGAACAAAATGAAGTCAGCGGCTAGCCCTAGTTTTTGAACGAACGAACAAGGAAATTTTTGTGGCCGCCATTAACTTTTCTTTCGTATTGATCTTGGGTTTTAATGAAATGAAGGGGGGAACGGGTTTTCGCATCGACAAAAGAGAACGGCAACAAAGCAAGGTAAACGTGGGCTAGATTCAAAATACAAAGCCCATTTCAATCATTTAATAAATTGTTTAAAAGAATTTCAAATTGATTCAAATTCCAATAGCAACTAGATAGCAATTTTAATCGTCTAATGACAATAACCGACTGGGTAAAACCCCGGGTTGTTAAAGACTCCCCTCCTTATAAAATTGAGTCCCCGCAATTTTTATAATTAAGGTCGTCACTTACAATAAATTTTCTAACATAAACTGGTTAAGCTAGAAAATAAAGGTAGAGAGTTCAGACGTCAAAGAAATCTTCTAATTCCATTAAAGAAATTCACAATTTCTCAACAAAATCTAATTATCAAGTAGATGGTCAGAAAACAACAAAGCTGAATAAATGCAATCATCAGCAATATTTAATTATCAACCAGATAATTGAAATTCAGAAAAAATCACAAAACAACAATATCTAACTATCGCTATGATAATTAGAAAACAGCAAAACTTAATTATCAACAA
Organism: Allium fistulosum; assembly: GCA_030737815.1. Taxonomy (NCBI): domain Eukaryota; kingdom Viridiplantae; phylum Streptophyta; class Magnoliopsida; order Asparagales; family Amaryllidaceae; genus Allium; species Allium fistulosum. Next base: position 1,033,543,120 of record CM060907.1, on the reverse strand, counting down.
AGATAATTAGAAAACAAAATTCGCAAATCGTCGGACTGCAATTATCTAGTTATCCAACAAATCACTGGAAAACATGAACTTCATAATTGACAAACTATAACTATCACCAGAGATAGATATAGATAGAAAACCGCAATCCAATAAAATCAGCATACTCTAGAATCAATTAGAGACTAGGAAATTTCATAATCAACAAAATTAGCAATCAACCAATAGTCGATTATCAAAGACGATAATCAAATCTCAAGTCACAAATATTCGATTATCAAAAACGATAATCAAATCTCAATTCAACAATTATTCGATTATCAAAAACGATAATCAAATCAACAAATATTCGATTATCAAAAACGATAATCAAATTTCAAATTCAACAATTATTCGATTATCACAATCGATAATCAAATTTCAAATTCAACAATTATTCGATTATCAAAAACGGTAATCAAATTTCCAATTCAACAAATATTCGATTATCACAAACGATAATCAAATTTCAAATTCAACAAATATTCGATTATCACAATCGATAATCAAATTTCAAATTCAACAATTATTCGATTATCAAAAACGGTAATCAAATTTCCAATTCAACAAATATTCGATTATCACAAACGATAATCAAATTTCAAATTCAACAAATATTCGATTATCACAATCGATAATCAAATTTCAAATTCAACAATTATTCGATTATCAAAAACGATAATCAAATTTCAAATCAGCAAATATTTAATTATCAAAAGCGATAATTAAATCTCAAATCAACAATTATCAAATTATCAAAAACGATAATCAGAACACATATCAACAAATATCTAATTATCACAAGCGATAATTAGAAACAACAAATATCTGATTATCAAAAACGATAATCAGAACTCATATCAACAAATATCCAATTATCACAAGCGATAATTAGAAACAACAAATATCTGATTATCAAAAACGATAATCAGAACTCATATCAACAAATATCTAATTATCACAAGCGATAATTAGAAACAACAAATATCTGATTATCAAAAACGATAATCAGAACTCATATCAACAAATATCTAATTATCACAAGCGATAATTAGAAACAACAAATATCTGATTATCAAAAACGATAATCAGAACTCATATCAACAAATATCTAATTATCACAAGCGATAATTAGAAACAACAAATATCTGATTATCAAAAACGATAATCAAAACTCATATCAACAAATATCTAATTATCACAAGCGATAATTAGAAACAACAAATATCTGATTATCAAAAACGATAATCAGAACTCATATCAACAAATATCTAATTATCACAAGCGATAATTAGAAACAACAAATATCTTATTATCAAAAATGATAATCAGAACTCATATCAACAAATATCTAATTATCACAAGCGATAATTAGAAACAACAAATATCTGATTATCAAAAATGATAATCAGAACTCATATCAACAAATATCCAATTATCACAAGTGATAATTAGAAGCAACAAATATCTGATTATCAAAAACGATAATCAGAACTCATATCAACAAATATCTAATTATCACAAGCGATAATTAGAAACAACAAATATCTGATTATCAAAAACGATAATCAGAACTCATATCAACAAATATCTAATTATCACAAGCGATAATTAGAAACAACAAATATCTGATTATCAAAAACGATAATCAGAACTCATATCAACAAATATCTAATTATCACAAGCGATAATTAGAAGCAACAAATATCCGATTATCAAAAACGATAATCAGAACTCATATCAACAAATATCCAATTACCTGCAGATAATTGAAAACAACAAATATCTAGAAATCAATTAAGAAGACTAGAAAATCAACATAAAAGCTTGGATCGATCCCATCAGATGGCGAGTTTTAATTTGCCGCACGTGCATCAACAAATGGCCGAAGCCTACCAAGTACTCAATAAAATTTTGGCGCCCAACAAATGACCCGAAGGTCCAACAAATGACCCGAAGGTCCAACAAATGACCCGAAGGTCTAGTACTGGTATTGACCCGGAGGTCCAACAAATGACCCGAAGGTCCAACAAAGTGGCTCGAAAGCACACGAAATCATCAAATATTTCAATTAACGAGTCCGGAATTAACCGAAATAGCAAACGCACATGTCCCATACCACGTGTTTTACTAAATCGTTTGATTCACTTCATCGTTTCCTTGAAAGTGCAAATTCATCAAAATCATCAAAATAGCAGATATTTCAATTAACGAGTCCAGAATTAACCGAAATAGCAAACGCACATGTTCCATACCACGTGTTTTACTAAATCGTTTGATTCTCTTCATCGTTTCCTTGAAAGTGCAAAATTGTGTATTTTGTAAAAATACACTTTACATTCTCCAATGGACAAGTCCGGAATTAAGCAAATTAGTAAAAGAAAGGGGTCATAGTCCTCGATTTTGCTGAAACGTTTAAATCGCTTCCTCATTCTTTTGAAAGCGTAAAATGTTAAATTTCTGGAAACAATTTTATTTATTTTATACAAATAACAATTCACATTCTCAACTGGACAAGTCCGGAGTTAAGCGAAACAGTAAAAGAAAGGGGTCATAATCCTCGATTTTGCTGAATCGTTTAAATCGCTTCCTTATTCTTTTGAAAACGCAAACTGTTAAAATTTTGTAAAACAATTTCCATTTTTAAAACGATTTCCAATCACGTGATTAAAGCAACAACATCAGTGGCAATTTCGAGAAGAAAATTGCACTTCTCAAAACATCGTAAAACGAATCTCAGAATCAGCATTGCGGAATAACCGCTTGAAAATCCACTTTTAAAAATTTGACTGTTACTGAAGTCAAAGCGATAGAAATTTTAAAACGTCAAAAATCTCATCAAATTAATTCACATCAAAATGTGACATCAGTGAATCATTCATTAAAATTGTCAACAAAACACCGTGCTTCAAAAATATAGCACTGGTGTAAAAATCCCGTTATAAAAATAACGGCAACAAAATAAGTTTCATAACCAAGCATCGGTTCAACATAATATTAATGCAGTAACGTGCAATTCATATTTGCACGCACATTACAATATAAACAAAGAAATCATTCGAATGTATCTTCAATGAAGACAATTCAAAACAGCAAAATCTAATCAATAGATGATTAGTCCAAAAGAAAGCCAGTGGAAATTTCAACAAAAATCACATAACTGTAATTTCTTCGAATCCTCAATTCGGATTCGAAATTCTCAAAGAAACAAAATAATTACAGCTATGTAAACAACCAATAAAATTTATTTCAATTTCTAAATCAAATAGATTATCAGTTGTACTCAGCGAAGACAGTTTCACTGTTTCCGCTGCGCACTCTGATAAACAGTACTCAAATCAATCAAATCATCAGAACACAAATACACTTTTTATTTTTAAATAATGATATTTAAAAACTTTCATCAAAATTTCAAAACTTTAGTTTTGACACAAATCACAATTAAAACATCAACCAATAGTTGTAACATATGTTCCATCCAAGTTATGTTTTATATTATGTCCATAAACCCCAAGCTCTGATACCAACTATAGCGCCCCACCTCTATGCTCATAATAACAAAGAGTATTAAAAGAAATACTGTCTATTATTATGAAGAATAAGGCTGGATAGGAGCGGCCATCCGTAGTTGGCCTTACACTAGTATTGGTTACCTCGATAGGAGTGGTATACACTTTTAATTTTTCATCTTATTTATTTACTCCCATCGACATACCCAATTATCAGTATAAAACAAACTACGATGGTTCATGATAGTTTAGGACATTAGATATAATACTAACACAGATAATATAAATGCGGAACACAGATAAAACAAAAGTCTCGTATATATATAACTGATGTCAGTTACAATATAGTTGACACAATACATATGATACAACTACAACTGTCGACTCTGGAAGTTATATATACAAGTACATTATCACTAATATACATGAATACATATCATCCTATATAATGACACGACTTCTACAAAATAACAAAGACAACTTCAGAAAATGTGAAAAGTCTTCAAAGCTCGACAGCAACTCAAAGCAGGGAATCTACAACCTGAAATAACTCGGGTCTGACCCGAGTATTAAATTCAAAAGAAAATAATACACGGGTCAGTCTAATTCAAACTCAGTTATTAATGCACAGAAGCAATAATAATCAAATGACAAATAGACGACAGTCACAGAAATCTCGTATATCCGACTCCTTGATAAAAGAATCGGATAACGGCAGATATAACACTATACAGTGTTAAACAACAAATCAGCAATCCAAATCAATTTAAACAACTGCAATGCCAATTTAAAAACAACAATGCTGATTGGCTGCAGTACATGCTAACGTGTACTGCCTCACCAATACAACCTACGAAATGCTCATAAGATCAATGAATCCAAAAAGCAAACGAATCCAACTCAAATCAAAATGAACCATTTCAAAATACAACTTCAAATTATTTGAATTGACAACACGAAACAATTTCAACAATTAAAATCATCAATTATAATCATCAAATCTGATTTGGCTGCAGTACATGCTCGCGTGTACTGCCTCGCCGAAATCAGATGTATGCATAAATATATGCTAAATCAAATGACTCGAACTCAAGTAAAGCAAAAGCCAGTGATGTACACTTATACTAAGTGTCTCGAAGAATAGAGGACAGAACTCGAAGACAACATGAAACTGGACAGTGCAAATGCAATAACACGTCTTAACTTCCAAGATGATTATATAGAAAATATTTTCAATGCAATGGTTCTATCCAAACATGCCACAGGAGGATCAAACTCAATGCAAGCAAAGTGAATAAGTACCCCAAAACACATAAGTCACGAATAGCAATAAGGAAACAAACCAAAGTACATGCGACTAAAGCCACGTCGCAACTGTTCCAGACTGGAAACAAACGAAGAATTCCAAGTCGTAGTCAACAATCAAAATATAAGAATGTCCAGGTCATTCCAGCCGAGTAACAGTGCAAACAAGTGCACACTACCCGCTATAACATAAAACAACCCAAAATATGCAGCTTGAATAAGCAGATGATAGAACAAGGCCACCGTTTAAAACAAATCGAAAAAGCAACAAACTACAATAGTTCGAAAGCAATAACTGGAGATTGCAACTTAAGGGAAAATGCACCTGAACAATGCAGAAGACCCAAGGACTCAACAAGGCATGGACAACATGTATGAATGACGCAGTGCCAAGAAAACCCACCAGTAAACCAAACTTCACAATGATCATCTCAATGTTATAAGATGTCAAAGTAAAAAAAAAGTCAAGCCAAGTCGAGATGAACAAGGCAAGTGTCGAAGTCGAATATTCATGTACGAACGAAGATCAAGCAACATCTAAAATCACAGAGAAAAGTCAGATGATCACTAATACACTAGGTGTATACAGTAATGCAAATGTACTCCAGACAAGTAACAGACTCCCCACCGAGCTAAATGAAATTCAAGTGAAGATAGTGAAACTACACAAAGCAACCAACCAGTGATGCAAGCAATGCCACGGTATGCTACAGAGATTATCCATATATAATGAAGACAATACTTGAAGCCAGAAGAATGTGAAATTTTTCTTTTTCTTTTAACCAGATAACAACAACACAAAAGCAACATAATGCCGAAGCATCAATGTCAGGTAATAAAGCAAGATCGGGTCAAAATCAAGTTGAAGCTGTGAACAACTGTTTTTAAATTAATATGAACAAGTCACAGTTCAAAATCAACACGAGAAGCAAGAATCAATGTGGCTGTCTGGGTCAAAGACAATTTTTATTTTCTAGAAATCACTTTAAAAACGACCGAGAATTCAAACCAACAAATTCAACCCAAAGTCAGTTTCATATCAAAATTCAAGTTAAAGCCATGAACAATTAAACAAGTCAGCGGCAAGCAAGAAATTTACGAATTCGAACAAGCTTAAACAACAGAGAAATTAAACGACAAATTCAGTGACAACAAAACAAAAATCGAATAGCATAAACACAGTACTAAGAAAGGATCAGATGTGAGTGATGTAAGTATCACTCACCTTGTTTCGACGAAGAATGCAGTCGAGCACTCGAGCGATTGACGAAGCGAAAAGCATGAATTCATTCCCCGGATCGCTGAAGCTAGCAACTAAATCTATCTCTTGATTGAACAAAATGAAGTCAACGGCTAGCCCTAGTTTTTGAACGAACGAACAAGGAAATTTTTGTGGCCGCCATTAACTTTTCTTTCGTATTGATCTAGGGTTTTAATGAAATGAAGGGGGAATGGGTTTTCGCATCGACAAAAGAGAACGGCAACAAAGCAAGGTAAACGTGGGCTAGATTCAAAATACAAAGCCCATTTCAATCATTTAATAAATTGTTTAAAAGAATTTCAAATTGATTCAAATTCCAATAGCAACTATATAGCAATTTTAATCGTCTAATGACAATAACCGACTGGGTAAAACCGCGGGTTGTTACATAAATCTTAAGTTTATTTAAAACTTAATTAATAATGTAATTAAGTAGAAATTAAAGAAGATGAAGTGTTTTATCATTAAACTTAAGGACTTTTGTAAATTTACAAGTTAATGATAATTAATCCTAAGTTTATTAAATTCTGATGATGATTGAGTAAGTGATTAAGATAAATGAATTATCTTAAAATTAATTAAGGTTTGGGTGATTAAGATTTATTAATTAATTGATTGATTTATTAACTAAAGGTTAATTAATTAAGGGAAGTAAGCCAAGGTTAATTAATTAAGGATAATTAATCAAGGTGATTAATTATTTTAAGTGATTAATTAAAGGTTAATTAATTAAGTAAGTTAATTTAAGGATAATTAATTAAAAAATTAATTAATGTGATTAATTAAGGGTTAATCATTTAATGAAATTAATTAATGATAATCACTTAATGAAAGTAATTAAAGGATAATTGCTTAATATCATTAATTAAGGAGGGTAATTAATAGGTAATTACTAAATGTGATTTATTTAATGATAATTTCTTAATGGAAGTAATTGAGGATTAATTACTTAGTGTAATTAATTAAAGTATGGATTAATTAAGGAAATTAAATTAAGGGTTTATTAATTAACGTGATTAATTAAAGGATAATAAATCAATATAAGTGATTGTAGAATAAATAATTAGAGTAATTAATTAAGGATCAATGTAATATATTATTGTTAATTACTTTATGAGAGAAATTAAAGGGTTATTCAATGTGAATGGTTGAAGGTTAATTAATTTGTATAATTAATTAAAGGCTAATTACTTAATGTAATTAAAGATGATAATTAAGAATGATTGATTGATTAATTGATTTGTAATTAATGATAGGTAAGCAGGATTTAAAGGTGATTGAAGTAATTAATTTAAATTTTATTTAAATTAATTAAAAATTGTGTGACAAATTAATCTTGCTTATGAATGATTAAATGATATTGGGTGCCTTAGATTATTGATACTCTGATATGAGATTTATGATGCTTTTGTGGTATGAGATACTTTGGTTGAACTGTGATAATATGGGTTATTTATCTGAGATGAACTATTGTGTGGATATGATATCCCGAATATAAATTGTAATTGTTTAAACTTAAACAATTTGACTTGAAGAATGACATTGGATTCGAAAAGACCAGGGTTGGGTATTAGTAAATACCCGAAACTACTTCGATTTGTAATCTACAATAATTCTTTATGGATTTGACCTTGGAATAAATAGGATGGAATGTAATAAATGATGTAAACTTGGTCATTTAATCTGAGTAAAAATGCTTAGATATGATTGAAAGATGTGTAATTGACTATGGCAAGTTAAGAACTCATAGTAAGGTACGAGTTACCTCAGGTTTTAATTAAGTTTTATGTTTTAGTATTTCATGTTAGATGGGTTTACTCACGCTTGTTTCCCACCTGACCCGGATATTACTTTGATGTAGTACTCAGGTCAGATCGAGTATTACAGATTTTCAAGTAAGGATGTTCTGGAGCTCAGGATGCGAGCTGGATGGCAGAAACGTATGGAGTTTACCGCTATGTATTTGAGTGTGATTTGATAGTAGTCTGGGACAGGTTGATATAAATGTCTAGTCTATTTGTAAATGGTTGTAACTCTGTTGTATTGAATGTAAAGTGGCAATTACAGCTTTCTTTGTATTAATGCTATTATTTTATATTATACTTAATCCGCTGCGAATGTGAGATGCTGTTGTTTTCTGTTCTTCTTCTTCCTTCTTTCTTCTTTTCTTTAACAATCTGAAATTTCCGACATCCGATTGCTCGGCACTTCTATAGTGAACGTATTAGCGTCGAATTCTCGAGGTCAAAATTTTGGGTCATTACAAATAAATAGCAATAATATACTGAATCTTCATCTTCGTCCTCCAAAAAATAAAATGGTCTTCAATACGCTGAAAAAGCTCAGACTGACCCGAGCATATAAAAATAATACACTCGAGTGAGAACTAAAAATTCCTATGTAAGTCAAATCAATCTCAAATAAAAATATGAGGCCGATGGCTTCAGAGATGTTATGGGATTTTTCATCTCCTATCAAGTGTACAACGTGAGTGCAGTAATTTACGAGATTTCAAATAATTCAAAATACCAATTTTAACCACTTTATTTAAAATAAATCCAAAGTTTAAATTAAAAACTTAAACTTTTTAAATAATTCAGTTTCAATAAATAATCCAAATTCAAGAAATTGTATGGGTATATATCATTTCAACCCATAATTTAAATGTCTTAATTATCCAATTCTAAAATGATTTAGAGGACCCCTTAAATGATGTCAATAATATACAAGGTGATAACAGGGATATATTAAAACAAATAAACAACCATACATCCAACATATCAATCAATAAGTATCCATTTCAAACAAGATCCAAATCAATTAATATATTTCAACATATAATAATTATCAATATCGGGGTTTAATTATCAATTAAATTCCAATATAAAATTAAATATCAATTCTGATTCAATATCAATTCAAATGTCAACTTAAATCAACAAATAACAATAAAAAATTATATATCACATCATATATTTTATTTAACTTGCAATGGAATTTTTAGTATTGCGTGAGTGGGTTGAATCACTCACCTTTTTGCTTTCCCTTTTCTAGCCAGATTTGGATCTACAACTACTTTCTTATTTTGTTTTGTTTCCTTGCTATGTTAATCTTTTTTATATAGATAGTTTTGGAGAGAAGATTATATAGATCTGGATTTGAAGAAAAAGACACAGGAAGAAGAAAAGGTTTGAAAAAGAAAAAAGTAAAAGAAGAAGAAGAATTGAAAGAAAGAAAAGGAAGCTTTGAAAAAGAAGAAGAAAATTTGAAGAATAAGAAGAAGAAAAGAGAAAAAAAGCTTTGGAAAAAAGGTGTGAAAGGAGATTTGAAGAAGAAACATGAAAAAAAAGGAGGAAGGTGAAGAGAGACCAAAAATGAAGCTACAAACGATGAGATTTAAAAAAATGAAATGGAGCTACATGAATGAAGATTGAAACTAGTAAAAAGCTAATAAAGCTAAATATAAACAAAGTAGGTATTGAAATAAAGTAAAAATATGAAAAACCCTAAAAAAATGGTAGGTATTAAAAGTGGTGAAGGAAAGAATTAAAAATATGTAAAGTAGGTAACGTTCATGAAATGAAAAGGTTTTAGACAATGTAAATGGAAATGAGTAATGGAACAAATGAGGTGTAACAACCCAGTATTTTATGATTATTTTAATTGTTTATTTTAATTATTTAAATTGAAACTCCTGATTTAAAAACTTTATTATATTTCTTAAAATGGATAAATTTTGTTATTTTAAAAATATATTTTGATTTTGGTGTGAATTATAATTCCAACCTGAATAAATAGAATATTTCCAGAAAAGTGGAATTTTGGCCAATCTGGTTTTTGTTAGATTAAATTTCAAGAATACTGGTTTTTGTTTCGTTGAAATCAGATTTATATTGAGAAAGTTATGCTTTTTACAATATAGTGTGTAAATTGATTTATTTAACAATATTGTTTATTTTAATTTATATAAATAATATTTTTTTGTCATATCTTATTCTAATTTGTATATATATATATATATGCGTGTAATATGTTATGTTATGTATATATTTTATCTTTTAAATATTTTAAAGTGATGTTTGAATTTTTCCAAAGCTTAGTGTATTTATTTTCAATTTTTAAAACCCAGTTTCTATTTTTAATCTATTTTCTTAATTTATTTATATTTATTTAAAATTTATTTATTTATTTTTATTCATACATTATTTTTTTGTTTTTATCTTATTTATTTACATTTACCATGTATTTTAAAATGCAAAAAGAATTTATGAAATTTGAAGAGTTTTGACCTTTAACATACCTTGTCTTTTCACATTCATTTTTGCCTTTTCAATACCAATCATCACATGCATTCAATTGCTGACCATATCTCCTTTCCTTCAGCCGATCTCTCACATATTTTCACACTCAAAAAATTTCGCAAACCAAAAAGTTCGGCCTCCATCTCTTGAAGAAAACTTTGTAAATATTTTCACTTTTTCTACTCTTTTCTTCCTTGTTTTTGTATGAATTCTTGCATTGCTTCAACCAATATAGCTCGGCCCTTGCTCCTCCATCACAATAGCCGCCTCCACCACCACCACAACCAGCTGCCACCTTCTCCAGCTCACTGCCCAACCATGGTCGTGCATCACTTGATGGACAAACTCCACCAAAAATTATTTTATTCCTTGAAACACTCCACGTCCAATCACCTTCATGACTTCACCACTCCACCACATCACCTTGGCCAACCTTTGCATCATCACCACCAGCCACTTGCTGACCTGAGACCTCTGCCACATCACCTGCTGACCCTACCAGGCCTAGCCGTGCTTGTACATGCTTATAGCCGAACCATTCTTTGCATAGAAATCCATTTGTTGCCTTGATTTGAGTTATACATGCCTATCTACTTCATCTCCTTCATATCCATGTATGGCCTACCTATTGAACCCACACCTGACCCAAATTCACACCGTGGCCGTGTATTTCTAACCTATGGCCGAGCATAGGGTTGTTGAATGCAAGTGCAAGAGATTTGGATATTTGTTGTGCATGTATATCTAGCTTGTTTTATGTTTATCTTTGGTTTGAAATTCATGTTGTATAGTTTGTTTTGTATGCTATGTGACAAGGCAATTAGCTTTGACTCTCCCACACTCAAACTGTAGTCGTGCTATCGTGCCTTTGTGGATCTCTGTTTTGTGTAATTGGTTGTTATCTCCAGCTTGTAGAGGTGAGTAATTCTCACCAGACAATTCATACTTATATAATTAGTAAACTGATTGCAATTAATTTTGTAAACCATATAATCATGTTATAACTGCTTATGCTATGATCATATGATGTTCACCCCTGTTTATACACTTGTTATATCATATGTTACTGTTATATAATGTTATTCTGTTTATTTATATCGGTTTATCACACTACAAGTTCCTTGTAGAATAGAATCACTATGGGTTGAAATGATACGTACCCGAATGGACTTTAGAATAGGGAAAAATCGTTATGGGCTGAAATGATAGGCCTGAACGATTTTTAATTTATTTATCTCATTTAACTTGGGATTGCAGGTTTCAAATGATAAAACCCGGATTTTACTTTTGTAAATTACGGATTGAAATGATATATTATACGTATCATTTGACCTAGGTTAGAAATTGTATACAGACCCGTGGTTAATATATATTTTTCTAGAATTTATAAAATATTATAAAAATGAAAGTATTATGATATTTTGATTTAAATTTAATTAAAAATGATTTTTATGAAATATTAGTGATTTTCTACAAGTTAAATAGGTGAAATAAATAAATGGTAGAGTAGAATTTGAATTAAAAGTTAATTTTGGAATTTATGATTTTGTTTGTAAATGAAGTTTAAGTTAAGCAAGAAAATATGATAATTTGATTTAAATTTAAATTGAAAAATGATTTTATAAAGTGTTATTGATTTTTCTAATAAAAAAAATAGTTAAATAAATAAATGTTCAAAATTGAACTTGAATATAACTTAACTTGGAAAATGTGAAATGTGTTTTAAAAATAAAAGTTAAGTTAAGAAAAATAAAATGGAATATTAAGTTAAGTTAAGAAAAATAAATTAAATTTAAAAATAAAGAAAATGAAATTTTATAAAATTGTACATTGATTTTTATAAGTGAATCATTAAAATTTGATAATTATTTGTGAAATTTCACTTTATAAAATCATAAATTAAAAAGTATTTAGGTGATCATTTTAAAGTGTGAAAAATATGATTTTTATAAGTTAAAATTTGTTTAAATAAAAATTTAATTGTTTATGAGATTTTATTGAAAACTTGGAATTAAATTTAACAGCATTTTTGAAATGCTATCATTTCTGAAGTAAAAGATATTACAACATTTTGTAAATGTTGTAATTGATATAATTGAATAAAAGACTAAATTGAATTAAGGGCTATTACAGTACTTTGTAAGTGCTGTAGTTGCTGAATTTAACTAAAGTTTTCTTTGAAATCTAAAACCTATTACAGCATTTTAAATGCTGTCTTTTGCTAATTGAATTGTTTTTAAACATAACTCTCCGTAGCATTTTCTAAATGCTGCGAAAGTTGAAATTTCACTGTTTTAAATAAATTTAAGTGAATAAATGAATTCTGAAAATGGTAAAATTTTGAGAACTGAATATTTGATTATTAAATATAATAACTTCAATTTTAAATGATTTAAATGGAATACTTTGATTTGTAATATTTTGATATTTTGAAATGGATTTGAAATGATATTGAATTTTTAAAATGATATTTGATTTCGAAGTATAAAATACCATTTTGGATTTTAACCACGGGATGTATTTAAATTTATGGTTTAACTGATCCTTAGAGGATGGGCGATCCCAAGCATCCTTTAGGTTATTGTGCATTACTACTACATTTCACTTGAGTTGGTTTACATTATATAAGTATGTATGTCCTGACTCGAGTGTTTTGTGTTTTACATTATATTGTGCATCCTTTAGGTCAGCCTGAGTACTTAGCTTTGGATTTCTTTTTTGGAGCTAGGAATCGCTGGAGATTCTGCTTGTCTCGTTGTCTATTCCCTTTAAGTTTCAATTGTTCTATTTCAGCTTTGGTATTTATGAACTTCTATGTATTTGAGATTTCTATTGTATATGTTTTTCAAACTGATATTATGTATTATATTTTGAGATTTTGTTATAGTAGCTTCATGAACTACTATGGTATTTTAATTTCCGCTGCGAGTTATTCTGATATTTCTATGTCTATGATTCTGTGATTGTATTTCATTTGCTCCAAATTGTATTACAATGCGGTATTTTGAGCAATTCAAGTCCGGCATGTGTGGATGCGAATGGTTGAAAATATCGGGTTGTTACAGTTGGTATAAAAACCATGTTTTAGGCAAACCTTAGCCTGCGGAGCAAAAACTCAGTAGAGATAAGGTAGAAATACCCTAGAATGAGTGAAATCAATCTCAGAATCATTTCCTTGTGAGAGAACGTATTTTCGAAGTATAAAATGATTTCCAAATGATTTTAAAGGATTTTCAAAGATTATTTTGGTATAAAATTTTCTTATTTTGGAATCAAGATTTTCTAAACTTCATTCCTTCTGTATCCACCTTGTTAGTAAGCTCTTCGTTTGGATTCTTATCGATTATAATTCCTTGAACTTTGGAACGCTCTCACTTGTTCTGAAGTCCAGTCTTATCTTCCCTATTTTATCCTTTTGATTTTGGAGCATTCCATAATTCCACTTTGGAATGACCTCTGTAAAGATCGTGATTCCACAAATCTTTGAATGATTTGTAAAGGGGTGAAACTCCTTTACAATTGGTATTGATTCACCGGAGATTTCTATATCCTCGGTTTACGATGCTATCTATCTCTTTCTCTATCTGGATTCTATCTCGAGCGATCGAATGTCGATTTGCCTTAGATTTCCACATTTATTATATTCCTGAAGTCACGGTTGACTGGTTATGGTCGCCCGCCATTTATATAGGCTTATCCATCTTCTATTTGGTAATAAAATTATCTTATCTTCGAATCAGAATTCTATTTGATCAGAGTTCCTCTAAATTTGAATCTATGTTTGTTTGAAATCCAACCTTGAATCATCCCTTGGGAAATTTGTGTTTGGTTGTATTTTGAAATTGTGCATACATCGAAATTATTATTTTGATAAGGATGACCCTATTTTGTATATAAAAGTGAAATATTTTCGATAAGGATTACATACCTTTTAAATATGAAAATTTGAAGTTTCGAAAGGATTTGAAATTTTTAAATTTATAAGAAATTTGATTTATATAAAATGATTTATAACTGAAGGGTTTTGAATTTAAATCTCGAGGAAACGAACTCTAGTGTTTTGAAATCGGTTTTAAGATTTTGGAAAATATATAATAATAATAATATGATTTAAAGATATAAGAAATTCTCAAAATGTATTCGAATGAATTCCAATGATTTCGAAGAGATTTCAAAGAAGTTTCAAGAAAATAAAAGTTCAGAACCCACTTATGTCGCTGGAAAATAATTTCGGTGATGAATGCATGCATCATCGACATTGATTTTCGAGTTTCTTAGTGGGGGAGAGGCTACTCTAATAGCTTTGCTATGCGAGTGATTTTGTGAAACTAAATTTTAATTTCATATTTTGAAGTATGGTTTGATATTCGAAAGATATGTTTGTGTGTGTGTATTTGAAATGATTTAAAGTAAGCCGGTGTTCAGTCCTCGAGATTCAATTTTGTTTTGGTATAACCTTATCTATTGGAATTGATTTATTGATTTGTTACTGATTTCCAACTCTTGGATTTAAAATTTGGTTCCTTCGACTATTTTGAAGATTCGAGCACTTCCAAATCAAGGTTAACTTTTCAAAGCTAAGAAATTTTGAAAGGTATAAGGTATTTGATAAAGAATATAAGTTTAGTTTGGTATGATTAAAGTATAAAGTAATATGATTTATATAAGTTGAAACAGTTTGTTGAGTGAAATAAATAAGACTATTTTGAATTATACTGGTATGAAATATAGATTTGAAATGTTATGAATAAAGTATATATATAGAATAATAATCTTTCCAATGGTAAATTGGATTTTTCATATAGAAATAAATAGTTTGAAGGTTTTAAAAAGGGATGGTTTTAAACTTAGTAACCATTTTAGATATTTTGATGATTGAATTGGTTTGGAAATAATTTAATCTTTATTTTGATAAAGAATGTAAACTTGAATGATAATTAATTTTGATAAATGAATATTGAAGTTTATATTAGTATGAAAGGATATTTGGTTTACTTGTAATTTGAGTTTATTTAAAAATATTGGATTTATGAAATGAATATTTCAAAACTAAGTAATAATGAAGTTAAATATGAGATATGTGAAATTATAAAATTTAGTTTTGAAATGTGGGATATTAAAGCTTTGAAATAAATTAAAAATTGAATAGTTTATTTTATGGATCAAATCTTTATTTGAAATTTGATAATATTTGAAATGGTTTTATTGGAAAATTAAATTGAATTGAAACTGATGGTTTGAATTGAATTAAAATTGTAAATTTTAGATTTGTGTTTAATTGAATAAATTTGTGAAATGTAAAGAATTAAAGAAATGTTTTATGATTTCAAATGTATGATTTCGAAAGGTTATGATTTTCAAAGTGTAATGATTTCAAGTATTTTGGTTTCGAAAGATTTATAACTTTAAAACTATTATGATTTTTTTGAAAGTGAAAATATGTTTGAAATGGAAATGAATTTGTTTGACCTAAATTTTGTTAATTTGGAAATTTGGATTATTTCCTAAATCTATTGTTTTAAGAAACTTTGAAACTGAATATATGTAATTAGGAAGAAATGATTTGGCAAAATCATATATGATTTTGAAACTGAATTGATATTGAAATGGTTTGAAATTGAAAACCTTGTTTATTTAAATACTTTGATTTGGGAGTTATCAAACTTATATAAAACTGATTTGTATAAGTATGAAGTGATTTGAAACTATTGATTTGTAAAGGTACTCAATTCGTAAAGTGAAATCTTATATAATCGAAGTCTATATATGTATGATTTGATATACTATTGATTTGGAAAGTATTTGATTTGAAAATGGAATCTTATATTTGATGGACTTTGTATAAGTATGATATTTGAAAGTGATTTGAAAGGTACTTTATGATACATATTTTCGAAGTAAAGGTATGGAAAGTGCCTTCTCCTTGATATCCGCTTTGTGGCCACACTATGGATTCATTCTATTGATATTATTCTCTCTGATTTGGGTTTTCCGGATATGATACTCGAGTGTCCATCGAATTCCATGGCGATCTCCATGGTCGTATGATCGCGACTGCATTGTGTAATTCACAGGGGCTGCGAGAGCCTATGGGTATGGATGTTTCCTGGGGGATCCAGGCGTAACCATTGTGTATTTGTGATCTATTGGGTCGCTTGATAGCGTAATCTGTAGGGGCTGCGAGAGCCTAAGGGTACGGATGTTTCCTGGGGGATCCAGGCGTAACCATTGTGTATCTGCGGTACTACCAGTCTTCATGGCGTAATCGTAGGGCTGCGGTAGTCAGCCTACGGGTACGGATGTTTCCTGGGGGATCCAGGCGTAATCATTGTGTATCCGCGATCCATGATCGACATGTTTTGTGTTTGGTTGATTTGTTTGGATTGTACTTTCCATATCTGTTTTTAAAAGGTTTTCCAGTATTTTCACTAGGTGTTGAAACAAGTCTACTAAGTACCTGGAGAATTCTAGCTTTGCGCCTGATCAACGCATGGCCAGAGTCTGTAGGAATGAAAGTAATCTTGTTAAGGCATCGAATTATAAAAGTATTTTGATAAAGTATTATATAAAAGATATTTTGATCATTTATTTTTCTTTTCCAAAAAAATTAAAAATGTTTTAAAAATTGTTTACTTCGAACTAATAAATTTGAATCTAATGACTATTCATCATATTATAAAATGTTTAAAATGTTATAAATATAAAAATTGAAATTGAAATTTATATAGTTTTAAAATATGGTTCATCCTTTTCTTTCAACCTATTCTTCCTTCTAGCTATTTCTACCTTCTTCCTTTTCAAGGGTCCTTTCTGCATTTTGGAAAGAGTTGGTTCTTTGGCTTATCGTTTGGATTTGCCCGAGAAGTTTTCTTGAGTGCATGATGTATTCCACGTCTCACATCTTCGCTGGTATCTTCATGACCCATCTTGTATTTTCTTTTGCTCTTGATAGTTGGATATTGAGCTTAATCTGACTGTCGAGAGTAAGCCACTTCGTATCGTCGGTAGAGGTACGAAGCAGCTAAGAAGGACATATGTTAGTCTGATCAAAGTACGATGGAGTACTGATGATCGGGATTGTACTTGGGAGACGGAGGAGAGCATTCGTGCTTCGAATCCGGAATTGTTCATTTCAGGTACTATTTTGTTTTCTATCTTGTTTCCTTATTTTCCTTGTTCATTCTTTTCGAGGACGAAAAGATTTGAGTGGGGGAGAGTGTAACAACCCAGTATTTTGTGATTATTTTAATTGTTTATTTTAATTATTTAAATTGAAATTCCTGATTTAAAAACTTTATTATATTTCTTAAAATGGATAATTTTTTTATTTTAAAAGTATATTTTGATTTTTGTGTGATTTATAATTCCAACCTTAATAAATAGAATATTTCCAAAAAAGTGGATTTTTGGTCAATCTGGTCAAACTTTGACTTTTAAATTTAAAATTTAAATATTTGAATTTTTTAATTTTATCTTTTATTATGAAATTAGATTAAATTTCAAGAATACTGGTTTTTTTTTCGTTGAAATCTGATTTATATTGAGAAAGTTGTGCCTTTTACAATATAGTGTGTAAATTGATTTATTTAACAATATTGTTTATTTTAATTTATATAAATAATATTTTTATTGTAATATCTTATTCTAATTTGTATATATATATGTGTGTAATATGTTATGTTATGTATATAATTTATCTTTTAAATATTTTAATGTGATGTTTGAATTTTTCCAAAGCTTAGTGTATTTATTTTCAATTTTTAAAACCTAGTTTCTATTTTTAAGCTATTTTCTTAATTTATTTATATTTATTTAAATTTTATTTATTTATTTTTATTCATACATTATTGTGTTTTGTTTTTATCTTATTTACTTACATTTTTCATGTATTTTAAAATGCAAAAGAATTTGTGAAATTTGAAGAGTTTTGACCTTTAACATACCTTCTCTTTTCACATTCATTTTTGCCTTTTCAATACCAATCATCACAGGCAATCAATTGCTGACCATATCTCCTTTCCTTCAGCTGATCTCTCTCATATTTTTCACACTCAAAAAGTTTCTCAAACCAAAAAGTTCGGCCTCCATCTCCTCGAGAAAACTTTGGTAAATATTTCCACTTTTTCTACTCTTTTCTTCCTAGTTTTTATATGAATTCTCGCATTGCTTCAACCAATATAGCTCAACCCTTGCTCCTCCATCACCATAGCCACCTCCACCACCACCACAACCAACTGCCACCTCGTCCAGCCCACTGCCCAACCATGGTCGTGCATCACTTGATGGCCAAACTCCACCAAAAATTGTTTTATTCCTTGAAACACTCCATAGCCAATCACCTTCATGACTTCACCACTCCACCACATCACCTTGGCCGACCTTTGCATCATCACCACCAGCCACTTGATGACCTGAGACCTCTGCCAGATCACCTTCTGACCCTACCAGGCCTGGCCGTGCTTGTACATGCTTATGGCCGAACCATTCTTTGCATAGAAATCCATTTGTTGCCTTGATTTGAGTTATACATGCCTATCTACTTCATCTCCTTCATATCCATGTATGGCTGACCTATTGAACCCACACCTGACCCAAATTCACACCATGGCCGTGTATTTCTAACCTATGGCCGAGCATAGGGTTGTTGAATGCAAGTGCAAGAGATTTGGATATTTGTTGTGCATGTATTTCTAGCTTGTTTTATGTTTATCCTTGGTTTGAAATTCATGTTGTATAGTTTGTTTTGTTTGCTATGTGACAAGACAATTAGCTTTGACTCTCCCACACTCAAGTCGTAGTCGTGCTTTTGTGCCTTTGTGGATCTCTGTTTTGTGTATTTGGTTGTTATCTCCAGCTTGTAGAGTTGAGTAATTCTCACCAGACAATTCATACTTATATAACCAGTAAACTGATCGCAATTGAATCTGTACACCATATTATCATGTTATAACTGCTTATGCTATGATCATATGATGTTCACCTCTATTTATACACTTGTTATATCATATGTTACTATTATACAATGTTATTCTATTTATTTATATCAGTTTATCACACTGCAAGTTCCCTGTAGAATAGAATCACTATGGGTTGAAATGATAATACCCGAATGGACTTTAGAATAGGGAAAAATCGTTATGGGCTGAAATGATAGGCCTGAATGATTTTTATTTTATTTATCTCACTTAACTTGGGATTGTGGGTTTGAAATGATAAAACCCGGATTTTCCTTTTGTAAATTACGGATTGAAATGATATATTATCCGTATCATTTGACCTAGGTTAGAAATTGTACACAGACCCGTGGTTAATATATATTTTTTCTAGAATTTATAAAATATTATAAAAATGAAATTATTATAATATTTTGATTTAAATTTAATTAAAAATGTTTTTTATGAAATATTAGTGATTTTCTACAAGTTAAATAAGTGAAATAAATAAATGGTAGAGTAGAATTTGAATTATAAGTTATTTTGGAATTTATGATTTTGTTTATAAATGAAGTTTAAGTTAAGCAAGAAAATATGATAATTTGATTTAAATTTAAAAAAGATTTTATAAAGTGTTATTAATTTTTCTATAGAAAAAAATAGTTAAATAAATAAATGTTTAAAATTGAACTTGAATATAACTTAACTTCGAAAATGTGAAATGTGTTTTAAAAATAAAAGTTAAGTTAAGAAAACTAAAATGGAATATAAAGTTAAGTTAAGAAAAATAAATTAAATTTAAATGTAAAGTAAATGAAATGTTATAAAATTGTACATTGATTTTTATAAGTGAATTATTAAAATTTGATAAATATTTGTGAAATTTCACTTTATAAAATCACAATTTAAAAAGTATTTAGATGATCATTTTAAAGTGTGAAAATATGATATTTTATAAGTTAAAATTTAATTGTTTATGAGATTTTATTGAAAACTTGGAATTAAATTTAACAGCATTTTTGAAATGCTATCATTTCTGAAGTAAAAGATATTACAGCATTTTGTAAATGTTGTAAATGATATAAATGAAATAAAAGACTAATTGGATTAAGGGCTATTACAGCACTTTGTAAGTACTGTAGTTGCTGAATTTAACTAAAGTTTTCTTTGAAATCTAAAACCTATCACAGCATTTTAAATGCTGTCTTTTGCTAATTGAATTGTTTTTAAACATAACTCTCCGTGGCATTTTCTAAATGTTGCGAAAGTTGAAATTTCACTATTTTAAATAAATTTAAGTGAATAAATGAATTCTGAAAATGGTAAAATTTTGAGAATTGAATATTTGATTATTAAATATAATAGCTTCAATTTTAAATGATTTAAATGGAATACTTTGATTTGTAATATTTTGATATTTTGAAATGGATTTGAAATGATATTGAATTTTTAAAATGATATTTGATTTCGAAGTATAAATATACCATTTTGAATTTTAACCACGGAATGTATTTAAATTTACGGTTTAACTGATCCTTAGAGGATTGGCGATCCCAAGCATCCTTTAGGTTATTGTGCATTACTACTACAGTTCACTTGAGTTGGTTTACATTATATAATTATGTATGTCCTAACTCGAGTGTTTTGTGTTTTACTTTACGCTCGGGTCAGCCTGAGTATTTATAGCTTAGCTTTGGATTTCTTTTCTGGAGCTAGGAATCGCTAGAGATTCTGCTTGTCCAGTTGTCTATCCCTTTCAGTTTCAGTTGTTCTATTTCAGCTCTGGTATTTATGAACTTCAATGTATTTGAGATTTCTATTGTATATGTTTTTCAAACTGATATTATGTATTATATTTTGAGATTTTGTTATAGTAGCTTCATGAACTACTATGGTATTTTAATTTCCGCTGCGAGTTATTCTGATATTTCTGTGTCTGTGATTCTGTGATTGTATTTCATTTACTCCAAATTTTTTATTACAATGCGGTATTTTGAGCAATTCAAGTCCAGCATGTGTGGATGCGAATGGCTGAAAATATTGGGTTGTTACATGAGGAAACAATGAAAAAAAGTGTGACAATTATTAATTAGAAAGGGAATGAATAGACCAACTGTACTCTATAAACAAACTTTCGGAATTCAAATTTCAAAACATTTGTTCACTCAATTAATTTTGTTAACCCCAAACATACAAAATTTGATCATTAAAGATTTAGTTACCACAACATAACTAAATTTGAACACACCAATTTACATAACGGGGACCGCCGCTACATAAAATAAAATATGAACCATGGTTTAAAAATTCAAATTAAAAAAAAAATTTCTCGACACGTAATTATGGACTCAAAAAATTAATTTATTTTAAATTTCAAGGTTAGCAATAAAATCACTTCTGTACAACCTATGCATGCTATTTAGCAACCGTAAAATGTTGTTTTAAAAATTTAATTTTCTCTTTTTACAATGTTATATTTATATTCAGAATGGAAATGTTCATTTTATTTTCCTCAAACATTCTTTTATTTTCCTTAAAATGCTTATTCATTACTTGCAATTCATAAATGTAAACATTTTATATTCTAAAATGATCAACTTATACAATATTAAATCCGTTCTTATATTTCCAAATAATGTACATTCCAAATGAAAACATTCTTACATTAAATTTATTAATTGCACTTTGTTTCTTTTCCTTTTTCAATTGAAAGATTTCAATAAATTTATTTCCAATTAATTTTAATCTTCCACTTCAAAACAGACCCTAATTGATGAAATCAATTAAATAAATACGTGAACATTGTAATCCTTATTCATAGTCATGCAAACACGTTTATAAAATTACAGTATCCAACAAGCATTAAATTACATACTAAATAAATTTTATTTTCTATCAATCAATATTCATTTAACTCATCATTAAAACTGACATTTATTATTCCAATTCGAGTTATTAAATTATATTCTAATATGCATTAGAACCTTCCACTTCATTGCTTCATTGTAGTTTGTTGTTTTAGAATTTTATTTATGGTCCAAACTTATGATCTAATAACATAGTTAACATTTGTTTTACATTTCATTACGTTAATATACTCCAATTTCCATCCTTTATTTGTATTATCTACTAATTTCCATTTTATTGAATTTTGGTCAATTTCACACATTAATTATAATTAAAGTCTCAATTAATTTATTTACCTTGATTTCATTCTCTTATTAAATCAATTATTACCTTACATATATAGTCAACATTGTTATATCTTCTATTACATTGATATTTTACCATTTCATCTTACTTTCATTTGCGTAACCTTTTATTTCATTGACTGAAATAAATTCACATATTAAAATTTCCAATTCCAATAAATTTGAGTAAACCGATTTCCATCCTTTTATTCAAATCAAAGGTCATACTATGATAAAAATTTACATTGGTTACGTTGTATGTAATCAACCTTTTTACCATTACCAATTAAACCTACATTAACTGCACGAATTAAGGGAATTAATTGCCATTTATTTCCAATTAGATTTAATAGACTAAATAAATAGGTAATATGTATAATTATTGTTACTATTAGCCTTTAATTACATTTATAAGTTTATTACTTACAAACAAATGTTACCATTTCATTCATAACACTAATTTTATTCAATTTCCATTAATAATATATTATTTCATTAATGAATTCAATATTTACATTCTTTTTCCTATGTTCACTTATAACCAAGTATAACCTTACACTATTTCAATTAATTGGAATTCCATTCAAATTGTAAATAATTAGCTTTAATTAACATTATTGCATTTCATTTTAGTATTATTCCAGTTATAAATCTTGAATTTTTATTTCTTCCAAAATTTAATTACAAAAATCTTATTAAATTTACTATTTTTAATTGTCAAAATTACGGGTCTTTACATATTATCGATATTGATTGGTATTTGGATATATTCCTGCCTATTGGAGCAGGTGAGACCCTATACGTTCCCGTGTATGAGCGGATGTCCCTTTGTACGAGCGTCTGCCTTAGAGCAGACATTGTACACATATCCTAGTATGCATATTTGTTGCAGCTAACAGGTTAGAGCGATCCAACTGGATTCCTCACCATTGTTGATTTATATACAGATATTGTGATACATGCTATTATCATATGATATATGATGTTTTGGATGTCGCGATTGATGTATTTAGTGTTGTTGCAGCATTGAGCCTATTTTGGTAATTTTAAAAATGTTAAAGTGATGATTTCCGAATTTAAAAGGATTTTAAAAGTGATATTGAATATGTACGTTCTGTTAATTTTGAATGGTTAAGGGAATGAATTTATTTTTAAATAAACAAAAGATATAATTTTTATGTTATAAAATTATGATTTTGGGAAATATAATTGAAATGTGATTTCTGAAATATGAAGTGAACTATTTGGTAAAATAGTTGAAATTGAGATTTTGAACATTTTATAAATATTTATATATAAGATTTATAAAATTGATATTTTATAAATAAAAATGATGGAATTGTAAAGGATTTTCGTAAATGTTAAAGTGGTTATAAATGAATCTTATAAGCGATTAAGATTTATGAATTTATGAAGTTATAAGAAGAACGAATTTTGGAAATAAATGGTTTATAAGCAATTAACTTATAAATTGGATTTTGGCATGTAAATGAGTTATATGTGGAAATTTTTATTAAAGGGAATTTATAAATTGAAGTTTTTATAAAATTTATAAATATGAATTTATAAATATTGTTTTATAAATCTGAAATCAATTGAATTTAATAAGTCAAAATATGGAAGTGTATTAAAGGTATTATATCCACGATTTTGGACAATGGATAATCCTTTAATAAATTGTAGAAATATTGAATTTGGTAAACGATTTATATTCACGATTTTGGACAGCGAATAATATATTAAATAATATGGATATGTTTTGGAAAGTGATCTTTTAAATTTAAAGACCGGTTTTGAAAAGTGATATTTTAAATGAAGTAAAATGGTTTAAAGACGTTTTAAAATGTGTTAAGTATCGAATGCATAGATTTTAACATTCATTGTTGAAATAGACATTTTCGAGAAATAAGGTAATGATGGACTGTAACACTGTTGTTATAGTAAATGATTTTTGAAAGGAAATGTTTTATATAGTATATGAGATTTATATATCTATCTTGTTTTCGAATCCCTATACTAGTGATTTTGGGTTGTCGTAAAGATGTTTTATGCAACATTAGTTTTGACCCATATAAATGTGTTTATAGAGAATCTTTTCCCTAAAGAATAAAATATATACTTAATCGTGTTTTAAGTATAAGGGATATTTTCTAAGTGTTGAAAATAAATTGATTTGTGAATTACTTATTATTAAAGAAGTATATGGAAATGTTTTCCAATATAGAAGTGAAATGGTTTGAAATTATATCTTTATAAAAGATAATTTGAGGTAAATATTTGGCAAATGATTTAACGAATAAAAGATTAATTAAAAGGGCCTAGTGATTATATATGATGCTAAATATTTGTTTGTTTGCTTTGATAATTAAATAACCGACTATCAAATTTGGCCATTTTAGTTCCTCGACTTGATGTGGGAACTATTTAGTCGTACACTTAGTATGTAGACTTCTGTGTAGGCTTGATAATCGTTTGTGTTGAAGATGTTGATTCGTATAGTGTAGAGTATTACTCCAATCTATCGAGCTTCCTTCTTGGCCCGAAGGATAGAAAGTTGAAAGTTGGAGACATGATAAGTCTATGAGACTTAGTTTCTGTGTGAGGTTGAGAAATGCTTTTACGTTGTTGGTGCGAAGGGACCGGGATCAGATTTATCTGAAAACCACTTCGGACCAACGTATATGCGATGATTGTGCAGATTGTGATGATATTGATTTTCAGGATTTTCATAGCGAGGAACTGCTTGTTCATCATTTGGGGTTAAAATCTCAATATACATATAGTAGCAATGGTCTCTTCATTATGAAATATCCAACGCAAGGACTATTCGCTACTAATCCTAGGGATTTCCTGACAGGATGTGTTAGGAAAGTACCTTCGATTTGTCCTGTTCCTGGACAACTTGTATGGACGTTTGTCTGACATTGCATTTCTAAAGATTACGTACATAGGTTTTTACAAACGTACATCAGTGGTGGCGGAGAAGGCAACTTCTCTTAGCTTAACATCTATCTTGAGACGTATGAGCTTAAGTGTTGTATTTTTGTAGAAGGCAATTAGTAGTCAAACAGAAATGGCCGCGTAGCATTCAAAGTGATGTGATTTGTGATTGTGAAAGGTAATCGTTACCTCAGGCCTCATTAACCAAAAATGACAAAACAGGGTTGGATGCGGCAAGGCTAAGTGGGTCACTCCCAAGAAGGGTATGATCATCCTCTTCTAGATATATTTTTACACGCTATGACATTGTGTGTCTAATTATTGTGGTTCGTATGCTTAGAGGGCCCTCAATAAAGGTTGGTAACGACCGAAGGAAGATATATTCGATACCATCTAGTCATAGAGGTGGGTCGGTCTTGTGTTGGTAGAGGATCCTTTGTGATGGTCCTTGGTACATTCTTCTAGAGATGTACTACCGAAAGGTAGTCCCTTCACCTATTTGTATGGAAATCCAAACTCCACTACGTGTCTGCAATTTTGATTGCATTACCTATTTTGGGCTATATGCTAGAATTTAATCAATGTAACAATTTCGACTATGACTAATATTATTTGTATACTGGACACTGGTATAATATAAGAGGATTTGATATGAGATGTTCTAGTCATCGTAAGGTAAAAACATGTCCGTGTTTATGTGTGGGCATGTCTTACGAGATACTTTGTCAAGACAAAAGTATCCCGTAAGACAAGTCCACAAATAAACAAGGACATGTTTTTACCTTACGATAACTAAAAAAATTCATATCAAATCATCTGATATTATAGTAGTGTCTAATATATACAAATAATATTAATCATAGCCGAAATTGTTACATTGATTAAATTCCAGCATATAGCCCAAAATGGGTAATAAAATCAAAATGGCAGGTACACAGCGGAGTTTGGATTTCCATACAAACGACCAGGTGAAAGGACTAACCTCCGATAGGTACACCTCTAGATGGATGTCCTGAGGCACAGAACATCTGCCCTCTACCAACACAAGACCGGCCCACCTCTATAACAAGATGGTACCAGATATGTCATCCTCCGGTCGTTACCGCCTATACCGAGGGCCCTCTAGCATACAAACCACAATAATCAGATACACGATGTCATAGCATGTAAAGATATATCTAGAATAGGATGATCATACCTTACATGGGAGCGACCCACTTAGCCATGCTGCATCTAACCCTGTTTTGATCATTTCCGGTTGATGAGGCCTGAGGTAACGGTTACCTTTCACATATCACAAATCACATCACTTAGAATGCTACACGGCCATTTCCATTGACTACTAATTTCCTTCCATAAAAATACAACCCTTAAGCTCATACATCTCAAGGAGGGTGTTAAGCTATGAGAAGTTGCCTTCTTCGCCACCACTGATGTACGTTTGTAAAAAACAATGCAAGTAATCTTTAGAAATGCAATGTCAGACAAACATCCATACAAGTTGTTCAAGAATAGGACAAACTGATGGTACTTTCCTACCACATCCTGTCGGGAAATCCCTAGGATTAGTGTAACGAGCCGATTTTTCAACGCCCGAAAATAAACATCAATACGTCCACTGTATCAAATGCCGAGCAATCGAATGCCGGAAAAACAAACCATTAGGGTTGGAGAAGAAAGAGGTAGAAGAAGAAATAGAAAACAATATCAGAATCTCACAATCACAGCGGAGCAATATATAATAGATAAATGACTGATGTTTAAACAAAAAGAACTATATATGTTTCTACATTACATCATCAAAGTACAACAAAATTCATAGCACACAACTGACAGTAATCATAACCTGTCCTCACAAAAACTGACTATACAGTTAATCATACACAGCGGAATATAAATCAAATACGTGTGATACGTCTCGCTATCCAGCTCATCTCCTGAGCTCCACGGTATTCTTTCATGTATTCTATAATACTCGGTCTGACCCGAGCATTATAGTGAAATAACACCCGACTCAGTCTGGAAAACCAGCCTGAGAAAACACACTCAATTGTATTGTCAAAGTTTTCAAAATCCTTTAATAATCAAAGGTATCTCGTAAGACCACGCCACAAATAAACATGTTGGGTTTTTACTTTAAGATAACTAAAACATTTCTTATCAAATCCTCTGATAATATAATAGTGACTAAGTATAAATACTTATTCAAATAGCCGAAATTGTTACATTCATTAAATTCTAGCAATTACTAGGCTCAACAATCAAAACCGTAAAAGGCACGTAGGGAGAATGGATTTCCAACTAATGACTAGGCACTGGGGTACCACCTGTCACGATATCTGGTCTAGATCAGCATACCAAGGATCCACCCTGATCCTCTACAACACAAGACCGGACTACTCCTTACTGGATAGCCCAAATAAGATCACCCCGCGGTTGGGATCAACAACCGCCCAAACAGTCGAATGAAAAGAACATCTAGACTGGGATGACCTTACCCTAATTGGTTGCTAGCCACTTAGCCTTGCTGCACATCCACTGATTTTCAGTCATTCGCGGTTGATGAGGCTTGAGGTTATGCGTTACCTTTTTAGAACACATCTCACTTAGAATGCTCATCGTCCTACTAACGATATTCTGAAAGCATTCATCCATACAAATCCGTTCCAGGTTCGAATGGAACCGAAGGCACTACTCCTACTACATCCATTTCGGAATCACCCTCAGGATTAGTAGCGATTAGCCCTTGCACTTCACTGCTCCATCTTCAACTCCAAGCTCTTGTCTTCATCACGAAAATGTACTCATTGGATCGAAGTGGTTTTCGGATCTCAAATCCGATCGCGGTCTCTTCGAAACAACGTTCGCTATTTCCCGATAAACTCAACCACGGTTCTTTAGGAATACTCAGACGACAATAAGATCGGAGTTCACATCCTAACAGTTTGTAGACGGATTTCCATATAAATGTCCTAGAAGAACGAACGAGTTTATACGTACAGTATAGCACCTCGAACGGTAACTATACCATATAATTCTCATACCACTTCTAGATATTCCAAAGTTATATTTGGGTCCAGATTTGATAGTCGGTTATTTAACTATTAAATAAACAATCAATTCAACCAAAGTTTTATTTCCACTAAAAATCTCCAAATCTTATAAAAATTAGATTTTTATAATTTAACGACTTTACCCAAAAAATATATACTTAAAACATTTTAAAAATAAAACTACTTAAATCACTTTACTCAAAATAATAGTTATGAAATTCAAAAATAGATTTCAAAGTAAACTTAAGCCCCAAACCATTTTAAAAATAAAAGTTTTATATAAAGTATAAATATTAGAAAAAAACATAATACTAAATTTAACTTTTAAAAATAATTACTACTAAAATTAATTTGAATATTTACATTAAAATTTCCAAAACAATTTTAATATAATAAATTTCTCTAAACATTCTTCTAAAACAATTTTAAAACCTGAATCTTATACATAAAAATCTTCTATAATAAAATATACTCGGCTTTTCAGTGAAATACTCTTTCCATTCCAATATAACCCATATAATCCTTTACAAATCCTGCTCGATTTATCCAAATTAAATTTACGTCTCAATCCCGTAAATTCTTTCAACACTTTAAAAATAAACTATGTTTTATTTTTAAAAACACACTTTCCATCCTCTTATAATCACTTTCAAAAATATATACATAAATTATTTTAAATAAACCCTCTAAATTCTTTATTCGAAATAATACACATGAAATTCTATAAGAGTTTCCTGAGTAAAACTTAAACCAAATTACCTTTTTAAAATAAAGTTATTATATCAAATATTTATGTTAGAAAATTTCTTTAAAAATCATAATACTAATTTACCTTTAAATATAATTAAATACCATAATTAACTTAAATAAATATTTACTTTCACTTGAAAATAACTAAAATAATAAATTTTATAAAACATTCTAAAAATATTTTTAAATTTCTAGTTTATACTTTGAAATCATTTCTTTGAAAATATACTTAGTTTTCCAGGAAAAATATACTTTCCAACTTTTAAAAATAAAATCACCTTTTATTTTTAAACTGAATTGCACCTTTTCTTATAAATTCCACTGGAATCTATACTTTCAAATTTATCCACTGATAAATATTCCGCTTCATTTATAAACAAGTTTACAAATTTCCATTTCTCATTTTCCTTTAAATCACACTTTCTAAAACACTTAATCAATTTCACTGATATCCTGGTTTAAATACCCTTTAAATTTATTACTCGATTTATCCAAATTCCCAATAATTATTTACTTAAAAAATTTCTTTTCATTTCCTTTAAAACCCAATTTATTCTATTCTATATTTTAAAATAACAAATTATTTATTCATCCAAACCATAGCATCGAATAATTTAATTCCAATATAATCTATCACAGGATATCACATAACATATCACAGATATGAAAAATAATTACAATATTTCGAGGAATCCAGTTGGATCCCTCCAACCTGCTTTCCTGCATCCACAGATGTTAACACCATATAAAAATACCAATTCCACTTCGCGGTGGAAAATCGCGGTATATAGGGTCATCCACTGTTATTGTAACGACCTGTATTTTTACGGATCGAAAGATCGTAAAACTGTTATTTTTAGGTCGTTAGTGTTGAGATGTTATCCAGAGTTTAAGTCGACCAGAGCTTGAGTCGTTCAGAGTTTAAGTCGTGTAGAAGTTAGGTTGTCTGGTAGTTAGGTCGGGTGAACGACCTAAGAGGTTGGAGCGACCTAAGGTAAATAAGTCGGCGACTTAAGGGTTAGCGACTTAGGAGTTAACGGCTTAAGTTAGTAAGCGACTTAAGGAGGGTAGCGACTTAAGAATTAGCGGCAACGACCTAGTAGTTAGCGGCTTAAGGATTAACAGTATAGGAGTTAGCGAGTTAACGACCTAAGGAACTAAGCGGGTTAACGACCTAAGGGAGGTAGGTCGTTCGAGCGACTTAAGGGAGATAGTTAAGTGGTTGTAGTTGGGTCGTGGGCGACCTATGGGGTGTTGTGTTAAAATTAGGTCGTAAGTGACCTAAGGTAGATCACTTTGTTTAGTTAAGTCGCGTAAGTTGCTAAGTCGTTAGGTCGCGTGTCTTTGTAGGTCGTGCACGTTTTAGACCGTGTACGTAGTTAGG
This sequence comes from Allium fistulosum, assembly GCA_030737815.1. Lineage (NCBI taxonomy): Eukaryota > Viridiplantae > Streptophyta > Magnoliopsida > Asparagales > Amaryllidaceae > Allium > Allium fistulosum. The sequence goes on along the minus strand of CM060907.1, from coordinate 1,033,512,466 downwards.
TCGCGTAAGGGCTTAAAGGTTAAGTCGTTAGGGCAGCAATACTGTTAAGTCGCTAAGTCGCGTGCATATGTGTTAGGTCGTATATGTACTAAGTCGTTGAGTCGCATGGGTACTTAAGTCGTTAGGTAGTGTCTGTGTTAGGCCGTGTATGCTTTAGGTCGCGCATAGGCTCGTGAGTGATAAGTCGTTAGGTCGGCATCTCAGTTAAGTCATAGGATTTGCTAAGTCGTAAGTCGTAGGTCGTGGGGTTTTCATAAGTCGTGGACGACTTAAGGGGGCGAACGACTTATGGTTCAGCCTATAAATACACGTCCTTGCCTCACTTTTTGGGATCCGAATTTTGAAGCGACGAAGTGCTGCCATTTTGAGAGCTCGAGTTCTACACTTCTTCACTTCTTTTCTCCACTTTAATTTTGTGCTTCCTTCCATCCAAGATCGAAGATCCAAGAGCTTAGATTGAAGATCTACATTCTTCGAAGAGAGATTTCATCGTTTGGAGCGGAATTTTGGCGGATCAAGCTAGATCCTTCGCTGTCCAGATCTGAAGTGTGTTGCTTTTGTGGTGTTTAGGTGATTCGGTGAGTGGTGGTTATCTCTCACACGGACCCAGGAGTATATTGGATTGTTGGCTTGATTGTGCGTTAAAAGTAGTGATTTCATGCATTTTTGTAAACTTAAGTATAGATCCATTGTTCATGATGATTTGACATCCATTTTACTACATGTTAATCTATGCAAGTTCATTCATCAAGTTGTAGAGATATTGCTCATGATTCATGCTTGTTAGATTTGGACTCTTTATTTACAAGATTGCCACTATTGTTATAATTGTTTATTAGATCATGTTTGAATGCTTGATTACTTGGATTAATGATTGACTTGATTGATTGTTATAAATTAGTTGATTGATGATTTGATTTGGACAAGTTGGTCGAAGATGATTCAAAAGCTAAGGGAAAGGCTCTTGAATAAGAAAAGCTGCTCATGGCACATGACGCGGATGATAAAGCTCATATGGATAGATTTGATGATGATGTTGAGATGAGGCTTTGCTATGATGAGATGAAGCGAGGCAAGATGTGAGATAGCCTTGGTTTAATCCAGACGGGATCATTCCAAGCATGTTGATGACTCGGTGAAATGGTTCGAGTTTGAGGATAATGGTTGGCTCGAGAGGCGCTTGAGCTAGTATGAGAATAGTCGTCGAGGAGGATGACTAGAAGGCTAAGATTTCATCGTTGTTGAAGGTTCTAGCAGGCTCAAAGCAAGAGTACCCTGGGCAGATTCGATAGTCCCAAAAGACTACAGTTGGTGGTCGAGTACTCTGGGCAGATTCGATAGTCCTAGGCACGGGCTGCGACGACGTGCAGAGTTTTGTCTAGAACCGGGGTTACCATTAACCCTTGACGGACGGCTGAAAGAATGTGCCGGTCATTCAATTAACGGTGGTATCGAAGCAAAGATAACAGTGATAGCCATAGTCATGGATGTTTGGTTGTATCGTCATTCAGTCCCAAGAGCAATATTTTCTGGGTGCTTATCTGATCTTGGTTTAGGCCTTGGGGGTTTGTACTTGGAAAACATTGACCTTGGCTCGAGTGATAATTGCTTTACTTTAAATGTTTGCTTTGCTATGTTTACTTCTGCTTAGTGTGTCTGGGGCTATCACTGTAGAAAGAGGTGGAGTGGGAGGGTTGGATTCCTATTCCTTTTACCTTTATGCTCATTTGGTATGTTGTTAGTTAATTTACCGCTCACTAAGACTGTTGTCTGACTCAAGGTTTTATGTTCAACTCTTATTACCTTGGGCCGTTCATCCATTTTGGGATGGGCAGACTAGGTAGCAGGTGACAGGTGCTGTTCTTAGTTTCCAACGATGCTGATGACGAAGACGAGCTGGAGGCTTGCATATTATTTTCTTGCTATATGTACTGGATGTTCTGCTGCTTGTATAATTCTCTGAGTGATATGTAGTGAGGCTTGATGTATTGACTATTTATATGTTTGTATTCAACTATTATGAAGCTTAATTGATGAGATTCTATTTTGTGAAACTTCACTATATATATATTCTCTATTGTATTTTATCCATGCGCTGTGAGTAATACGATAGATTCTGCTGTTTTAACTTACCCCTGACGATCATCCATGGCTGCCTGGCACACTTTACAGCGCACTATTTCCTTGTTCAGTGCAGGAGTCATGGGCGGTCGTCACAGTTATGCGGGGTGCATAGGGTCTCATCCGCCATATAATGTGGGAATCAATCACTCCAATATATATATACTTTTATATATAATATCACATCCAGTCAATTCAATCATTCAACCAATAATTTAAATTTAACTATTTAAATTTAAAGGGTAATCCATGAGTGAGATTAACTCACCTTTGATTTTATGCGACCAACCAAACCAGCTTTGTTTACTTAAGGATTCTTCACGATTTCAGATCTTGAATAAACATTATATGGTTTATTATCATTCGAGATAATCGAACAATCTATTACTACTTACTTATTTAATTTAATTAATAATTTGATTTTAAACTAATTTTTCAATAAATAATATATTCCCCCTTTTTTTCTTTTGAAACCCATATACTAAAATATAACATATGTACATTTTAAAATAATCTACACAAATTTCAAAAAAAGTCAGATTTATATATATGTTTTACAGCATTATAAAATTCAAAAATTTATCTATATTAAATAATTTTTTTGTTTATTGTTTCCAATATACATATATATCTTTATTAAATTAAACATGATTGTTTTTCACCATGTTGAAAATCAAATTTTATCTATATATTTTAAATCTGGATATATATTTTACTAATCAAGTTAATCAAGAAAGAAGATAAGATTGCATACCTCAGCGCCTCAAAGCACCGTAGTTCGCAACCCACGCGCCTCCCAGTTGCATCTCGACTTCGTGCAATGAATCGATGACTCCCACTTCGCCTTCGAGTCCATGAAGAAACTCGCCACGGTCATCCCTTTCACGATCCATCGCCACCATCAATGCGGCCACACTCTGACATCCTCTTGCCTACATGCGACACCTTTGCCAACTTGAAGCCTAGCTCGATCGAATCGCTTGACTCCGGTCTCAGTTGCATGTCGTCGACGCCTGACCAACCAGAGATTTTGCTGAGTCCTCTCCCCCGCATGCGACTCCAGTCACGATGACCCCATCGAGAAAAATACCAAGCCCTAATATCCTCGATCGAAACCTCGAGTTCTATCGAAACGAGCGCCATGCCAAGCCGGTTGCGAAGCCTAAATCGCGACTCAGATTGCGTCCAGGCTTGATATAAATTGAATTCGATTTATCTATTTAGGCTCTTGTTTTGATTTTTTTTTTGAGAATTCGATTCTGGTTTTGATTTGGAAAAGAATGGACGTGGCTGTTATTCTTTTCTGCTGAGTGATTTGAGAACGAGGAAAGGGATTTGTTTAGTATTTGAAGATGAATATATATATAAATATTTATTTTCCAAATATTATAAAGAAAATCTATTTTTTCTAAAGAACAAATTGCCACATGTATACATATGTCTTCTTAAGCCTACAAATGTCCACTTGTAAATATTTTATATTTTCTTATTATTTATATCATGTAACTCAAAGAAATATTATAAACCTTTTATTTATTCTTGTTTAAATTTTATACTTAAGTTATTAATATTTTAATTAATAATCACAAAAAAAAATATAGTGTTTAAAATATAGAGCTTAATTTAATTTAATAATTAAACCACTCAATAAATAGTAACATTTGAAATTCAAGTTAGAAATTAACTTTTAAATATTTAAAATCAATTAATTATCCCAATTTCAAATGTCCAAAATTCTGGTTCGTTATATTCCTTCGCCCTTAAAAGAATTTCGTCCCCGAAATTACTAGTTAAGAGGAATGTTCCATAACCCAATAACCTTTTTCCCCAAACAAATAGTTTTTAACAACTCCTTAAAACAATCAATTATTGAAGACACACTATTACCCTTGCTAACTTCCCAAACCCATCCATAGGTTTCCAATAATATTATCCCCTTGATAATTCAAATTATAGTTTAAACCAAATTTTAAACTTATCAAAATATTCTCAAAATTTTTCTAACTCGCTAAAATTTCGCCAGCATCTCCTTTGCGCGGCTAGATCGGTACAACTACAAAATGCCTCTACGGGCCCCCAAATTTTAAAAAGAAAAACAAAGCCAAGTGGCTCGACTAGAAAATCATCAAATTTCATACAGAAATTTAAACACATAACTCTTTGTCGGGCAATTCAAATTTATCCTCTAAAATCAAAACATCAATTCCCTTTTCTTTTAAAATACCTATAAAACCTACTAAGCAATAATACCCAATCACAGAATCCAAATCATTTTATTCACTCTCTTTTACACAATTTCAACATTTGCTTACCATAAGCCCGTACGATGTACATATATTATCCGTACGCAATATCCAATCCGATCGCTTACTCGATCACACAATTTTCATTTCCAAACTAGCATCGTCCACCCGACTTCCTTGTGTGGACTCGGATCTGGTTTCTTGATCAAAAACCATCATTCTCCTTGCATAGCCGTAAACTATGATAGAGAATTTTCAAAATCAATCAAAAATCCATATCCAGAGTTCGCCGTCGAAAATCGGGTGAAAAATCCCAACTCGGATCGATATGACTATCTTGTAATTCTGTGCTGAATCTGGATCAGATCGCTATGCGAATAAATAGTATACATACATCCTACATATTTATCTTAATTGATTATTGGCTATATCAATTTCCTTTTCTTTTATTCACATTTATTTTGATTTCCATTCACTTATTCACAATTATCCTTTCACATTTTACTTAATCTTCATTCAAATACCCAATATATTTTTCAACACCAATTTTACTTAAGAACTTCACCATTCATTTCTTAAGTCCAATATAATTATTTTACACACTTTTTATATTTATTTTCACTTCACCACTTAAGCTTTCACATCTATTAATATTTAACTTAAATTTCCAATTCCATTCTGAATTCAATTTACCCTCCATTTTTAAATATTGAATTCAATTCATTTCAAACCATATTTAATTAATCATTTCTTTAATTAGTTCCACTTACCAATTTAATTTAAATCTCAATGGATTTTATTTCCAAACTTTAATTATTTTTAGTCCACTCCGAATTAATTTTTACAACTTCACTTAACTCAATTCAAAATGAATTCGAATATTCAGTTTAAGTTCCACTTACTTACAAATTTAAATTAAATATCCTCCCAATATTCATTTTCAATTCACTTTCTTGCTCATTTAAATCAATTAGTTTACTTACTAATTTTATTTCAATCATTTATTTTATTTAGTCCAACTTGACTAACTTTCCATATTACACAATTCAAATTTAACTCCAATATCCAGTTTCAATTTCATTAACTTACAAATGTAAATTCATTTGTTCATTTACAAATTTATTTCACACTTAGAAAATTTTATTTCAATGACCATAACACTTAGTCTACTTAGACTTTTTCCTCAAATTCACTTTTATTTATTTAGATTCAATTACCTTCTATTTCCATTCAAATTTTAAGCTTATATAAGTTTCCAACTTATTTTCATTTCATTCACTAATCTTTTAATTTACTTCATTTTATTGACTTACTTTTCTAACTTATTTATATTCCATAGCATTTCAAATAAGATTCCAAAGTCTTTTAAACAATTACACAATCTCTCAAAATCATTTTTTTGAAATCAATCATATATACAGAATCCATTTGCATATTAAATTACCCTTTGAATTTCAAAACCAAACCCAGCTTTGCAAACAACTCCAATTTAAAACAATTTGGCAGCAATTCCTCTCCTGGAAACTAGAAAATGAATACTGATTATGTCACGATCATCATCGGAATTATTTTCCAGCGACCGTAGAGAGTTTCAGTGCTTTTATCCCTTCAAAAATATTTTTAAATTCCAAATCCTTTTAATCCTTGTTTAAAAATTACGCTGATATCTTATTTCGATTTAGAAATTATATTTATAATTCACATTTACAAACTCCATTTTGTTATATAAATTTGTTCCTTAACCTTTGGTTATTATTTCAATCCTTTATTCAACTTCCACTTAACTATGATAATAATTTAATATTATCACTTCCTAACAACCAGGCAACCATATATAACTATAATAATTTACGGAAAAATATTTCTTTTATGTACAAAAAAATTTGGGAAAAATTATTTCATTTACCCAATTTTAAGACAATACCGTGTCAGTTTATCTTGTTTAAGAGTTTGGAAACCCTTATCGATGACATGGCATCCCACATATCGACCAGGATCCATAAAAACTCAACCGATAAGTCAACACAATATAAAAAAACAATTTTTATATTCACTAACATATACGCGCTCATATCTATTAATACACTCAAACTCATTCTAGAGGACTAGAGACTCTATTTTTAATGAGTAGTCCCCACCAGAGCCAAGGTTCTCGCTTAACCTTTAGCTCTAATATAAACTGTAACGACCCGATTTTTCGACGCCCAAAAATCGACAACCATACGTCCACTGTATCAAATGCCGAACAATCGAATGCCGAAAACCGAACCATTAGGGTTGAAGAAGAAAGTGGTAGAAGAAGAAATAGAAAACAATATAAGAATCTCACAATCGCAGCGGAACAATATATAATAGGTAAATGACTGATCTTTAAACAAAAAGAACTATATCCGTTTCTACATTACATCATCAGATTACAACAAAATTCATAGCACACAACTGACAGTTATCATAACCTGTCCTCACAAAAACTGACTATACAGTTAATCATACACAGTGGAATATACATCTAATACGTGTGATACGTCTCGCCATCCAGCTCGTCTCCTGAGCTCCACAGCATTCTTTTTTGTATTCTATAATACTCGGTCTGACCTGAGCATTATAGTGAAATAACACCCAAGTCAGTCTGGAAAACCAGCGTGAGAAAACACACTCAATTGGATTATTAAAGTCTTCAAAATCCTTTAAAAATTAAAGGTGTCTCGTAAGACCATGCCAAAAATAAACATGTCGGGTTTTTACCTTACGATAACCAAAACATTTCTTATAAAAGTGTCTAAGTGCAAGTACTTTTTCAAATAGCCGAAATTGTTACAGTCATTAAATTCCAGCAATTACTAGGCTCTGCGATCAAAATTGTAAAAGGCACGTAGGGAGAATGGATTTCCAACTGATGACTAGGCACTGGGGTACCACCTGTCACGGTATCTGGTCTAGATCAGCATATCGAGGATCCATCCTGATCCTCTTTAACACAAGATCGGACTACCCCTTCCTGGATAGCCCGAATAAGATCACCCCGCTGTTGGGATCAGCAACCGCCCGCACAGCCGAATAAAAGGGACATCTAGACAGGGATGACCTTACCCTAATTGGTTGCTAGCCACTTAGCCTTGCTGCATATCCTCTGATTTTCACTCATTCCCAGTTGATGGGGCTCGAGGCTATGCGTTACCTTTTTAGAACACATCTCACTTAGAATGCTCATCATCCTCCTGACGATGTTCTGAAAGCATTCATCCATACAAGTCTGTTCCAGGTTCGAATGGAACCGAAGGCACTACTCCTACTACATCCATTTTGGAATCACCCTCAGGATTAGTAACGATTATCCCTTGCACTTCACTGCTCCATCTTCAACTCCAAGCTCTTGTCTTCATCACGAAAACATACTCGTTGGATCGAACTGGTTTTCGGATCTCAAATCCGATCCCGGTCCCTTCGAAACAACGTTCGATATTTCCCGGTAAACTCAACCTCGGTTCTTTAGGTATACTCAGACGAGAATAAGATCGGAGTTCACCTCCTAACCGTTTGTAGACGGATTTCCTTATAAACGTCCTAGAAGAATGAACGAGTTTATACGTATAGCATAGCACCTCAAAAGGTGAATGTACAATATAATTCTCATACCTCTTCTAGATATTCCAAATTTATATTTGGGTCCAGATTTGATAGTCGGTTATTTAACTATCAAATAAACAAACAATTCAACCAATAATTTTATTTCCACTGAAAAACTCCGAATCTTATAAAAATTAGATTTTTATAGTTTAAATCACTTTACCCAAAAACTATATACTTAAAACATGTTAAAAATTAAACTACTTAAATCATTTTACTCAAAGTAATAGTTATGAAATTCTAAATAAATTTCCAAGTAAAACATAAGCCACAAACCATTTTAAACATAAAAGTTTTATATAAAGTATAAATATTAGAAAAAAACATAATACTAAATTTAACTTTTAAAAATAATTACTACTAAAATTAATTTGAATAAGATTTACTTTAAAATTTCCAAAACAATTTTAAAATAATAAATTTCCCTTAACATTCTTCCAAAACAATTTTAAAACCCAAATCTTATAAAAAAAATATTCTCTATTAACATATACTGGGCTTTTCAGTGAAATACTCTTTCCATTCCAATCTAACCCATATAATCCTTTACAAATCCTGCTCGATTTACCCAAATTAAATTTACATCCCAATCCCGTAAAATCTTTCAACACTTTAAAAACAAACTACCTTTTATTTTTAAAAACACACTTTCCATCCCCTTATAATCACTTTCAAAAATATATACTTAAATTATTTAAAATAAAGCCTCTAAATTCTTTATTCAAAATAATACACATGAAGTTCTATAAGAGTTTCCTGAGTAAAACTTAAACCAAATTAACTTTTTAAAATAAAGTTATCATATCAAATATTTATGTTAAAATTTTCCTTTAAATAAATAAAATAATAAATTTATAAAACATTCTAAAAACATTTTTAAATTTCTAGTTTATACTTCGAAATCTTTTCTTTGAAAATATACTTTCCAGGAAAAATATACTTTCCAAGTTTTAAAAATAAAATCACCTTTTATTTTTAAACTGAATTTCACCTTTTCTTATAAATTCCACTTGAATATATACTTCCAAATTTATCCACTGATAAATATTCCACTTCATTTATAAACCAGTTTACAGATTTCCATTTCTCATTTTCCTTTAAATCACAGTTTCCAAAACACTTAATCAATTTCACTGATATCCTGGTTTAAATTCCCTTTAAATTTATTATTCGATTTATCTAAATTCCCAATAATTATTTACTTAAAAAATTTCTTTTCATTTCTTCTAAAACCCAATTTATTCTATTCTATATTTTAAAATACCTAATTATTTATTCATCCAAACCATAGCATCGAATAATTTAATTCCAATATAATGTATCATAGGATATCAGATAACATATCATAGATATGAAAAATAATTACAATATTTCGAGGAGTCCAGTTGGATCCCTCCAACCTGCTTTCCTGCATCCACAAATGTTAACACAGTATAAAAATACCAATTCCACTTCGAGGTGGAATATCGCGGTATATAAGGTCATTTGCTATTATGTGGGGCGCATAGGGTCTCATCCGCTATATAATGCAGGAATCAATCACTCCAATATATATACTATTATATATAATATCACATCCAATCAATTCAATCATTCAACCAATAATTTAAATTTAACTATTTAAATTTAAAGGGTAATCCAAATGAGTGAGATTAACTCACCTTTGATTTTATGCGACCCAAACCAAACCAGCTTTGTTTACTTCACGATTCTTCAGGATTTCAGACCTTGAATAAACATTGTATGGTTTATTATCATTCGAGATAATCGAACAATCTATTACTACTTACTTATTTAATTTAACTAATAATTTGATTTTAAACTAATCTTTCAATAAATAATATTTCCCCCTTTTTTTCTTTTGAAACCCATATACTAAAATATAACCTATGTACATTTTATAATAATTTACACAGATTTCAAAAAAAGTCAGATTTATATATATGTTTTACAGCATTATAAAATTCCAAAATTTTATCTATATTAAATAATTTTTTTGTTCACTGCTTCCAATATATACATATATATCTTTATTAAATTAAACACAATTGTTTTTCACCTTGCTGAAAATCAAAATTTTAACTATATAGTTTAAATCTGGATATTTATTTTACTAATCAAGTTAATCGAGAAAGAAGATAAGATCGCATACCTCACTGCCTCCACACGCCGCAGTTCGCAACCTACGCGCCTCCCAGTCGCATCTCGACTTCGTGCAATGAATCGCCGACTCCCATATCGCCTTCGAGTCCACGAAGAAACTCGCCACGACCATCCCTTTCATGATCCATCGCCAACATCAACGCGGCCACCCTCTGACATCCTCTTGCCTGCATGCGACACCCTTGCCAACTCGAAGCCTAGCTTGATCGAATCGCTCGACTACGATCTCAGCTGCATGCCGTGACGCCTGACCCACCAGATATTTTGCCGAGTCCTCTCCCCCGCATGCGACTCCAGTCGCGATGACCCCATCGAGAAAAATACCAAGCCCTAATATCCTCGATCGGAACCTCGAGCTCTACCCAAACGAGCGCCATGCCAAGCCAGTCGCGAATCCCAAATCGTGACTCTGATTGCATCCAGGCTTGATATAAATCGAATTCGATTTATCTATTTAGGCTCTTCTTTTGATTTTTTTTTTTGAGAATTCGATTCAAGTTTTGATTTGGAAAGAATGAACGCGGCTATTATTCTTTTCTGCTTAGTGATTTGAGAACAAGAAAAGAGATTTGTTTTGTATTTGAAGATGAATATATATATATATATATAAATATTTATTTTCCAAATATTTTAAAGAAATTTTTTTTAAAGAACAAATTACCATATGTATACATATGTCTTCTTAAGCCTACAAGTGTCCACTTGTATATATTTTGTATTTTCTTATTATTTATATCATGTAACTCAAAGAAATATTATAAACCTTTTATATATTCTTGTTTAAATTTTAAACTTAAGTCATTAATATTTTAATTAATAATCATACAATATATATATATATATATAGTGTTTAAAATGTAGAGCTTAATTTAATTTAATAATTAAACCACTCAATAAATAGTGACATTTGAAATTCAAGTTAGAAATTAACTTTTAAATGTTTAAAATCAATTAAATATCCCAATTTCAAATGTCCAAAATTCCTGGTCGTTACAATTAGTAGCGAATAGTCCTTGCATAGGATATTTCATAATGAAGAGACCACTGCTACTATATGTATATTGGGATTTTAACCCCAAACTATCAATAAGCAGCCCCCCACTATGAAAATCCGGAATATGAATAACAACACAAAGCAACCTGCACAATCGTCGCATATAAGGTTGTCCAAAGTGGTTTTCAGATAAATCTGATCCCAGTCTCTTCACACCAACAACGCAAAAGCATTTCTCAACCTCACATAGAAACTAAGTCTCATAGACTTACCACATCTCCAACTTTCAACTTGCTATCCTTCGGGCCAAGAAGGAAGCTCGATATATTGAAGTAATACTCCGCACTACACGAATCAACATCCTCAACACAAACGATAATCAAGCCTACACAGAAGGCTGCGTACTAAGTATACGACTAAATAGTTCCCACATCAAGTCGAGGAACTAAAATGGCCAAGTTTGATAGTCGGTTATTTAACTATCAAAGCAAAAAAACAAATAATTAGCACCATAAACAATCACTAGGCCTTTTTAATTAACCTTTAATTAATTATTCCATTTGCCAAATATTCACTTCAAATTATTTTTAAAAAGATATATTCTCAAACCGTTCAATACTTCAATATTGGAAAACATTTCCATATACTTATATAGTAATAAGTAATTCAAAAAATAATTCATTTTCAACACTTGTAAAATATTGCATTTGCTTAAATCACGATTAAGTATATATTTTATCTTTTAAGGAAAACGTTCTCTTTAAACACATTTATTTGGGTCACAACGAATGTTGCGTAAAACATCGTTATGACAACCCAAAATCACTAGTATAGGGATTCGAAAATTAGATAGATGTATAAATCCCGTATATATACAAAACATTTTCTTTCGAAAATCATTTACTATAATAACAGTATTATAGTCCATCATTTTCTTATTTCTCGAAAACGTCTATTTCAACAATGAATGTTGAAATCTATGGTTTCGATACTTAACAAATTTTATAACATCTTTAAATCATTTAACTCCATTTAAATATCACTTCTAAAACATTTATTTAATTTAAAGATTATTCACTGTCCAAAATCGTGAATATACTTTACCAAATCCAACATTTCTACACATTTATTAACGGATAAACCACTGTCCAAAATCATGGATTTAATTTCTAACCAAATTCATCACTTCTACATATTTATTAAAGGATTATCCAATGTCCAAAATCGTAGATATAATACCTTTAATAAACTTTTATATTTAACTTGTCAAATTCAATTGATTTTAAATTTATAAGACAGTGTTTATAAATTCACATTTCTATTTAAAAAAAGGCAAGTTTTAAATTCCGTTTGTTAACCAATTATATATATAACTCATTTATCTCGTTTATATGCCAAAATCCAAATTATAAGTTAATTACTTATAAATCGTTTATTTTGCAAAATCCATTCATTTTATAACTTTATCAATTATAAATCTTATTTACTCATAAGATTCAATTATCTCTTTATTTCAACACTTATAAAACTTCTTTATAATTCCGTCACTTTTGATTTATAAAATATCGATTTTATAAATCTTATATGTAAACTAACTAAAATAAATCAAAAATCCCAATTTAAACTATTCTATAAAATAGTTAACTTCACATTTCAAAAATCACATTTCAATTATATTTCACAAAAATCATAATTTTTATAACATAAAAATTATAACATTTATTTATTTAAAATAAATTCATTTCTTAACACTTCAAAATTTAATAAAACATCTGTATTCAAAATCACTTTGAAAATCCTTTTAATTTGGAAATCATCACTTTAACATTTTTAAAATTCCAAAAGTAGGCCCAATGCTGCAACAACACTAAATACGTCAATCACGGCATCCAAATATCATATATCATATGATAACAGCATATATCACAATATTTGTAAATAAACCAATACATGTGAAGAATCCAGTTGGATCCCTCCAACCTGTCACCTACAATAAATATTCATATTAGAATATGTGTACAATGTCCGCTTCGAGGCAGACGGGCATACAAAAGGTCATTTGCTCATACAAGGGAACGTATAGGGTCTCATCTGCTCTAATAGGCAGGAATATATCCAAATACCAATCAATATATAGATAATATATCATATATCATCCAAACACACATCAATCATCATAAACAATATTTATTCTCACTTATATAAAAATATCACTGAGTCAGAAAAAGTGAGTTGTACTCACTTTGATTTCAACAGCAGTTGCAGTGTTTTATTTCGAATAAAATTAAACAACCGTTTAATTTTACCCAAAATTTACACTAGCTCTAACCAACTCCAAATGAGCTCTAAAATGTAGTGCTCGTCAATACGGACCCAATGCAACTTTTTTCATCAAAAACGGACCTCGTATGAAGAAGTTAGGCAATTTTAAAGTTTGTACAAATTTAATATATAATTTATTTTCAATTTTTTTTATTTTTTTAACCTATTAAATTGTGGTCGTTGATCGTGGAGAGCTCGACGAGCTCTCCAACATTGGCGTTGGAACCGAGGCTTGATTATGAAGGGATTGAGAGAAAAACGAGGAGGAAGGTTGGACATTTCTGGCCATTAAAGTTTGGTGGCGGCTAGGATTTAAAACCCTAATTCTTGTGAAAAATGAAATGATGGAGGGCTTTTATAGAAAATTTGACGACCCTATTCATCCGGATTTATTTCGAACTCGAAACGAAGCGTGCCGCCTGGCTCTTATAATATTTTATCCCTATTCCAAATACATTGGAATATATATCAAGAGCCAATTCGTTCATATTTTGAAGATAGGTTTTCGAATCGACTATTTTAAATTTAAAATTCGTTTAAACAAATTTCTACGTGTTTCAGCTTGCCATGACTAAACTGTAAATCCGATTGACACAAAATTTGAAATCCTACAATAATATAACTTTATGGATCCAATGAAGCTGGTTTCGTCGAAATCTGAGACTGTTTGAAAAATGGCTGTTTTTACACGTTAATTAAATATTAAAATATTCAATTTCTATAAATGAACTTTTAATTCAATTTTAAAAGTTCTCTAACATCATTCTAATTTAATTAGAACCAAATTCAATATTTCAAATCATTTCCATTCACATTAAATCAATTCCATTATCCCATTAAATTAATTAACAAGTTAATTATCCCATTAAATCACTATATTCGAAATATAGGTTATTTAGCTTATAAAATTTGCCTTTGAATATTTAAAATCAATTAAATATACGAATTTCACATGACTGAAATTTCGGTTCGTTACACTATCAGATTGGTAGTCTAGTTTCCCGACCTTCTAACTGGCATGGATTTGAGTACAGAGAAACCAGGACTTTTGAGTAGCCCTTGAGCTGACAATGGGGTCATACAAATATTATATATCCAATGCACCAGGTGAGTAAATGTGAAGATGGATGATGGATGCTATGTTTGCTTGATTTATTATCATCCTTTGACACACAGTACACCCATGATGATGGTCATAAAGTAGTATATATCTTTATATATGCTAACTTTGTGGATGGAGGGATAGATCAGGTATTATTGTACACACCGTTTGTCGTATTTTGATTTATAGTATTTGAGATTTCTACCGTTCGTACAGGACTGTTGTCTGACCTGGGTTTTTATGCTTTGTTCTTATTACTATGGTTACTTTTAAATGAGTAGATTAGAGGCATCAGGTTTGTGAGCACGTAGAGCTATTTAGATGGCGAGCAGGAGGCTATTCTCTTGTACTATTATATTTACACTTTTGCTATTTCGCTGCACATGACTATGGGGCTTACTAATGCTTTTATTTTGAGAGAAAGTTATCTATGCGTTATTTTGAGATGTATAACTCTATTTCTTCCACTACACTGTTATTTCTACGATGTTGGGATCCTTTTTTGGTTATTTCCTGTCTTGCCTATTTTGTATCAGTAATGTTTACTACTATGCTTTATCCAGTGCGTTGTGCGATAGATGACTGTTCTATATTGTCTATTTACTTTATAACCTTGACGATTGTCCCATACCGGTCGAGCACCAGTATAGTGCACCACTCGGTTGTTGAAGGTATAGGATGAGCGTCACAAGTTTCGAACAAATTCAAGCATACTAAGGACTTCGACTATAACGACCCGAAATTTTCGACCCGAAAATTCAACACTAATACGTTTTCTGTATAGAGTAACGATAAATTGAGCACCGGAAATCCCAGATTGTTAGAGTTAAGAAGAAAAGAGGTAGAAGAAGAAACAGAAAACAACTGCACAGAATCTCAGGCTGGAAACCAGCGTGAGTAAACCCATATATCTTGAAATACTAAGTTATAAAACTTCTTTGAAAACCGGGGTAACTCGTACCTCACTACGAGTTCTTATCTTGTTTTGGCCAAACACCTATTACATTCCATTTGTATTTACAATAATACCTAAGTACCGCTGCTAAATTTAAATGGATTAGTTTTACCTAATTTATTCAATTCCAGCCTATTAGATTCTATAGTCAAGTCCGAAAAGATTATAGTAGTTACTCAATCGAAGTGGTTCCGGATAAAGCTGATATCCGATCCCTGTCTCTTCGAATCCAAACGCCATCTTTCAAGTCACGTTGTTTCAACAAACAATTAAATTTCAGAATATAAAAATTCCATCTCAATCTGTTCAATAAAACATCTCACGTTCTATATTTAACTGTTCATTTCAGGTTATTCCATATCACTGAGTATCTAGAATCAACATACTAGAGAAACAAAACAATCCAGTGTACTTAATCCAATCTAAACTATTAATATACTAGATTAACTAATCACACAAATCATTAATTTATTTTTAAATAGAATAAATTAATTATTTTCAAATCATGTTTAATTATCATTAAACTAATTACAACCCATTTATTTTATTCTAATTAAATATTTGGAGATAATTATCAATTTACAAGTATAATTAACTTAAGACTTTTAATTATTTAAAGGTTTAGATCACTTATTTTATCATTAACTATTAACCAATTACAGCTATTTATTTACTTTAATAAACCTTAGTAATTGATAAATAATTAACCTATATATGATTGTCTTAACTTAATTAATTTTTTTTCATTTATTTAAATTATTTTATTTCCCTAGCCATTACTAATCTTAAGGTTTTAGTTAACTTAAAGTTTTAAATCCCTTTATTTATACAACCATAACTAATTACTTGAAAAACCATTTTTCTTTCCGCTTAGAAACTTTATATTTTCTTTTCTTTCTTTTATCTATATACTTTCTTTTTCTTAAATCATCTTTTTCCCTTCCCTTTACTTATTTCTTTTACCTATTACATTTACTTCTTGGCCCAGCCCGGCCCGCCACTTTTTTTCTCACTTATCTCCTAGGTTCTTCTTCTTATTCCCCTAGAAACACACACAACCGTGCACACGTTCGTATCCATGCACACCTTCTACGATCGTCCAGCCACACCGACGACCATCCACCCTAGTCACACTCGACCCCTCATCCCCTCTCATCACCTGGAGCCGCGACCTATGCCTATGGTTGAAGTTTCGAACCTGAACCAATTACTGGCATCACTTGAACCTGTAAAACCACTTCGCCGTGCCGCCTCAGACAACCAGCACCCACCATACCTCGTCCCTAACTCCTCCACAACCTCCTCCCTCTTCATACTCAGGTGCACAGTCCCCTACTCTCCCATCGACCCTGCCATTTCCTCCAAACCGATGCTATGCCAACAGCAACTTAAACCCTAGGTCGACCTCACCTCACCAATCCACACTATAGGAATACCATCCACCATTTTTTTTGATGCCACTCCGACCAACGCTCCTCCCTGCCAACCGCCTCATTGCAAGAATGACCATATCGTCGAAATTTAACAATACACCCAAATCCATTCAACTCCCAATTCTCCACTCGATACTTTACTAAACATTTCGAATCCACATTTAAAAATTGTCATTTTCAATGGCGAATCCGTTCATATAAGTAAAAGTCAAAATTTTAATGTTTGAGTTTTGTCAATTAAAAATTTTCTACTATAAAACGAGGCTCTCTCCCCATATACTTCATACTAGATCTAGAAATGATTTTTAGATTAAACTACATCTGGAAACAAACAGGATTCTTCTTGTAATCATGGCTTAAGACAAAACATATAAGAGATATTGATTTTAAAAGATTAATGTTTAACAATTTTTCAAGTAAACACGAAACAGGAGAACATAGTGGCTTCCTTTTCTTGAGTTACATATGCTGAACCCATGTTTACCCTTTCCATATAAGCTTTGAATCACTCGACTCATGATCACATGCTAAACTACGAGAGTTTATCTGAATTTACATATATTTACAAATAAGTAAGGAAGAATAGGTTTACTCACTTTTCCTTTGAAACAGAGCAGTGTTTACTACATTCTTCTTCTTTTTTTCCTTGACACAGACCCCTGCTTCCCTGCTTTGATCTCCTTGTTTTGATTGCTTTCGGTTCTTCTTAAGTTTGTAAACAAAAAAAGTGGTATTGTTTTCTGTTTATCTTTAGTTCAACTTGTTATTTTTAAGAGATTTGATTTGTTCTGACCTGATACAATATTTGTAGGCTTAGCATTTAATGTTTCCATGATGATGTTTCTTGCATTTATACCTTTATATGAATGCTAGTTAGATTATATGTATATGTATACCCTTTTTTTAACATCACAAGCTTTGAATATCTCTTTCCAACACTTTTATTACTCCATATCTCATATATATATATACACATACTCATGTACATATATATTATATACGTATACATATATATATATATATATCCATATTTACTTTGAATTTTAAATCATAATTTTATTCACAAATCATATATATATATATGAATAATAGCGAAATAGCTAGTTTATTTTATCTTCTTTGAAATGATAAGTTTTGTAAATTTAAATAATTATATTAGAAGATTATCAAATAAATAGTTATATCTAGATTTTTTTAATTATCAGAATTTATCTGTTCAACTAATAAATCAGTATTTTTTAATAATTTAATCCAGTTAATTACCAATTAACAGATTTCCAAAAATCCGGGTTATCACATTCCTCCCCCTTTAAAACTTTTCGTCCCCGAAAAGTAACGAAGCAAGAATTTTAATTACAATGCTTATAATCAGTTAAATTATTCCTAAACATCTTTAACTCTTTATTCTTTTTATTTAAATTTTTAAAAAACTTTAAAAATTTACATAATATTATCAAAATAGTTTTATAAAAATACTTTTTATAACTCGATGTCTCAACAAGTCCATCCTCGTTCTTATAGAAATTCGGTCATACGTTGATCAGGCGTAGGACTGAAAATCTATGAGTACTTAGCATACCCGTTTTCAACACCCAGTGAAAATCCTTAAAAATCATTTTTGAAAATATATAAAGTCTTTTTGGTGAGAATGCTCTGGAAATCATCACCCCCTCCATGGTCGCAGTTAGCCCGATGATTACGTCGCCATCCCGGCGAAATCCATAGAAAACTGTAGGCCTCCATGCCCCTCGATTACACCATGGAACGACCACAGATCATTGCTACACCCAGGGTTACGTTGCCATCACGGAAAAAACCATGTAACTGTAGGAATCAGCGCCCTCGAATTTCGTTGCCAAATGAAACTTCAGCACACAGACCACATAGATCGTAGACTACATCAGTCGAGTTCCAATGTAGCCTGTAGGCACTCAATGCCACACAACATTTGTTATGTCTTCATAGATCGCAGTCTACCGATGTTACGTCGCTCTCCCAGTGAAATCAAACATAGACCTTAGGCAATCACTACCCCTCGACTTCCGCTATGGTGCGCAGTAGATCGCAGTTATATCGAGTTACACCGTCGTCATAGCATAACCCAATTTCTCTGTAGGCATCAGCGCCCTCGACTTTCGCTACCCTAACCACATTCCTCAAGAACTTCAGTTTGTCCAAAAATCCTCTTAGGATCAAATTTAGAACCCACTTAGGGCTCAAGGCAGAACCACCCCGTGGATCTCCTACTAAAAGTTTCAACTCTAATGGGAGCACATTTTTCTCCATAGCATTCTCAAAATATTTTATACTATACACATATAGTATCTTTCGAATCATACTCTTTATATGAATCACATATAAATCTCCTTTACACAAAATTGATAGTTCCAAACTTGGTTTTTCAAATTCCCAAAATTGATTTTTTTCCAAAAATCAAATGCCTTTCAAAATCAATGGGTTCCAAAAACCTTTTTCCCAAAATCATTCTCATAAAATCATTTATATATATAGATATATACATAAGTTGATTCTTTTAACTAGAACAAAATACTTTTGGATTACTTCCTACTTATATAAATTCATTTTTATACTTCAAATATTTTTCAAAGATCTTCCTTCTGATTATAGATTCAACAAGGGTAGTTTATCATATATAACAAATATATATATATATATATATATATATACATACATACTTCATTTATGCCAAATCAAATATTCAAGTTTGATTTCTTTTATATAGTTATTTACTACCTCACTTACTTTTTTTTAAATGAGTTTTAGTTATAGTGATATCCAACTTCCACTTTTATTCATCATATATTTCTCAAAATGTACTATTCCATTTCAAAATCATTTTTATATTTCTTTTCAAAATTTTCAATATCTATTTCATTCAAGCACATACGATGTATATATTTCATCCGTATGCAAATATCAAATTTGATCGCTCACTCGATCACACAATTTCACTTCCGAACTAGTATCGTCCACCCGACTTCCTAGTGCGGACTCAGATCTGGTTTCTTGATCAGAAACCATCATTCTCCTTGCATAGCCATAACTATGATAGAAAATTTCCAGAACCAATCAAAAATCCATACCAGGGTTAGCCTTCGAAAATTGAGTGAAAAATCCCAACTCAGATCGATATACTATCTCGAAATTCTGTGCTCGAATCAGGATCAAATTATTATGTGAATAATATACGTACATCCTACGTATTTATCTTCATTAATTATCAGCTAAATCAATTTTCTTTTACTTCACATTTATTTTGAATTCTATTCACTATTTCACAATTGCATCTATTTCCATTGGGTTATCAGTCAATTCTTATCTCAACTGGTATTTAATTATAAACATATTGCACTCTGACCAGTATGAATTTAGAAAATAGCTTGAAAAGTTTAATGTAGTTGTAAAATAGTTATTAGTAGTAAATAGCAGTAGAATAGTTAAGTAGTTATAAAATAGTTGTAAAAAAGTTAAATAGTTGTTGAATAGTTAGATAGTTGCAAAACAGTTGTAAAATAGTAATTAGTTTGTAAAACAGATGTAAAATTGTTGTAAAATGGTTAAATAGTTTTAAAATATTTGTAAAATAAGTATAAGATAGTTAGGTTTTAAAAAGAAAGGTTTTATAGTAAATAGCTAGGAAAAATAGATTTAAGACAGTTTATATTAAAACAAATTATTTGAAAATAGTTCAGAGCCAAACTGTTCAATTTCCCAATCTCCCATTCCATTAAATTGGTTCAAATTCAATTCAATTTGAATTATCTACGATTCCCATTCCAAATTCAAATCAATTCCCATTTGAATTTAAACTTATTCAACTTTGATTACACTCCCAATTAATTTAGTTCAATTTCAAATTTTAAATCATTACAATTTATACAAATTTGAGTTAAATTTTCAAATGTTGATTTAAGCCCTGAAATCAAATTAACCCCCAACTCTTTATTCACAACCCAAGTCTTTAAAATAATTTAAATTCTGAATCCAAATTCAAATATTCATAATAAATTACCTTTACTTCTACACAAACTTATTTCTAGGTTCAAATAAGAGTTCAAATCCTTTTTAAACAATTTAATCTTCGAAATCCGATTTATTACCACATTTTAACTTCTAACTTTGAAACCAATTCTTAACAATTTCAATTTGCAAGTTCAATTTTTAACATTTAAATCTTAAGTTCAAAGTGATTACGTTTTCATAATTACAATTTCACTTCAAAAATTAAAGTCTTATGAATAGTTTTAGGAATAAGGTTTTATTTCCATTTAATTTCAGTAATGGATATATTTTGTCTCAATCCACTTCTTAATTCATCTAAATAATCCAATTCATAGTTCCATAGATTATTAATACAACAGTATGATAGCAGGATATGATAAAGTAAATAAACATCCAAATTATCTAAAACATCCATTACCAATTTCCAGGACTCAAACCCTTTTTGAGATCACACATAACTCACTTTTCAAATCAACCCAATTAACTTCCCTAAGTTAAATCTCAATTTCATCTTAAAATTTCCTATTCAGGTTTTTCGCTTTAAACTTATTTAACTTCCCCTAAGTTAAATTCAATTCATTTAATCCAATCAACCTTACTCAATTTGAATTCTTCATTTCAAAATTTTAAACTTCTTATCAATATCCCTTCCCACTTATAAGTTCAAAAACTTATTTCACTTTAGGTTATACTCTCAATTTAGGGAAATTCAGAATTCAACACTTAGTGTTTACCTCAAATCAACTTTGATATTATGTATATCCCATATATATACACATATTTATTTATTTGCACAATAAGTCATATTTCAAAATTTAAACCATTCTTGGTTTTCAGTTCGAAACAAATTTCTTGAATTTTTTTAAAAAACCTCTTGTTTTAACATAAGATTCCTATATTTAAAAATATTATTTATTACATCTTTTAACACTTTGAAACAATCTAAATTTTCAGGACTTAGATTTAAAACTTCACAATTCAAATTCTTTTCAACTTATAAGTCATAATCTAAATTGTTACTTTCTTAAAACATTTCATTCTACTTTATCATTATTTATTTAGAAAAATAAACATCTCTTTATTAAGATACAATACCCAATTTATGCTAATTATCATGTCTAGAAATCATACTATATGTTCCATAATCATTTGCTGGTAAATCAAATCAAACTTATTTCAATACTTTGAAAATTCTTTTTAAATTTTCTAGGATTTAAATTCAGTTTTGAATCTATTTTTAGCTCAACTTATCTTCATAGTTAATCCTTACCCAAATCCCTATTTGGTTGTATTTCTATTACCACTTAATTCTTATTATTATATTTAATTTCAATAATCAAGAACAAATTACCATAATATATATAATAATTTAGAAAAACTTATTTCTTTATATATCAAAATATAAGCTTATATAAAAACTACTTTTAAATCCGTTTTTAAAATCTTTATATAAGAAAATAACAAATACGCTCTCATATATAATACACTCAACTCATTCTAGGGTACTACTAACCCTATATCAAATGAGTAACCCCACTAGAGCCAAGGTTCTCGCTTAACCTTCAGCTCTGATATCAAATGTAATGAACCAAAATTTTCAAGCAAGAAAATTCGACACTAATACGTTCACGGTATAGAGTGCCGATAAATCGAGAGCCGGAAATCCCAGATTGTTAGGGTTACGAAAAAAAGAGGTAGAAGAAGAAAGAGAAAACAACAACACAGAATCTCACAATCGCAGTGGATCAAAATATAATATCAAATAACAGCATTTATACTAAGAAAAGCTATAATTGTCAATTTACAAACAATATATCAGAGTACAATCATTCACAAATAAACTGGACAGTTATAATAACCTGTCCCTGACTACTATCAATACAATCTCAAATGCACATCAGAGTATACTTCATACGTTCCTGCCATTCAGCTCGCCTCCTGAGCTCCAGAACGTCCTAACCTAAAAATCTGTAATACTCGGTCTGACCCGAGCATTACCTTAAAGTAGCACCCGAGTCAAGCTGGACACCAGCATGAGTAAACCCATATATCTTGAAATACTAAGTAATAAAACTTCTTTGAAAACCGGAGTAACCCGTACCTCACTACGAGTTCTTATCTTGTTTTGGCCAAACACTTATTACACAAATTCCATTTTTATTTACAATAATACCTAAGTACCGTTGCTAAATTTAAATAGATCAGTTTTACTTAATTTATTCAATTCCAGCCTATTAGATTCTATAGTCAAATCCGAAAAGATTATGGTAGTTACTAAATCGAAGTGGTTCTGGATAACGCTGATATCTGACCCCTGTCTCTTTGAATCTAAATGCCATCTTTCAAGTCACGTTGTTTCAACAAACAATTAAATTTCAGAATATAAAAATTCCATCTCAATCTGTTCAATAAAACGTCTCACGTTCTATATTTAACTGTTCATTTCAAGTTATTCCATATCATTGAGTATCTAGAATCAACATACTAGAGAAGCAAAACAATCCAGTGTACTTAATCCAATCTAAACTATTCATGGACTATTTTAACTAGTCACACAAATTAGGTAACAACCCATAATTTTCGATCTCGAAAATTCCTAATAGTTAGAAAAGGAAGAGAAGAGATAAAAGAAGAAAACAGAAAACTAGACACAGAAATCACATTCGCAGCGGATCAAAATATAATATCATAAAATAATTTTAATACAAAGAAGCTGTATCAGTTAAATTACATATAATTCATCAGAGTTACAACATTTCACAAATAAACTGGGCAACTAAACAACATTTCCCAGATACAAGTCAATAATACTCAGCGGATAACTGTAACAACCCGGGATTTGCATTACCAATTAATAAATAAAAGTTAGGTTTTTTATTTATTTTAATGAAGCATAAAAGGATTTGGAATAATAAAATTTATTATTTGAAAAGACTATTTTAATTAAATGGGAAATATAGGTTTTTAAAATGAGGATAAAATGTTATTTTTAAAAAGTTAAATATTTTAGAGAGATTTCAAAACGGGTTTGGGTAGGAAAAATGAGTTTTATAAACATATATGAACACATAGACTAATTTTTGGAAACATGTAAATAACACTCTTCTTATTGGGTTACTAAACCTAGCCCAATAACCCACCCTAAACCTCATCTATAAATTATCTCAAACTCTCCAAACCTCATTCATTCATCCCTAATCAAAACCCTAATCATTTCCTAAAGCTTTCATAACAAAAATGGCCTCTATCTTCATCTCCTTCTAGTTTTAGCTTATGCAAGTCATTCTATGCAAAGGTAATGAAAATACCCACCTCAAATCTTTTTTTTATATCTTTTTCATTTCTGAAATTTATTTGGTAACACGTGTTTTATGTGTTTTTTTGATCTTATAGCCTCCTAATCATCTTTTGCTATCTTGGGTTGATGCTATAGTAGTCTTTGTTGCTTTCTAGAGAGGTATATTGCTAAAAACCTCTTCTAATATGTGTTTAATCATCTTTTGATTTCGGTAATCAGTTAGTAACACATGTTTTATTATGTAACATGTGAATCATAGCTCTTTGATCATCTTTGCTTTCATTTTGGGGTGTGCACATAAGGTACTTGTAATATATGCTAGCTGAAATTATAATTAGTTTATTGCTGTTAGTAAATTAGGCATATCTCATTCATCTTAAATCGGAATCAAGATTTTCTTGATGTTCTGGAAAGCTTATTTTGTACCCTATAACTTTTATGTTTTGTGCTTTGCCTAATTTTGAGGTTTGAATGGTTGAAATCATGCTTGTTTGTCGCTGACCTTACAACAAACTACAGGGTTGATAAAATAAAAACGTGAAATTGATTTGGCCATAAGTTACTCGTTTCTTATCCAAATCTAATAATTTTGGATGCTCTGGAAAGCTTAGATTTAGAACTAAAACTTTCATGTTTTGAGTTTCATGAAATTTCGAAGTTAATTTGGTCAAAACTGTGCGTTCTTACCACTGTCCCGAGAGCACAACGACAGTGATATAAAATTTAGATCTGAGAATTGTTTTAGTCATAGAATTTTCATCTCTGGTCGGAATTTGACGATCTTGGTTATTCCGGAAAGCTTAGAAACTAAGCTACAACTTTCATTTTATTCATTTTGCCAGAATTTGAAGTTTACTATGCCAAAATTGTGGTTTTTCATCTCTGGCCAGTTAGTGCATAACTATAGGCCTTAGTCTCTTTTCTCCCGTTGTTTTCAGCGTAGAACCCCGACTTTGCGACGCCATTCCGGGCTCGTCCTTTGTCGGATTTCATCGTTTTTTGTCTCGTTAAAAAGATGAGATCGAGATATTTAACCATGCAAAGTTTGGTTTAGATCTGGGTGCATTAGATACTTCGTTTCTATTGCCGAAGTAGCACCCAGAAACTGTTTTACAATAGTGATCATTTTCAGTTATCGTCGGACCAACTTTGAAACATTATCGTTTCTTCGTTTCAAGTCGAAACTGAATGATTCTTATTGCATATCAAAGTAGGAGTACTTTACAACGCTCCTGCAAATTTTCATCAAGATCTGAGTTCATGTGACCCTTCGACCATGTCGTCGAAGTGGGACCTTTACACTGTTTTGACACAATAAAGTTTTATGATTTTTGTCCGATTTTGAGACGACGCCGTTTCTTCGTTTCAAGTCGGAATTTCCTGATTCTTTTTGCAGTTTGGAGCAGGGATGTTGGACTATATGCCTACCAATTTTCATGCCATTCGGATTCAGTTTGCTAGTCCGAATAATTTTCCGAACTTGGGTTCGCGTCATTTTTGGACTATTTTCCAACACTTAGAATATTTTCAGTGATTTTCTGGTTTTATTGATTTCTTTGAGATTTGTCTCTAGATTTCGTACACGGGTTTTATGAATTATTTTCAAAGGATTTTTCACTCCTAAATGGCTTTCGAAATTATTATATAATATTATTTTTAACTATTAAATTAATTACTCCATAATAGGAGAGTTTTCAAAAGCCGTTTTAAAGTGATTTCAAAATCAATTATAAATCCGTTTCGCACCATTATTTTCTATAATAAAAATCTCACACTCACTTTTTAGCACGTCGAGCGAAGTGGAAAGGTGCTTAAATGGTTAGGAAATCTCCGGCCTATGGAACCGTGTGTATTTTCTTTCCGGTTAATCCCCGACCTATTCGATTGATCGTTTTGACCATTGGGTCTAGTTTACCGATGATATGAGGTGGACTTTTTATTGTTTGGAGTGTGAGCTTGCTATTGGTTAGTAAACCGTTTAGTGCGAACGTGGGGTATGGGACTCATTGTTAACACTTTACGGGTTCCTCTCCAAGAAGTTTGTG
Organism: Allium fistulosum; assembly: GCA_030737815.1. Classification (NCBI taxonomy): domain Eukaryota; kingdom Viridiplantae; phylum Streptophyta; class Magnoliopsida; order Asparagales; family Amaryllidaceae; genus Allium; species Allium fistulosum. The sequence continues at coordinate 1,033,486,140 of CM060907.1, read as the reverse complement.
ATACATTAGCCTTTGGGCGGCCAGTACTGGACCTCTGGGTCACCACGCCTCTGGGCAACCGTCTCTGGACACCTGCTCTATGGAGCAGTTTATTTTTCGGCGTGCGCCTCTGGGCCTTTATCCTTCTGGGAAGGATCTCGCCGTCTCACGCGTTCCGCATCTGTGCGAGTGATCGATCACAACTCTACAGTACTTGGCAACAACGACTACGGTCGGTGCACGTGCAATACTGGTATTATTTGATGATTTTTATATCCATTCGAGTACCGCCATTCGGTGTTGGTTCTATGGAACCATACGATGTAAGTGCGATTGCCTTGTGGATTCACAGTGTCTCTGGACACTGCTTTTCAGTGTTGGATTTCATTGACTTTTCAGTATATCCCCATTGCTCTTTGGAGCATCGATCTTTACTTGGGCATTGATTACAGACTCTGGTCACTCTTGGGATTATTGCCTATGGGCATCTTTTTATAGCTTTGGCTACGCCGATGATATGAGGCGATTTTATTTATTCTGCACTTTGGTGTTGATTTCTCTTTGGAGATTTTTATTGTTTATTGATGATTAGGGATCGTCATTATATTCATGTGGTTCATAATATACTTCTCTTTGGATAAGTATTGTTTTATTTATGTACCGCATTATTATATATCTCAGTTATTACTGATTGTTTAGCTAGCCTGACCCGAGTGTTTTCGCTCGGGTCAGACCGAGTTGTTTCAGGTTAGGTCTCTGGACTTAGCTTCTGTGCTTCCGCTTGGACATTATCTGCTATGCTGATAGATAGCGCTTTTATTTGTCCACTATTCCGCTACTCTGTTATTATTCAGACTTTGATATGTACATATTTTTGACTCACATGAGTGAGCAGTGGCTTTGTACCCACTTATAGTATTTGGATCTGTATTGATGATGTATTGTCCTGGGATTTTATATCTGTTATGTGATTCTGTTCTGTGATGCTATTTCATTATGTTATTATGCTTTGTCCTTATAGATCTTTAGCCATTTGTAAATTCGTTATAAGTATTTACCGAATATGTCGAACCACCTGTTTGAGAAAAATTTAAATAGATTCCACCTTTCGACGTATTCAGTAGATAGTTATAGCTTGATTACAAATGGTTGCTTCCACTATACTCTATTCTCCGCTTTAACAGACAGTATTACTCCCGTAATACTCTTTGTTACAGTGGGTCTCAGAGTGGGGCGTTACAGTTTGGTACTAGAGCTTGGTTTCAGGAATAAGCATAATAAACACAGAACAGATACACTTAGTACAATACATTTTAATTAGATCCGAATTAAATCAAATCCCTTCCTTATGTTATTGATAGATAAGTTAGGAATATGTATAGGAATCCGTTATATTCCGTAGTATTCCTTAATTAATTATCTATCATTGAATCATGGCTACTCTGCTGGATTGGCTCGCTCAGTACAACGCCAAAATCATTTGTTCGGAGCGGATATTATTCATTCATCACCCTGACTCGTCCTCTCCGTTAGCTATTGTTCATCAAGATGTTGGGCTTTCTGATGATTACTTTATTTTCTCTCGATTCACGAGATGAGGATTTGAACTTATCTCGTATTCCTGTTGTTCGGGATTTCCCCGACGTTTTCGAGCCAGTATCCGGACTGCCGCCAAAGCGAGCTATTGAGTTCCGCATCGATCTCATCCCAGGCTCTCATCCAGTTGGGCGTCCTCCCAAGAGGATGTCTACTAAAGAGAATGAGGAACTCAAGAAGCAGTTAGTTGAGCTTGAAGCGAAGCAGTTCATCCGGTCCAGTTCTTCGTCATGGGGTGCTGCTGTGGTCTTCATTAAGAAGCCCGATGGCTCTCTTAGGCTTTGCATTGACCATCGCAAGCTTAATGAGTTGACCATCAGAAATCGTTATCCATTGCCATGGATAGACGACATGTTTGACCAGTTGAGCGGTGCGAAGGTCTTTTCTCAGCTCGACCTTGCCACCGGATTTCATCAGCTCCGAGTTGCGGAAGATAGCATTCCTCTTACAGCGTTTCGCACTCGTTATGGTTCTTTTGAGTGGTTGGTCATGCCATTTGGCTTGACGAACACTCCGGCTTTCTTCGTCGATCTCATGAATCGAGTATTCCGGGAATACATCGATAGATTCGTTCTGGTTTTCATCGACGATATTCTTGTTTATTCTAGATCTGAGGCAGAGCATGCTCGTCATCTACGGATCGTCTTGGATACTCTTCGTCAGCATCAGCTTAGGGCCAAGCTCTCCAAGTGCCATTTCTGGGAGAGCAAGGTCAAGTTCTTAGGTCATATTGTTTCTTCTGAGGGTATTTCTGTTGATCCTGTCAAGATTAAAGCTATTCAGAATTGGAAGCAGCCTGAGAACGTTCATGATATTCGCAGCTTCCTTGGTCTGGCGGGTTATTACCGTCGATTTATCAAGGATTTCTCTCGTGTTGCACTTCCCCTCACGACTCTGACTCGTAAGGGGGTTCGCTTTATTTGGTCTGATAAGTGTGAAGTTTCTTTCCAGTGATTGAAGGAACTTCTCACTCATGCTCCTATCCTTGTGGTTCCTGAGAGTAACCAGGATCTTTTTGTTTACACCGACGCTTGTGGTAGCGGCCTCGGTGATGTGCTTATGCAGAAGGATCGGGTAGTTGCTTATGCTTCTAAGCAGCTACGTCCGAATGAGGTTCGCTATCCGACTCATGATCTTGAGTTGGCAGCTATCGTCTTTGCTTTGAAGACGTGGCGTCACTTTCTATTAGGCGAACGCTTCACTCTTTACACCGATCACAAGTCGCTGAAGTATTTATTCAATCAGAAGGATCTCAATATGAGGCAGCAGTGATGGCTTGAGTTTCTTGCCTCATATGACTTAGACATTCAGTATACCCCTGGCAAGGGTAATCGTGTGGCTGATGCACTCAGTCGCAAACACTCAGTAGTAGTTTCTATGTTGATAGCCGAGTGGGATATTCTTGAGACTCTTTCTATGTGTGATATTTGAAATCGAGCTCCGTCTTCTGATCCTCAGATATTGTTATTCAGATTGGAAGCTCGACCTATTCTATTGGATCGCATTGCCCATGCTCAGCGGCAAGATCCAGACTTGTTGCGATATATTCATCTCCTTGAGTCGGGATCCAGTAATGAGACATTGTCGGATTATTCTATTGATTCTCATCGGTGTCTTCGCAGGAAGAACCGTATTTTGGTACCATCTGATTTATCACTTAGGCGTGACATTCTAGACGAGTGTCATCGCACTAAGTACACTATACATCCCGGGTCGAGTAAGATGTATGCCGACATGTGTCTCCTATTTTATTGGGAGGGCATGAAGAGTGATGTTGCAAGTTATGTAAGCCGTTGCATGACTTGTCAACAGATCAAAGCTGAGCATCAGCGTCCATCTGGTCTTCTTCAGCCGCTAGAGATTCCATTGTGGAAATGGGATCAGATATCCATGGATTTTATTGACGGTCTGCCTCGATCGAGGTCAGGCCATACTTCTATTTGGGTCATCGTCGATCGCTTGACCAAATCAGCTCATTTCATTCCTATTAAGTCCACTTGGACTGCTCCTCAGCTTGCCAAGCTATATGTGAAGGAAGTCGTTCGACTTCATGGCATTCCTAGCTCTATCGTCTGTGATCGAGACACTATCTTTACTAGTCACTTCTGGAAGTGCCTACAGTCAGCTTTGGGCTCAAAGCTAAATCTCTCGACTGCTTATCATCCTCAGACCGACGGTCAGACGGAGAGTGTGAATCGTGTTTTAGAGGATCTTTTGCGCTGTTGTATTCTGGATTTCGGAGGTAGTTGGGAGGATCACTTACCGCTTGTAGAGTTCTCCTACAACAACAGCTTTCAGTCTAGTATTGGCATGGCTCCTTTCGAGGCTCTTTACGGAAGGCCATGTCGTTCTCCTTCGTGTTGGTTAGAATCTGGCGAGAAGCTCCTTCTTGGTCCAGATTCAGTTCGGGAATCTTCTGAGAAGATTATTCTTATTCGTCAGAGAATGAAAGAGGCGCAGAACCGTCAGAAATCCTACGCGGACAACCGTAGGAAGCCTCTTGAGTTCTCCATTGGTGATCGTGTCTTTATTCAGATATCTCCTATGAAAGGGGTTGTGCGTTTTAGCTCTACAGGGAAGTTGGCTCCTCGCTATGTTGGATCATTTCCTATTACGGAACGCATTGGCCCTGTGGCTTATCGTGTGGCTCTACCTGCTCACTTCTCTGGAATACACGACGTGTTCCATGTTTCCCAGCTTCGCATGTGTGTCCGCGATCCTGATTCTATCATTGAGCCGCGTGTTGTGCCTGATTTAGAGATCTTACCTAATTTATCTTTGGAGCAGCAACCTCTTCGTATGCTTGATTCGGAGGTTAGACGCCTTCGCAACAAAGAGGTTCCACTCGTGGAGATTCAATGGTCACCGAATCCTAAGGATTGCACTTGGGAGACCAGAGAATTTATCGAACGCTCTTATCCTGGCTTTCTCCCATCTTCTTCTGCGGGTGAGAATTCTCTATTTTATCTCTATCACTTCTTTTAGGGATTTGACGTTATAGACATCTATCTTAAGGAATTGCGGGGATGCAATTTTCTTAAGGGGAGGAGTCTGTAACAACCCGGGATTTGCATTACCAATTAATAAATAAAAGTTAGGTTTTTTATTTATTTTAATGAAGCATAAAAGGATGTGGAATAATAAAATTTATTATTTGAAAAGGCTATTTTAATTAAATGGGAAATATGGGTTTTTAAAATGAGGATAAAATGTTATTTTAAAAAGTTAAATATTTTAGAGAGATTTTAAAACGGGTTTGGGTAGGAAAAATGAGTTTTATAAACATATATGAACACATAGACTAATTTTTGGAAACATGTAAATAACACTCTTCTTATTGGGTTACTAAACCTAGCCCAATAACCCACCCTAAACCTCCTCTATAAATTATCTCAAACTCTCCAAACCTCATTCATTCATCCCTAATCAAAACCCTAATCATTTCCTAAATCTTTCATAACAAAAATGGCCTCTATCTTCATCTCCTTCTAGTTTTAGCTTATGCAAGTCATTCTATGCAAAGGTAATGCAAATACCCATCTCAAATATTTTTTTATTATATCTTTTTCATTTCTGAAATTTATTTGGTAACACATGTTTTATGTGTTTTTTTGATCTTATAGCCTCCTAATCATCTTTTGCTATCTTGGGTTGATGCTATAGTAGTCTTTGTTGCTTTCCACAGAGGTATATTGCTAAAAATCTCTTCTAATATGTGTAATTATCTTTTGATTTCGGTAATCAGTTAGTAACACATGTTTTATTATGTAACATGTGAATCATAGCTCTTTGATCATCTTTGCTTTCATTTTGGGGTGTGCACATAAGGTACTTGTAATATATGCTAGCTGAAATTATAATTAGTTTATTGCTGTTAGTAAATTAAGCATATCTCATTCATCTTAAATCAGAATCAAGATTTTCTTGAAGTTCTGGAAAGCTTATTCTGTACCCTATAACTTTTATGTTTTTTGCTTTGCCTAATTTTGAGGTTTGAATGGTCGAAATCATGCTTGTTTGTCGCTGACCTGACAACAAACTACAGGGTTGATAAAATAAAAACCTGAAATTGATTTGGCCATAAGTTACTCGTTTCTTATCCAAATCTAATAATTTTGGATGTTCTGGAAAGCTTAGATTTAGTGTTAAAACTTTCATGTTTTGAGTTTCATGAAATTTCGAAGTTAATTTGGTCAAAACTGTGCATTCTTACCACTGTCCCGAGAGCACAACGACAGTGATATAAAATTTAGATCTAAGAATTGTTTTAGTCATAGAATTTTCATCTCTGGTCGGAATTTGACGATCTTGGTCATTCCGGAAAGCTTAGAAACTAAGCTACAACTTTCATTTTATTCATTTTGCCAGAATTTGAAGTTTACTATGCCAAAATTGTGGTTTTTCATCTCTGGCCAGTTAGTGCATAGCTATAGGCCTTAGTCTCTTTTCTCCCGTTGTTTTCAGCGTAGAACCCCGACTTTGCGACGCCATTTCGGGCTCGTCCTTTGTCGGATTTTATCGTTTTTGGTCTCGTTAAAAATATGAGATCGAGATATTTAACCATGCAAAGTTTGGTTTAGATCTGGGTGCATTAGATACTTCGTTTCTATTGCCAAAGTAGCACCCAGAAACTGTTTTACAATAGTGATCATTTTCAGTTATCGTCGGACCAACTTTGAAACATTGTCGTTTCTTCGTTTCAAGTCGAAACTGAATGATTCTTATTGCATATCAAAGTAGGAGTACTTTACTATGCTCCTGCAAATTTTCATCAAGATCTGAGTTCATGTGACCCTTCGACCATGTCGTCGAAGTGGGACCTTTACACTGTTTTGACACAGTAAAGTTTTATGATTTTTGTCCGAGTTTGAGACGACGCCGTTTCTTCGTTTCAAGTCGGAATTTCCCGATGCTTTTTGCAGTTTGTAGCAGGGATGTTGGACTATATGCCTACCAATTTTCATGCCATTCGGATTCAGTTTGCTGGTCCGAATAATTTTCCGAACTTGGGTTCGCGTCATTTTTGGACTATTTTCCAACACTTAGAATATTTTCAGTGATTTTCTCGTTTTATTGATTTCTTTGAGATTTGTCTCTAGATTTCGTACACGGGTTTTATGAATTATTTTCAAAGGATTTTTCACTCCTAAATGGCTTTCGAAATTATTATATAATATTATTTTTAACTATTAAATTAATTACTCCATAATAGGAGAGTTTTCAAAAGCCGTTTTAAAGTGATTTCAAAATCAATTATAAATCCGTTTCGCACCATTATTTTCTATAATAAAAATCTCACACTCACTTTTTAGCACGTCGAGCAAAGTGGAAAGGTGCTTAAACGGTTAGGAAATCTCCGGCCTATGGAACCGTGTGTATTTTCTTTCCGGTTAATCCCCGACCTATTCGATTGATCGTTTTGACCTTTGGGTCTAGTTTACTGATGATATGAGGTGGACTTTTTATTGTTTGGAGTGTGAGCTTGCTATTGGTTAGTAAACCGTTTAGTGCGAACGTGGGGTATGGGACTCATTGTTAACACTTTACGGGTTCCTCTCCAAGAAGTTGGTGACACATTAGCCTTTGGGCGGCCAGTACTGGACCTCTGGGTCACCACGCCTCTGGGCAACCGTCTCTGGACACCTGCTCTATGGAGCAGTTTATTTTTCGGCGTGCGCCTCTGGGCCTTTATCCTTCTGGGAAGGATCTCGCCGTCTCGCGCGTTCCGCATCTGTGCGAGTGATCGATTACAACTCTACAATACTTGGCAACAACGACTCCGGTCGGTGCACGTGCAATACTGGTATTATTTGATGATTTTTATATACATTCGAGTACCGCCATTCGGTGTTGGTTCTATGAAATCATACGATGTAAGTGCGATTGCCTTGTGGATTCACAGTGTCTCTGGACACTGCTTTTCAGTGTTGGATTTCATTGACTTTTCAGTATATCCCCATTGCTCTTTGGATCATCGATCTTTGCTTGGGCATTGATTACAGACTCTGGTCACTCTTGGGATTATTGCCTATGGGCATCTTTTTATAGCTTTGGCTACGCCGATGATATGAGGCGATTTTATTTATTCTACACTTTGGTGTTGATTTCTCTTTGGAGATTTTTATTGTTTATTGATGATTAGGGATCGTCATTATATTCATGTGGTTCATAATATACTTCTCTTTGGATATGTACTGTTTTATTTATGTACCGCATTATTATATATCTCAGTTATTACTGATTGTTTAGCTAGCCTGACCCGAGTGTTTTCACTCGGGTCAGATCGAGTTGTTTCAGGTTAGGTCTCTGGACTTAGCTTCTGTGCTTTCGCTTGGACATTATCTGCTATGCTGATAGATAGCGCTTTTATTTGTCCACTATTCCGCTACTCTGTTATTATTCAGACTTTGATATGTACATATTTTTGACTCACATGAGTGAGCAGTGGCTTTGTACCCACTTATAGTATTTGGATCTGTATTGACGATGTATTGTCCTGGGATTTTATATCTGTTATGTGATTCTGTTCTGTGATGCTATTTCATTATGTTATTATGCTTTGTCCTGATAGATCTTTAGCCATTTGTAATTTCGTTATAAGTATTTACCGAATATGTCGAACCACCTATTTGAGAAAAATTTAAATAGATTCCACCTTTCGACGTATTCAGTAGATAGTTATAGCTTGATTACAAATAGTCGCTTCCACTATACTCTATTCTCCGCTTTAACAGACAGTATTACTCCCGTAATACTCTTTGTTACAGTGGGTCTCAGAGTGGGGCGTTACAATAACACTCCATACGTTACTGCCATCCAACTCGCCTCCTAAGCTCTAGAATGTCCTTACCTGAAAAACTGTAATACTCGGTCTGACTCGAGCATTACGTCAAGTAACACTCGGGCCAGGCTGGAAACCAGCGTGAGTAAACACATCTAACATGAAATACAACAGCATAAAACTACATAAAACCCGTGGTAACTCGTGTAAATTTACAAATTCACAATTTTGTTATAGACATCACTTATTGCACACATCAATATCTAAGTACCAACGCTTAGATCAAATGGTCCAATTCACTTAAATCATTCCATTCCAACCTATTGATTTCACTTATGAATTTATAAAGAATCGAAGTGGTTTCAGGTATTTACTAATACCCGACTCCAGTCTCTTCGAATCCAATGTCATCTTAACCCAAGTTATTCAAGTGATTAAATTTTAAATACTGGATGTTACTATTACACAGTAATTCATCATAGATAACCACATTATCTCTGTTCAACCCAACATATCATATTACAAAAACATTTCATTTCACAAAGCATCACAATCACATATCAGGGATAACAAATAATCCAAGGCATTCAAATATCATTCAATCATTCATATGCAAGGATTAATTAATCATACTATCTCTAATTAATTTAAAATGTATTAAATCAATTACTATCATCACTATAAATCCTGCTTACTTAATCATTAATTAATTATAAATCGATTAATTAATCAACCTCTAATTATCCATCTTAATTAATCATCCTTGATTAATTACTCTCTAATTACATTAAGTAATTAGCTTTAATTAATTACACAAATTAATTATTCTTAACCATTTACAGTAATTAACCTTTAATTACTCTCATTAATTAATTAACTATAATTAATTACATTAATCCTTAATAAATTACATTAATTAATTACTCTAAAATCACTTATTGATTAATTAACCTTTAATTAATCAATCCTTAATTACATCATTAATTACATTAATTAATGATCCCTTAACTACTTCTTTAATTAATTATTCTTCTAATTAATCATATTAAATAATTAATCTTTAATTAATTATATTCATTAATCCACCTTGATTAATCTCATTCAGTAATTAACTACCTTGAATTAATTACATTACTTAATTATCTTTAAATAACTTTATTAATCAATTCTTAAATTAATTACACTAAGTAATTAATTATTAATTACTTCCACTAAGTAATTATCCTTCTTATTAATTTACACAAAGAAATTAAACCAAAACCACTACCATTCTTCAATTAATTACCTCCAGTAACTACCCATTAATAACTTCACAAAGTAATTATACTTAACCAATCATTCATTGATTATTTTAAATTAATTAAACTAATTAATTAACTTAAACTAATCACATTAATTTAATTACACTGAGTAATTAATTCCTTTAATTACTTTCATTAAGTAATTATACCTTAACAATTCCATAAATGATTATTCTTAATTAATTAATCTAATTAATTATTAAAATTAATCATATTAATTAATTATTTAATAATTCCTAGTTAATGATCTTCATTAATGATTAACAATTTTTTAATTACTTATTTATTAATCCATAATCGGTAATTAATTAAATTAATTAATGACTCTTTAATTACCTTATTAATTTAACCAAACTCAAATCATTTAAATCTTAGTAATTTTAAGATAAAATATTATCTTTATTTACGACTTAATTATCATCACAATTGCCTTTGAAACATTCTACCTTTAAATTTCATTTCAAATTTAAGTTTTAAAATGATTACAAATTTAACTTTAACAAAATTCAAAGCAATTTGAAAGGCTTTTAAATCAAATTTTAAAGAAAAACTTATCTTATAAAATAAGTTTATATAAGAGTTTTTAAACCAAATACATTTAAATTCAAATCTAGTTTTTAATTTAAAAACTTTTCTTAAAAAGATCTGTTTTTTGTTGTTTTTTTTCAAAGTTGCTTCGGGATCGACCCGAAGCTTACTCGAGTACATACTCGAGAAAACACATCTTTCCTCATTTTCAAAATTTGCTAAGTTTTAAAAACTGAAAAACTCACGATTCAACCCGAGCATTCACTCGAGTCTAAACTCCAAAATCACGATAACCTCTTTGAGCCAACACTTCAATCAAAACCTCTGATACCAAAACACTGTTGTGCACATGCACCATCAAAGCAGCCAACTCCGATCATCTACAACGATCTCCTCACATCGGCGATCACCCACTAACCTTATTCCGTTCATCAGAACCTCGCTACAAACTCGAAATCGAATTCGAGCTTACTAACCCAAACCTCGAAAAAGAAACACATCCAGGAAAACCACTCGTCCTTCCACTGCTAATCACTAGAACGCCAGAGACTCCAGCCACGACTTCGTCCACACCCTAGCTACCATTCCCTAGAGTTCTGTAGAATTCGATCAACCAGAGTAGTCGTGCAATCAAAATACCCGACAAAGTAAAAAACTAGGGTTACAAATTTAATACGATCGACGCCTCCACCACAGTCCCTTGATCGCCATCCTGACAATTTTCCCAAATTTCCTGATCACTTCGCTACCACCAGAGGTGACCACGACGGTTCCAATCGCTTAGATCGCCAGAGACAACCCCAAACACAAAATTGGATCAAACTCGAACTGCCACCTTAATTCATTACTAGAATTTGCGATTCCGCTTTTAAAAATCAAGTTTTTAGTTAAGGATCCAGATTTGATGCCTGAATCGATGAATTAAGGTGTTTGAAATTTAAACAAAATCCAAACTTTCCTGTTCTTTTGGGTTTTCCAGAGCATATTTAAATTTATTTTAACTTAAATAGAATTTTAAAACCTACTCTATGATTAAACAAACAAATTTGTTTGTAACTTAAATCCCTATAATGACTAGATCAAGAGATAGAGGGTTTTAAATCAAAACTTGAGCCTGAAAACTAGAAATAGGAAAACATAGATACACAACATGCACACACCATACATCTAAATATGCACAGAAATTCACCCAAAATACATACATTCAAACATACTTTGCTTCAGATATTAATCATGCAACAGATTTCATTCTTAGGTTTTTTTAAAAAAAAGTTACTCACCGAGCATGCATGAAACAGAGGGCACTGTACAGGCTTAAAGTTTAAATTTGGAATTTGAAAAAGGGCTTGAAAACTTGATTTTGAAAACTTGTCACTAGAACTTGAATGGCTGATCTTTGATAAAACTGGAATGTTTGATTTCCTTGAGCTTGCTTGTTACAGGAATTTGGAGATATAACTACAATTTGGAACATGGATGATCTGAGATGAAATTGCTTGATTTCTTCTCAGGTTTGAAGAAAAGAAAAAAAACTAGCAGTCTTAGATTCCAGATTGAAAAATGTGTTACTGGTTTTATGATTTCATCTCAGGTTGCAGACTGATGTTTGCAGGCAAGGGTTTTGATTTTGAAAATTTTGATTTCAGGTTAGAGAGGTGTTTTGAGTTACAGGTTTTGAAAAGTGTAGATTACACATTTATTTAGAGAAAGGGTTTTTGAGTTTTCTTGTTACAGGATGACGTCTTCTTGTATTAGAATTGAAGAATAGAAAAGAAAATAGAAGAGAAGGAGAGCATATTTTTATATAGGTTGAATTAGATTTACTAAAAATAAAAGAAAACTAGATTTATAAAAATGACACTTGTTTAATATCTCACACTTGTCATTTGCCCTTACTCAATGTTTAACACTTGTTTAAAACAAGCTTTAAATATTTAGACTTGTCTTTTGTAATTTTCTATTTATTTTAAATGTAAATAAGAGCTTTTATACCTTATTTAAATGTATATATTTAAGTTTCTTTTAAAGAAAACATAATAAAACAAATTATACACAAATAAAATTTTATACATATGTTTAAATTCAAATATTTTAAAAATATCTACCTTTTGAATTTCCATTATAAACCCAAACTCATATTCAAATTAAATTTGAAAATCTAATTTAAAATCAAGTCAACAATACATATATATTTTAAACAAACCCAAATTCAATTTTGTAATTAATAATTCTATTTAAAAATTTATTTATCTATATTTAAAAAACAATCCATTATCATTATTGTTTGAAAATAACAATTTTTATCAAATTAAAATAATTTAAAAAGGGGATTATCACATTTAATTTTTGCTTGAAATTTTTGGGATATCACATTCCTTCCCCTTTTGAATCTTTTTGTCCTCGAAAAGGAACGAAGCCAAAATTTATTAAAATACTTAATATCAGTTAAATTTTCTCTTTGAACATTTTTAAAACATTTTAAAATTTATATAATATTATAAAACAGTTTTATAAAAATACTTTTTATAACTTGATTCAACACCCAGTGAAAATACTTTGAAAACATTTTATTGAAAATATCGAAAACATTTTCGAAAATGGAGGAAATATCTTTGGTGAGAATGCTCTGGAAATCATCACCCCCATCCATGGTCGCAGTTACATCCTTGGTTATGTTGCCATCGCAGCAAAAGTCCATGTAACTGTAGGGACTCCACGCCCCTCGATTACGCTATGGAGCCTACAATAGATCGCAGTTACATTCCAGGGTTACGTTGCCATCACTGCAAAAGTCTATGTAACTATAGGCATCAGCGCCCTCGATTTTCGCTACCAAAAATGAAACTTCGCCACTCCCACATAGGTCACAGTCTACCAATGTAAAATCAAACGTAGACTGTTGGCTCTCAGCAACACACACGACTTTCGCTATGTCACCATAGGTCACAGTCTACCGATATAAAATCAAACGTAGACGGTTGGCTCTCAGTAGCACACAAGACTTTCGCTATGGTCTGCAGTAGAACGCAGTGACATCGAGTTACACTGTCGTCACAGCATAACCCAAATGCCTCTATAGGCCTCAACGCCCTCGATTTTCGCTACACACTACACATAATCCTCAGGAACTAGTTTTGTTCGGACTCCTCAGAGGATTAACTTTAGAACCTCCCCCTTAGAGGATCAAGGCAGTACCAACCTATGGTACTCCTGAGAAGTTCATTTCAAGGGAGCGCCTTTTTCTCCAGAGCCATTTTCAAAACATTTTATACTATAAACATATAGTATCTTCCAAATCATACACCTAGTATGAATCTCAAATAAAATTTCCTTTCTCAAAATCGATAATTCTCAAGCTAGGCTTTCCAAATTCCAATATTGATTTTACCCAAAAATCAAAAGCCTTTCCAAAATCCATAGATTCCAAAAAAACTTTCCTCCAAAATCATTTTAATAAGATCCTTCATATATATAGATATTTATATATAATTTTAAAAATCTTTGGATCACTTCATTCTTGTATAAATTCCTATTTATACTTCAAATATTTTTTCAAAAACCCTTTTCTTCTGGCTATAGATTCAACAAGGGGAGATTTATCTTATATAACAAAGATTTATAACTTTGTTTATTCCAAATCAAATATTCAAATTTGACTACTCTATAAATTCACTTACCAAATTAATTACTTCCATAAAGTAAATTTTTATCATAGAAATATCCAATTTCCACTTTACTTCATCATATATTTCACAAAATATACCTTTCATTTCAAAAAAAGCATTTCACATTTCTAATTCACAAATTCCCAGTATCATTTCATTCAAACCCGTACGATGTACACATATCATCCGTACGCTATATCAATCTGATCGCTAACTCGATTACATAATTTCTCTTCCGAACTAGTATCGTCCACCTGACTTTCTAGTGCGGACTCAGATCTGGTTTCTTGATCATAAACCGTCATTCTCCTTGCATAGCCTAACTATGATAGAGAATATCCAGAATCAATCAACAATCCATACCTAGGTTCGCCGTCGAAAATCGAGTGAAAAATCCCAACTCGGATCGATATATTATCTCGAAATTTTTGTGCTCGAATCCGGATCAAATCACTATGCGAATAGAATAATATACATACATCCTACGTATTTATCTTTATTGGTTATTAGCCAAATCAGTTTCCCTTTTCTATTCACATTCAGTTTGATTTTCATTTACTTACTCACAATTGCTTAAATCCTTATTTGGATTATTACCTCAATTCTTATCCCAAATGGATATTTAATCAAATCAGTTTGAACTCTGTCCAGTTTAAATTTAGAAAATAGTTTTGAAAAAGAAAATTTAAAATAGATAAGTAGTTGAAAAATAATTATTAGTTTGTAAAATAGCAGTAAAACAGTTAAGTAATTGTAAAATAGTGGGAAAATAGTCAAATAGTTATAGATTTTTTTTAAATAATTACAAAATAGTTGTAAAATAGAAATTAGTTATAAAGTAGTTGAAAAACAGTAATTAGTTTATAAAACAGTTGAAAAATTGTTAAATAGTTCCAAAAATAATTGTAAAATAAGTATAAGATAGTTTGGCTTTAAGAAGAAAGATTGTATAGTAAATAGTTTGGAAAAATATATTTAAATCAATTTATTTTGAAAATAGTCCAGAGTCAAACTGTTCAATTCCCAATCTCTATTCCCATCAATTCAATTTAAATTTGAACTGATCCCAATTCCAATCAATTGCCAATTTTCAATTAACTTTCAATTTCAATTCAAATTAAGTTAACTTCCATTCTCATCCCAAATTCAAATCAACTTCCTATTTGGATTTGAACTCATTTAACTTCAATTTCATTTTAAATTAATCCAATTCAAATTTTCCATTTGAATTTTTAAACTTATCCATCTTTAATCACAATTTAATTCAAATCAAATTCAATTTAAACCAATTCGATTCACATTTCAAATTTAAACCATCTCGAATTATATAAATTCGAGTTAAATTTTTAAATGTTGATTTAATCCTTTAATTCAAATCAACCTATATCTCTAAACCATTTAATTCTGAATCCAAATTCCATTTTTAACCTATTTCAAAGTTCAAATAATAATTCAAATCCTTTTTAAACAACTAAATCTTTGAAATTCAATTTATCACCAAAATTCAAATTTGGAAACCAAACCTTTGAAGTTTTATCTTAAATATTCAAATCTTAAGTCCAATATGATTCCATTTTATCTTAATAATGGATATATTACCACACCCCATTTCTTTAACCAAATCCAATTCACGATTTAAAGATTATTAATAATAATAGGGTAGTATTATCCAAATTATTTTAAAACATTCGTCCATATCCAATTTTCAGATTTCAAACCCATTTTGAGATCACTCAAACTCCCAATTCAAATCAACCATTTAACTTCCCAAGTTAAATCTTAATTTCATCTTGAAATTTTCAAATCAGGTTGATCGTTCAAACTTATTTAACTTCTTCTAAGTTAAATTCACTTCAATTTAATCCTGTTAACCTTACTCAAATTTGAATTCCCACTTCAAATTTTAAACTTCAGATTAATAATATTCCCACTTAAGTTTAAAAATTTATTTCACTTTGGGTTTACATCACCCTTCAGGGAAAATCAAAACTCATCACTTTAGAGTTTATTTCAAATCAGTTCT
This sequence comes from Allium fistulosum, assembly GCA_030737815.1. NCBI lineage: Eukaryota > Viridiplantae > Streptophyta > Magnoliopsida > Asparagales > Amaryllidaceae > Allium > Allium fistulosum. Next base: position 1,033,470,267 of record CM060907.1, on the reverse strand, counting down.
AATATTATGTATATCCTACATACATACATACATATTTGTTTCCTTTACACACCAAGTTACTTCAAATTTTAAACCACCTTTGGTTTTAAATTCAAAAAGAATTTTCAAACAACCCTTGTTTGCAACAAGTCCCTTTCATTCAAATAATACTTATTTATTATTTCTTTTAGCACTTTGAAACAAATTTTCAAATTCTGGACCTAGATTTAAAACTTCACAATTTAGATCATCGTATTCTAAAAACCTTCTCCAAATTCAAGATTTCAGTTTGAATCCATTTCAAACTTATCTTTATTTAATTTCAATTTGGTTGTATTACTATTACCACTTAATTTAATTCCAATAATTTAACAACCAATTACCTTAATATTTATTAGAAAGAAATATTGCTTTATATATAAAAATATATTCTTATATAGAATCATTTAAAATCTTTATATAAGAAAATAACAAGTACGCTCTCATATATATATATACTCAACTCATTTTAGGCTACCATTGACCCAATCCTTAATGAGTAATCCCACCAGATCCAAGGTTCTTGCTTAGCCTTCGCTCTGATACCAAATGTAACAAGTCGTCCTGATAGTTAGAAAAAGAAGAGAAGAGATAGAAGAAGAAAACAAAAAACAAGACACATAACTCACATTCGCAGCGGATCAAAATATAATATCATAAAATAATTTTAATACAAAGAAGTTGTATCAATTAAATTACATATAATTCATCAGAGTTACAACATTTCATAGATAAACTAGGCAGTTAAACAACATGTCCCAGATACAAGTCAATAATACTCAGCGGATAACACTCCATACGCTGCTGCCATCAAGCTCGCCTCCTGAGCCCCAGAACGTCCTTACCTGAAAATCTGTAATACTCGGTCTGACCCAAGCATTACATCAAGTAACACCCAAGTCAGGCTGGAAACCAGCATGAGTAAACCCATCTAACATGAAATACAACAACATAAAACTACATAAAACCTGGGGTAACTCGTGTAAATTTACAAATTCACAATTTGTTATAGACATCACTTATTTCACACATCAATTTCTAAGTACCAAAGCTTATATTAAATGGTCCAATTCACCTAAATCATTCCATTCCAACCTATTGATTTCACTTATCAATTTATAAAGAATCGAAGTGGTTTTGTGTATTTACTAATACCCGACTCCGGTCTCTTCGAATCTAATGTCAACTTAACCCAAGTTATTCAAGTGATAAAATTTTAAATACTGGATGTTACTATTACAAAGCAATTCATCATAGAAAACCACATTATCTCTGTTCAATCCAACATATCATATTACAAAAACATTTCATTTCACAAAGCATCACAATCACATATCAGGGGCATTCAAATATCATTCAATCATTCATAAGCAAGATTAATTAATCATACTATCTCTAATTAATTTAAAATGTATTAAATTAATTACTATTATCGCTATAAATCCTGCTTACTTAATCATTAATTAATTATAAATCAATTAATTAATCATCCTCTAATTACCCATCTTAATTAATCATTCTTGATTAATTACTCTCTAATTACATTAAGTAATTAGCTTTAATTAATTACACAAATTAATTATTATTAACCATTTACAGTAATTAACCTTTAATTACTCTCATTAATTAATTAACTATAATTAATTACATTAATCCTTAATTAATTACATTAACTAATTACTCTAAAATCACTTATTGATTAATTAACCTTTAATTAATCAATTCTTTAATTACATCATTAATTACATTAATTAATGATCCCTTAACTACTTCTTTAATTAATAATTCTTCTAATTAATCACATTAAATAATTAATTTTTAATTAATTATATTCATTAATCAACCTTGATTAATCACATTCAGTAATTAACTACCCTGAATTAATTACATTACTTAATTATCTTTAAATAACTTTATTAATCAATTCGTAAATTAATTACACTAAGTAATTAATTATTAATTACTTCCACTAAGTAATTATCCTTATTATTAATTTATATAAAGAAATTAAACCAAAACCACTACCATTCTTCAATTAATTACCTCATGTAACTACCCATAAATTACTTCATAAAGTAATTATACTTAACCAATCATTCAGTGATTATTTTAAATTAATTAAACTAATTAATTAACTTAAACTAATCACATTAATTTAATTACACTGAGTAATTAATTCCTTTAATTACTTTTATTAAGTAATTATACCTTAACAATTCCATAAATGATTATTCTTAATTAATTAATCTAATTAATTATTAAAATTAATCACATTAATTAATTTTAATAATTCCTAGTTAATGATCTTCATTAACGATTAACAATTCTTTAATTACTTACTTATTAATCCATAATCATTAATTAATTAATGAATTAATTAATGTCTCTTTAATTACCTTATTAATTTAACCAAACTCAAATCATTTAAATCTTAGTTAATTTTAAGATAAAATATTATCTTTATTTATGACTTAATTAGCATCACAATTGCGTTTGAAACATTTTACCTTTAAATTTCATTTCAGATTTAAGTTTTAAAATGATTACAAATTTAACTTTTACAAAATTCAAAGCAATTTGAAAGCCTTTTAAATCAAATGTTAAAGAAAAACTTATCTTATAAAATAAGTTTATATAAGAGTTTTTAAACCAAATCCATTTAAATTCAAATCTTGTTTTTAATTTAAAACTTTTCTTAAAAAAATCTGTTTGTTTTGTTGTTGTTTTTTTCAAAGCTGCTTCGGGATCGACCCGAAGCTTACTCGAGTACATACTCGAGAAAAGCCATCTTTCCTCATTTTCAAATTTTACAAAGTTTTAAAATCTAGAAACTCACTCGTGATTCAACCCGAGCATTCACTCGAGTCTAAACTCCAAAATCATGATAACCACTTTGAGCCAACACTTCAATCAAAACTTCGGACACCAAAACACAACTGTGCACATGCACCATCAATGCAGCCAACTCCGATCATCTACGACGATCTCCTCACATCGGCGATCACCCACTAACCCTATTCCTTCATCAGAACCTCGCTACAAACTCGAAATCAAATTCGAGCTTACTAACCCAAACCTCGATACAAAAACACATCCAGGAAAACCCCTCGTCCTTCCACTGTTGATCACCAGAACGCCAAAGACTCCGACCACGACTTCGTCCATGCCCTAGCTGCAATTCCCCAGAGTTCTGTTGAACTCGATCAACCAGAGTAGTCGTGCAATTAAAATACCCGACCCAGTAAAAAACTAGGGTTACAAACTTAATACGATCGCCGCCTCCACCATAGTCCCTTGATCGCCATCCCGACAATTTTCCCAAATTCCTTGATCACTTCGCTACCACCAGAGGTAACCACTAAAGTTCTGATCGCTTAAATCGCCAGAGACAAACCCAAACACAAAATTGGATCAAACTCGATCTGCCACCCTAATTCATTACTAGAATTTTTGATTCCACTTTTAAAAATCAAGTTTTTAGTTAAGGACCAGATTTGATGCCTGAATCGATGAATTAAGGTGTTTGAAATTTAAACAAAATCCAAACTTTCTTGTTCTTTTCAGTTTTCCAGAGCATATTTAAATTTATTTTAACTTAAATAAAATTTTAAAATGTGAAGACCCAAAAATTTTGAGATAAAAATAATTCTGAAATGGAAAAAAAAATTAATTAAATTAGTTAATAGAGAATAATAAAAGGATAAAATAGTTTGAAAAAAAATCAAGAGAGGATGAAACAATTAAGTAGGGAGAATAATTGTTTTTAAATAGATAGAAATGAGAAGAAAAATAACTAAAGTTTGAATGATTTTAATTCACATATCTTATGAATATTATATATAGTGGTCAGAGAAATGTAGGGTAATGAAATAACTTCTCTTGATAATCAAAATGCATAAAAATTAGTCAAGCAATATTTATGAGTATGAATGTATTCTTGAAATAAATCAAGAGAGAAACAAATGATGAAAATAAGTTAGCTAAAAATCAAACTTACAAAATAAATAAGAGGAACAACTCGGGTGTAATAAAATATATAGTGAGGTAGAGCCACATGAAAATAATGTGCAGGGAAAACATGCAAATGGCATGTACCCAGAAAAGAAGAAAGGCAACTGTTTATACCTGAAATAGAAATCAAAAGGAAATGGCACATTTAGCCATAAACATATATATATATATATATAATCCTCTAAATTGTATGAGAATAAAATGGGTTTTTCCTCCAATAAAACCCTAGCAAAATGATTTAAATCAAGGGAGGGGCAACAGTTGTTTCTGAGGAGAAAACGGAGGAAACAAGATTAAAAATAAAATAAACTCACATTGCCTTCAGGACTGGGTATTCTCGGGGAGGAGCAAAGAAAGGTGAGTGATTAATCACCCATGGGATTTAAGGCATTAAGACCCAAGTTAAGGGCAGCCAAATTATTTTATATAAAATCATATTATGTTTTTCTGTTTGATTTCTATTCTCTGAATGAATATGTGTTAATCATGGATGGTATTTTGGTTGAACTTTTGATTGAGATTTTAATCTGTCTTGATTTGTTATGGTTGTTTCAATTCTTACTTTGAAATATAAATAATCAAACATATACCCTGATTATAGAAATGGATTTTTATCCCGTTTTCATAATAAAATAAGCTAAATATTTACTGAGAAATAGGGTATCAAAGAAAAATGAAGTAGGCAGTGTGAAATGAGGTTCATTCTTATGTCTAGTTCATTTAAAAATTGATATGAACAAAGCAATATTATATATATATATATGCTGATTTGTTCAGAGCATAAGCCATTATGTTTTTATGGGTTTTTCCTAAAACCCATATCCTATGTTCACAGTAAAATAAAGATAGTATTTCACATGATTTTATCAGATTTATGCAAGCAAGGAGAAAATTTCTAGAAATAAATAAATAAGCATGGCATCTAAATTATAAAATAATTTAGGAGTAATGCCTTGGTCTGCTCATCATTAGGAGGATGATGAGTATGTGCATGACTTGTTTAAGTCCTGTAGGCCTCTGTGTAAAGGGTTAATAGAACTGAGCCCCTTTACAATGCACACATGGTGTTCAATGGCAAGGAGTCAGACCAAATATAAAATGTAGAAATGAGAATGAGAAACAAGCTATGGAAGTTAGGAGTCAATCCATAGGAGCATGTGCATGAATGTCTGGATGAAGTGATTGGATGAATGTTTGGGTGTATGATTGGGATATAAACTTACATAAGCTCATATTTTTGTATGAATCAGTGCATTGTTAAACAAGTAAATTCTCTGTGCAGTTTTATGAATTTTACAAAATATTTTATTACATGATTTCACTCATACCAGAATTTTATTCCGACCCTATTTGTTGCCTTTGCAATATTTGGGGTATCTCATTTTATTGAGGCAGCTCAAAATGTTGTTGTAGGAAAAGATGCATGAGTAGCTTGCTAGTATGGAAAAATTTGGAAATCAACTTAGTTAAAAATGCTTAGGGAAAAAAGGGCCGAAATATTGTAATAAATAAAGCTAGGCAAACATCCTTATGTCTTATATTATTTTTCAGGCTTGATATTTGCTTGGTTTTCTTGAAAAGAACATGTAAGAACTTAAGTATTATGTGTGTTGTAAGCTATGAATTTAAGTAATCTGATTTCTTAAATGATTTCAGTAAATTATGTTGAAGGAGGAGATGTCATATAAGTTGATATATGAATGTATTCTCCTTGGCAAGTTTGATGTTCTTTAGATATGAGTTAAAACTATTGGGATGAATATGTGTCAAGGAAATATGTGTAGGGATTGAACATAACCTTAAACTAGTTAGGCTTGAACTTGACTTATAATAGATACAAGGCCATGAGAAGCTTGAAGTTTTAGCATGTTGATCCTATTTGAATATCTGATCTTTCAGTGGAATTTTGTATTGTATAAATGCTTTATGTGGTGCATGCTATATACTCATAATCTATATTGCAACTATATTGATCTGAGTCTAGTATCCATCTAATTGATTTAAGTTAAATTTCATTCTAGTTCTAGAACAAGTCAGATATAAAATGTATTGCCATGTAGTTTTATCTAGATATAAAGCATGTCAATAATTCCACTATTTCATTTGATCACAATCATTTGTTCAGCTATTTGGGAATTTATCAATAATCTTCACCACAAGTTCATCTGATAGTTTTGCATTGGTCTGATTTTTGACACTGCCCTGACCATACTGTCTCCATGTGTATGCTATGCCTTCATTTAGCATGAGTGTTGTGTTTGCACTTTGCCCAAATGTATTGTTTTCTTCATGTATTAATCAAACTAGTTTATCACCACATTATTCATATGATCATTATATATACTTAATAGCCAGTATAGGAGTATTTTTACCTGACACAAAATTGTTTGAGTTTGATATAAGAAAATCCCGGGCTAAACTAAAATGCATGAGTTGTTTAACAACCTTTATCAATCTAAAACCACAAGTACCAAATTCCTAAACCCCAAGGATCAAATGCATGGGATGCAAACCTAGAAATTAATTTATCTGGACTATGGAACCAGCTGGGGAAATAATACAAGAAAATAATAAATGGTGATATTTGAATTATGTATTAATCAAGCTTGAGTAAAAGAAAAAAAATGATTGAGATTTAAAAATAAAAAGATATAGCTATGTGACACAAAACCTTCCAATTTAGGAAAATATTGTGTGATCAAATTTCTTTGCTACATTAACACTCTGATGAGCAAAGAAACATTTATATATCCTCATATATATAAATGGTAAGACTAGATTTAAATACTGATATATTTATATTAGTAAATTTCAGGATCTTGGGAGAATGAATTGAAAGAAGTGATCTAGTGTAAAAAAAATCACTGCAAACAAGTGATCAAAGAGGCTAAAATAGATGATAGGAATAGTGGGTCACTTCAGTTGGTATCAGAGCTATGTTGCTAAAACATAGCATATATATATATATACATATATATTATCCAATCTTCTTATATGGATAAAATTCAAAAAAATAATAATACAAATACTCACAGTAGAAATAAACTGTTGAGATAATTAAATTAAAAGCAAGACTAACTAGCTATGCAATTGAATAGTAAATCATGGTAGGATGACCACCAAGCACTGGAGCAGGACCCTCCAATTTGACAACATTGGTTAACTTGCAATATTTGGTGAGAGCATTTAGGGAAGGAGTAGTGCAGAGGGAAGGTAATCCTCATGAGGAATTAGCCAAGCTGTTGAAGACATTTTCAAATTTAGGAGGCAAGGATTTTGAAGGCACTGAAGGAGTTATAGGTGTGCAGACATGGGTGAGGACTTTGGAAAGAATATTTGGAGACATGCAAATTGATGATCAAAGGAAGAGACAGATAACTTCTAGGAGCCTCAAGGGAGCAGCACTAGATTGGTGGGAGGTGATCATCACAGGAAGGCCAGAAAATGAAATAACATGGGATCAATTCAAGGAGATGCTTGAGGCAAGATTTGTCCCAGGAACAGCTAAGGCAACACTGCTTGAGGAATTTATTAGGCTGAGGCAAGGACCAATGAGTGTGACTGAATACACTCAAAAATTTGAGAGTTTGTCTAAGTATGGAACTATGCTCATAGGGGATGAAGAATCAAAGAATTCAAGGTTCATTCAGGGACTCAATGTTGGTTTGAGTAGAGCAATGCTACCATACAAAGACAGAACATTTGACCAAGTCATAGATCTTACTCTTTCTTTTGAACAACATGATAATGCAAGAGAAAAATTCAAGAACATGAGAGCTAATAATCAAAAGAAGGGGAAAAATAGAACACATCCTTATGATAAAAAGAATGCAGACAAGAAAGTTGAAGGAGCAACTAGTGGGGAAGTTAAGAAGAAGATCACTTGCTATAACAGTGGCAAAAAAGGACACATGAGAAATAGGTGTCAAGCAGCTAAGAAAGCACCATTCAGCTGCTATAACTATGGGAAGGAAGGTTATATTAAAAGGAACTGCCCAGAGATCAAGAAAGGAGCAAAGGTAGGAGCATTGGAAGTCAAGGCAAATGCAAGTGCAATGGGAAACTCTGGACAATTGGAAGGTATACTTCTAATTAAAAATTACCCAATCACAGTTATATATGATACTGGAGCCACACATTCTCTGATTTCACAAGACATAGTGGATAAATTAGCTCTTACATACAATATAGTTGAAAAACCTTTGTTTATTCAAAGTCCCCTAGGTAGTTCTTGTCTACTAGGATTAAAATGTTTGGGAGTAGAATTAAACATAGGAGAAAATATATTTAAATCTGATTTGTTTGTGTTAAAATACCCTGGAATAGGAATTATTCTAGGAGTAGACTGGTTGAGTAAGTTCAAAGCAATTTTGAATTCGGAAAATTTTACTATTTCTTTGAAAACAGAAAATGGTAAAAATATTCTAGTCATGAGTGAAATAGCTAAAAAAAATTGCCTTAATCAAGTATGGAGCATGACTGAAAAGGAATTGAATATAGAAGACATAAAAGTGATAAATGAATATCCAGATGTTTTTGGAGAGGTTGTAGGAGTCCCAGAAAATAGGCCAGTTGAATTTCAAATAAGGTTAATTCCAGGATCAAGTCCTATCATCAAGAAGCCGACCATGATGGGTCCAAAAGAATTAGTAGAACTGAAGCAACAGTTGGAAGAATTGGAGCAGAAAGGCTTCATAAGGCCTAGTAGTTCAAACTGGGGTTCTCCAGTGGTGTTTGTGAAGAAGCATGATGGTACACTAAGAATGTGTATTTATTACAGAGAATTAAACAAAGTTACCATCAAGAACAAATACCCACTCCCCAGAATTGATGATTTATTTAATCAATTAAATGGAGCAAAGATCTTTTTAAGGCTAGACTTAGCCTCTGGGTTTCATCAGATGAAGGTAGAGGAGGAGAGTATTAAATATAGTGCTTTCAACACAAGGTATGGCTTATATGAATTTTTAGTAATGTGTGACGCCCCACCTCTATACCCACGCTAGCCAAGGACACTACGGGGTAATGTCGTCAACTAGCGCGGAGAATAAGGCTGTTGAGGAGCGACCATCTGTGTATTTGCTTTGTGCGAGTACCGATATGCCAGATTAAAAATATAATTTTTCATCTCAAGAGGAAATCCGACATACAGATACAAACTCAAAACTACTACACAGTGGCTATATGGACCTCGGAAATAAATATAGAAATAAGCATAACATAAATCAGTCACAAGCAATTCATATCACAAAGGCGGAAATAGATATGAATATAACACATGAAAGTGTACATCAGAGTAGTGGTCAAATAAGATCCACAATAACACGAAAGAATAGATACAAGTGCTAGCCAAAAGAATATGTATACATCAAGGAGTCTAATCTCAAATGTATACAACAAAAACTACTAAACTAGAGTAGTTAGCCAAAAGTCAGATGATGGTTCCAGATAGGAAGTCATGAAGAAGCACCTGTAAAATCTCAGTCTGACCCGAGTATTATTTAAGAAGAAAATAATAAACGGATCAGTCTAGCTATAATTATCAGATAAAATGAGATATAAGAAGAGATATAATAAAAACGTATGATAACCAAAAAGGTCATACCTCGACAAGTATACATTAGAAAATCAACAAAGGAAAATCATACAAATATCTCACGAATCTCATAGCATAAAAAGAATGTCATATTCTTTATTTAATTCACCAAGCCACAATAAATGACATACATATTAATGCCAATTGTAAAAGTTGGTGAAACATTAAATCCAGAAATCAACACACGAAATCCAGAACAAATCTCAGAATTCAACACACGAAATCCAGAACAAATCTCAGAATTCAACACACGAAATCCAGAAATCATTAAAAGGGGGAAGTCCGAGCACACGAACGAGAAGCAATCTCATGGAAGCTATCCATTTAATTTTCCGAACACACGGATGAGAAGCTATCTCATGGAAGTTATCCATTTAATTTTCCGAACACACGGATGGGAAGCTATCCATTTAATTTTCCGAACACACGGATGGCCCGAAGGCCTTTGACACACTGACAAAGAGACATCGCACATTGCTAGTCTAAACCATAAAATGATCATCATCAATCATAAAGAAGTGTCGATTACACTAAGCTAGTAAATATAAGAGTTTAGCTTCATGTCCCATAACCACTTGCTTAACTCAAATATTTACGAACAGATTGTAGATCTCCACTAGAAAATTATCACAAGAGTTTCAATCGAACAAGTCCATAAATTAACCGACGAAGTAAACGCAAGCGTTTCATACCACTTGTTTTGCTAAGCCGTTTAATTAGATTTTCTCATATGAATGAGGTAAAGGTTTGTATATACTAATAGATTGGAAAACGGTTTTAAGAAACGAGCTTTGATATTGAAAATAGAGTTGAAATCGTTTTAATGAAAGAGTTTTAATATTTACTACTAGTATTGAAACCTTTATATTTTTGAACTGACAAATCACAAAACGATTGTTGAAACAAATCGAATCACATCAATTCACGTTCAAAGACGTGAGTAAAGTCCAAAGAAATCAATCCCAAAACCATCATAGTAGAAATTCTTATGAATGTTTTTCAGATAAGATCCCCTACGAAGGGGGGTACGGGGTTCGACCTGCCCGGTCAGGTCGCGGGGGTCCAGGGGGCAGCGCCCCGTCAAAACGGTAGGATCTTTTGAAGACAAGTTACAAAATGATTGTAGAAACAATCAATCATCAAAATTCACATTCAAAGACGTGAATCAAATCCAATTAAACCGATAAAGAATTAATCGAAATGGATATTCAAAAATCCCGAAAAAGGAGTCATCAAAGTTGGCAATAAATGATAACAACAAGTAGGGAAGTAATACGAATCGATTAAATTTGGAAACCACGCAAAACTGGCGGAATAAACAAAATAGCAGCAGGTCGGTCGGCCTGCTACAGGGCTCGGTCGACCAGACCCTGTTCTGGAAAATTCTCGGGAAGCAGGTCGGTCGACTAAGCTCTGCAGTCGGTCGACCTAACCCTGAGGCAGAGAAGTGCTTTGCACTTTGGAAGCAGGTCGGTCGGCCGGCCACAGAGCTCGGTCGGCCGGACCTGTTTCCAGCCCCTTCCCAGCCTACCACAAACAACGGCCAAACACGACCAATTTGCAACCGCTTGAGCAAATGGCGCTAAGGGTTTATGCCTATCGACTACCCGGCCCTATGAGCTCTTCGTTGCATCACAAAACATGATCAAAACATCAAGGTTAGGATTTTCAAGGATTTGAACTTAAAACACAACAATTTGGTATATTCACAAATCAATCCAAACCAAGTGCAATTGCACAAGAATAAGTGTTAGGAATTCGTACCTAACAATCGAAGATAAATATAGTTTAAGATGTGAGATAAAAATCTCACCTTTTCACAAAAACAATGAAGAAGGAGCTTGAAAGCAAAGGGAGAATCAACCACTCTTCAACACAACCAAAATGAGCTTGAATCTATGCTCAAAAAGGAGAACATTCCCAAAGTTAGGTTTAGGAATTTCTGAAATTGATAAGAGAATGAGTTGGAGAAGAAGAAGAGAAGGCTTACCAAACCTTCTTCTTTGAGTTTGGAGCTAGAACTTGGATTAGCAATGGAACTAGGGCTTAGGAATTTCCATTTCCAATCTTTTCCCCCATTATTCTCTTGAGCTTGAGAGAGTTAGGAACTGAGGAAAGAATGAAGAGAAGTGGAGAGGGGTTAGGTTGATATAACCAGAATTGGGCAAGTGGGCTGAACCCAAACCAAAGCCCTAAGTGAAAAAGTAGCAAAATTCCACTAACTCCAAACATATCGAAGCTTATACTCAAAAAGGTCGCAAACGGCATTTTGAACTCAATGGAAGTGGTCTCGAGTCCTAATTCGACTGTTTGCAAAAAGTAGCTTTTCGGACTTCAATCCGATTAACGATTCTATATTTAAATAAAATATTTAAATATTCAATCGTAGAATATGCGGGTTGTTACATAATGCCTTTTGGATTGACAAATGCACCATCCTATTTTGTAGATTTAATGAATAGGACATTTAGAGATTTTCTAGACAAATTTGTAGTTGTTTTCATTGATGATATATTGGTGTATTCAAAATCAGAAGAGGATCATGCAAAACACTTGCATCTGGTTTTGTCAAGATTGAGAACACATAATTTAAAGGCAAAATTTACTAAGTGCACATTTTGGCAAAATGAAGTAGAATTTTTGGGGCACATTATATCCCAACAAGGAATTAGAGTAGATCCAAACAAGGTCATGGCAGTACAATCTTGGAGCAGACCCAAATCAGTGACTGAGGTGAGATCATTCTTGGGAATGGCAGGCTATTATAGAAGGTTTATAAAAGACTTTGCAAAGATAGCCATCCCACTGACCAAGTTAACTAGAAAGGAGCAACCATATGTGTGGACATAAAAGTGTGAACAAGCATTTGCATCACTGAAGAAAGCATTGATGGAAGCTCCAGTTTTACAAGTTCCAGAGGGTAATGAAGGATTGGTGGTTTATACAGATGCTAGTGGATCTGGACTAGGGGCAGTGCTCATGCAACATGGTAGAGTCATAGCATATGCATCAAGGCAACTCAAGCCAAATGAAATTAGGTATGCTACACATGACTTAGAACTAGCAGCTGTAGTATATGCATTGAAGTTATGGAGACACTACTTATTAGGTGCTAAGTTTGAATTGTTTACAGATCATAAGTCACTTAAATATTTGTTTTCCCAAAAAGACTTGAACATGAGGCAACATAAGTGGGTAGAATTTCTAGCTGCCTATGATCTTGATATATTGTATACCCCAGGAAAAGCTAACAAAGTGGCAGATGCATTGAGTAGGCATCAAGCAAAATTGGCAAGCTTAATGATGACTGAATTCAAGGATTTGACAATCCTCAGTGAAGTGGAAATAAAAGAAGAAATTGGAGTATCAGATAAGGCACACAGTGATATGATTGAATATGGTAAACTAAGCCTTATTTCTTTAAGGTCAACTCTGGTTGATAAAATAGGACAAATGCAAAATCAAGATACAAATTTAAAGGAGAAAAGGATATGATATCACAAGGCACAACAGTGGAAAATTATGAACTAGATGATAAAGGCTACTTAAGGAAAAAGGGGAAGCTCTGCATACCAAATGTGGAGGAACTGAAGCAAAAAGTTATGGATGAGCATCATAAAACAAAATATACTATACATCCAGGTGGTACAAAAATGTACCATGATCTCAAGAGGATTTACTGGTGGCCAGGAATGAAAGGAGCAGTGGCAAAGTATGTGGCAAGTTGTTTAACATGCCAACAAGTTAAAGCAGATTACCAAAGACCCTCAGGTCTACTGCAACCTCTAGAAGTGCCTACTTGGAAGTGGGAAAGCATTTCAATGGATTTTGTGGATGGTTTGCCAAGAACAAGAAGAGGCAATGATAGTATTTGGGTAGTGGTTGATAGGCTTACAAAAACAGCACACTTCATTCCAATAAATTCAAACAGAAATGCACATAAGCTAGCTCAACTATTTGTGAAGGAGATAGTGAGATTGCATGGTATTCCCAAGACTATCATTAGTGATAGAGATACCTTGTTTACCTCAAGGTTTTGGAGTAGCTTTCAAGAAGCCATGGGGATAGAACTAAGCCTAAGTACAGCCTACCACCCACAAACAGATGATAAAACTGAGATTATTAATAAAGTTTTAGAAGACTTACTTAGAGCATGCATATTTGATTTTGGAGGCAACTGGGAGGATCATCTTTATTTAGCTGAATTTGCTTATAATAATAGCTATCAGTCCACCATAGGTATGGCTCCATTTGAGGCCTTGTATAGAAAGCCTTGCTTATCTCCTGCATGTTGGATGGAGGTAGGTGAAAGAGTATTGCTTGGACCAGAACATGTGAAGGAAACTTCTGCAAGAATTGAATTAGTAAGGCAAAGAATGAGAGTGGCACAAGAAAGACAGAAGGCATATGCAGATAAAAGGAGGAGGCCAGTAGAGTTTGAAGTGGGGGATCATGTATTTCTCAAAGTTTCACCAATGAGGAAAATATTGAGATTTGGCAAAGCAGGAAAACTGTCACCAAGATATATAGGACCATATGAAATTGTTCAAAGAATAGGAACTTTGGCTTATAGGTTGAAGTTGCCAGAGGAATTAAGTAGCATACATGATGTATTTCATGTATCTCAATTAAGAAAGTGGGTGCATGATAAGAAAACTATTCTTGAATCACCTGCACATGTTGAAATTCAAGAAAACCTGGTTTATAAAAAGGAACCAGTGGGCATAGTGGCTAGAGAAGAGAAGAAATTAAGAAACAAAATAATTAAATTGGTTAAAATTCAGTGGAGTTTAGATGGAAATGATTGCACTTGGGAGGCTGAAGATAGGATGAAGGATAAATATCCTAATCTATTTTCTGCATAAAGGTATGCCTGAAATTATAATAAATTTAAATACTATTTATATATATTTGATTAGTTCTGGATGTATAACATTGCTGAGATAAAATTAAACTTTTGCACAGTGGAAAGGAAAATATATATTTATTTATATTGTGGGACACAATTCCTTTTAGGAGGAGAGAATGTGAAGACCCAAAAATTTTGAGATAAAAATAATTCTGAAATGGAAAAAAATTAATTAATTAAATTAGTTAATAGAAAATAATTAAAGGATAAAATAGTTTGAAAAAAAATCAAGAGAGGATGAAACAATTAAGTAGGGAGAATAATTGTTTTTAAATAGATAGAAATGAGAAGAAAAATAACTAAAGTATGAATGATTTTAATTCACATATCTTATGAATATTATATATGTGTGGTCAGAGAAATGTAGGGTAATGAAATATCTTCTCTTGATAATCAAAATGCATAAAAATTAGTCAAGCAATATTTATGAGTATGAATGTATTCTTGAAATAAATCAAGAGAGAAACAAATGATGAAAATAAGTTAGCTAAAAATCAAACTTACAAAAGAAATAAGAGGAACAACTCGGGTGTAATAAAATATATAGTGAGGTAGAGCCACATGAAAATAATGTGCAGGGAAAACATGCAAATGGCATGTACCCAGAAAAGAAGAAAGGCAACTGTTTATACCTGAAATAGAAATAAAAAAGAAATGGCACATTTAGCCATAAACATATATATATATATATAATCCTCTAAATTGGATGAGGATAAAATGGGTTTTTCCTCCAATAAAGCCCTAGCAAAATGATTTACATCAAGGGAGGGGCAACAGTTGTTTCTGAGGAGAAAACAGAGGAAATAAGATTAAAAATAAAATAAACTCACATTGCCTTCAGGACTGGGTATTCTCGGGGAGGAGCGAAGAAAGGTGAGTGATTAATCACCCATGGGATTTAAGGCATTAAGACCCAAGTTAAGGGCAGCCAAATTATTTTATATAAAATCATATTATGTTTTTCTGTTTGATTTCTATTCTCTGAATGAATATGTGTTAATCATGGATGGTATTTTGGTTGAACTTTTGATTGAGATTTTAATTTGTCCTGATTTGTTATGGTTGTTTCAATTCTTACTTTGAAATATAAATAATCAAACATATACCCTGATTATAGAAATGGATTTTTATCCAATTTTCATAAGAAAATAAGCTAAATATTTACTGAGAAATAGGGTATCAAAGAAAAATGAAGTAGGCAGTGTGAATAATGAGGTTCATGCTTATGTCTAGTTCATTTAAAAATTGATATGAACAAAGCAATATTATATATATATATATGCTGATTTGTTCAAAGCATAAGCCATTATGTTTTTATGGGTTTTTCCCAAAACCCATATCCTATGTTCACAGTAAAATAAAGATAGTATTTCACATGATTTTATCAGATTTATGCAAGCAAGGAGAAAATTTCTAGAAATAAATAAATAAGCATGGTCTCTAAATTATAAAATAATTTAGGAGTAATGCCTTGATCTGCTCATCATCAGGAGGATGATGGGTATGTGCATGACTTGTTTAAGTCCTGTAGGCCTCTATGTAAAGGGTCAACAGAACTGAGCCCCTTTACAATGCACACATGGTGTTCAATGGCAAGGAGTCAGACCAAATATAAAATGTAGAAATGAGAATGAGAAACAAGCTATGGAAGTTAGGAGTCAATCCATAGGAGCATGTGCATGAATGTCTGGATGAAGTGATTGGATGAATGTTTGGGTGTATGATTGGGATATAAACTTACATAAGCTCATATTTTTGTATGAATCAGTGCATTGTTAAACAAGTAAATTCTCTGTGCAGTTTTATGAATTTTACAAAATATTTTATTACATGATTTCACTCATACCAGAATTTTATTCCGACCCTATTTGTTGCCTTTGCAATATTTGGGGTATCTCATTTTATTGAGGCAGCTCAAAATGTTGTTGCAAGAAAAGATGCATGAGTAGCTTGCTAGTATGGAAAATTTTGGAAATCAACTTGAGTTAAAAATGCTTAGGGAAAAAAGGGCAGAAATATTGTAATAAATAAAGCTAGGCAAACTTCCTTATGTCTTATATTATTTTTCAGGCTTGATATTTGCTTGGTTTTCTTGAAAAGAACATGTAAGAACTTAAGTATTATGTGTGTTGTAAGCTGTGAATTTAAGTAATCGGATTTCTGAAATGATTTCAGTAAATTATGTTGAAGGAGGAGATGTCATATAAGTTGATATATGAATGTATTCTCCTTGGCAAGTTTGATGTTCTTCAATATGAGTTAAAACTGTTGGGATGAATATGTGTCAAGGCAATATGTGTAGGGATTGAACATAACCTTAACTAACTAGTTAGGCTTGACCATGACTTATAATAGATACAAGGCCATGAGAAGCTTGAAGTTTTAGCCTGTTGATCCTATTTGAATATCTGGTCTTCAATGGAATTTTGTATTGTATGAATGCTTTATGTGGTGCATGCTATATACTCATAATCTATATTGCAACTATATTGATCTGAGTCTAGTATACATCTAATTGATTTAAGTTAAATTTCATTCTAGTTCTAGAACAAGTCAGATATAAAATGTATTGCCATGTAGTTTTATCTAGATATAAAGCATGTCAATAATTCCACTATTTCATTTGATCACAATAATTTGTTCAGCTATTTGGGAATTTATCAATAATCTTCACCACAAGTTCATCTGATAGTTTTGCATTGGTCTGATTTTTGACACTGCCCTGACCATACTGTCTCCATGTGTATGCTATGCCTTCATTTAGTATGAGTGTTGTGTTTGCACTTTGCCCAAATGTATTGTTTTCTTCATGTATTAATCAAACTAGTTTATCACCACATTATTCATATGATCATTATATATACTTAATAGCCAGTATAGGAGTATTTTTACCTGACACAAAATTGTTTGAGTTTGAAATAAGAAAATCCCGGGCTAAACTTATATGCATGAGTTTTTTAACAACCTTTATCAATCTAAAACCACAAGTATCAAATTCCTAAACCCCAAGGATCAAGTGCATGGGATGCAAACCTAGAAATTAATTTATCTGGACTATGGAACCATCTCGGGAAATAATACAAGAAAATAATAAATGGTGATATTTGAATTATGTATTAATCAAGCTTGACTAAAATAAAAAAAAGATTGAGATTTAAAAATAGAAAGATATAGCTATGTGACACAAAACCTTCCAATTTAGGAAAATATTATGTGATCAAATTTTTTTGCTACATTAACACTCTAATGAGCAAAGAAACATTTATATATCCTCATATATATAAATGGTAAGACTAGATTTAAATACTGATATATTTATATTAGTAAATTTCAGGATCTTGGGAGGATGAATTGAAAGAAGTGATCTAGTGTAAAAAAAAATCACTGCAAACAAGTGATCAGAGAGGCTAAAATAGATGATAGGAATAGTGGGTCACTTCATAAAACCTACTCTATGATTAAACAAACAAATTTGTTTGTAACTTAAATCCCTACAATGACTAGATCAAGAGATAGAGGGTTTTAAATCAGAACTTGAGCCTGAAAACTAGAAAGAGGAAAACATAGATACACAGCATGCACACACCATACATCTAAATATGCACAGAAATTCACCCAAAATACATACATGCAAACATACATTGCTTTAGATATTAATCATGCAACAGATTTGATTTTTAGGTTTTTTTTAAAAAAGTTACTCACCAAGCTTGCATGAAATAGAGGGCGGTGTACAGGCTTAAAGTTTAAATCTTGAATCTGAAAAAGGACTTGAAACTTGATTTTGAAAACTTGTCACTATAACTTGAATTGTTGATCTTTGATAAAACTAGAATGTTTGATTTCCTTGAGCTTGCTTGTTACAGGAATTTGGAGAGATAACTACAATTTGGAACAAGGATGATGTGAGATGAAACTGCTTGATTTCTTCTCAGGTTTGAAGAAAAAAATACTTGCAGCCTTAAATTCCATATTGAAAAATGTGTTACTGGTTTTATGATTTCATCTCAGGTTGTAGACTGATGTTTGTTGGCAAGGGTTTTGATTTTGAAAATTTTGATTTCAGGTTAGAGAGGTGTTCTGAGCTACAGGTTTTGAAATGTGTAGACTACAAATATGTTTAGAGAAAGGGTTTTTGAGTTTTCTTGTTACAGGCTGAAGTCTTCTTGTATTAAAATTAAAGAATAGAAAAGAAAATAGAAGAGAAGGAGAGCATATTTTTATATAGGCTGAATTAGATTTACTAAAAATAAAAAAAACTAGATTTATAAAAATAACACTTGTTTAATATCTCACACTTGTCATTTTCCCTTACTCAATGTTTAACGCTTGTTTAAAACAAGCTTTAAATATTTACACTTGTCTTTTGTAAATTTCTATTTATTTTAAATGTAAATAAGAGCTTTTATACCTTATTTAAATGTATATATTTAAATGTCTTTTAAAGAAAACATAATAAAACAAATTATACAGAAATAAAATTTTATACATATATTTTAAATTCAAATATTTTAAAAATATCTACCTTTTGAATTTCCATTATAAACCTAAACTCATATTCAAATTAAATTTGAAAATCTAATTTAAAATCAAGTCAACAATACATTTATATTTTAAACAAACCCAAATTCAATTTGTAATTAATAATTCTATTTAAAAAATTATTTATCTATATTTAAAAAAACAATCCATTATCATTATTGTTTGAAAATAACAATTTTTATCAAATTAAAATAATTTAAAAAGGGAATTATCACATTTAATTTTTGCTTGAAATTTTGGGGATATCACAAATCATTAATTTATTTTTAAACAGAATAAATTAATTATTTTCAAATCATGTTTAATTATCATTAAACTAATTACAACCCATTTATTTTGTTCTAATTAAATATCTGGAATTAATTAACAATTTACAAGTATAATTAACTTAAGAATTTTAATTATTTAAAGGTTTAGATCACTTATTTTATCATTAACTATTAACCAATTACAACTATTTATTTACTTTAATAAACCTTAGTAATTGATAAATAATTAACCTATATATGATTGTCTTAACTTAATTAATTTTTTATTTAAATTATTATTTTATTTCCTTAGCCATTACTAATCTTAAGGTTTTAATTAACTTAAAGTTTTAAATCCCTTTATTTATATAACCATAACTAATTACTTGAAAAACCATTTTTCTTTCCACTTAGAAACTTTATATTTTTTTTCTTTCTTTTATCTATATACTTTCTTTTTCTTAACTCATCTTTTTCCTCTCCCTTTACATATTTCTTTTACCTATTACATTTACTTCTTGGCCCAGCCCAGCCCGCCACTTTTTTCTCCCTTATCTCCTAGGTTCTTCTTCCTATTCCCCTGGAAACACACACAACCGTGCACATGTTCGTATCCGTGCACACCTTCTACGGTCGTCCAGCCATATCGACGACCATCCACCCCAGTCACACTCGACACCCTCGTCCACTCTCATCACCTGGAACTGCGACCTAGGCCTATCGTTGAAGTTTCGAACCTGAATCAATTACTGGCATCACTCGAACCTGTAAAACCACTTCGTCGTGCCGCCTCAGACAACCAGCACCCACCATACCTCGTCCCTAACTCCGCCACAACCTCCTCTCTCTTCCTACTTAGGTACGCAGTCCCCTACTTGTTAAAGTTAGCTATAGTATTATGTGTAATAAGTCAACACATGTGTCCTATTCATATGTTAGAAGTAGGGTTGTGGCCAACTTAGTGGCTTGAGTTTAGGAAGTAGTGGGCCTTTGTTTGTCTATTTAATAGTCTGTATTTCCTTGTTTTCTTTTAAGCAAAGCAATAACAATGTAGTCTTTCAATGGTTTTACGTTTAATCTCTCTCCTCTCTGAATCAAATTCTAACATGGTATCAGAGCTTGGTTAGAACAGAGAGGAGAGGAAAAAGGACAGAGAGTCACAGTAAGTTTTTTGTTCGTTGTTTCCTTCTTAAAATAAAATGATCCGAAAAGCTTTAGAAAGCAAAATTAATCCGCCTGCTTTCGCTGCGATCCTTGGCTTCGAATCAAAACACCACGCCGCTTCCAGCTCAAAGAGAGAAAGCAGACAGATCTAGCTCCAAATTTATTTCAACACCAAAAAGCTCAACATTTTCTCAAATTTTCAAATCCAAACACTCCTGAAAAAAAAAACCCAAAGATCCGATGCTTGCTACTATATGAGATGCGTCTAAAGGGGATGTCAAAAACGTTGATGTTGGAGATAAGTTAGAAATCAACTCGAGATCGCGGTTGAAGATCTACTGCTGTGGGTGAACTGGTGTGTTGTCAGTTCAATCGTCGTCGCCTCCTGAAAATCTCCTCTTGAGTTGTCATAAGTGAATATTCGAGTCGATGTGATGCTTTGCCTCTTGTTTTAATATGCTGCAATAGTACTGGATGTGCAATGATATTCTGAGTTGGATTATGCTTTGCTTGCTCGAGGAAAGAATGTCGTGTCTCACAGTTCGGTGATGGAAGTATTTCAGATGTGTGATGATATTTGTGTGGGTGCATTCGCTGGTGTTTAACAAGAAAAAAGATTGCTTTGTTCTTAAGGTAATAAATTTCAAGAGAGTATTTGAGATGATGATGTTTTAGTTTATAATCACTGAGATGAAGCATGTTGGAGCAGACGGGTGAGAGGTTGAAGTGAAGAGATGGTCAGTTAAGTTGAATGTAAAAGGCAGTTGTGATCAGATATGAGGCATAAGTACTGTTGCTTATGGATGAATGAAATACAGTGGTTTGTATGAGTGAGGAAGGTGGCTAGAGTTGTGATGATATGGAAGGATGATGCGAACAGCAGTCTAGTGAAGGTTGTACGCAAATGAAGTTGTAGGGGAGGGGAGTGTGTCTGGCTATTGGTTGTAGTTTGTAGAATTGATGAATTGGTGGTTTGAGTAGTGGATGAGGATAACAGTCGTGTATATGGGCAGGGGAATGTTGATGGTGGATGAGCAGTTTGAAATAGTGGGCAATGTGGTTAACAGAGGGTGGCAAAGGTAGGTAGCAGCGGAATATGACTGGTTGGTAGTTTTGATGTTAAAGGAGGGATGTTGAAGTGCAAGCAAAGGTTTTTGAATGTAAGTAGTGTGAACTTGGTTGATGCAGAGGTGTAAGTGGTGAGGTGCTGCTGGTCAGGGTGATGTAGGGAGGAAGTATGAGGTAGATATGGCTATGGCAAATGTGTGCAGGATGTTGATGAAGTTGTGCAGGTAGATATGGCCGTGGCACATTTTATGGTTGTGGAAAATGTGTGCAGGGTGTATGAAATGTTGAAGTTTGGTGTGACAGGCTGAGTGTAAATGGAGATGGAATGATTCGGCAGTGCACTGTTGAAGTGTTAGAGGAAGGGCAGAGGAGAATATAAGCAGTGTTGATGGAAATTGATAGTGTTATTGTGTTGATGGAAGTGTGGGATGTAGACAGGGGATTCCTTTTGTTACAACAAAGTGTGTGCCAACCCATATGCGTACGCCACGTGCAGGAGATGGGGAGCTTGGTCTGACCGCCGTTACACAACACTACTCTCCCATTGACCCTGCCATTTCCTCCAAACCGACGCTATGCCAACAACAACTTAAACCCTAGATCGACTTCACCTCATCAATCCGCACTATAGGAATACCAACCACCATTTTTCCCTGATGCCACACTGACCAACGCTTCTCCCTGCCAACCGCCTCATCGCACGAATGACCCTATCGCCGGAATTTGACAACACATCCAAATCCGTTCAACTCCCAATTCTCCACTCGATACTTCACTAAACATTTCGAATCCACATTTAAAAATCGTCCTTTTCAATGGCGAATCCGTTCATATAAGTAAAAGTCAAAATTTTCATGTTTGAGTTTTGTCAATTAAAAATTTTCTACTGTAAAATGAGGCACTCTCCCTAGATACTTCATACTAGATCTCAAAACAATTTTTAGATTAAACTACATCTGGAAACAAACAGGTTTCTTCTTGAAATTATGGCTTAAAACAAAACACATAAGAGATATTGATTTTAAAAGATTGATGTTTAACAATTTTTCAAGTAAACATGAAACAGGAGAACACAATGGCTTCCTTTTCTTGAGTTACAGATGTTGAACCCATGTTAACCCTTTCCATATAAGCTTTGAACAACTCATGATCACATGCTAAATACACAAGTTTGTCTAAATTTACATACATTAACAAATAAGTAAGGAAGAATTGGTTTACTCACTTTTCCTTTGAAACAGAGCAGTGTTTACTATATTCTTCTTCTTTTTGCCTGGACACAGACCCCTGCTTCCATGCTTTGATCTCATTGTTTTGATTGCTTTCGGTTCTTCTTAAGTTTGTAAAAAAAAGTGGCATTGTTTTATGTTTATCTTTAGTTCAACTTACTTAGTTTTAAAATGAAATAAAAGAGACAAGTGGAAGTATAAAGAGACAAGTGGAAATATGGAGGCTGTTTATCTCTAGTTCAACTTTCTATTTTTAAGAGATTTGATTTGTTCTGACCTGATACAATATTTGTAGGCTTAGCATTTAATGTTTCCATGATGATGTTTCTTGCATTTGTACCTTTATATGAATGCTAGTTAGATTATATGTATATATATACCCTTTTTTATTTTTAACATCACAAGCTTTGAATATCTCTTTCCCACACTTTTATTACTCCGTATCCCACATATATATACACATACTCATGTGTGTATATATATATATATATATTATATGTATACATATCTATGTATATCCATATTTACTTTGAATTTTAAATCATAATTTTATTCACAAATCATATATATATATGAATAATAGTAAAATAGCTAGTATATTTTATTTGCTTTGAAATGATAAGTTTTGTAAATTTAAATAATTATGTTAGAAGATTATCAAATAAATATTTATATCCAGATATTTTTTAATTATCAGAATTTATTTGTTCAACTTATAAATCAGTATTTTTATAATAATTTAATCCAGTTAATTACCAATTAACAGATGTCCAAAAATCCGGGTTATCACATCGACATCATCAAGGAGCTTCGACTTCTACTCATAGTGAATTTATTTTCTTTTTCATTCCCTTTTTTTGTGATCTGCAGCCTTTATTGACAATGCGAATGAGCGTGGCAGTATGAAATAGGTTTATGAAGATAGATTGGCCTTAGATTTGAATATATCGGGCTGAATAATTATTAAAGGGCATAAACTTGAATATGCTGCGGTTCAATAATTATTGAACTTGAACCTGAATATTTTGGACTTGAAAATTGAACATGGAAATTGTATGTTGCATTATTAATTTTTTGAGGACTATATTTTTGTATTGATTTGCAACGTTTATCGTTAGTTTTTCATTAAAAATACAAAATTTGGTATCAAGACTGAAAAAAAATCTTTTAAAATTTCTGAAATTGATCGAAACCAATAAAATTTTAAATGACCAAAACTGAGTTCTTGAACCTTGTTATTTAGATATTTGCTTATGTGAAATACATTTAATTATTTTTTGATGAGTTTTCAGCTACACCATCTAAATGTTCATGTGATGGAATTCGACTTTCTTTGTGCATGTGCGTACATACATATAATAAAGTATAATAACTTTCTCAAAGTAAAAAAGGAGACTACTTGAAACCTCCAACCATTGTTATCAAAACCTAACGATTTAAATTCCGATTTATATCAGGTCTATCTCTTTGACGATTCAATTTATATTTTCAAATTTAGTCAACGACACAATTTTAAAATACCATTTAAGTTATACTAACATATTTAATATACTTGTTTGGATTCATAATTCCAATTATAATGCTATCAAAACAAATAAATATGTAATAAATGAGAGACTTAATTTCTTAGTTTAGCTCTAGAAGTTCAAACATCAAAAAATATTTCAAAGTATGTGCATATCTTAAAATACAGATACTTTGAATCCATGACTTATGATTTAAATCCTACTTCAATTTAAAGTTTAAACTTAATGATTAATGATTATACTCGCGTCTTGAAAATCTTGCCTCCAACTACATTGTAAACCTTTCACCTCTTCTTAACAAATCATACTTCTTGAAAATTCAACGTTTTAAACCAGAAAAAAAATCTCCTTCGACCAATAGATAGTGGAAGGTGAAGATTTAGTAGATAATCTCAATTCAGTGAACAAACTTTTATGCAGAAAGTAAAAGAAGGGGAATAAAAAAGTTATAAACAACATAATTGTTGAAAGGAATTACTAAAATGGTAGTATAAAAAATATAATCTATTTTTAACCTCCTAACATTATCTTATTGATGTAAGCAAGCATATAGAGCATGAGCAAGAGTCCTCATTTATTTTAACTTCCCTCCATGTATATGGAAGGATACGTTAATGATATTAAATAGTGAATGAACTGTAAATCATAATTAATTTGATGGAAGCATTAATACAAAGAAAATCTATGTGAAAAAATAAGCATCAGAGAAGTTGTGTGAGGATGCGGTGGTTTACCATTGAAATCAAATGAAATACTCTGCCAAAAATTAAGCTACATGTAAAAAATAAAATATAAGAAGAGGAATATACCTTGAAATGAAGATGACGGTTTCTTTCAGTGTTTGATTTTCATCAGAAAGTGCATATCCGAACATTGAACAAAAGATGGCTAGGGTTTTTCTTTGCTGGAGGCAAACTGTGAATATAGTGGATGAACATGCTTGAGGTTGTTTTTGGGCCTAAGCTGCTGGTGCAAAGACGGTGGATGAAATAAAAATTAATTGAGGACGTGTAAACGACACGGTTTGGGAAGTTGGAAAAAAATTATTAATTTCGTGAGGATTGAGTTATTTTGAAATGCATTTCAATTGTTTATTCATATCAGTAGTGTAATCCTATTTCTATTCTGAGTAATGAGTAAAATAGCAACGGCGATTTCCGTCGTTGATGACGGCTAGTGCTGATTGTCAAAGGAAAATTGCCGTCGCAAATGAGTGTATTGTAGGGATGATGCCATAATAGATTGGCTTCTAACTCACACTAAAAGATATGTACACATGCATAACATACAAGAAGACACATACGTGTATTGTTATAAACTTCAGACTCTATTTGCTGACTTAAAAGCTTTACATTACTGATTCTTATTCTAGTTCAACAAGAAGTTTACTACGTGCATCTAAACTTATATAATCCCTTCCTTTATGTTGTTTAATTAAGGCTGCAGCCTCAGCCCACCCTCTTATAAATGCGTGACAATTGGGCACGTGCACTCATTTTGATAATATTCCATTGTCTGAATATCCCAGTAAACTGTAAAGTACAAATTCATAGATCATCACTAAAATACATTCAATAATAGCTATGTTGTACATATACTAAAATAGTTTGCTCCATAATTTATCCTATCAGCTCAAATCTTTTGTTCTTCCCTTTGCTATACCTATGTGCCATATATGTACAAATGATGAAACCCACTAATTCAATATGTTTTATTGGCTGCCTAAGATTTTTTATAGCATATGGGAACTGGGAACAAGAGGGTAGAGAAATTGTACTCATATCCATCTTGCACAATAAGCGTATTTAAGTTTTTTTATGGGTGGCTATATCTAGACATGGTGTGCAAAAAATTGAATTTTTCATTTTTTACAATTCTTCTTTTAAATTTAAATTTTCATTAAGAATCAAAACTGATTTGGATAATTTCTACACACATATGATCTTTTAATCAAGGAAAATATTCATACCTCCGAAGTGATAACGTCATTCAGGTCTTTAGAAATTTCACTATCCTCGATCTCTATAGTGCTCAACTGGCTCCTTAGTGTTTTTCTTTCTTGATGCTTAAGATCTATACCTTTGTTTGTGTAGATTCTTTTTTACCATCGCTGTTTTCATCGGCCTCTCTATCAAAATATTTAGATATGGTTATTAGGTTTGAATAGTCGAAATGATAATAATAATAATAGTAATTTTTGAAATATGCGTACCAACTTTATACCTTCTCTCAACATCATCGTGCATTTTCTGTATGACCACCTGGTAGTTGAGATCAATTAATCAGTAATGTTAAGTACAAACCAAAATGGATGTGACATATTTGACTTTCCATCATTATTGAAGTATAATACACATGAACATGCATTAAAATATTTAGAGATGTTTGCTTTTTATTTAATGAAAAATAAATGGACGAATGTGTGTTTTAAGTGCAAAGATTTTAGTAGTTACAACATTTTAATTTCATATTTTTTTATTGCTGGCATTGATGTCAAATTGATAGTAAAATTCCATTGGTGAGTAGTCGAAAAGAAATAGTGGTGGAAGTTGCAAATCGGTGGTGAGATTCTCTTGATGGACGGAGGTATTTTGGAAATTTCAAAAAGACACCGTGGATATTATGTTAATTGAATTCTCTTTATTAGTAGTAAAGATAAATACATATGTACCAGAACGGCAATCAAGCCTGCTATGTTGTATGGTGCAGAAATTTGGCCTACTAAAAGCCAATACGTCCAGATGATAAGTGTAGCAGAGATGTGTATGTTACGATGGAGTTGTGGTCATACAAGAAAAGACCGAATTAGAAATGCGGATATGCTGATAAACTTGGAATAGCACCAATTGAGGAGAAGCTACTCCAACACCGCTTAAGATGGTTTGGACATCTCCAACGGAGGCCTCTCGAGGCACCTGTGTGCGTTGGAATCATAGGCCATGTCGAATCCTCAAAAAGAGGTAGAGGTCGATGAAAGTTGACATGGGAGGAAGTAGTAAAAGGACTTGAAGGATTAGAATATATCCATAGAGCTGGTGTCGGACAAGAGCATGGAAGTTAGTGAACCACTTACCAGAACCATGAGTTAGGAGTTTTTTTTGCTTATGGTTGGTTTAGGAGTAACGTTATAAGTTTTAGATTATAGACTAGTGCATATGAGCCTAAGACGTAGTTTTGATCTTCGTTCAATATTACTATTAGTATCATTTTTACTATCATCATCATCATCACGGTTTTTTCTTAAAAAATTCTTTATTTTTATCTTATTTAGATGTTGTTGTTATTATTACTACTACTACTACTTGTTTTACTGTTATTATCATGGTTTTTATTATTGTTATTGTCGTTATTATGATTTTTAAATTGAGTTTGTCATTAGTTTTGGTTTCCATTTCTAGCCGACCCCAATTTGTTTAGGAATAATGGCTTAGTTGTTGTATAGAAACATATATACCAATATTTAATAAATTAATGACTAATAAATATTATCATAAAAAAACCAAAATCACAATTACAAAAAAACCTAAACGAATTATACCTTCATTTAATTTATAAAATCTTAATATAATTACAAAGCATACGTCATTCAAGTCAAAACTAATATAGATGAAGCTGAATATTAACAATACAATTGATAGTTACAATGGTGTCTCATTGTTTCCGAGTGCTTACCTTTACAAAAGAGCTCTTTGATAATCTCCAGCATCTATGAGAAGGCCATCAAGGTTAGACCAAGCAATTGCAAAAGTAGGTTAATTTCTGAGTGCTTCAAGGTAGTAGCTACAAGCCTCAAACAAAATAGAAAAGGATACTATATCAAACCTTCAGGACAAGTGATAGATCAATAATATAAAACCTAAGGCAACTAAAGAAAAAAAATGATAAAAAATGGGAGAGGGATGAGGATCAATGTATATTGTGTTAATAACATGGTATATTTCATATGACATAAGTCCTATAATATCACTATTTTGTGCGCTAAACAATCATGTAAAAATGTAGAAAGGTACTTCATTTCTTAAACCTTGTGCTTCCATCAAGTTTCCAAGGTTGCTATGAGCATCGACTTGCATTATAAATATTTTGGAACCTCAAATTTGTGCAATGATGAACAGTCTGATAAAGAATACTAAAATAAGAGCGAATGTAGATTTAATGCAATGGCCTGTCCATAGCATTGGGCAGCATCATTAAATCTTCCTTTCTGTGCGTAAACACTAGCCATGCCTGAGCAAGCTTCAAAAAAATTGGGACGGAGCTACAAAAAAATAAATAAAGCCCAAATGAAGTTATTAATAAAAAAGAAACTAACATATTTTTAATATTCAGCAAGTACTATGTGCGTCTTGTACTTGAGAACATACATGTTATTCAATATCCATTATCTTACACTACTTAACCCAGCTTTGATGTCATGTAAGATAATTAAGAGCAGTAATAACTTCTCTATTGTCCCGTTACATTACAAGCATTTACATAGAAACACATGTGTATTAGTCATTTGAGTTATAGACAACATAATTAATGACAAATTGTTATTAGAATTTCGTAATAAACCAACCTACTTACGGACATAATCCCATAATCCCATAATAATTGTTTCAACAAATGAAAACTAGATAATCCCTGCAGTGTCAATTGAACAAATCCTATGATAAAAATATATCGTTCAACTTCCAGGATGGTCATATGTAGAAAATTAGAGAGAACTTGCCGGTATTTTTGTGCAGACTCATATAGCTATTTTGGTAATGACAAAGCTTCGTAATACTTCCAGTTTTCCACTTTCTTATCTATTATTTATCATTGATCTGCTGTAGTTGAACGAATGAAATGAGAAATAGTATGCCCATTAGTAGATAATTTCAAGCATCATGACTGGCTACTTTCCTCATTTTGCCAGATCATGCTTAGATCAAATGAAAGACTTGGTGCTGAGTAAACGGACTATACTGTACACATTATATTATGTTTAAATAGATGTTTTAGTTCCTAAACATTTGAAAATTGATATATTTTTCTAAGGAGCGACTTCAGTAGGAGCCCAGAAAATGAAGAGGGGCACCACTGTTGGACTTAGTTGGGTCAAGAATCAATACTACAAACTAACCTCCAAATGATCTCTTTTCTTACTGCTTTTTTCTTAATAATCATAATGTTGCTCTAGTCTATGAATACATTTTTCTTTTTTGTAAGGAGTTGACATATAAGCTTTTTGTTCCCGTTTGTATTTTGATTTTTTGTTCATGACTTCTGCTTCCGAATATAAAAAGAATAAGCTACAATGAAACATATACGTACATACATACAGTTATCATTTGCATTACATTATCTATTTTTTGGTATAGTTAGTACATTTTATAGGATAAATATCCAAAACCATGACTATGAAATATTACAAAAAACAATCACTGATGTTGTTAAGCCAAATCTAATGTTTTTTATAGGAAGGGTAAACTTACTTAGTTTTATGCAATTACAAACAAGCAATACAGTGTGTTTTATATTCTTCAAAAGTTATGGATTTACTTTTCTGTATAATGATTTATGTTTGTCGTCACGAAGCAGAGTATATGTAGAGAAAAACTAAATGTTTTTTATCCCTTCATATATTTTTTTGTTGAAAAAAAATATGTGAAGGGATAATAACATTTGGTTTTTCTCTGCTCTTATCTATTTGAATCATTTGTTTTTGAATAAATTCCAACATGCTTTTGTTAAATAAATCATACCAAAAACTAGTAGCTAAAACCTTGTACTTAAACTTATTAAAAAAAATGTGTATTATATTTTTCTCAAATAAAAGCTAGATACTGTCAAAGGGTTAGGGTTTCTCAATCTTTTTTCGTAGTTATTTCTAGCCAGCTATGTTGGTAGTCACACTCATGTACATTGGTCGTCTCGACGATGCCAAGCTTGCTTCATTCTCCATTGTTCTTAATGTCATTGTTTTCCTTGACCATGGACTCTTGGTATGTGTTTAACTCGTAATCATAGGTGATTGTTCTATGGTTTTAACTATTGCTTATTAAGGATTTTTTATCTATTTAAACCACTTGTTGGTAACTTAGTATTTAGGACATTTTTAAAAACTATCAACAATTCTATTTGGTACATAGAATATTCCAGTTGTTTTTCTCTAAGAAACCACACTGCCTCTATTCAGTAGCTCTAATGTATTTTTGTAGGGTTAAAAATACCATCGTATTGGGGTAGTTTCAAATGGCTGAAAGCAACAACTAGACTATATTTATAGTATGTTTTAAAGTAAATCATTTGCTTCTATGAAAATCTATTTTTAAATAATTTCTGTGGTCTTAAATTTAGTAGGGATGGATAGAAATTGCTACTGCCTTTGCCCTGGGCCTCCAGAATTGCTATTGCAAAATTAAAAATAAAAATGCTTTTGTATGTTGACAGATAGAAAGA
This sequence comes from Allium fistulosum, assembly GCA_030737815.1. Classification (NCBI taxonomy): domain Eukaryota; kingdom Viridiplantae; phylum Streptophyta; class Magnoliopsida; order Asparagales; family Amaryllidaceae; genus Allium; species Allium fistulosum. The sequence continues at coordinate 1,033,439,527 of CM060907.1, read as the reverse complement.
AAAAATCAAAGCATTTCAAATAGTTTGTTTGCTAATTATTAATCATCTTTAGAGCTTTTATATTTTATTTGTTTAACGACATCGCTTATGGACTCTTGATATGTAATACAAAATGGCATTACTAGATTATTTCTATGATTTTAAACTAGTCAGAGATGGAACTAGAAATCACCACTACCCTTGGCATGTAGATCATTTACATAAATAATGGGCGAATAAACTATTAATAACATGGTTAATTTGAGGAAAGTGTACGTTGAATGACTGAAAGAAGAAGATATCATTATGTTCCTCATATGCAAGATTAAAAAGCAGTAGAAAAAAAATAAGTTCAGATTCCTTTGCCTACTAAACAGTTCGTATAATCTGTTTACCAATCAGTCCACATGAAGCTCTTTTCTTTTCTTTCTTTTTTTCGTTTTATTTTCCTTTAGGTTTTGACTGGCGATCAAATAAAAAAAATTAGACAGTGCATTAATTTAGAAAGTTCCAGTCCTGGAAAAACTACATATGTTCTATTTGCGTAAAAATTCTTGAAATGATAAATAAGATGGAGAAATTATTGCCTAGAAATAATACTAATTCCATTATCAGTTATAATCTGCATATGCTATCATCGTTGGATTATCTACAATGTCCAAACCCAACACCATAGCACAGTTATCAGAATAAACTCTGTTGCACATTTTGAGAATTTAAAATTTACCTAAAGATTAGCATGGTTGTCCTTATTACTAATTTGTTATATGAGTACAGATTCAACGTGAACACGAGGCGAAAAAGCTTGATCTTGATAAGCTTCATATGAAGCTTGACATGGACATAGAAAGACAAAACTTAGAACCCAAGCTGAAGTATTTCTTCTTCTTCTTCTTCTCCCTCAGTTTGTTTTGTTTTTCTTTTTATTTATTTTTATTTTTTATAATGAATTTTGTTCCATTTCCGTTTTATAAACATCTTTTACAGTAAGCTCGATGAAAAATTCAGTCAACAAATTGATAAACTGGTTGATAAATTTACGCAGCAAATTCAACAAAATGTAGAGGACGTGCAAGCTTTACAGGTATAAGTGGAGATCACAAAAAATGAGTTGCTTAAATGGGGAGTTGGCATTCTTATCTCAACGGCAACTAGTGTTGTTGTTGCCATAGTACGTTCATATTATAAAGCATAAAGTTGTAATATGTATAACTATTAGTATCTTTTCCTTTACGAGTCGTCATTGTTAACATGCAAATCTTTATGCATATAACTTGTTCATTTCTTGATTTTTAATCTCACCTATACTTTTCTCATTTGAAATGTGTGTCACATGGTAGTTGCAAATGCCATACTTGCTAGGTCAGTGAAAATATTTTTTATCTGTGAACATAGATAATATGAAATCATAGGTACAGTTAAACTTCCTCTGTGTATATCTTCTTACGTTGGATTTGTTTGCATCTAAGAAAGCTATGCCGTGTATATTTTTTGGATACTCAGTGTCTTGTATAAGTAACTATTTTACAATTTTTGTATCTTATAAGAAGAAATAACCTTTAATCAGTATCTCAAAAGAAAATATACATGCATTACCTTTTCCTATCACCAATCTTAATTAGGTCATATTATTTCTATTTAACATCTGAAAGCCATGACATGCATATTTGAAAACTATTGTCTTGTAATTGGCAATATCCTTGGATTTGTACCTTAGAAGAAAACATATATATCCATTTCTTGTTCTTACAACTTTCTAACTTTCTTTGATTGTTGGTATTTGCATATACTAGATAGCGTTGGTCTATTTTTTCTTTCAACAGCAAAGAATTTAAACCTCTTTCAACAAAAATATAAGTCACGGTCACTTTCCCATATAGTAGTCCCCATTCAATATTATTTATAAAACATTTCATAAAATATTACTTCAGTTTATAAACGTTTTATACAACTTATCTTATCTCATTCAATATTACTATTATTATTTTCAAAAAATCTTGAATTTTTTTTCTAAAACATCTAGAGTTATGTTCTTGAATCCTCAATTTAAATCCTTTTTATTTTTGAACTACATTTTATAACCCGTTATATATAAATTCACTTTCTTATTTCATCACTTCACAAATTTTTGTCCTTAAAATATCTTTCTTTTCTTTAGCTTATAAATACCATCGTTTGTTAAAGTTAACTTTTTTAGTCAACCATTATTATCGAATGCATCATAGTCAATATTTAAAATCAAATTTACAAGGTGTTTGTTCAGTATTCCTCCAATTAATATCTACCCAATCTATGTTGTAAAATGTAAATTACTTATAAATTAGCAAACAATAGTAAATGCTCATATAGTGGTTGAGCATTATTAAGCTAATCAATGAGAGATAGTTATGAACATCATTAATCTCTGCATTAATCAACTACACTACCAACTTATACTTATATGTTATTAATGTATTCCAAATATGTAAACGCTCTCATATATGTGATACACTTAATAATAGGGCATTACATTACCTTGTCTCTTAATGAGTTACACTCAACTGAAGTGAAGGTTCTCCCTTAACCTTCAGCTTTGGTACCACGATGTAACAAATGGTTTTTGGATCTTCGAAAGTCGACATTAATACATGAACAATATTCACGTGTCGAATACCCAAGTGTCCAAAAGACAGAACGTTAAAGTAAAAAAAGAAAAGGAAATGAACAAGAAAGAGAAGACCAAAAGCATCAGAACCTCATATGCCGAATGATAACATATGCTATCAGAAGATAGCAAATTGTGTTAACCAAATATGCGTTACATTTCTGAGTTATAATTAGAGTACTATCAACAAAATAGTTAGTTATAACAGCCAGCTATTACAATTGCTGATATTTACACATAATGTAATACAGTGGAAATAAGAATACTACAATAGTTAAATATCCAATTCCTCTCTAAGAGCTCAATGAACATCAACGAAAACCTGCATTTCTAAAACTGCTCGAAAGAGCATCCTTGGAAATAAGGAAAAAAATAAAACCACGGGTTAGATTTGTAATATATATGTATGGTGTGAGAAACTTAAGACATATATATGACATATAACATCATATTTTTAAATCGACGTAACGGTTATCCTCTCAAAAGAGCCAAACCATATAATTAGTACATTCTCAAATATAATAGATAATGTTCTATGATGAGGAATATAAATCAGAAAATAATTGTGTTGCTTGCATTTCACGGCACAACAATATTGAAGTATAATCAAAACCGCTAAGACGGGTTCACATATGGATTTTCCATGAAGACACATCTAGCTTAAAAACTGAAGCGAATCCCCATGACAAAGATCATAATTCACCTTCCGATCGCTATATCACTATGTAAAATATACCATAAGGCAAACACAGTAGGCCCATGTTTGAACATGCAAACAAGAACCATGTGGAACCAAGTATCATCAACTCCTATGGGCCCTACATATCGAAAGCATCTCTAGAAATGGAGATGATGTACCCCTTTGGGTAAGCCAAACCCTTGGATGGTGCATCATACTCTATCTTTTATCATCGAATAATTGTTAAGTCACGTTCAATATATTTACAAACGATCCACAACTCGAACAGATCATGAATCCCAAAATGTATTTTAGCATCTCGAACAAATCACGAACCTCTACGTGATTTTTAGCATTTCAAACAAATCTCATAGATTCCAAAATTTTGACCAGATTCACTTTTAGAAGATACAACACGTATATGGTTTAGAAGTGGTTATGCTTTTGAGTCATCTTGTATAAGTTCACTTCCCCGCTTAGGGGACGCTCCAAAACCACACGATAGATTTTCTGGTTAACTCAACTTCGGTTCTTTGAAAAAAAACAGCCAATATGTAAGGGTGGAGATCATTTCCTATCTAGATGGATTTCCTTATCATTTATCCTAGAACAGCAAGACGAGTTTATACGTAGGTTATATCATTACCAAGTGAATAACCATACCATATGATTCTCGTGTTTCCTCCATATAATTGCATAGTTAATTTGGTCTAATTCAACAACAATGCAAAAGATTGCATATGGAAACCAAGTCTCGTATAGTTATCACATTTTCGAACTTCTCAACTTCAGTTACCCTTTGGTAAAGAGTGAAGCCCGGTGGGTTAGAGCACAATTACTTCTACACCCTACTAAAATCATAATTTTTTAACTCTTATGGAAATAATCAAGGCTACTTTGTTAGCTTAGTGTCGTGTACACGGCTGTGAAATCCCTCATTCCAAGGCATGAAAATAAGCCCTACTGATGTTGTAGTCATCAGTAGTATTATTCATCGGTGATAAAATGAGATAAGTTAATAGTATCATTAACAACCGAAATATAGGAATATAAAAAGTTTTCAAAACACGTTTCATTAGCAGATTTCCATATTCATTAATCAATCCCAAACGTTGCCCAGATGCAGATAAAATATATTACAAAACATTCCATGCAATACCAGAAAAAAGTTTTTCACGGCGTTCGAAAAATGCTGTAAGAAGAAACGACAGCGTTATTAAAAACGTTGTATAACGACATGCTACGGTAGATACATAAGTCGCAACAACGTAATAAAAATGCTATGGAAAGCTCTTTTGTACAACATTTATAATTAGCTTATAGTTTTTAAACTGTGTTTCTTAGCTTGTAGCTATAAACTACTACAGCGTTATATTTTGCTATAAAATATTTTTATAGTTTTTCTTTCCATTTTCATTAGCAATTGATAGACGCTATTATCAACATACAACATCGTTTACGGATTTATATCAAAAGTGCATTTATTGGCGTTTTAGAAGTAATTACAGCACTATATGAATGCTATTATTATGTTTTAAGAGTAATGATAACACTGGATAAATGATGTTATTATGTTTAAGAGTAATGCACTACAACAAAATACCCTTTTACAATGGGCAATACCCGTTGTAATAGGGGTTACACAACGGGCTAGCGCCCGTCTTATTAGGCGATTTTGTAATAGATCCAAAAGATTTGTCAATGGTTTTTGTCCATTACAATAACATCATTTACAACTATATTTGCATGTTGCAATAGCATCATTTACGACTATTTTTGCCCGTTGCAATAGGGTCTTTTACAATTGTTTTTGTCCATTATTAAAGCATAATAAGAAAAAATATGTAAATACTACTACATTGCACTCACAAATTTAAATTAATTTGCCATTAAAACTAAAATATTGTACCAATAACAAATATATTCATTCATATCTTTTAAAAATAACAAAAAAGATATATATTTCTAAATGCTAAAATGATTCATGCGTTCTTAGTCTTTTATAATACAGATCCTCTAGAAGACATGTAACGACCCGGAATTTTTATCGTCTTGAGTTTTGAATATTTATTTTTAATATTCAATAACACGGTCTTTTAGTCAAAATAAAAATTTACATTTGATCATAAATTTTGAAAGTAAATAAAAAGAGAAAACAATAAAAAGTTAACCAAGTAAAAATGAAGCACAAGAAAATTTACAAGTCAAATGAAATATATAAACATATGCATGTCTGGTTAAAAATAGGAAAGACCAAAACATTCAACTTAACTTCTCTTCATCTCAACATCATATCAACTCAAGCCACCTCATTTCAATCCATCACAAAATCCTTATACAGCAGGCCTGCAAATCTTTTGAGCCCCAATACGTTGAATATATGCATCATTTTGTCTTGTAAACAAGTGTGTGTGTGTGTATTTATATATATATATATATATATAGGTTGGTATCTGTGTAGGCTTCAGTTTTCAAAGCCTATAAAAAAATGCACTGTAAAACAAAGCTTTGTAAAACAAACGCTGTAAAGAAAAAAGGGAAGCATTCTGTTTAAATCCCAAAAAAAGAAGTTTTCTCAAGACTTCAAATCATAAAACTAAGGTGCAACTAGAAGGTTTCAATGGCCTAAGCATGATCAAGGTGAGAATTCAATTTTTTAGAATACCTGGAAATATTTTTAAACACTCAGTCGTTTTAACAGAGGTGAAAAACCCATTCATACTCTAGTTCAAAAATCAATATCTCTCATTTCGTTATGAATTGGCAAATGTTGGAAACTAGTGAAATGTTTGTTTTCGAGTGTAGATCACGTTAAAAATAATGTGAAGCTTGTTCGTTTTGTATATTGGGTGAATTTGCTAAAATACAGTAAGTAACCCAAATTTTTTTGATTTCAACATGCTCAAATCATTGATTCATGTATATAATCAGGATTGCTTGGTGAAAATAGGATTTCTAGTGAAGATTTCATGATTTTTAATTGCTTGGTTTAAGAGAAATGGAGAGATGATCAAATTCGCTTAAAACTTATTTTCTGGCAACGTGGTTGACGATAGGCGGTGTAGTTTGGCCGAGGAGGAGCGTGGTGATGAGGCCGAGGCTTTCACCGTGGATAAATTTTGAAATTTACATTGATTTGGTATAGTGGGGTATTTTTGTGGTTTAGTCATTGTTTTGTAGGATGTTCGGTATTTGATGGGTTGCGGCTAGAGTAGGTGATCGAGCATGGCAGCCAGTTGGCATAGAGGTAGGGTCGAGGGTGATGGAGCCAATGACCATGAAGCGGATGGCTATCGTTGATCGAGAGACTTGGATGGGATGATTTTTGAAGTGAAGGTCACCTTACGGTTTCAGATCATGGTCAAAAATTAGGTTGGGTAATAGGGGCAAGGGCGGAGGTGGTCAGTTGAACGTCGGTGAGAAGAGGAGCCTTTAGGTGGTCTCGGCCTGTCGATTTAGAGGCGAAGTGCTGTGCACCATGTATGCGTACACAACTGTGCTCAATTTTCTTTTTTTGGGAAAGCCTATAAACGTGAAATGGGAAAAGAAGAAGGGGAAAAGGAAAGCAAGGGAAACAGATTTCTTTGGTTGGTGGTTTTAGGCTTCGACCCATGTTTAAGAAAAGGTGGAGGGAGGTTTTAAAACAAATTAAAATGTTAAAGTATGTTTGGTTATGGGCTTCGGCCCAGAGAAAGAGGTGAAGGAAGTTTGCTTCAATTTAAAATCGTTTGATTATATTTATTCCTTTTTATGAAGTTTAAATTGCTATAACTAATGCATACAAAATCCAATTAACGCGAGACTGATTTTGTTCGGTTTGCATCAACGAACACTACGTCATCATACGAAGTGTTGTCAAGTTTGAATAATCGAAAATTTATAGCAATTTTAAACAGCCAGAATTTAATTAAACGATTTAAACAAATATCGACGTTTAAATTTATATGACCTATCTATTGAAGTTATTTGTCCAGATAAAAATAATGATGAGGTAATTTAAGATAATTATGATGGTTTGAATTTGTTAGTGGAATAAAACACCGTTCCGCTAATTTGTATTTAATTGAACCCTTGTTGGCAGATTAAATCACCGTTCTTCCATTACATTGAAATGTGTGTTTTTAGACATTAATTAGTAGAAATAAAACCCTGTTTTGCTTCATATTTGTATGGACATCTAATTATTATTCTAGTAATTATATTGGGCAAGACGATGTAGAATTAATCATTATTATTATTTCAGAAGATAATTTATTCAATATTAATATTGTTTCTATATAATAACTTTTATTAAACAGTATTTGCCTAAATTAAACTAGGAAAATTTATATAAAAACTTTATAAGTATTATTTTGAAATAATTATTAAATAATGTTTCGAAGAGTAATGATATACTTTCAAGGTGGAAATCGTGAGGCAAAGATTGCCTGCAGTTAAGTTTGGATTTCTTTGGGATAGAGACGTAATCATTGAGCTGCGAATCCATGGTTGATACTGTGTGGTACTTTCCACATTTATTTATTTGAAAAAAGTTTCAAGTATTTTGAAAGGAATGATTTGTGAATATACTTATTCCGGTGAGATAAGCATATACCTTTTTTATAAAGAGATTTAATTTATTGAAATTTAAATTAATTAAGGCTTAGTGATTTCAGTGGGTAATGGAATCTTTGACTGAATGATTGTTTTAGTTGATAGTTAAATAACCGACTATCAAATCTGGACAAAAAACATAACTTCGAAAATATCTAGGAGAAATAAGGGGATTATATGGTACAGTTACCATCGAAGATGCTATATTGTACGTATTAACTCGTTTCGTTCTTCTAGGACATTGATGAGGAAATCGGTTCAGTTAAGGGACGATCTGCGATCTTATTTTCGTCTATTTATTTACTAAAGAACCGGGGTTGAGTTTACCGAAAATATCAAACGTTGTTTAGAAGAAAACAGGATTGGATTTGCTTGGTGATAGTTTCATGCATGATAGGGGGTTCTCGCTTTGTGAACAGTAATGAAGCTTAGACTCTTACCCATACATGTCCCTGAGAGGTAGTATAAACCCTTGATGGGTTGGCTGCGGTTGTCGCGAGGCTGGCCGTAAAAGAAAATTCGAGGTACCACTTGTAGTCACATCCATGTTGAAAAGCAGGAGTACCCCTATGTTGAAAAATGGAAGGGTAGCGGGATGGTTGCAAAGCCTACCAGGGTGGGTCCGGAGTGGCCCGTTCGTTACACGTGGTATCAGAGCGTAGGTTGAGCGAACACGTAGGCTTTTGTGTGGTTACTCATTAGAGATAGGGTCAGTAGTACCCTAGAATGAGTTTGAGTGTGTATATATACGTGAGTGTGTATTTGTTAGTGATATAAAATGTTTGGTGTTGTGTTAATTGATCTGTCGAGTGGCATATGGATTATGGTCAATATGAGTAGCTAACATTATTGATAGGGATCTCTAAACACCTAAACAAAGCCAATAGACAAAATATTGGTTTAAATGGGTAAATGAAATAATTTTACCCAGTATATATTTTTTATATTAAAGGCAATGATTTTCAAATTATATAGCATTTCGAGGTATTGTTGATAAGTGATGATAATATTCTATCATTATCATCTAGGATTTTATTGGTTTTAACCATTTAGTTTTGAGTATCCTCTATTGCATGTCTGTAACATTCCCGAGTTTTGAGTCAAATTTAAATTAATAATTAATATAAATTTTGAGTTAAAATTGTGAATTAAACTGAATTTTTTTCAAATAAAATAAGATATTTGGTTGTTTGTTTAAATATATGTATATAGATTGATTTTTAATAGAATTTGGATTTTTAAATTCAAAATAAATATTTGAATGATAAATTTGATTTGAAAACTCTATTTCAAAATTTATAGAAATTTGTTTTCTAATAAATAATAATGCATATGTAATATATATATTTTGAAAGTTATATTGGAGTTCAATAAAGTAAATTTTCAAAAGATATTTGAAAGTTAAATTTTAATTTGATATAGATCATTTTAAAAAGTGGTTTAAAGTTAAATTTATATTTTTAAAGACCTATATATAATCTATATATGTGTTTATTTATTTAGTATAATTAGATTTCAAACTCATTTTCTTATAAAGTTGTGAATATATATAAATGTATGAATATAAAGGCAAGAATAAATAAGGAAAATATAAAACATGTTTCATAAATTAAATTAAAGTAAGGGTTTAAAACAAATTTATAAATTAAAATAAAACAAGGGTTTGAAACATAAAAATGCATTATTATGACATTTGTGAAATAATAACACATGCATTGAACAAATGTAAGCATTTCTCATAATAATCAAACAAGTGGCAAAAATCATTTTTCTTTTGAAATTCAATTATATACAAATGAGAATTTGATAAACCAGGCTACACATTTTTTAGTTCAAAAGTTTTCTTTCAGTTTTTAAAACTTCAAACTTGAGAAACAAATCAAAAATTAAATCTAAAACAACAAACAAAAGCAAGGAAAAGAAAAAGAAGATCAAAAACCTGAAAACAAACTACAAGTAAGATTACAAGCCTGAGATCAAATGAAATCAAACTTCAACTTGAAAAAAATTCAAGAACTGAAGCATGCAAACTTCAAGCAATCGAGCTTTAACCTGGAATGATCAACTTAAACAAATCAAGTAAAATCAGGTCATCAAGATCAAAACAAGTTCTTCAACTTGATTCAAATCTTAGGCATGCAAGTTCAGGCAAGCAAATTCAAAATATATTCAAATTTTAAAGCCTGGAAACCAAAGCAAGCCGTAGATCAAAAGAAAAACAAAAACTATTCTCTACTTTGTCAAGTTCCTGGCGAGTAAAAATCTTTAGACCTGATCTATGCTTGATGTTGTGAGGTGAATCTGTGAAGGATATTTGAGTGTATGAAAATGTGTTTATATGTATACAAAAATATGTATATATATTCTTGTGCATGCCTGATATACAGACATAATCACCTCTGTTCTTAGTTCTAGGTTTCAATAACCTGTTTAAAAACCCAATTCTTCTTCTCTAGTCATTATTAGGCTTTAAGATCTAGGTGAAGTTTGATTGTATGATCAAGACATTGGTCTTTAAAATGTTATTGAGAAGAATTGTTTTTAAACTATCTGGAAATGTTAGTATACAGTGAAAATTATCAAAAACATGATTAAATCGAATGAAATAATTGTTTGAATCACTTATACCATTCATTTCTTATTTAAAAATCATGATTTTTAAAATTAAAATCGGAATTTTTAATGAAGAAATGAGCGAGGAATTCGAGGTTGAACGAAATTGCCTTTTTCACCAAATTCTGGTGATCGGCGAAGCATTTGGTCTTGAAATTGATGTCATAGCCCGCTGCGAGGTCGGAGAATTTGGGAAAAATGTCCGATGGAATTCCAAGTTACCGTGAATGGCGAATGATATCAATTTAGGGTTCAAACTCGTCTTTCTGTCAAACTGGTTCTCCAGGGAACTGCGTTGTCGTCAGGGCGATTCAGGTGATCGGTCTAGGGGGAAAGAGTTCGTGGGTTGTCGGAGCAGCTTCGGCCAGAACGGCATGGCCTCTGGCGGCCTGAGACGGCGAGGCGAAGGGATTTTGTGTGATCAAGTTTTAATGTCCGTCTGGGTTAAGAAGCTCGATCGCGAGTTCGTGAACATCTTGGGATTTTGGGTGCTCTGGTGGCTGGTAGAGGCTATCGCCGGCTCGTCGAAGGTGACGGCATCGATCAAGGTTCGTCGGAAATGTTGTGCACGTGCACGAGTGGATGTTCATATTTGGGTTAATCAAAGTTCGGGGAAGAAGAAGGTTAACTCGGGTTTACTCTCGGGGAAACAAGGGCGATGTCTCGGGTTTGTTCTCGAAGAGCTTGGGTGGGTTTTTTAGATAATCAAATAGTAGGTAGAGTCGATAGCTTTCAGCCTTTGGATTTTGGCGATAGCATTTCGGGATCGCATTTGCTACAAGTTCTGCATGATAGGGAGTTCTCGCTTTTCGTTTGGTGGCGAACGGGAGATTCATACCCCTACATGTCCCTGGTTTTGGGTTGGCTTACCTGTTAGGGAGGTCGAGAGGTCGGCCGTAAAAGCAAATGCGAGGTACCACTATATGCCACGGCGGGGTTGTGATGGTTGAAAAGCCTACCAGTCGAGATGGCCGCTGTCGATGGTTGAAAAGCCTAGACCGTTATAGTGGTATCAGAGCTGAAGGTTGAACTTTAGCTCAGGAGTATAACACATTAGGTAGCTCATTTGAGATAGGGTGAAGTATGCCCTAGAATGAGTATATCCCTAAGTTATCCATCTGTATGCCTTAGTAAATTCTCTTTCTATCCACTGATAGTAAGTATGAGTGCGAGAAGAGGACGAGATAGGGGACATGGAAGTACCACTTCAAATGGTCGATGCCCTACAACAACAGAAATAACTTTCTTTATCAAATTCTTTTGTTCATCATCCAATTTCAAAATTCTTTGGTGATGATTTCCTGGCAGCTACAAGAAGAAGCTTCGGTATGATGGTGGCCCTGCGAATCAGGTAGATAAGTTCCCAATTCGTCTTTTCTAATCATCGATTCATTTTTAACTCTAATGAATTTGAAATTTAATTGAAATAAATTGGTTAAGAAAATATGAAGATTTGTATCGATAAACAATTTCGATTAAAATCAAATTTGAAATTCTATTGTAATTTCTTATGATGATCCAAGTCCGAAGAGGGACAAGCCGGTGTATACTTTGGGATATTCCAACCTGAAGTGAGTATCCATTTGTTTGTTTTTTTGGGTCCAGATATATTCTACGAATGGTTAGTTATTCCTTTGAACTAACTAATGCCCCTGCATATTTCGTAGACCGGATGACCCGAATACTTCGTAAAGTTATCGAATGAGTTCGTTCTCATATTTATAGATGATATTCTGATTTGATAAGCCAAATGCAGAATTAATATTCAGTTCGATCTGATAAACCATTTCTCTATCTTTCGTTTGTTCTTTGGTTGTCTCCATGTCTAGCATATTCCGAGGAAGAAATTTTCTTAAGGGGGAATCTGTAACGTTCCCGAGTTTTGAGTCAAATTTGAATTAATAATTAATATAAATTTTGAGTTAAAATTGTGAATTAAATTGAATTTTTTTCAAACAAAATAAGATATTTGGTTGTTTGTTCAAATATATGTATATAGATTGATTTTTAATAGAATTTAGATTTTTAAATTCAAAATAAACATTTGAATAATACATTTGATTTGAAAACTCTATTTCAAAATTTATAGAAATTTGTTTTCTATTATACAATAATGCATATGTAATATATATATTTTGAAAGTTATATTGGAGTTCAATAAAGTAAATTTTCAAAAGATATTTGAAAGTTGAATTTTAATTTGATATAGATCATTTTAAAAAGTTGTTTAAAGTTAAATTTATATTTTTAAAGACCTATATATAATCTATATATGTGTTTATTTATTTAGTATAATTAGATTTCAAACTCATTTTCTTATAAAGTTGTGAATATATATAAATGTATGAATATAAAGGCAAGAATAAATAAGGAAAATATAAAACATGTTTCATAAATTAAATTAAAGTAAGGGTTTAAAACAAATTTATAAATTAAAATAAAACAAGGGTTTGAAACATAAAAATGCATTATTATGACATTTGTGAAATAATAACACATGCATTGAACAAATGTAAGCATTTCTCATAATAATCAAACAAGTGGCAAAAATCATTTTTCCTTTGAAATTCAATTATATACAAATGAGAATTTGATAAACCAGGCTACTCATTTTTTAGTTCAAAAGTTTTCTCCCAGTTTTTAAAACTTCAAACCTAGAAACAAATTAGAAATTAAATCAGAAACAACAAATAAAAGCAAGGAAAAGAAAAAGAAGATCAAAAACCTGAAAACAAACTACAAGTAAGATTACAAGCCTGAGATCAAATGAAATCAAACTTCAACTTGAAAAAACATTCAAGAACTGAAGCATGCAAACATCAAGCAATCGAGCTTTAACCTGGAATGATCAACTCAAACAAATCAAGTAAAATCAGGTCATCAAGATCAAAACAAGTTCTTCAACTTGATTCAAATCTTAGGCATGCAAGTTCAGGCAAGCAAATTCAACATATATTCAAATTTTAAAGCCTGGAAACCAAAGCAAGCTGCAGATCAAAAGAAAAACAAAAACTATTCTCTGCTTTGTCAAGTTTCAGGTGAGTAAACATCTTTAAACCCGATCTATGCTTGATGTTGTGAAGTGAATCTGTGAAGGATATTTGAGTGTATGAAAATGTGTTCATATGTATACAAAAATATGTATATATATTCTTGTGCATGCCTGATATACAGACATAATCACCTCTGTTCTTAGTTCTAGGTTTCAATAACCTGTTTAAAAACCCAATTCTTCTTCTCTAGTCATTATTAGGCTTTAAGATCTAGATGAAGTTTGTTTGTATGATCAAGACATTGGTCTTAAAAATGTTTTTGAGAAGAATTGTTTTTAAACTATCTGGAAATATTAATATATGGTGAAAATTATCAAAATCATGATTGAATCGAATGAAATAAGTGTTTGATTCACTTATACCATTCATTTCGTATTTGAAAATCATGATTTCTAAAACTAAAATCGGAATTTTTAATGAAGAAATGAGCGAGGAATTCGAGGTTGAACGGAATCGCCTTTTTCACCAAATTCTGGTGATCGGCGAAGCATTGATAGAGGCTATCGCCGGCTTGTCGAAGGTCACGGCATTGATCAAGGTTCGTCGAAAATGCTGTGCACGTGCACAAGTGGATGTTCGTATCTGGGTTAATCAAAGTTCGGGGAAGAAGAAGGTTAACTCGGGTTTATTCTCGGGGAAACAAGGGTGATGTCTCGGGTTCGTTCTCGAAGAGCTTGGGTGGGTTTTTATAACAGGTTTCAAAAATTTGAAACAAAGTTTTAAAAACAAGAAAAAATATTGTAACTCGAAGTTGGGATCGAGTAAACCAGTCTTTGGCTCGGGTTCTTTATTATGTTGACAAGTTTTAATTTTTAAAGGAAATAATAAGCTTTAAAGTATGAAAACTAAATCAACGAAATATTTTATTAACCATTTCTTTTAAAATAATTAATGTTTAATTAAGATGCAACTTATTAAAGGTTTGAAAGATAAAATTATTTGAGTTTAAAATGTATTTAATATATAACCTTTGTTTTTGAAAAGTTTATTTTTAAAACAAACTTAATATTGTAATTAAGTAAATAATTAAAGAATGAAGTATTTTAATCCTTAATTTAATTTACAGGTTTAAAGTGATAAAATGATTAATTACTTTATTACTTCAAAGGACTTAATTTATGTGATTCAGTAATTTGATTAATTTAAAGATTAATCAAGTGATTAAAGGTTAATTACTTATTAATTAAAGGTGAATTAATTTATGATTAAAAGTTAATTAATTAGTAATTACTTAATGTAATTAAGGGATAACTAATTTTGTAATCAACTTGAAGGTTAATTTAATTAATGTGATTAATTAAGGAATAATTAATTAATTAAAGGTAATTAATTTAGATGGATGATTAAAGTTGATAAATCAAGTGATTAATTAAAGGATAATTAATTAATATGGTTAATTAATTAAAGTAATTAATTTGAGGATAACTAATTAATTAAAGATTAATTAATTAATGAAATTGATTAGGGATTGTTAACGCTGAAAATTGAACGCTAACACCCGGTGTGTGTAAAGAAAAAGTGAAAGCACCACCCGTTGGTACGGGAACAGAATATAAGCAAAAAACCACAGAAAAACAGTAAAAGACAGAAGTTTTATAGTGGTTCGGCTAGAGGGCTAGCCTACGTCCACTTTAAGTTTCTTTATTGCTGATCTGATTACAAATTGATACAATGCACTTCAAATACAATTCACTTTGATTACAAAACACTTCAGACTAGTAGCTCAAACTTCGATGTAACGAGGCTCTTTGAATCCATGTCGGATGTGCAAGATCTCTTTCGAAGCTTGTTGTAGCGTCTTTGGTGTTTGGAGTTCTTCAAGTGTCGATTAAGTTAAGAAAGTGGCAGAGTATCGGCGCTTCAGAGAATGATCGGAAAAGTCCCCTCTTCGCTGGAGTTAAGGCTGTATTTATAGGGAAATCTTGAGCTGATTCGTAGGTCGTGACCGACCTAGGATAGGTCGTAGGTCGTGGCCGACCTATCTGACATGGCTAACGGCTTAGCAGGGGCGCGCTTGTTCGTTTGGATATACTTGCAAGTCCTAGGTCGCAAACGACCTAGGAGGAAGCGGCATAAGTGAAGCGGCATAGGGATTTGTCTTCGACTGCTTAGGTCGCGAGCGACCTATCATAGGTCGTTAAGTTATAGACTCTCTTAGGTCGTTAGGTCGCTTCCTATTAGGTCGCTTAGTAGTATTCCATCTTTTAAGTCGCTGGAGCTTTTAGGTCGCTGAGGACTGGAGCCACTAGGTCGCTAACCCCTTAAGTCGTTAGGTCGTTTCTGTAGTTAGGTCGTTAGCCTCCTTAGGTTGCTCAGTCCTTTCTGTAGTTAGGTCGTGGAATACTTGAGCCGTTAGGTCGCTATCTTCTTAAGTCGTTAGGTCGCTTTGTCTAGTTGAGTCGCTATACACCTTAAGTCGCTTCGCACCTTAAGTCGCTTTGCTCCTTAAGTCGCTAACGAAGTGGAGTTAACATTTGCCCCTCGAAGTACACGCCTAGGTCGTAGGTCGTGTGCTTCGATTTCCTTAACTCGTGCTTCGATGAGTTGTTAGGTCGCGAACGACTTAGCGAGGAAACTAGGTCGTGTGGTGCCGATTCGCATTTCACTGCCCCAGTGTATAAACAGCTTAGGTCGCTTCTTCTACTTCACCTAATTGCTTCAATGATTACTTCCGCCATTAACGACCTTCGGAGCTTTCAGAGACGAATCCAATCAGTTCATCTTGTCATCGATTCAGTTCCTACAATCCTCATCATCGCACTGCGTAAGTAAATTCGTCGTCCGTTCAATTTCACGATTTCCATTAACTTACGAACCTAGACTCCCCATTTTCTAACTCCAATCCAATTCCTTACACCACGCTTCATCACGAGTCTTGTCACGATCGATTGCTGACGAACTTGGGGTGGTTTGATTAGGTTTTGGACGATTCGCGAGGAGAAGATGATGGGTTACAATATTCTTAGGCTAACTGATTTATGGGCTTGGAGGAGATGAGGAGATCGTTAACGGGTTTACGGGTTTCAAGTTGATGGGATGACGAGTTACTGAGTGGAGAGGAGGTCAACTGGTTAAGGGAAGCGAGACGTTAGCTTGGACGCGACCTAGCGAACTTGAGCGACCCATATACCTTCGCGACCTAGCACTTGACCGACCTAACTAGTTGCGGCATAAGCCTTAGGTCGCGGCCGAGCTGGGACTTGGAGAAATTCATATCATTTTGACTTGAAGTTTTATTCCCTTATAAGTGTCACGACCTAAAGAACCAACGACCTATATTAACTCGCAACATTATTTCTAGGTCGTAGACGAGCTAACACTTGAAGGCTCAACTTGAATGCACAACTTGAAGTATAATTTCAACTTGAATGCTCAACTTGAACTACTGGACTGAACTGCCTAAACCTTGAATTGCTTGAACTTTGAATTGTCTGGACTTTAAACTGTTTGAACTTTGCTGCACTTTTTCATAGATCACCTTAATCTTGTAAGCTAAAAACCTGCTGAATACAACATTTACAGAAAACCAGGACGAATATACTGCCATTGATTGCCCACATCAAACGACAGATTAGTTGATAAAGAATAATCAATTTAAATAGGTTGTGTGAACGAAGTGCTGTAAACCAACAAATTTAAGCGAAGTATTAAAGCAAAACTAAAATAGCCAACTAAAGCTGCTTTGTTTGCACTAACACTACACTTGAGTTTTAAATTAACAAGCCCTGAAATCTTGTAATCGATCGATTGTCAACTAGTTTAATTCCAGTTATATTTGCTTGCTATTTTTATTAGCTCTGCACAACACTTCACACTTTTTAGGAAACATGCACCTTCATATTTGAATATCCAGTTGCTTGTGTAGAATGACTTCTCAACCAGAAGAGGTAATAGTTCAAGCTGGAGAGGCTATTCCTATTCCTGCTCCGTTAATTAATCCTCCAGAAAGGACCTCAACCACACTAACATATAAAGTTTTCCGCCAACTATGCACTCAGTTCGGCATTGCTGAAGTAGATGCCATACTTCCTGAGAAAAGCGACACTGCTGATATACCACCTTCTGGTTTCGTCGCAGTTAATCGTCAAATGTGCTTAAGCGGAGCTATTCCTCCCTTTAATGACTTTCTTCAACAGCTTCTTCTTCGATTAGCTATCTCTCCCTTTCAGCTACACCCCAACGGTTATGCCATCTTGATGGGGTTGTGTGTGTTGTTCAGAAGGACGCTCGACCGTCTTCCAAGTTTTGAGGAGATTTGCTATTTGTGCACCTTTGCGAAGAACAAAGATCACCCTTCAATTATACTTGTAAGAGGTGCTAGAAACCGTAAATTGATTCTAGACTTGCCCGATAGTGCACACGGGTTCTTAAGTCAATTCTTCTTCGTCCGCTGCCCCCAGGGATTCTATGCCGTCTGGAGAGTCGGAAGTAAGATTGCCTTTCTCCGTTCACTCTATTTTCTGAACTTCTCGAGACTCGAATTGTCAAATGCTTAACTTTGTTCTTTACTTTTTGCAGCACTTCCTCCTCCGCTTAGGGATCCCAGCCACAAGTCGACCCTTGAAACTCTGAGGGCTGTGGCTGTTGAAGAGAGAAGCGCTAAATTTTTGCTGAAAGATGAGTTTCTGCATCAGTTTGGACTTTTACACTCCTCTCGATCTACTCAGATTCATGAAGTTTCTGATTCTCAAGCAGAAATATCGGATGCCCCAGTTTCTGCAGAAGAGATTATATCGAAGGAACCTGCTGTAGAGACTGCATTGGTGAAGTGTTCCACCTCTGCCGATGTCGTGGGGTCATCTGGTAAACTTACACTTTCTCCAGTTATCGAAGAGGAGGAATCTCCCCAACGCTCTTAGAAGGCAGCCGATGAAGAAGCTAAAAAAGAAAGTTCCGCTCGGCACGATGGTGAAGACATTTTTGGTGAGCTAAGTGACCTAATGGTGACTTCACACGAGCTTTTTAAAGATGATATCGTCAATGCTAAAGTTGCCTCTCCAGTGATCGAAGCGACATCTGCTTTACGACCGCTTTCGTTGAGTCAAGAGTTGACTCCTACCACAAAATCTG
This sequence comes from Allium fistulosum, assembly GCA_030737815.1. Classification (NCBI taxonomy): domain Eukaryota; kingdom Viridiplantae; phylum Streptophyta; class Magnoliopsida; order Asparagales; family Amaryllidaceae; genus Allium; species Allium fistulosum. Next base: position 1,033,420,896 of record CM060907.1, on the reverse strand, counting down.
ATATTACTCCTAAACCGAAGAGTGGTTTGTAGTTTGACGCGCATAGTTTGCACATCACACACACTTATACACACTTAGCTTCATTACTTTGAAGATTTTGAAGTTTCGTATCTTTTTCATTTTCAGGTTCTCCGATGGGACACAGTGGTTCATATTATGATGACTTCCGGCGCTACGGAGGGCGTGATGCTTATGACCACAGACGTTATCTCCCTGTCCGTAGAGAAACCGATGAAGAAAGAGCCGCTAGAAAGGCTCATGAAAGACAAACTTACGAGGAGCAGCAAAGAAGAAGGGATGACGACTCCCACAAGAGGAAATCTTATGATGTTAAAGGGAAAAGTCACGTTGCTGACGATCCGAGCAAACGAGTCAAACTTAGTGATCAATCAACATCTGCAATTTCTGAAAAGACTGCTGCTCCTACCTCTCTTGACATTCCCTCCGGTTCTCTTGCTCTTAAGAAATCTAACATTCAGACAATTATCAACAGGCCTCAGTATCAAGTCGGAGATGGTCCTCCTACACTCCAAAGCCGATTTCCAAATTGGTGCTTACGAGGAGTGCGATTCGACTTGGATTTGGTTCCTATTGATAAGCAGGCTATGCTAAGGAACCTTGACGCTGTTAGGCTTGACATCGAGAGAATGTCTGGATGGCAAAAGCTGGTCGACGAACTTCAAAGGGTTAACCATATAAACCTCGAAGCCATGCTAACTAAGGAGAATGACAAGTCGGAGTGGGATAAAATTTGTAAGCAGCATGATGCAGAAATGACGAGCATCGCTGATGATAATGCGAGACTTGAGTCTGAAGTTAAGAAACTCAAGGAGGATCTTGCCACTTCATCTGCTTCGCATTCTCAAAAAGTAGAGGTCTTTCAAAAACAAGTGCGAGATGCGCATGCTGCTCAAAGAGATGCTGAGATGAAACTTGAGGCAGAGCAGCATGTAATTGAAAAATATCACAAGGATACCGTTCAACTACGGGAAAGAGTCAGCTCTCAAGATTTGGAAATTGAAATGTTAAAAGCTCAACTTCTTAAAGTTGAAAAAGAGCGTGATGAGGCAGTTGCCGGCCAAGTCGCAGCCGAAGACTCTCATGAGGAAACTAAAGCCAATATCAGCTCTACTTTATTCGATTTTTACTTGCACAGTGTCCTGGGTCGCGGTAGTCTCTCATTCTTGGGCCCGAAGTACGAGATTACTTTGGCAGAAGTGTGGGAAGCCATACTTGACATGTTTGGAAGTGCTGGCTATGCAGAGGTAGATCTCGAAGCGCTTTATCTAGATGATGAAGCACGTACTGCGCTTGCTAGGGGAAAAGAACAGCTTGCTAGGGAGCGAGCCGAAGTAGCAGGAGGAGAGCCTTTGGAGAAAGCGCCTTTAACCGACCCCGCTCGTCCTCCAGCTTCGGTTGACCCTAATACCATTGGTTCTAGTTCTTATTCTCCACTTCCTGCAAAAGCTGAAGTTAAGATCGCAACTACCGAGCCTCCCACTGTTCAAGTTGAAGAAAAGACCCAGGATGACACTGAAGCTGAAAATTATGAAATCGAAGTGATTAAGCCGACTTTTCCAGGTAACTCCAAGTCTGATATAGCTCAAGTATACTACTCGTTCGATGCAACTGAGTTCGATGAATTTCTCGCTTATTACTTAAGTCCTGATGAGCCAATATCTTCTCTTTTTTCGAAGAATACTGATTTTAACTTCTTTTCTTCTGTAGCAGAAACGCTGAGCGCTATACACACTTCTCCTCTTCCAATTGTTCCTCCTCCATCCCTTCAAGTCACTCCTGCTTCTCAGCCGGGTTCGCAGGAAGAGCAAATAGAAGCCCTTCAAGGCTTAGAGGATCCACCCGCTTCGCAAGAGCAGAAGGCGGAAGAATTTGAGGACAGCAAGAAGACCCCGGAGCAGTCTTATGATGATGATACAAAACTTTCTGCGTTGCTTACTCTGGGAAGTGAGTCTTCTTCAAAGAAGAAGGGGAAGCGCGTGATTTCGAAGAAGAAAAGGAAAAGCACTTCTGCTGCTGGAGAGGAAGCGGAAGTTGACCCAGCTATACCTCTTTCTCCTTCTTCCCCGACCCGTCCACAACGGCTTCAGAAACTAATCATCAAACCGGGTAAAAGCTCCAAAGGTGGTGGGAAGAAGGAGTAATGAGCTTTACTTTACTCTCTCTGTTTTGCTTTTTGCTTTTTGCATGTATTGACTGGAGATTGTGCGGGTACCGGTCCCTGCTTGAAACCTGCATATGTACAAAAACTTTATAGTATGGAATAAAATGGTTCTTTTTACTTGTACAATTTCTTGTCAGTATATGTGTGAATGTATTTATTCCTTGTTTTTGCACAAGTTTCTTTATTTACTTTATATGATACTGTAGTGAGCTCGTGGTATGATGTTTGAGCGTTGTTTTTATTAATATAGCTATGTGCCCCCATACCACGGCTTACTGCAATATTCTGAAAAGACTTGTACTCTTATTTTAGAGAATAATTCTTCCGTTTTGAGGAAATATTATTCTGCTTTTAATAGAGTATGCCTTGTATCGGAGAAGTTTTCTTTCTCTTTTTATATATACTTCAACTTTCGGAGATGGTCACTTTTTTTTTAAAGTGGACTTCTTCTCGTAGTGAAGTTAGCTTCCGAAGAAAACTTCGATCTATTTGCCAGAAAATTGTATTTCATCGTTGAATGGGCCCACGGGACAGACGTCAGCTGTTTGATTGGATATTTGTTCGTACAAATAATCTTAAGTGTTTAGCTGCGGTTTGGAACCCACTTTTTGAAAAGGTGCCCCTTTAGTGGTTCCATCAATGAAGTTTTTGGATGTGCTTTATTAAAGGGGGTGTAATTGTTTAGTGCTTCCGAAGAAGGCTTTGTGCCTGTAGAGAGGGCTTGTTTGATATGCCTTTGGAAATGGCTTCTGCCTCCGAAGAGGACTCCTCCAAAGAGTTGTGCCTCCAAAGAGGGCTTTCGCCTCCGAAGAGGTCTTTGTTTGTGTGCCTCCGAAGAGGGCTTGCGCCTCCGAAGCAATTTCTTGCCTACGAAGAGGGCTTGTGCCTTCGAAGCAATTTCTTGCCTACGAAGAGGGCTTGTGCCTCCGAAGCAATTTCTTGCCTACGAAGAGGGCTTGAGATTGTGTGCCTCCGACAAGGGCTTGCGCCTCCGAAGCAATTTCTTGCCTACGAAGAGGGCTTGTGCCTCCGAAGCAATTTCTTGCCTACGAAGAGGGCTTGAGATTGTGTGCCTCCGAAGAGGGCTTGCGCCTCCGAAGCAATTTCTTGCCTACGAAGAGGGCTTGAGATTGTGTGCCTTCGAAGAGGGCTTGCGCCTTCGAAGCAATTTCTTGCCTACGAAGAGGGCTTGTGCCTCCGAAGCAATTTCTTGCCTACGAAGAGGGCTTGAGATTGTGTGCCTCCGAAGAGGGCTTACGCCTCCGAAGCAATTTCTTGCCTACGAAGAGGGCTTGTGCCTCCGAAGCAATTTCTTGCCTACGAAGAGGGCTTGTGCCTCCGAAGAGGTCTTCTGGACTCTGAAGAGTAGCACGAGGTCTCTGAGGAGTAGCATTTGGACTCCGAAGAGTAGCACGAGGACTCTGAGGAGTAGCGTGGACTCTGAGGAGTAGCATTTGGACTCTGAGGAGTAGCATGGACCCCAAAGAGTAGAATTTGGACTCCGAAGAGTAGCATGTGGACTCTGAGGAGTAGCATGGACTCCGAAGAGTAGCACGTGGACTCTGAGGAGTAGCATGGACTCCGAAGAGTAGCGTTTGGCCTCCGAAGAGGGCTTTGTTGCTTGTGTCCTTCCACCATCTGCTTCTTAGCGATTCCTTGTTATCACTTCAAGTACATGTTCCATCTTTTTGCAAGTTGTTTGCTTTTTGCCAGAGAAGTGTACTTTATCGTTGAGTGAATCCACGGGGCAGACGCAAGCTACTTTACCAGATGTTCGTTTGCACAAACGATCGCGATTGGTTAGCAAGGGTCTGGAACCTTCTTGTCCAGAAGGTGTCCGCTTTGGTGGAATCACTAACTATTTGTGATAGCACTTCTTTTTGTAGGGGTTGAATTTTGGAACTTCTGTAGCTTGGCATTCGTTCGTTGAGTGATTTGTAGGAATCGCTTGGCTTCGTGGTGTGTTGAATAGGTAAGCTTTGCTTTGATAGCCTACAATATTAAATCGACATTTTAGCAATATTTTTAATATATTTGCATATAGAAATGAGACAGGCTACTTATAGTATTAAAAGACACAAGACTTATAGTTCTTTATTATTGATTCGGACTGATTTCTCAGTGGTTTACAATACAAGAGTTATACATCCAACATCATTTACAAATTTAAGAAATGCTTTTAAAATAAAATATGGACGCAGCCATTGCTATTCCAGAATCTCAGTATAGAACTTCCATTTCCACTAGATTCATAGTTTTGGATCCATATGCTAGATAAGATGGAGTGTGGTCAGACGCAGTTTTGTATGCCTGCTGGGTGAGGACCCCTTGTGACAACATTAATGACCAGCCTCTCAGATTCCTGCACTACAGTTTTGTCGCCTGAGCTGGATTGATGAGCAGGAAGTTGTTGCCCCTGAGTGGATGAGGTTGGGTCGACTCTGTTTTTCTTCACATATTGTTGTAGTTTATTCTGTTTCAGCAACTCTTCAATCACATTCTTTAACTGGCGACATTGGTTAGTGTCATGGCCAGGTTGATTGTGGAATCGACAGAATCTCCCATTATGCATTGAATTTTTTCCGAGTCTCATCTTAGGTGGTTCAGGGAACTCAACGGCATCTTTCGTTGCGAAGAAGATATTTTCCGGTGTATCAGTTAAGGGAGTAAAATCCGAAGGATTAAAATGGCGAGGTTTCTTCTCATTCCCCTGTTTTCTTCCTCCGTCATTTTCCCTTTTCTGGTTTCCAGATTCTCTTTTGTTAGAAGCAACATTGTTATTCTTGATTTCGGCAACAACTACTTTCACTGGCGCGGAAAGACTTTCTAAGCGCATGAATTCGTCTGCCTTTTTATAAAACTTCTCAAGTGAATTTGGTTCCTTCATTTTTAACCATCTTCCGAATTCACTTGATTTGTTGATGGCTCGCATCAGGTAAGTCAGGATCATACAGGGTTCTGCATTATCCACTTCGGCCAGGGCTATATTGAAACGGTTCAAGAAAGATCTGATAGATTCTCCGGGAGCTTGTTCAAGACTAGACAGCGACATTATATCCTTAGCTTTTGAAGCATACAACCTGAACTGATCCTTAAACTTTCGAGATAAGTCAGAGAATTGATCTACGGACCGAACTGGTAGCTTTGTGAACCAAAGTAGAGCCACTCCTTCCAAGTACACTGGAAAGTATCGACATTTAATCTCATATGATGCTCTTGCACCGATCATATGCCAGTCATACTTATATAGGAAATGATTAGGGTCACTCGTCCCCCTATAGGCCGGGATAGTAGGAGGTACAAATTTTCTCGGAAATTCTGCTTTCAGGATCCTTTCAGTAAACGGAGTCTTGCTAGGAGCAAATCCCCAATCGTTATCATTTTCTTCCCTATGCATGCTCTCTTTCATGATTCGACGAACCATCCCTGATAGGTACTCCTCATTGTTCAGAGACATCGCCGGGTAGACGTCAGCGATTCCTTCAGAAGTTGGCTGCGGCCTTGAACCTTCAACTTGGAAAGGTGGCGCTTCGGCGGTGCCAGCTGCTCTTTGAGGAATATCTTTCTCTTGGGAATTATGAGCATCTTCAGCGAAGGCTGTTTTGTTGTTTTCTGATTGTCGATTTGCCCCAAGTAGAGCGTTTAATATGTCCATCATCAAAGCGTTTTAAGCTTTAATTTGTTGGTATAATCCAAATACAACATCGTCTAATTCAGCCCTTGTGGCTCCAATGGTGGGAGTTGCTTGGTCTGCTGTTGGGGAAGCGGAGGTTCCCTCATGAGCATTCCCGGATCTGGTAGATCTACCCTTTCTTCCAGGAGCCATGATCTCAGATAAACTTCTGGTTTTTAGAGAGATTCTTTCAACAAACTTTTGCGAAGCAATGGTGAGAATATTCCTGAGTTCAATTCTCAGTGAAAACACGAAAACGTTAACGCTGGAAATTGAACGCTAACACCCGGTGTGTGTAAAGAAAAAGTGAAAGCACCACCCGTTGGTACGGGAATAGAATATAAGCAAAAAATCACAGAAAAACAGTAAAAGACAGCAGTTTTATAGTGGTTCGGCTAGAGGGCTAGCCTACGTCCACTTTAAGTTTCTTTATTACTGATCTGATTACAAATTGATACGATGCACTTCAAATACAATTCACTTTGATTACAAAACACTTCAGACTAGTAGCTCAAACTTCGATGTAACGAGGCTCTTTGAATCCATGTCGGATGTGCAAGATCTCTTTCGAAGCCTGTTGTAGCGTCTTCGGTGTTTGGAGTTCTTCAAGTGTCGATTCAGTTAAGAAAGTGGCAGAGTATCGGCGCTTCAGAGAATGATCGGAAAAGTCCCCTCTTCGCTGGAGTTAAGGTTGTATTTATAGGGAAATCTTGAGCTGATTCATAGGTCATGACCGACCTAGGATAGGTCGTAGGTCTTGGCCGACCTATCTGACATGGCTAACGGCTTAGCAGGGGCACGCTTGTTCGTTTGGATATACTGGCAAGTCCTAGGTCGCAAACGACCTAGGAGGAAGCGGCATAAGTGAAGCAGCATAGGGATTTGTCTTCGACTGCTTAGGTCGCGAGCGACCTATCATAGGTCGTTAAGTTGTAGACTCTCTTAGGTCGTTAGGTCGCTTCCTATTAGGTCGCTTAGTAGTATTCCATCTTTTAAGTCGCTGGAGCTTTTAGGTCGCTGAGGACTGGAGCCACTAGGTCGCTAACCCCTTAAGTCATTAGGTCGTTTCTGTAGTTAGGTCGTTAGCCTCCTTAGGTCGCTCAGTCCTTTCTGTAGTTAGGTCGCAGAATACTTGAGCCGTTAGGTTTCTATCTTCTTTAGTCGTTAGGTCGCTTTGTCTAGTTGAGTCGCTATACACCTTAAGTCGCTTCGCACCTTAAGTCGCTTTGCTCCTTAAGTCGCTAACGAAGAGGAGTTAACAGGGATAATCACTTATTGTAATTAATTAAGGATAATTAATTAAAAATGTAATTAATTAAGGGTTAATTAATTAATGTAATTAAGGAAAATTAATTAAAGAATAATTAAATAATTAAAGGTTAATTATTTAATAATTAAAGGCTGACTAATTAATAATTAAAGGTTAATTAATTTATTATCAATGGTTAATTGATAAATGATTAAAGGTTAATTAATAAAGATGGTTTGCAATTAATTAATATTAATTAACCAAGATTAGTAGTTTATTCATAAGTAATTAATCTGATTTAATTTAATCATATGATTAATTAACCTTACTTATGGATGTTTAAATTGCATGGAATGCCTTAAATTGTTCGATATCCCTGATGTGTGATGCTCTGTTTTGACTTGAGCTGTGATGAATGTAATTTATTTATCTCTGTGATAAATTTATATTATTTATCTGTGAATCTATGAATGAAGATAAGCATTATAGGAATATACCGCTTATCGATGTTGATGTGCTCTTGAATCTGTGATGATTGATGATGTTGCACTATTGTGTAAAACCCCTAGACTACACCTTACACACACAAATATGGATTGCACGAGGAAATCGGTTAAGTCATAGATATTTTAAGTTTAAATATTTTGTTCAAAAGTTGAATTTTGAATCCAAATGGTTTTGGAAATGGAATTGGGTTATGAAAAGCTTTTGAAAAGGAAGTTTGAAATTGAAAGAATTTTGAATCCAAATGGTTTTGGAAATGGAATTAGGTTGAATATGAAAAGCTTTTGAAAAGGAAGTTTGAAATTGAAATGTAGTTTGAACATAATATATCTTGTTTAAGTTTTCAAATTTTTTTGGAAATTTGGTTTGAAAGGTTTATACAAGTTATATAATATATATATATATATATGGATTTTAAAACCATCTTTAAAGTATTTTAAAAGTATTATTTTAGGAATTTAAAATTAACCCAAGTTTATACTTTAAAGGATATAACTTGTGTATATTTAGTTGGATTTTTTCGAAACAAAAGGTGTTCATTTTCAAATGATAATAGCTTTCAAATAAAGAAAGGATATCCAGTTTTTGTGAAAAGATTTCAAATTTGAAATTGAAATTGTTTTGAAAGCTATAAATGAATCTTTGTTAAATATTGGTGAATCTTTTGTTTAAAAGATTTGAAATAGGAATTGTTTTGAAATCTATGAATGAATCTTTGTTAAAGATTGGTGAACTTTGTTTTCAAACCAAAGAAGATCTTAAAGGGGTATCCTTTGTATAAAGGAATTGAAATGGAATTGTTTTGAAAACTATGAATAAACCTTTGTGAAAGATTTAGTGAATCTAGTGAATCATTTATTTAAAAGATTTTAAAATGATAATTTGTTTAAACCATTTGAAAGAAAGGTTTTGGGAAATAAGTTGTGACTTAACTGAGATCCCAATATCCATATGTTTTTAAATATTGCGTGTAACAACCCGACTTTCTTTTCCCAGAAAGACGCATCGTTATGAAGAAAGAAAGGGATAGAAGAAGAAAAGAAAAGAAGAGAGAACAACAATACATCAGAAATCTCACAGCGGAACGAGAAATATATTATCACATAAGATATTACATAGTATCATATACATCAGAGTACTCAATTTATACATCACAGAATAGACAGTTATAAACTTCTGTTTATTATACAACACAAGTACACCAGTACAATACAGACTAATACAAACACAGCGGAAACTCTATATATCTACTTGCTGAAGCCTCCTGCTCCTCAGCTCCTCCAGTATTCGTCAAGACTAACCTGAATCCCTTGGCTACTCGTAAAAATTGAGTACCCAAGGTTTAATAAAACAGAAAATAAACACTTGGGTCAGACATGGGTCTGGTGTGAGTAAACGGGTTAAAATTGTTTAACTTCAAAACCTTTTGAAAACAAAGGTATCACGTAAGACTTTCCACACATAAACATGGAAAAGTTTTTACCTTACGCTAACCAAATCATTTGATAGGAAATCCAGTTATATTATAATAGGGTCTAGGGTTTTCAAGTAAAATACAGAAATAGCTGAAATGCTTACATCTCACATTCCAACATAGTTGGGCACAACTAATACGTACGGCACTTATTGGAGTTTGGATTCCATACAATGGCCGGGCTACTGGGGTACCGCCCGTCACAGTACGTGGCTTAGATCACCGTACCGAGGAGTACGCCCGCTCCCCTGCAACACAAAGCTGGAACCATCCCTTACTGGATAATCCCGAACAAGACAACCCCGTAGTTGGCTGCAGTTCCAACTACCCACTAAGCCGAAATATAGAAAGGGACCTCTAGACAGGGATCTATCTTGCTCTCAGTGGGCGCTACCCACGAAGCCTTGCTGCACCTCCCCTGTTTTAGCCATTCCCGGTTGTTGAGGCTTGAGGTTACGATTACCTTTAATCAGAACATATCACTTAGAATGCTCATCGTCCGCCTGACGATGTGTTGAAAGCATTCAATCCATACAAGTTCGTTCCGGGTTCGAACGAAACCGAAGGCATTATCTCGTTACACTCGTTTTGGAATCACCCTCAGAGTTAACGACAATAACCCTTGCACTCTGAATCTTCATCTTCACTTGAGATTCACGACCTATCGTTAATTTGGATCGATGTGGTATTCGGGTCTCCAGACCTGGAATACCGGTATACGGAAACCCGATCCCGGTCTCATCGAAATCCAAAACGTATCTTTTAAGGCCAAGTTGTTTAAAGGTTTAAACAATTTAACTTATCTATATTCATACAGATAGATAATTCACAATTCACAATTGATAATCACATTATCAATTAAACAGATGATTCATAACCAAATAGGCAATCCATTTCAATATCATAATAGTTAATCAATATTACCATCATAATATAACCAAGCATTCATACTACACAATATTACTTATCTCATTTCTGAGATAACATCCATTCAAGACAATTAATGTCGTTCATTTTTATATAAGCAATGATTTACTTAATCATAACATAATTAATTTAAAATGAATTAAATTAACTATCTTTATCTTTAATTAATTTAAAGTGAATTAAATTAATTACTTCAATTCTTAATTAATTTAAAATAAATTAAATTAATTACTTCATTATAAATCTTACTTATATAATCATTAATTAATTACAAGTAAATTAATTAATCTTTTTCTAATTATCCACTTTAATTAATCACCTTGATTAATCATTCTTTAATTACATTTAAGTAATTATCTTAATTAATTTCACAAATTAATTATCCTTAACCAAATACAGAAATTAACCTTTAATTACTTCATTAATTAATTAATTAATTATAATCAATTACTTTAATCCTTAACTAATTATAATTAATTAGTTATCATTTGATTAATTAATTTTAATTAATCAACTCTTAATCACATCGTTAATTATAAACTAATGATCCCTAATTACACCTTTAATTATTTTATTAATTACATTAAATAATTATTCTTAATTAATCCATAATTATTAATCACCTTTGATTAATCTAATCCAGTAATTAACTTCCCTTAATTACTTCCATTAATTAATTACTTTAATTAATTACCTTCACAAATAATTAATTACATTATTAATTAACCTTAATTAAACCACAATTATTAATCATCTTTGATTAACCTAATCCTTTAATTAATTTTATTTAATAAATTATTAAATTAATAACAAGTGATTAACTCTTAATCATTTTCATTTAATAAAATAATTATCTTCTAATTACTTTATAAAAAAATTTTATCTTTACTAAATTACATTCAGAAATTATTCCTTAATTATTTCAACAAGTAATTATACTTAATTTATTTATAAGTGATTATCTTTAATTAATCACTATTAATTACTTAGTTAATTATTTAACTAATTATTTAACTAATTAAATAATTTCTTAACTCCTTATATTTAAGAGATCTTAATTAAGAAAACAATTTATCTTAATTAAATTAATTAAATTGACCAATAATTTAATTTATCTTCCCATATTAATTTATCTTTAATTTATCAAAACTCTTAATTACTTAAGATAACTCCTTATTTTAATTGATTACCCAATCTGAATCTTTAAACTTAATTTAAAATAAAATACTTTAGAATTCTATTATAACTTAAAACAAATTTAGATATTCAAAATTTGACTTTTAAATCTTTAAAAGTTTTCTAAGTTATTTGAATTAAATTTTAATACAAAAATTATTTTGAAAATCTTCTTTCCTATTCTTTAAAAACTTATTTATTTAAATATCTAAAACATGTTAAAACAATTATTCTAGAAATAAATTAGTTTAAAAGTTAAAATCTTGTTTACCTTTATTTTTAAAACTCAGAAATCATTACAAAAACAAATTTTCTTTTGTTTAAAACTTTAAAACATTTTCCTTTTAAAATCTTAATGCCTGCTAATTCCAAACTCGAGTAAAACGATCAAAAACACGAAGAACTCTCGAGTTCAACCCACACTTTCCCGCTTCGAGTAAAACTCGAACCTTTCCCGAACGAAACCCGGTCAATCGCTATCTTCCCCAAACCAGATTCTCAGATGCACGTAACCGTGCACATAAACGTGCACATCCACGCCGGTCGATGGTGAACTCCACGATGGCCTCCGACAAGTCAACTTTGACCATAACATCACGAACGACCAATCCAATCTCCTCGATTCGAACGAGATTCGAATTCGAGCATTCGAACCATCACCTGGGAACACAACCTCACTGGAAAACCCATTCGCCTCCGATGATCTCTGATTCGAGAAGCCTCACCATCCTCACCGTATCTCACACTCGTCTTCCAGCTCCCATAGCACGCCACGCGATCGCCTCCGATAACACCTCGACGTCGCGATCCCCTCTGAAAACTCGACGACACAAACAAGCATGAAAACCCTACTTCCTCGATTATCGATCAACCCTTACATCAATAAATTCCAATTTGATTTTTCTGATGAACTTCATCATCCCCTCATCCTCCATGCTCAACCTCGGCACCCAGATCACCATAGTTCGCCGTGAATTGCCAGATAAACCCAAAACAGAAAATCCCAAAATTCTCTTCAATTACCAAACTATAAATCATGATATATATACTAAAATTCATGATTTCCTATAGTGAATTCAATTATGCAATTCAAACTCAAATTTGATTCAATTAATTTTTGACTCACTTTAAGATTTTACTGTAAATTATAAAATTTGAACTAAATATCCATTCTAAAAACCTAAAACTATTTTTAGATGGAAGGCTACCTGATTTCAAACATCTTTTGTTTACAGATCATAAGCAAATTCGAATTAAAAATGGAGTTATTGATCTTATTAGAGAAATGATATCTGTTAATATCACACAGAGCTCATATAAACTACACAGACATTCAAAACTGTATAATTCAAGCATGCATCCAATTTTAATTCCAATATCCAGATAACAGAAGATGTTCATTCACAAGAACGAGCAGAAATTCAAGATTAAAAACTGTTTTTAAATTTCATTTACTCACCAGACAAAATGCAGAGAACAGAGAAGCAGAAAATAGATTTGTTCCAGGCTGCATGTTCCAGATTTGAATTTCTTTTGTTTTTGCTTGTTGAATTTTTAAACTTTGCTGTTTGATTAATTTCTCTGATCTTCAGGTTGCATTTGAAGAATTTGGAACTGCTATTAAATTTGCCTTATCCGATTGCATGACTTCAGATTGACATTGGAGATCTGAAGCTGTTATTCAATTTGCCTTTAATCTTCTTTTTGCTTTGCATTTGATTTCCAGACTTACAGTTTTACTCCCTCAATTTTTGATCTATTTTTGTACGTTCAGTTAAGAAGAAGAAGGATTTTTTTCTGAAAAATAAAACCCTTCTTTTTATTTACAATTGAATTTTAAACTTAATTATTAAGGGAAAGACATTTGTCCCATAGATGTTTTAGTTAACTTACACATATGCTCCTAAGTTTACACTTGTCTTTAACATAAATTGATATGTTTACAAGTGTTTTATAAGTATTATTTGATTTACAAGTGTTATTAAAGATTTAATTAATGTTTATTTATTATTTACAAATGTTATTATCTTATTTAAACTTATTAAAACTATAAGCATGTAATATGCATATGTATGTAATATTTACATGGTTAAAAAAATGTTTTTATTTTATATTAATAAGCTTTTAGATTTCATATGAACACTTACTTAAAATTTTGATCAAATCAAATGTTTATAAATTTGAGAAATTTAGTTTCAACTTCTTATACAAAATTTTAAATCCATTTATCTTATGATAAAATAAAAAAAATGAAAGACCATTAAACAAATGAACTTTTGATTCTAAATCTCAAATATCATTTTAAAAAAAATATTAAACCAAATTAACATTTCAAATTACAAATTATATATTAAAGTTTTGAAAATACTTATTAAATTCAAATCAATACTTCTTCATTTCAATATATGCAAATATATATATTCTAAATGTAAAATACTTTTAACATTAGTTTTGATAAATACTTTATTGAATTTTATAACCTAACTTCAAATAACAATATATATATTCATACATATTATAAATTTGAAAACATAGTTTTATTAAATTAAAGACTCCCTATTTATAATATATATACCTATATATATACATTATAAATATAAACACTTATATTAGTTTTAGAAAGATAAATCTTCCCAATTTTAAATTGTTAGAAAAGATATTAATACATATTGCCAATTAAAATATTATTAGCCTTTTAAAATGAATAAACTTGTCAATTTTATAAAATAAAATCAACAAATCAATTTAATTATTAATAATGATTATTAAATTGATATTGCCAAATTTCCGGGATATCACATTCCTCCCCCCTTAAAATAATTTCGTCCCCGAAATTTAAAAGCAAAGATAATTTAATAACCCAGCAAAAGTTTTTAATTTTAAACAGCAATCACACAATCAATCATACACTATCAATCATAGCAACCATAGTAAACAATTTAATCAAACAAATTTAATTATCCAGTCAAAATTCTGGATAGAATTTCCTCGAGTTTCCCCAAGTATATATATATACCGGGATACTCGTTCTACAGGATCTTAACTAACTATCTACAATAATCTAGAACTCCTTCCCATCTAGATTACAAATCTGAACAAAATATCAGACTAAACTCAAAACCATCTCAACTACCAAATCCTTCTGAACTGCTGATCCCACAACCAATGACAGATCAAACACGTATTCCCTCAGAGATACGTGAAATAAAATGAATTCCAGTTATCCGAACTGGCCATTTAATCCTATAGATCAAAGAACTAATCCTCTTGGGAACACAGAAAAACTCAAAATACTTCCGGAACTAGCTCTCTAATCTTACCAAATCTTATATCTCCTTTTATTGGATACAACTTAAACAATATCCAAATTTCAACTTCAAATTCCAAATTCCATCAATTCTTAACTGTTTAACTCTCCTGACGATCCTGAGTCACTTCATCCTTCCTGATCAGCTTAACTCTTGCTGATGCTTCTTGAAATAATCTCGACCAACATCAAACCAATTTCTGGATCCTACTCAACAAAATGGTTTCCAAAAATACGCCAAAATCCAGAACACAACTCTACTCCACAATCATTAGAGCACTTCGAACTACTTCTCCTATCTGAAATAGCCAAACAGTTGCACTTGACAACCTTACCTCCAAATCCTGAAAAATCCTTCATACTTAGAGATACACTTGAATTTCCTATAGAAATCCTTTACTCCAAGAAAATTACAACTTCTAGTTGCTTCCACTCTAGAATAGCTGCTATCTTGCTTTCGCTGCACAACTCTGATCTGGAATAGATGAGAATGCTGTCGAAGAAACTCGAGCACAAACTTGATCATCCACAGTTCATCATACCATAAAATCTTAGTGAACCACTCCACTTGGTCAAAACATCCCAGAAGAATCCTCTCCAGAAAATTAGGTGTGATCAATCCCTCTCCAAACAATCTTCAGTTGCTTCACCAATTTCTTCTCTAGGAGACATCCTCCTACAAAGCTGAACTTCCGGTAACTCCACTAATCAAGTTGATACGGAATCTCAATTTCCAATAACCCATGAGAACACTCGAATTATCGCAAAGTCACTTTTGCGATCAATCCGGTCCAGTATCTCAAGATACTATTCTCTCTTATCAATCAGAATAGCTTATACTTGACTAACCAATCCATCGAAGAAATGTATCCACTTTGCTGCTTTCGGTTTCCTCCTCTAGAAAAACTGCTCAGCTAGAAAACTTCCTGCCAACACAGAACACTTCCGAGTTGCACCGCTGACACTGACGCCAAAGACTTCCTAATCCAAAACTCTTCGAGAAACTCGGACCTCAAATCAAACATAAACACCCCGCTGGACCCAGCCACAACACCGAAGCAGATATACTTCCTAAAACTTGCTCCAAAAGAAACATCTTCGGAAACATCCATAGTCACTGCGTCTCACCACACAGCTACTTTTTCCAGAAGTTACCAAGATACCATCATTCGCTTTTGCTCATCCAATTTCAAAGATAAACTCCGAACCTTAACAGGTTTCCTTCGGAGATCGATGAAATCCTTCACACCACAACAAAGCTCACTCGAGACGATATTAGGTCTACAGTCTCGACAAATACACTTCCAAACTCAACACTCAGACTCTAACTATTGGTAATTGTGTTACACACACTACCACCTTATCTACCTTTATAACTCATATTGGAAAACCCGAACAGGTAACCCAATAAATAGGTAGAATAAATATATATATAGTTATATAAAAATTACAAATACGCGCTCTCAAGATAGACACCACTCCAGAGCCTAGGTATTCACTCAACCTACCGCTCTGATACCAAATGTAACAACCCGACTTTCTTTTCCCAGAAAGACGCATCGTTATGAAGAAAGAAAGGGATAGAAGAAGAAAAGAAAAGAAGAGAGAACAACAATACATCAGAAATCTCACAGCGGAACGAGAAATATATTATCACATAAGATATTACATAGTATCATATACATCAGAGTACTCAATTTATACATCACAGAATAGACAGTTATAAACTTCTGTTTATTATACAACACAAGTACACCAGTACAATACAGACTAATACAAACACAGCGGAAACTCTATATATCTACTTGCTGAAGCCTCCTGCTCCTCAGCTCCTCCAGTATTCGTCAAGACTAACCTGAATCCCTTGGCTACTCGTAAAAATTGAGTACCCAAGGTTTAATAAAACAGAAAATAAACACTTGGGTCAGACATGGGTCTGGTGTGAGTAAACGGGTTAAAATTGTTTAACTTCAAAACCTTTTGAAAACAAAGGTATCACGTAAGACTTTCCACACATAAACAAGGAAAAGTTTTTACCTTACGCTAATCAAATCATTTGATAGGAAATCCAGTTATATTATAATAGGGTCTAGGGTTTTCAAGTAAAATACAGAAATAGCTGAAATGCTTACATCTCACATTCCAACATAGTTGGGCACAACTAATACGTACGGCACTTATTGGAGTTTGGATTCCATACAATGGCCGGGCTACTGGGGTACCGCCCGTCACAGTACGTGGCTTAGATCACCGTACCGAGGAGTACGCCCGCTCCCCTGCAACACAAAGCCGGAACCATCCCTTACTGGATAATCCCGAACAAGACAACCCCGTAGTTGGCTGCAGTTCCAACTACCCACTAAGCCGAAATATAGAAAGGGACCTCTAGACAGGGATCTATCTTGCTCTCAGTGGGCGCTACCCACGAAGCCTTGCTGCACCTCCCCTGTTTTAGCCATTCCCGGTTGTTGAGGCTTGAGGTTACGATTACCTTTAATCAGAACATATCACTTAGAATGCTCATCGTCCGCCTGACGATGTGTTGAAAGCATTCAATCCATACAAGTTCGTTCCGGGTTCGAACGAAACCGAAGGCATTATCTCGTTACACTCGTTTTGGAATCACCCTCAGAGTTAACGACAATAACCCTTGCACTCTGAATCTTCATCTTCACTTGAGATTCACGACCTATCGTTAATTTGGATCGATGTGGTATTCGGGTCTCCAGACCTGGAATACCGGTATACGGAAACCCGATCCCGGTCTCATCGAAATCCAAAACGTATCTTTTAAGGCCAAGTTGTTTAAAGGTTTAAACAATTTAACTTATCTATATTCATACAGATAGATAATTCACAATTCCCAATTGATAATCACATTATCAATTAAACAGATGATTCATAACCAAATAGGCAATCCATTTCAATATCATAATAGTTAATCAATATTACCATCATAATATAACCAAGCATTCATACTACACAATATTACTTATCTCATTTCTGAGATAACATCCATTCAAGACAATTAATGTCGTTCATTTTTATATAAGCAATGATTTACTTAATCATAACATAATTAATTTAAAATGAATTAAATTAACTATCTTTATCTTTAATTAATTTAAAGTGAATTAAATTAATTACTTCAATTCTTAATTAATTTAAAATAAATTAAATTAATTACTTCATTATAAATCTTACTTATATAATCATTAATTAATTACAAGTAAATTAATTAATCTTTTTCTAATTATCCACTTTAATTAATCACCTTGATTAATCATTCTTTAATTACATTTAAGTAATTATCTTAATTAATTTCACAAATTAATTATCCTTAACCAAATACAGAAATTAACCTTTAATTACTTCATTAATTAATTAATTAATTATAATCAATTACTTTAATCCTTAACTAATTATAATTAATTAGTTATCATTTGATTAATTAATTTTAATTAATCAACTCTTAATCACATCATTAATTATAAACTAATGATCCCTAATTACACCTTTAATTATTTTATTAATTACATTAAATAATTATTCTTAATTAATCCATAATTATTAATCACCTTTGATTAATCTAATCCAGTAATTAACTTCCCTTAATTACTTCCATTAATTAATTACTTTAATTAATTACCTTCACAAATAATTAATTACATTATTAATTAACCTTAATTAAACCACAATTATTAATCATCTTTGATTAACCTAATCCTTTAATTAATTTTATTTAATAAATTATTAAATTAATAACAAGTGATTAACTCTTAATCATTTTCATTTAATAAAATAATTATCTTCTAATTACTTTATAAAAAAATTTTATCTTTACTAAATTACATTCAGAAATTATTCCTTAATTATTTCAACAAGTAATTATACTTAATTTATTTATAAGTGATTATCTTTAATTAATCACTATTAATTACTTAGTTAATTATTTAACTAATTATTTAACTAATTAAATAATTTCTTAACTCCTTATATTTAAGAGATCTTAATTAAGAAAACAATTTATCTTAATTAAATTAATTAAATTGACCAATAATTTAATTTATCTTCCCATATTAATTTATCTTTAATTTATCAAAACTCTTAATTACTTAAGATAACTCCTTATTTTAATTGATTACCCAATCTGAATCTTTAAACTTAATTTAAAATAAAATACTTTAGAATTCTATTATAACTTAAAACAAATTTAGATATTCAAAATTTGACTTTTAAATCTTTAAAAGTTTTCTAAGTTATTTGAATTAAATTTTAATACAAAAATTATTTTGAAAATCTTCTTTCCTATTCTTTAAAAACTTATTTATTTAAATATCTAAAACATGTTAAAACAATTATTCTAGAAATAAATTAGTTTAAAAGTTAAAATCTTGTTTACCTTTATTTTTAAAACTCAGAAATCATTACAAAAACAAATTTTCTTTTGTTTAAAACTTTAAAACATTTTCCTTTTAAAATCTTAATGCCTGCTAATTCCAAACTCGAGTAAAACGATCAAAAACACGAAGAACTCTCGAGTTCAACCCACACTTTCCCGCTTCGAGTAAAACTCGAACCTTTCCCGAACGAAACCCGGTCAATCGCTATCTTCCCCAAACCAGATTCTCAGATGCACGTAACCGTGCACATAAACGTGCACATCCACGCCGGTCGATGGTGAACTCCACGATGGCCTCCGACAAGTCAACTTTGACCATAACATCACGAACGACCAATCCAATCTCCTCGATTCGAACGAGATTCGAATTCGAGCATTCGAACCATCACCTGGGAACACAACCTCACTGGAAAACCCATTCGCCTCCGATGATCTCTGATTCGAGAAGCCTCACCATCCTCACCGTATCTCACACTCGTCTTCCAGCTCCCATAGCACGCCACGCGATCGCCTCCGATAACACCTCGACGTCGCGATCCCCTCTGAAAACTCGACGACACAAACAAGCATGAAAACCCTACTTCCTCGATTATCGATCAACCCTTACATCAATAAATTCCAATTTGATTTTTCTGATGAACTTCATCATCCCCTCATCCTCCATGCTCAACCTCGGCACCCAGATCACCATAGTTCGCCGTGAATTGCCAGATAAACCCAAAACAGAAAATCCCAAAATTCTCTTCAATTACCAAACTATAAATCATGATATATATACTAAAATTCATGATTTCCTATAGTGAATTCAATTATGCAATTCAAACTCAAATTTGATTCAATTAATTTTTGACTCACTTTAAGATTTTACTGTAAATTATAAAATTTGAACTAAATATCCATTCTAAAAACCTAAAACTATTTTTAGATGGAAGGCTACCTGATTTCAAACATCTTTTGTTTACATATCATAAGCAAATTCGAATTAAAAATGGAGTTATTGATCTTATTAGAGAAATGATATCTGTTAATATCACACAGAGCTCATATAAACTACACAGACATTCAAAACTGTATAATTCAAGCATGCATCCAATTTTAATTCCAATATCCAGATAACAGAAGATGTTCATTCACAAGAACGAGCAGAATTCAAGATTAAAAACTGTTTTTAAATTTCATTTACTCACCAGACAAAATGCAGAGAACAGAGAAGCAGAAAATAGATTTGTTCCAGGCTGAATGTTCCAGATTTGAATTTCTTTTGTTTTTGCTTGTTGAATTTTTAAACTTTGCTGTTTGATTAATTTCTCTGATCTTCAGGTTGCATTTGAAGAATTTGGAACTGCTATTAAATTTGCCTTATCCGATTGCATGACTTCAGATTGACATTGGAGATCTGAAGCTGTTATTCAATTTGCCTTTAATCTTCTTTTTGCTTTGCATTTGATTTCCAGACTTACAGTTTTACTCCCTCAATTTTTGATCTATTTTTGTACGTTCAGTTAAGAAGAAGAAGGATTTTTTTCTGAAAAATAAAACCCTTCTTTTTATTTACAATTGAATTTTAAACTTAATTATTAAGGGAAAGACATTTGTCCCATAGATGTTTTAGTTAACTTACACATATGCTCCTAAGTTTACACTTGTCTTTAACATAAATTGATATGTTTACAAGTGTTTTATAAGTATTATTTGATTTACAAGTGTTATTAAAGATTTAATTAATGTTTATTTATTATTTACAAATGTTATTATCTTATTTAAACTTATTAAAACTATAAGCATGTAATATGCATATGTATGTAATATTTACATGGTTAAAAAAATGTTTTTATTTTATATTAATAAGCTTTTAGATTTCATATGAACACTTACTTAAAATTTTGATCAAATCAAATGTTTATAAATTTGAGAAATTTAGTTTCAACTTCTTATACAAAATTTTAAATCCATTTATCTTATGATAAAATAAAAAAAATGAAAGACCATTAAACAAATGAACTTTTGATTCTAAATCTCAAATATCATTTTAAAAAAAATATTAAACCAAATTAACATTTCAAATTACAAATTATATATTAAAGTTTTGAAAATACTTATTAAATTCAAATCAATACTTCTTCATTTCAATATATGCAAATATATATATTCTAAATGTAAAATACTTTTAACATTAGTTTTGATAAATACTTTATTGAATTTTATAACCTAACTTCAAATAACAATATATATATTCATACATATTATAAATTTGAAAACATAGTTTTATTAAATTAAAGACTCCCTATTTATAATATATATACCTATATATATACATTATAAATATAAACACTTATATTAGTTTTAGAAAGATAAATCTTCCCAATTTTAAATTGTTAGAAAAGATATTAATACATATTGCCAATTAAAATATTATTAGCCTTTTAAAATGAATAAACTTGTCAATTTTATAAAATAAAATCAACAAATCAATTTAATTATTAATAATGATTATTAAATTGATATTGCCAAATTTCCGGGATATCACATTGCGCTCATTATTCGGTTTATCCGGGAGAGGACTTTATGTCATTAAACCCATTTTGAATAATGATACGACGTAATGGATAGCATTTGAAGACCGGTGGTGAAGACTGGGTTTTTTTGAAAACAAAAGGATTACCCGTCGAATGTCTCTGCACTGAGTCGCGTCTGTATAGAGATCTCCATATGTGATAGGGAGTCCGATCGGGATTGTGAATACCTGGATTGCAAGGGCTTCTTCGGAAGTGCTTTCGGTTCTGTTCGAACCCGGAACAGACTTGTATGGATGTGTGTCCGACATTACACTTTGAGATGTAAAACCAGTTTCTATCAAATACATTTCTATTTGGTGGCGGAGAATTTATTTTCTTAGCTTAACATCCTTCTCTGAGACATACGAGCTCAGAGGTTATGTAGTTGATGGTTACTAGTGAGACACTCCCAATTTGGTAATGTGGCATAAGAAGTGCTGCTGATCATTTGTTGATCAAAGCATGGATTTTGTGTAAAGCGTAGCTTTGTAGACGTGACTTCGTCGAGCCTTACAACTCGGTAATGGTCGAAACAAGAATCGTTGCAGCAAGGTTATTTGGGGGTAGCGCTCCCTGAGGGTATGTCATTTCCTTCTGGATAAAAGGTGGTATCATGGTATAGCCCAGATATTTAACCTATGCGGTTGCTGCAAACTTATTGCTTTGTGGTTGTTGGTGTAGAGGTACCTCGGATAAAGGTTGGTAACGACCCGGGGATGGCATATTCATGTCAGTAGTTACCTAGTTACAGAGGTAACCCGACCTTGTGTTGGCAGAGATCTGGTTAGGTTCTCGGGGGCGTCCCTCCAGAGGCGTCCCATTTAGTGTGGGAAGTTCCTTTGCCCGACCATTGTTGAAATCCAAACAAAACAATACGAGCCATGTACGGTTTTAGTTGTAGAACCGGCCATTTAACATGGTAGCTATAGTAGGCATACTATAATTGTACATATGCTGGTTAAGATTAATATTATACTTGCAAATGTTTTCTACTATGCACTAATAATAATATCAAAAGGATTTTCGTGTATCAAGTATTGTTGACTGTCATAAGGAGAAATCTCCTCCAAGTGTGCGCTTGCATTGTGTGTATGGCGGGAGGCCTTATGGCAGTTTCATTTCCAAAAAGCAATGCGGATTTCTTTTTATTTCTTTTTAAAGATAAAACTATTTTTGTTTGTTCATATCAGTCCCATGACTGACCTGTAGTTTATTGTTCCCTTTCTAAACTCTGGGTGCCCACAATTTTCCACACGGGCAGCCTAGAGTTAGATATTCAGATAGTAGATATATATTCGGTTGCCTTCAGCTTTCTATTTCGATATCTTTCGAGTCTTTGAATTTTGGCAATCGCGTTGGGGATCGAGTTTTCTTAGTTCAGTTTGATGGTGGTTCGAGCTTATTGGATTGGAATCTTCGAAGCAATCTGAGTTGATCTATTTGGTTTTGGAGCATTAGAGATGGTTTTCTTTGAAGCCTTTGTTGTTGGTGTAAATCTTTCTGCTGTTGTGTAACTCTGATTATGTGATATTCATTGTATCACTGTTGTATCGAATGTTGTATATCAAAGATGTACATTCTTTTTCTTCCGCTGTGTTGTTGTACTTAATTTGTTATAAGCTCCGGCTAACCAGATTCGACGTTTGAATCTGCGGCATTCAAATACGGATGATGTATTCAGTGCCGATTTTCGAAGGTCAAGTCAGGGTCGTTATAGTGTCCTTCTGACTTGAGTATTCCTTTAGAATCTGGGCCTTGTAGATAGAAACTTTGGGAAATTTAGAATTTTGAGTAAATTGTGTTTACTGAAGGAATTTAAAATATCTTAAGATAAATATTTTAGGAATATTTTTTAAATATAAGAGCTAATTTTGTTAATTTATAAGAAGTGATATTTGAGGATTTAGAACTCTAGTGATTTTGGAAAATTGTTTTAAACAAATTTTTGAAGGGAAATGATTAAGGTATTACTTAAGTAGAGGTTTTTAATAATAGTAATTTAAAGGAAGAGTTATTTTAAGTATGTACTATATTTACTCTTTAGCATATGAAATTCCTGGAAACCTTAGGATCTCATTCTTAGGTTGTGTTAATTGATTATAGAGGACTCGTAGTGTCGTCCTAGGAGAGCGGATGAAGATTAGGAAGTATTTCAGCAAAGATGTGGCCAGAGAAATTATGCAACCTATTGAGCAGCCATCGCTATATGAAGAGGAATACGAGATAAAAGAGGAGCCCGAATCGAAAAACGATGACGCTGTTATTTGGGAAATGGGCGAGATTGTTTGTGAGCCACTTGCAGATGTAGATAACCTTCTGAGGGATGACTTATGGCCTAGGGCAAAGATTCTGATACCTAGGAAACCAAGCCCGGAGATTATATGGATTATGGATAGGGATGTTGAAACTAGGGAGATGAAAGGACCGAAAGTGGAGGACTCCAATAGAGAGGGAGTCCACTGTGAGATGTTAACTTGGGTTGGGTAGTTCTCTTAGGATGTACAACCTATTAGTATAGGTTAGTAGTCCATAGACGTCATGGATGTATGTTTGGATTGTAAATTAATGAAGTATCTAAGTAGATGCTTTGAAAAGGGTATGTGTGTATAACTGTCTAGTGGTTATAGATATCTCTTGGATATCTGTATATGTATGTGTTGACTGTAGTGTTAAAGTATCTTAGCTGATACTCATGTATAACTAATATTTTGGGACGTAAATATATATGATTGAACTTGTGTGATATGGTTGTTATTAATTCGTTAATAAATTAAAATTTGATTAGTTATGTTTACTAGCCTGGTAACAGCAATTTCGGGAACGAAATTATTTTAAGGGCGGATGAATGTAACATCTCAAAATTTTCCTTGTCTTGAGTTTTGTATATTTGTTTTTAATATTCAATAACACAGTCTTTTAATCAAATTAAAAATTTACATCTGGTCATAAAATTTTGCAAGTAAGTAAAAAGAGAAAATAATCAAAGGTTAACCAGGTAAAAATGAAGAACAAGAAAATTTACAAGTCAAATGAAATATATTAACATATGCATGTCTAGTTAAAAATAGGAAAGACCAAAACATTCAACTTAACTTCTCTTCATCTCAACACCATATCAACTCAAGCCACCTTATTTCAATCCATCACAAAATCCTTGTACAACAGGTTTGCAAATCTTTTGAGCCCCAAAACGTTGAACATATGCATCATTTTGTCTTGTAAACATGTATATATGTATAGGTTGGTATGTGAGTAGGCTTTAGTTTTCAAAAGCCTGTAAACAAAAATACACTGTAAAACAAAGTTCTGTAAAACAAATACTGTAAAGAAAAAAAGGGAAGCATTCTGTTCAAATACAAAACAAGACTAGATATCTCAAGATTTCAGATCATAAAATTAATGTGCAACTGGAAGGCCTAAGCATGATCAAGGTGAGAATTAAATTTTTTAGAATACCTGGAAATGTTTTAAAACACTCGGTCATTTTAACAAAGGTGAAAAACCGATTCATACTCTAGTTCAAAAATTAATAACTCTCATTTCGTTATGAATTGGCCGATTATGTACACTAGTGAAATGCTTGTTTTCGAGTATAGATCACACTAACAATAATGTGAAGCTTGTTCATTTTGTATATTCTGTGAATTTGCTAAAATACAGTAAGTATCCCAAGTTTTGTTGATTTTCAACATGCTCAAATCATTGATTCATGTATATAATCAGGATTGTTATGTGAAAATAGGATTTTTGGTGAAGATTTCATGATTTTTAATAGCTTGGTTTAAGAGAAATGGAGAGATGATCAAAATCCACTTAAAAATTATTTTTCGGTAACATGGTGGACGATAGGCAGTGCGGTTTGGCCGAGGACGAGCGTAGTGATGAGGCCAAGGGTTCCACCATAGCCAAATTTCGAAACTTACTTTGATTGGGGATAGTGGGGAATTTTTAGGGTTTAGGCATTGTTTTGTAGAGTGCTTGGTTTTTGATGGGTTGAGGCCGGAGTAGGTGATCGAGCATGGCAGCAGTTGGCATGAAGGAGGGGTCGAGGATGATGGAGCCTACAACGGCGGAGTGGATGGCTATCGTTGATCGAGGGACTTGGGTGGGATGATTTTCAAAGTGAAGGTCACCGTGTGGTTTCAGCTCATGGTCAAAAATTCGGCTGGGTGATAGTAGCAAGGGCGGAGATGGTCAGTCAAACATCGGTGAGAAGGGAAGCTTATAGGTGGTCTCGGCTTCTCGAGTTAAAGTGCGTAGTGCTGTGCACTATGCACGCGTCCACAACTGTGCTCGATTTTCTTTTTTTGGGAAAGCCTGGAAACGTGAAATGGAAGAAGAAGTAGGTGAAAAGGGAAAGTAAGGGGAACGAGTTTCTTTGGCAGGTGGTTTTGGGCTTCGGCCCATGTTTAAAAAAAAGGGGTGGAGGGAAGTTATAAAACAAATTAAAATGTTAAAGTATGTTTGGTTATGGGCTTCGGCCCAGAGAAAGAGGTGAAGGAAGTTTGCTTCAATTTAAAATCATTTAATTATATTTATTCCTTTTTGTAAAGTTTAAGTTGCTATAAGTAATGCATACGAAATCCAATTAACGCGAGACTGATTGCGTTGGGTTCGTATCGATGAACACTACGTCGTCGTAGGAATTTTTGTCGAGTTTGAATAAGTTAAAATTTATAGCAATTTGAAATGGCTAGAATTTAATTAACCGATTTAAACAAATATTGACATTTATATTTATATAACCTATCTATTGAAGTTATTTGTCCTTTTAAAAATAACGATGAGTTAATTTAAGATAATTACGATGGTTTGACATCTGTTAGCGGAAGGAAACACCATTCCACTAATTTTTATTTAATTTAACCCTTGTTGAGAGAATAAATCACCGTTCTGCTATTATTATTGAATACGTGTGTTTCTGGACATTGACTAAAAGAAATAAAACCCTGTTCTACTGTCATATTTGTATGGACATCTAATTATTATTCTGATAATTATATTGGGCAAGATGATGTTGAATTAATTGCTAAAAATGGATTGATGTGAATATCTAAATCTACTATTCTGGATTATTATGGAACAAATCATAACTTGATTAAGTACCATTGGAATTATTAAGCCTCTTTTCGGAAGTTGATTTTCGAATCAAGGATAGTTTTAAGGATAATTATTTTATGATTCTTAAAAGTTAATTAAAAGTATTTAATTATGTTTAACAAGGTTATTAATTATTTAAAATGTTTAAAAGTTATTTAATTATTAATTAAAGTTATTTTATAATGATTTGATTTGAATTAAGAATTAATCAGTGTTATTATTTCAGAATATAATTTATTCAATTTTAATATTGTTTTTATATAATAACTTTTAATAAACAGTAGTTGCCTAAATTAAACATGGAAAATTTATATAGAAACTTTATAAGTATTATTTTGAGATAATTATTAAGTAATGTTTCGGAAAGTAATGGTATACTTTCAAGGCGGAAATCGGGAGGCAGAGATTGCCTAAATCTCTGGGATAGAGGCGTAATCATTGAGCTGCGAATCCATGGTTGATACTGCGTGGTGCTTTCCACATTTATTTTTTAAAAAAAAGTTTCAAGTATTTTGAAAGGAATGATTTGTGAATATACCTATTCCGGTGAGATAAGCATATACCTTTCTGATAAAGAGATTTAATTTATTGAAATTTAAATAAATAAGGCTTAGTGATTTCAGCGGAAAATGGAATCTTTAGCTGAATGATTGTTTTATTTGATAGTTAAATAATCGTCTATCAAATCTGGACCAAAAGCATAATTTTGAAAATATCTCGGAGAAACACGGGGATTATATGGTATAGTTGCCGTCGAAGGTGCTATATTGTACATATAAACTTGTTTCGTTCTTCTAGGACGTTGATAAGGAAATCTATCCATTAACGGTTAGGAGATGATCTCCGATCTTATTTTTGTCTGCTTATTTCCTAAAGAACCAAGGTGAGTTTATCGAAAATATCGAACGTTGTTTCGAAGAGACCGGGATCGAATAAGTTATCCAAAAACCACCTCGATCCAACGAATACATTTTCGAAGTGAAGACAAGAGCATGGAATCGAAGAGGGAGCATTGAAATGTAAAGGCTAATCGCTATTAATTCTGAGGATGATTCCAAAATGGATGTAGTAGGAACAGTGCCTTCGGTTTCGTTCAAACCTAGAATGGTCTTATATGGTTGAATGCTTTCAGCACATTATCATTGGAGGACAATGAGCAGTCTAAGTGAAAACTCCTTAAAAAGGTAATCGTAGCCTCAAGCCTCATCAACCGGGAATGATTGAAAATCAAGGGAGATGCAACAAGGCTACGTGGGTCGCATCCAATTAGGGTATGTTATCACCTTTCTAGATACACTCGAATATATTATAAATTATGGATATGGTGCATAGAAACAGAGCTCTCGATAAGGGTGGGAACATCTGTGGTGATAGCATATTCGGTACTATCCAGGTTAAGGGTAGACTGGCCTTGTGTTGTAGGGGATCCTGGCGAGGTCCTTGGCACATTTTTCTAGACATGTACTGTGATAGGTGGTACCCCAGTGCCTAGTCATTGTATGGAATCCATTCTCCAATACGTGCCTTTATCTTTTTGGTTATAGAGCCTAGTATGTTGGAATTTAATTAATGTAACAATTTCGCCTATTTGAATAAGTATTTATACTTAGACATTATTATAATATCATTGGATTTTCTATAAAAGGTTTTGGTTACCATAAGGGAAAACCCCATCGTGTTTATGTGTGGTGTGGTCTTACTGGATAACTTTGATTTTAAAAGAATTTTGAAAGTTAAATGAATAAAATTCCTTGTGATTTAAATTCTCATGCTGGTTTTACCAGACTGAACCGGGCATGGTTTTTCCTAATTGCTCAGGTCAGACCGAGCATATTTCCAGGTTTAGTTGGAAGGATTGGAACTTTAGGAGAGGAGTTGGAGGCCCAAAGACATATTCACGTAGATGATTATATTTTCGTTGCATTATAGTTGTGTTTATTAGCAGTTGTAACGACAGGTTGTTATAACTATCCACGCGGAATAGGTTGGTATACTCTGATTGATATATGTACATACATATATTACAGTTCTGCTTTGTGTAAAGATTTTTTTTCTATATTATAGTTTATTCGTTTCCGATGTCAGATTCTGTATTGTTCAGTTTCCTTTCTGTCTTCTTTCTTTCTTCTTTCTACTTTCTTTTTCTTAACTATCCACCTTCCTATGCAATTTGGGCTGGACAAGTTTGCTACAGTTTGATTTAAATTGTATGGAAAAGTGGGTCGCTACAAGAAATATATATATTTACCAAAACAATGGAAATATAATGAATATATGATTCATCTAACTGTGTATTCCTTGACCCTTGAACTTTAGCAGCTTGAACCCCTGCATCATCTCTTTCAGCAATAACCTGTTCACATAAATCATGAATTTTCAATCCATTGGAATACACAAACTATAAATCAAGCTATTTTGTGTTATATTGTTTGCTTGTTTGGTGCGTGTTTGCTTGTTTAGTCCTTATGTTGATTCTTATAAAAGAATTATTATTATATGTTTTGTTATAATATATATTATAAATGTAAAAATCTTCTTATGATATGAATTATTATGATATGTTTTGTTATAATATATATTATAAATGTATAAAGCATCGAAGAATAAAAAATGTCGATTGCGGTCCTGATAACTATGATTGCGGCCGTTAATAGCAAGATGCTATTTTAATATAAATAAAACCCTACATATTTTGTGGTTATATTATATTTCCTTATTCGTGGATATATTTCTGAAATTCATTAAAGATTCATCCCTTGATATAAAATTTGAGCTAACATTGCGTTTTAATTAATCTTAGATTCGCCCATGCTACTTCCCACCATTTAAGTCGTAGCTCCCTAAACAGAGTGGCACTGACCTTCACCTTCGAATTTACAGATATGTTATCCCAAGGAGATATGTAACGACCCGTATTTTACGGATCGAAACATCGTAAAACAGTTGACAATTGGTCGCATTGTTGATAAGTCGTCTAGAGTCTAAGTCTTAGGTCGTAGGAAGGTTTGGAGCGACCTAGGCATTGTTGTTAAGTCGTGGAGAAGTTAGGTCGTATGGGGTGGCTTAGGTCGAGTGAACGACTTAAGGGAAATGACCGACTTAGGAAGTATACGACTTAAGGTATTGGGCGACCTAAGGAATGGGATGACTTGTAGTAGTTGGCGACCTAGTAATCTGGGCGAGGTAAGGGCTTAGATCGCATAGGAAATAGGTCGAGTTATATTTTAGGTCGTAGACGACCTAAGAGATGAGCAGGGTAGAAGTCTTAAGGAGGAAAAGCGACCTAAGGATTTTTTTAGTTAGGTCGAGTGAACGACTTATAGAATGTAGCGACCTAGTATATTGGAGCGACCTATAGGGTAAGCGACCTAAGAGTGGCGAGTTAACAACCCAGTATTTAGCGACCTAGTGGTTAGCATGTTAGCGTAGTTAGGTCGTTAGACGACCTAAGAATGTTAGGTCGCATAAGTTGTTAGGTCGCATAAGTTGGTAGGTCGCGTGAGTAGTTAGGTCGTGTGAGTTGCTAAGTCGTAACTCGTTGAGTCCTGATTCTCGTGCGCGTGTGTTTTGGCTTAAGTCGTAGACGACTTAGGTGTTGGGTCGCGTGTTTGCTAAGTCGTAGGTCGCGTGATGTTTTAGGTCGCGTGAAGGCTTAAAGTATAGATCGTTGGGTGTTAGGTCGTGAGCGACCTAAGAGTTGAGTCGTTTGTGCGCTAAGCTGCAGTTGTCTGTTAGGTCGTGCGCATTGTTAGGTCAAAGAGTTTCGTAGGTCGTAGGTCGTGGACGACCTAAGAGCGAGCGACCTAAAAATCAGCCTATAAATAGAAGGGTTTTTCTCACTTTTTGGGATCCGGATTTCGAAGCGACGAAGTGCTGCCATTTTGAGAGCTCGACTTCTACACTTCTTCACTTCTTTTCTCCACTTTAATCTTGTGCTTCCTTCCATCCAAATCGAAGATCAAGTTGAAGATTCAAGAGCTTATCTTCATCCATCGAAGATAGATTTCATCGTTTGAAGCGGATTGGAGATAGATCAAGATTGATCCTTCGCTGTCCAGATCTGAAGCGTGTTGATTTGGGGTTGTTTAGGTGATTTGGTGAGTGGTGATTATCTCTCACATGGATCCAAAAGAGTATATCGGATCGTTGGCTTGATTTTGTGTTAAAGTAGAGATTTCCATGCATTTTCCTAATCATATGTGTAGATCCATATAGATCCATTGTCCATGATGATTTGATATCCATTTTACTACATGTTAACCTATGCAAGTTCATTCATCAAGATTATAGAGACATTGTTCATGTTTTCATGCTTTTTGGACTTTTAACTCTTTAATTACGAAATTGCCATTATTGTTATAATTGTCTATTTAGATCATATTTGAATGCTTGTTTACTTGGATTAATGTTTGGTTTGATTGATTGCAATGAATTAGATGATTGATGATTTGATTTAGACCGAAGATGATTCAAAAGCTAAGGGAAAGGCTCTTGAATTGGAAAAGCTGCTTGTGGCATATGTAGCGGATGGTGAAGCTCTTATGCATAGATTCGATGACGATGATGTTGAGATGGAACTTTGCGAGGATGTGATGAAGCGAAGTATGATATGAGATAGTCTTGGTCTAATCCAGACGGGATCATTCCAAGCATGTTGATAACTCGGTGAAATGGTTCGAGTTAGAGGATAATGGTTTGCTCGAGAGGCGCTTGAGCTAGTATGGAAATAGTCGTCGAGGAGGATGACTAGAAGGCTGAGATCTTATCGTTGTTGAAGGTTCTAGCATGCTCAAAGCAAGAGTACGTTGGGCAGATTCGATAGTCCCTGAAGGCTAATGATTGATAGTCAAGTACTCTGGGCAGATTCGATAGTCTTAGGCACGGGTCACGATGACGTGCAGGAGTTATGTCTAGAACCGGGATTTCCATTAGCCCTTGACGGACGGCTGAAAGAATGTGCCGGTCATTCAATTAACGGTGATATCAAAGCAATGTAACAGTGATAGCCAGAGTCATGGATGTTTGGTTGTATCGTCATTCGGTCTCAAGAGCGGTATTTTCGGGGTGCTTATCTGATCTTGGTTTAGGCCTTGGGGGTTTGTACTTGGAAAACATCGCCCTTGACTCGAGTGATAATTGCTTTACTTTACATTGTATGCTCTGCTATGTTTGCTTCTACTTAGTGTGTGTCTGGGGGCTATCACTGTAGAAAGAGGTTGGAGTGGGAGGGTTGTATTCCTATTCCTTTTCCTTTATGCTCTTTTGGCATGTTGTTAGTTAATTTACTGCTCACTAAGACTGTTGTCTGACTCAAGGCTTTATATTTTAACTCTTATTGCCTTGGGCTGTTCGTCCATTTTTGGGACGGGCAGACTAGGTAGCAGGTGACAGGTGCTGTTCTTGCTTTCCACGGTGTTGATATCGAAGACGAGCTGGAGGGTTGCATATTATCTTCTTATTATATGTACTGGGTGTTCCGCTGTTTGTATTTTCTCTGAGTGTTATGTAGTGAGGCTTGTTGTATTGACTATTCAGATGTTTGTATTCAACTGTTATGAAGTTTTATTGATGAGATTCTATTCTGTGAAGCTTCACTGTACATATGTTCTATTGTATTTTGTCCATGCGCTGTGAGTAATACGATAGATTTTGTTGTTTTAGTTTACCCTGACGATCGTCCATGGCTGCCTGGCACACTTTACAGCACACTTTCTCTAGGTTCAGTGCAGGGGTTATGGGCGGTCGTCAAATTTGGTATCAGAGCATTGGTTAATCGATTTTACCCAACGCTCGCTGACGTAACTACGTATGAGAGACGTAATTGTATTTTGATGGATGATTACTATATATAATATAGTAGCTTAGTCGAGTTTGAGTCCTTTATGCAGTTGTTTCTCATGATGTGCTGATTATTCCTTTTTATAGATATTAAGGATGAGTTGAAGAGGGAGACCAGCTGCTAGGGAAGGCCGTGCTACTGAAGGGGCTGCTGATTATGCAGCCATGTTCGAAGCTATGATGACTTCGATCATGAGAAGGATACCAGTTCCGGGAACAGCAGTTGATGTTGGAGTTCAAGTTCAAACTCCAAGACCGGTAGATTTTGCTAAGCTGTGTAAGGACTATACTGCTCTTGGAGGGAAGGTTTTCTTGGGAACAGAATCAACCATTGAAGTCCAGAGGTGGATAGATGCTTGTAGAAGGATTTTTGGTGATTTGGGAATTGAGGATGCAACTAAGAGGAAGTTAGCATCGAGGCAGCTTCAAGGGAGAGCTTCTGATTGGTGGAACTCTATTACCATCAATACTCCGGAGGAAGAGATTACTTGGGAGCAATTCCAAGTTAGATTTGAAGCTAAGTTCATTTCTACAGCTCAGAAATCTGTTTTGTTCAAGAAGTTTGTGGAGCTCAAGCAGGGAGGAAGACCAGTTCTTGAGTATGTTTCTGAGTTTGAAGCTTTGTCCAAGTATGCCCGATCATATATTGAATCTGCATATCAGAAGAATGAGAAGTTCGTGACAGGCTTGGACAGTTATCTTAGGAGGCAGTTGGTGGATCATTTGGACGATTCATTTGAGAAGCTTGTGGAGAAAGCTCTCAGGCATGAGAGTCCGTTTCCTAAGGATGGATCTGTTGTTGTTGTGACCAGGGGAGAGTCTAAACCACAGCAGGGTGGAAACAAGAAGAGGAAGCAGCAGCAGCAGAAGGGTAAGGATGGCCAGAAGAAGCCGAAGGGCGAAGTGACCTGCTACAATTGTCAGCATAAGGGCCATTTCTCAAGGGATTGCAAGAATTCGAAGGTACCAATGAAGTGTCACAACTGTGACAAGCCGGGGCATATCAGGAAGAATTGTCCAGAACCGAGGAAGGACAAGCAGATTGTGCAAGCTTATGCTTTGGGAGCTGTTCCATCGTCTTCGAAAGCTCCTACCGCTGAAGAGAAAGGAAAGAGTGTGGTAGTTCAAGGTACTCTTTCCATATGTGGTGTTCCAGTTAGGGTGTTGTTTGATACTGGAGCGTCGCATTCGTTTGTTTGTAGTGAACTTGTAGGCCGGTTGGGTTTAGAACCGGATATTGTTGATAGGCCATTGGTTGTGACTAATCCAGTTGGGGGTTCGTCTTGTTTGTGTATGCTATGCCGTGGTCTGATTGTATCGAGTCATGGTTGCTCTTTTGTTTGTGATTGTTTTGTTCTGAACTTTGCGGGGTTCAGAATTATTTTGGGTATGGACTGGCTTAGGAAGTATGCGGCAAAGGTTGATTGCGAAAGGTTGGAGGTGACAGTTGAGAATGTGGAGGGGTGAAAGATTGTGATACGATGTAAGCATGAAGAAGGCGTCTTCATGAGCTTCATGTATTCGCTGGTTGTTCCACGGGATGGACTGCCATCTGTGCCAATCGCGAATGGATTCGAGGATGTCTTTGACGAAGTCAAAGGGTTACCGCCGCATAGAGAGATCGAGTTTCGTATAGATCTAGTTGAAGGAGCCAGACCCGTTGTGATGCCTCTTAGGCGGATGGCGCCTAGGGAACAGCAGGAGTTGAGGGTGCAGGTTGATGACCTTTTATAGAAAGGATTCATTCGGCGTAGTGTGTCCGAGTGGGGTGCACCAGTTGTGTTTGCAACCAAGGCAGATGGGTCATTGAGATTGTGTGTGGATTATCGTGAGCTGAATAAAGTGACTAAGAAGAACAAGTATCCATTACCGAGAATAGATGACTTGTTTGATCAGCTTCACGAAGCTAAGGTGTTTTCTCAGATGGATTTGGCAACGGGATTTCACCAGTTGAGAGTAGCTAAGGATAGTGTGCCGAAGACTGCTTTTCGAACACCATCCGGTTTCTTTGAGTGGCTGGTAATGCCGTTTGGATTGACTAACGCGCCAGCATATTTTGTGGATCTTATGAATAGAGTGTTCAGAGATCAGTTGAACAAGTTTGTGCTTGTGTTCGTGGATGATATTCTGATTTATTCCAGAACTGAAGAAGAGCACAAGACACACTTGCGAATTGTCTTGGAGATCTTACGGAAACATCAGCTGAAGGCTAAGTTTTCAAAGTGTCACTTCTGGAAGAGTGAAGTGTGGTTCTTAGGCCATGTGATTTCTGGAAATGGAATAGCGGTTGATCCCGCTAAGGTGGCAGCAATCCAGGATTGGGTTAGACCTAAGAATGCATCTGATGTGAGAAGTTTTCTTGGAGTAGCAGGATATTATCGACGGTTTATCAAAGACTTCTCCAAGGTAGCTGCACCGTTAACAGGATTGACGAAAAAGAATCTAGTATTCAGATGGGATGCTAAGTGTGAGCAAGCTTTCGGAATCCTGAAAGAGAGATTGACAAGTGCTCCTGTTTTGACTATTCCAAGTGGGAATGATGAGATGGTGGTTTACACCGACGCATGTGGTACTGGACTTGGAGCAGTGCTGATGCAGAAGGATAAAGTTGTTGCGTATGCCAGTCGACAACTGAAGCCGCATGAAAGGAATTACCCGACTCATGATTTGGAGTTAGCGGCGATTGATTTTGCTCTGAAGATGTGGAGACATTATCTATTGGGAGTTCGATTCGAGTTGTTTACAGATCATAAGTCGTTGAAGTATCTTTTCTCCCAAAAGGATTTGAATCTTCGGCAGCAGCGATGGCTAGAGTTTTTGGCATCATATGATTTTGATATAGCTTATACTCCGGGAAAAGGTAACGCAGTGGCAGATGCGTTAAGTCGAAGACATGCAGGATTGGAAGCCATGTTTTCAGAATGGAAGAATCTCGAGTATTTAGCTGGATTTGACTTCAGGCCCAGATGCGAATTGGAACCTGAGATGTTGGCAAACTTATCGATAAGACCTACTCTTGTGGAAAGGATTGGCGAGAGCCAAAAGCGAGACGATAAGCTTGTCAAGATTATCCGTGATTTGGAATCTGGATTGGACCCAGAAAAGGATAAAGGATTCGAGGTCGATCGAGAGGGTTGGCTTCGGAAGCAAGGACGACTAGTCGTTCCCGATATAGATGAATTGAGGAGTGAAGTTCTGAAGGAAAGTCATCACTCGAAGTTGACAATTCATCCAAGTGGAAATAAGATGTATCGGGATATGAAGAGAACCTACTACTGGGAAGGTATGAAGAAGGATGTTGGAAATTTTATTTCCAAGTGTATGAACTGCCAGTTGGTAAAAGCCGAACAGAAGAAGCCAAGTGGATTGCTTCAACCATTAGAAGTTCCTACATGGAAGTGGGAGCATGTATCGATGGATTTTATTGATGGGTTACCTAGAACAAGAACGAGAAATGAAGGGATTTGGGTCATTGTAGATCGTTTGACTAAGAGTGCCAGATTCATTCCTGTTCGATCGACTAGGACTGCATCAAAGTTGGCTGAGTTGTATGTTAAGTGGATAGTTCGATTCCATGGTATTCTGAAGAGTATAGTGAGCGATCGAGACCCATTGTTCACTAGTGGATTTTGGAAGAGCTTCCAGGAAGTTTTGGGAACCGAGTTGTGTTTGAGTACAGCTTATCACCCTCAAACAGATGGTCAGACCGAGAGAGTCAACCGGGTTTTGGAAGATCTTCTTAGAGCTTGTGTTTTGGATTTTGGAGGATCATGGGAAGATCATCTTCATTTGGTGGAATTTTCGTATAACAACAGTTACCAGTCAAGCATTGGTATGGCACCGTATGAGGCATTGTATGGAAGACCGTGTAACTCTCCGGCATGTTGGTTAGAGACCGGAGAAAAGTTGATACTTGGGCCAGAAATGATTCGACAGACTTCGGATTGCATAGAGATCATTCGGCAACGAATGAAGGCAGCCCAAGACCGTCAGAAAAGCTATGCCGATAAGCGTCGTAAGGATTTGGAATTCGACGTAGGTGATATGGTTTTTGTGAAGATTTCTCCACTGAAGAATGTTATTCGATTTGGGAAGAAAGGAAAGTTAACTCCGAGATTTGTTGGACCATTTCCGATCAACGAGCGAATTGGAAAGCTCGCCTATAGATTGGAGTTACCAGAGAAGATGTCGGGTGTGCACAATGTTTTTCATGTATCGTATCTACGGAAGTATGTGCACGAATCGAATACAGTGGTTTCTGCTGATAGCTGTGAAGATTTCGAAGTTGATCCAGTCGATAGAAGACCTCGTAAGCCGCTTCATGTTGTGGAAACCGACACGAAACAGCTTAGGAGGAAGATAGTTAAGTTGCTCAAGATACAATGGAGTGACGATGATAACGACTGTACATGGGAGGTGGAAGAGAGGATGAAAGCAGCTCATCCCGAACTCTTCAAGGTATGGCCCTAAGGTGTCGTGTCATCTAACAACATTGTAACTTGTTCTAAGTCTTAGAATTCCGCATGCTAAGCTAGAATTGGGTGCATGGTTTGTTGATTGCTATGGATGGTAGGCATGCAGAATAGTCTTTGATTGCTCTGTTTGTTTGGAATTTCGGGGGCGAAATTTCTAAGGGGGAGAGAATGTAACGACCCGTATTTTACGGATCGAAACATCGTAAAACAGTTGACAATTGGTCGCATTGTTGATAAGTCGTCTAGAGTCTAAGTCTTAGGTCGTAGGAAGGTTTGGAGCGAACTAGTCATTGTTGTTAAGTCGTGGAGAAGTTAGGTCGTATGGGGTGGCTTAGGTCGAGTGAACGACTTAAGGGAAATGACCGACTTAGGAAGTATACGACTTAAGGTATTGGGCGACCTAAGGAATGGGATGACTTGTAGAAGTTGGCGACCTAGTAATCTGGGTGAGGTAAGGGCATAGGTCGCATAGGAAATAGGTCGAGTTATAGTTTAGGTCGTAGACGACCTAAGAGATGAGCAGGGTAGAAGTCTTAAGGAGGAAAATCGACCTAAGGATTTTTTTAGTTAGGTCGAGTGAACGACTTATAGAATGTAGCGACCTAGTATATTGGAGCGACCTATAGGTGAAGCGACCTAAGAGTAGCGAGTTAACAACCCAGTATTTAGCGACCTAGTGGTTAGCATGTTAGCGTAGTTAGGTCGTTAGATGACCTAAGAATGTTAGGTCGCATAAATTGTTAGGTCGCATAAGTTGGTAGGTCGCGTGAGTAGTTAGGTCGCGTGAGTTGCTAAGTCGTAACTCGTTGAGTCCTGGTTCTCATGCGCGTGTGTTTTGGCTTAAGTCGTAGACGACTTAGGTGTTAGGTCACGTGTTTGCTAAGTCGTAGGTCGCGTGATGTTTTAGGTCGCGTGAAGGCTTAAAGTATAGGTCGCTGGGTGTTAGGTCGTGAGCGACCTAAGAGTTGAGTCGTTTGTGCGCTAAGCTGCAGTTGTCTGTTAGGTCGTGCGCATTGTTAGGTCGAAGAGTTTCGTAGGTCGTAGGTCGTGGACGACCTAAGGGCGAGCGACCTAAAAATCAGCCTATAAATAGAAGGGTTTTTCTCACTTTTTGGGATCCGGATTTCGAAGCGACGAAGTGCTGCCATTTTGAGAGCTCGACTTCTACACTTCTTCACTTCTTTTCTCCACTTTAATCTTGTGCTTCCTTCCATCCAAATCGAAGATCAAGTTGAAGATTCAAGAGCTTATCTTCATCCATCGAAGATAGATTTCATCGTTTGAAGCGGATTGGAGATAGATCGAGATTGATCCTTCGCTGTCCAGATCTGAAGCGTGTTGATTTGGGGTTGTTTAGGTGATTTGGTGAGTAGTGATTATCTCTCACACGGATCCAAAAGAGTATATCGGATCGTTGGCTTGATTTTGTGTTAAAGTAGAGATTTCCATGCATTTTCCTAATCATATGTGTAGATCCATATAGATCCATTATCCATGATGATTTGATATCCATTTTACTACATGTTAACCTATGCAAGTTCATTCGTCAAGATTATAGAGACATTGTTCATGTTTTCATGCTTTTTGGACTTTTAACTCTTTAATTACGAAATTGCCATTATTGTTATAATTGTCTATTTAGATCATATTTGAATGCTTGTTTACTTGGATTAATGTTTGGTTTGATTGATTGCAATGAATTAGATGATTGATGATTTGATTTAGACCGAAGATGATTCAAAAGCTAAGGGAAAGGCTCTTGAATTGGAAAAGCTGCTTGTGGCATATGTAGCGGATGGTGAAGCTCTTATGCATAGATTCGATGACGATGATGTTGAGATGGAACTTTGCGAGGATGTGATGAAGCGAAGTATGATATGAGATAGTCTTGGTCTAATCCACACGGGATCATTCCAAGCATGTTGATAACTCGGTGAAATGGTTCGAGTTAGAGGATAATGGTTTGCTCGAGAGGCGCTTGAGCTAGTATGGAAATAGTCGTCGAGGAGGATGACTTGAAGGCTGAGATCTTATCGTTGTTGAAGGTTCTAGCATGCTCAAAGCAAGAGTACGTTGGGCAGATTCGATAGTCCCTGAAGGCTAATGATTGATAGTCAAGTACTCTGGGCAGATTCGATAGTCCTAGGCATGGGTCACGATGACGTGCGGGAGTTATGTCTAGAACCGGGGTTTCCATTAGCCCTTGACGGACGGCTGAAAGAATGTGCCGGTCATTCAATTAACGGTGATATCAAAGCAATGATAACAGTGATAGCCAGAGTCATGGATGTTTGGTTGTATCGTCATTCGGTCTCAAGAGCGGTATTTTCGGGGTACTTATCTGATCTTGGTTTAGGCCTTGGGGGTTTGTACTTGGAAAACATCGCCCTTGACTCGAGTGATAATTGCTTTACTTTACATTGTATGCTCTGCTATGTTTGCTTCTACTTAGTGTGTGTCTGGGGGCTATCACTGTAGAAAGAGGTTGGAGTGGGAGGGTTGTATTCCTATTCCTTTTCCTTTATGCTCTTTTGGTATGTTGTTAGTTAATTTACTGCTCACTAAGACTGTTGTCTGACTCAAGGCTTTATGTTTTAACTCTTATTGCCTTGGGCTGTTCGTCCATTTTTGGGACGGGCAGACTAGGTAGCAGGTAACATGTGCTGTTCTTGCTTTCCACGGTGTTGATATCGAAGACGAGCTGGAGGGTTGCATATTATCTTCTTATTATATGTACTGGGTGTTCCGCTGTTTGTATTTTCTCTGAGTGTTATGTAGTGAGGCTTGTTGTATTGACTATTCAGATGTTTGTATTCAACTATTATGAAGTTTTATTGATGAGATTCTATTCTGTGAAGCTTCACTATACATATGTTCTATTGTATTTTGTCCATGCGCTGTGAGTAATACGATAGATTTTGTTGTTTTAGTTTACCCTGACGATCGTCCATGGCTGCCTGGCACACTTTACAGCGCACTTTCTCTAGGTTCGGTGTAGGGGTTATGGGCGGTCGTCACAAGAAATATATAACAATTTTTTCCCACCAAATTTAGAATGGAAAGTATATGCATGCATACTCTGTTACCAGTTCACTGGGATAGCGGTGTTGAGATAATTGCAGCGTGTAGTATACATACTTGAGAGTTCAAAATTTCAAATAAGTATGTACCGGTAGTTGAGTTCAGAGGCAAGATACCTTAATTCAGTAATATTTTCTGAACTACAAATAATGATCAGTGCTTGTATAAAGTTATGTTAACATACTTTATTCCATAAATGTGTACCTTATTTTTCGGTGTAATTATTTGACGTGAACAAAACAGAATATTCATACCAGCAGCTAAGGCCATGTAGCAATAACTAAAAGAATAAAGTCCATTACCCAAGTTAGCATCATTATACGCAATCGGCTAATATGATGAATATACCAGGGATTTTAGATTATACCTAAATGTTTATGTAATCTTCTACCGCACATTCTTCTTCCCAATTAACCGTAACATCATCGCTTTCTACCATACACTGCATACCATAAGTAACACCAACATATGACATCTACAAAGCATTTATACCAATGTCTGATTTTAGCATTTTTAATGTTTTTTAGCCAAAAATGTGTGGCCTAAATGATTC
Organism: Allium fistulosum; assembly: GCA_030737815.1. Lineage (NCBI taxonomy): Eukaryota > Viridiplantae > Streptophyta > Magnoliopsida > Asparagales > Amaryllidaceae > Allium > Allium fistulosum. The sequence goes on along the minus strand of CM060907.1, from coordinate 1,033,380,400 downwards.
CCGAAATTGTCATTAGGGCAACTGGTGCACATGGTGTTTACAAATGTATATACATAAATCCAACAAATGCAACCAATATATATTTACTAACCCAATATATTATCTGACAGTGAACTGCCGATATCAGACACTAAATTTTGTTTTTTGTTAGTTAAACTTATTAGTAATAAAATTGGGCTATGTCATCTAAGCATTAACTAAGATTATATTGATACTCAGATACTAGAATGAATATAATACCAGTGTCTCCTATGCTGCTCGGAACTCTGCAGATCCTAGTGAATTCTGAATGCCCAGATGCTCACTATCAACCTTGTCTCTTCCCCTTTTGTTTTCCTTCTTCTCTCCATCACAATAGATCATGACACGCATCCTCTATCATCTGCATTCAAATGAAATAAAGTATTCTTCTTCAAATCTCAGCCCATTAAAATAAAAGATAATTCTTAATGATTGTGATTTTGAATTGGAGGAACTTAACTCTCAAAATATTTGTTTTAATGGAGTTAGCATTCCACTTTGGCAACAACCAAGTTTTTCGCTTTTACTTCTGATTCGAATCTCATTTTAATGTCGAAGTGGAAATTTGGACTTCAACTTCAAACTGGAATCTCACCCCTACTTCGACTGTATACCTAAACTTCGTTTCCATGTTGAAGTGAAAATTGGGACTTCGACTTCGTACTATAGTTTTAATCCTTTCAAGAGCTAATATTGAAGTATAAAGGGAAAGTTGTTTGTTGTTTGTGGGATAAGGTGCGACGTGTTAAAATAAAACAAAGTTTGGTTCATTAGTTTATTTTACTTCTCGATTATAATTGAATATTAATAATTAAATGCTATTTATTATATATATTATTAATTAGCAATGGTAATTATTAATTGCTAATATATTACTAAATAGTAAATTAATCAATAATTATTGATTATTAATTATTAAACTATAGTAAATTATTAAGTAATAATTATTAACATTATAAATTGGATTAAATATAAAAAATTAAACTTCGATTTCTAAATATTAATCATTAAAAGTTAATTATTAATTATAAATTATTTAACATTAATTTTTAATATTAGTTATTAATTATTTAATAGTTATTAATTATATTTTTTAATTATTAAATGTAATTAATAGATAATATACGTAATTTACTAATTATTACTAAATTTAATTAGTAATTATAAATTATTTATTAGTAATCATTAATTGTGATAAATTATAAATAATGACCAATGGACGTTATCATTTATAATTATTAATTATAAATTATCATTTATAAATTATTAAGTAAATATGTATAAATAATCAAAGATAATGATGATTAATATTAATATTATTAATAACTAGTTATTAAATATTAATAATTAATAATAATAAATATTTTTGATGAAAGCATTGTGATTATTAATTATTAATTATCAAAAATTAACAATGGGCATTTATTACAATAGGCATTTTGTAGTCGTTGTAAAATTGGCATCTATGACAATGGCAAAAGAAAATAGTTGTAATAAGTGTCTATTACAATGGGCAAACAGGGATGAAAACCGATATCTATTACAACGGGCAAAAAACCATTGTAATAGTCATATATTACAACGGTCAAATTAAAAATGTTGTAATATTTGTCTTTTACAACGTGCAAAGTAAAAGAGTTATTAAAAAGTGGTATCTATTATAGAAGGTCTGAAAAAACCCTTGTAATAGGTTTCTTTTACAATGAGCATTTAAGGACCGTTGTAAAATGGACGTTGTAATAGGGTATTTTTGTTGTATTGATAACGAAACTATATAAGTGCTATCTTTTGTTGTTCTGATTTTTACAACATTTATATTTCATTATACTATCACAATATTTATGTACATATATCATCATCATTTAAATATATTTCAAGCAATTGATATCCATAACATGTTCGAATCAAACATAAAAACTATCATACAAACATATAACTATTAATCAGTTACATAAACTATTTAATACAATACCTATAAACAAAGACATCATCTATAAACCAGATTTACATAACTTCCATAAACAAAAATAACACCATAAACCAAATTCACACAATACCTGTTAAACAAAGACAAAACATCTATAGACAAAACAAAATATCTATAAAGAAAGTTTGCACAAAATACTAACAACAAAATGGACAATTAAAAAGTTTCATATACTTATTATAGAAGAAGAATGTGTCATCTTTTTATTTTTGCACCAATGTCCTCCTTACAATGAATAAATTCATAGGTTAGTGATCAAATACAAATTTAACGTAATACATCACTCTTGCTTATTTGTTGACTTATATCATTCTAATGCTAAAATTAAAGAAACCTAACTCCTGTTATGTCCGCATCACAAGATAATAAAAACATTTCCATTTTATAATCTATACATATATGACCTACTATGATTGATATACCGTCGCAAAAGCATGTACATATTAAGTTATGAACAACCACAAAAGCACAAATCGCATATGAAAATCCCACAATATTATCTACTACACGGAACAAATCGTTGTATCAGCTCAAGTAGAACTAAGACCAATTTCACTTTCTACATATACATTTACATATATATAGCAGGGAATATTCAGTGCTATGGAAAACCTCTTACATGCAAACATGGTTAAGAAGATTTATGGATTATAGTGTGAAGAAGTGAAATAATGCTATATTCAATGGTTTTTGAAAAATGTTGTTATATATCGGAGAACATGGTTATGCAAATTAATTATTCATGTTATTATATTCATAGCTATAAAGAATGGCCTAATTTATTGCCTTTAGTCGTAGTACATGAATCAATAACACAAGTGCTTTCTCTAAATTCTGAAATAAACTTCGTTAGTGCACTGACTAAAGATTTTGGATCAAATACTACACCAACCTTAGGATCATGTATGGAGTCCACAGTCACCTTGTGACGACCCGGGATTTTGGACATTTGAAATTGGAATATTTAATTGATTTTAAAATTTTAAAAGTTTGATTCTAACTTGAATTTCAAATGCCACTGTTTATTGAGTGATTTAATTATTTAATTAAATAATTGAAATTGGGTAAATGGTTGAATCTTAAATTTTAATCTTGTTAAAAATAATTTAAAGGCTTTTAAAATTTATATTGATAGTACTATAGATAGTAAAAGTGTTAAACTTGAATTTGGAAGTGTTTTGTTAAGTTCTGAAATTATATCGTTTAAATCGATATTTTAAAAAATAGCCTTCCGAGGCACAGTCTCAGATTTCGACGAAACCAGTTCCATTGCATCCGTAATATTGTATTGTTATCGGATTTCAAATTTCATAGCATTTGGAGTTGTCGTGTGATTGTTCGATAGGTAAATGCGCTGAAATTAATATCGAAAATTTAATAAAACAACTAGATCCAAAAAGCTATCTTCTCCATACGATCGAATTAGGACTTGAAACATTTTCCATTGCGTTCGAAATAGGGGTTTAACATTATAAACATCTAGCGGCACGCCTCGATAGGATGTCGAGATTTTGAGTTGCGAAATCGAGACGATTTAAATTTGAATTTAAAATTTAAACATAAATAATCTAATTTCACTGAGTATTGTAGCTAGCACAGACACGTATCGAATTTTTAACATGTCTTCACTTGGTATAACACGCATCTCTCTAAAAAATGCAAGCTCGTTCAAAAAAAGGAAGAAACATCGCAGCCGAAACAAAAAGAAAACCTAGAGGAAAAGAAAAAATAAAACAACGAACTTTATACGTTTAAATCAAATCGCGAGTATTATCTTCCATCCTCCTCCAATATTTAGTTCGACATAATAGGAAAATATGAGGGCCGCTGTCATTCAAAATCATCGGGAAGTGGGTACTACTCATCGAAATCGATTTCGATTCAGGGCATAAAGCTAGCGGCTAACTCGAGGTGGTTCATCGGCAGTGGATATGTTATCTCAAGTAAGGGGAGGCAAGCGAAAGGGGTCGCGTCCCTGATAGCGACGGGAAGGAAGGTACGGGGAGGAGAACGGGCTGTGGGAGTGAGCTTCGGCAAGGGTTGCAATCGAGCAGGTAGTTTGGGCATTCGGGGATTCGGTCCTGGGCAAGAAGGTATATGCTCATTTCATTTTTAGTGCCATGAATATGTATTTATACGTAATAAAAAGAATTTAAATGAACAGTAGAAAATATTTAAAAAGTATTTATGTTTTAGTTTAAAATATGTATATATAGGCCAGAAAAATATACAAGGGTTAAAAACAGAAAAATCTTTCTTTTTCTGGTTTGAAAAATATATATATAACTAAATTTAGATTTTTGAAAATTTGGATAAGCAACTATTTATTTACGCATATAAATAAACTAGGATAAACGATATATATATATATATATAGAGACAAGGTTTTGAAGGAAAAATAGGACTTTTTAATGTTTTAAAGAGTTTACATAAAATTTGATTTTTTTGATTCTATACAGATTGTTTTTTTATAAGCATATGTGGTTTTAAAAAGAAAAAAATAAATAATAATTAGTTATAACAATTGGAGTTTTAAGTCGACTAAATTCAAAGCAAAAATTTAGATTATCTCAATGATTGATAAAATCCATAATGATTATACAAGGTTAAAATAATGAAAAGGCAAGTCGGTTTGGAGTGGATTGCAAACCAAAAATCAAAGGTGAGTTAATCTCAATCATTTGGATTACCTGTTAAATTTAGATTCATTAAATTTAAAATTATTGGTTGATTGCAAGAATTGACTGGATGTGGTATATTATATATAGTAGTGTATATATATATATTGGAGTGATTGATTTCCCGCATTATATAGTAGATGAGACCCTATGTGCCCCGCAAAATAGCGGATGACCCTTTATACCGCGATATCCCCCTCGAAGTGGGATTGGTATTTTATATTGTGCTAATATCTGTAGATGCAGGGAAATAGGTTGGAGGGATCCAACTGGATTCCTCAAAACGTTGAATTTATTTTATAATCAACGATGTGATTTATGTGATAATCTGTGATGATTATATTGATTATATTGGTAATTGAAATTATTAAATGCTATGGTTTGGATGAATATATTTGGATATTTTAAAGATATGGAAAATATAGATTTGATTTTGAAAAGAGATATAAGTGGGATATATTAAGTAAAATAATTTTAGATAAATTAAAGAATGAATTCGGAAAGAATAAAGGTTTGATTTTAAATTCTATTAAATAAATGCTAGGTATGGAAAAGAAAAAAATATAGAGATTTTAAATAAATGAAACTTAAGGAGTTTTGGAGACTTAAATGATATTTCTTAAGAATTAAAGGATTTTATTTTAAATTTTAAGATCTTAAATGATTGGGAAGAATTAAATAGGAGAATTTTGAATAAAGGATAGAATGGTTATTTTTAGTTTAAAATAAGATTTTGAATCATAAATAAAGAAGTGAGTTTGGAATTAATAGATTTTGAAATAAATTTGGATAAGTAAAGGAGCAATTTTTAAATAGAGTAAATTTTGGAAATCGATTTGAAAAATTGATTTAGTGTTTAAAACTGTGTTTTGAAATGAGAATGAGACTATGGAATTTATAAATTGGGTTTATAAAATGAAATAAGATATCAGCGGATATTTGAAAGTATAAATTCACGATGGAAATTTATAAAGGAATGGGTAATTTGTTTTAAAAATAAATAGTGGTTTATTTTTAAAAGTGTGGAAAAGAAAATTTATGGATTTGGGATGTAAATTGGGAAAAATCGGGAAGGATTTATTAACTGATTAAATAGACTATTTTTGGATGGAAAGTGTATTTTTCCTGAAAAGCCAAGTATGTTTTCAAAGTAGCTTTTAAGTATAAATTAAAAGGTTTAAAGCCGGTTTTAAAAAAGAATGTTTTGAAGAAGTTATTTTATAAAATTGTTTTAAAAATTTTAAGGTAAACATTTATTAAGTTAGTTATAGTAGTAATTATTTTTAAGGACAAATTAGTATTATAATTTTAAAAGATAATTATTAAATATTTATATTTTATAAAGTAGCTTTATTTTTAAAAGTAATTGGGCTAAAAGTTTTATTTGAAAAACTAGTAAAATTTCATAACCTTTATTTTTGAATAAAGTCTTTTAGGTATTTTTATGTTTTTAAAGTATATTATATATTTTTGGGTAAAGTGATTTAAATTATATTAAAATCTAAAGTAACAAGACTTGGTGGTTTCCAGTGAAAATAAAACAATTGGGTGGAAATTTATTTCCACGAGGAAAAAAGCGATTTGAAAAATATTTTCAAAGGATTTTAAGTGTAGAAAATATCTTGTGAAGATATTTTGAAATTAAATAAATTTGGAAAATTATTAAGGTCTGATGATTGTTATGAATGTTGTTTGATAGTTAAATAACCGACTATCTATATTGGCCAATGCGCTGATCGTTTCGAAGAGACGGAGATCGGGATTTATTTCCCGAAAACCACTTCGATTCGGTTTGAACGTTTTCATAAGGAAGATAAGAGCTTGGAGTCGAAGATGGAGCAGTGAAGTGCAATGGCTAATCGCTACTAATCCTGAGGGTGATTCCAAAATGGATGTAGTAGGAGTAGTGCCTTCGGTTTCGTTTGGACCCGGAATAGACTTGTATAGATGAATGCTTTCAGAATATCGTCAAGAGGACGGTGATCATTCTAAGTGAATGTGTGCTAAAAAGGTAATTCATAGCCTCGAGCCTCATCAACCGGGAATGGCTAAAATATGGGAGATGCAGTAAGGCTTAGTGGCTAACAACCAATTAGGGTAAGGTCATCCCTATCTGGAGGTCCCTTTTTATTCGACTATGTGGGCGGTTGCTGATCCCAACCGTGGGGTGATCTTCTTCGGACTATCCAGTAAGGGGTAGCTCCGGTCTTGTGTAGCAGGGGATCAAAGGTGGATCCTCGGTACAGTGATCTAGACCACGTACTGTGACGGGCGGTACCCCAGTAGCCCTGCCATTGATGAAAATCCATTCCCCCTACGTGCCTTTACGGTTTTGATTGTAGTGCCTAGTATTGCTGGAATTTAATAATGTAACAATTTCGGCTATTTGAACAAGTATTTGTATGTAGACACTACTATAATATCAGAGGATTTGATAAGAAATGTTTTGGTTATCTTAAGGTAAAAACCCGGCATGTTTATTTGTGGTGTGGTCTTACGAGATACCTTTGATTTCAAAGGATTTTGAAAACTCTAGTTTTCCAGACTGACTCGGGTGTTATTTTGCTATAATGCTTGGGTCAGACCGAGTATTATAGAATATAGGATGGGACGCTGTGGAGCTCAGGAGACGAGCTGGATGGCGAGGCGTATCACACGTACTTGAAGTATATTCCACTATGCAGTATAAGCTGTATAGTCAGCTTTTGTGAGGACAAGTTAATATAACTGTCCGGTAATTATTTTGATTTTGATGTACATTGGTGATGTAATGTATAAAACAAATATAGTTTCTTTTTGTGTAAAGTTCAGTTATTATCTATTATATTTTATTCCGCTGCGATGATAAGATTCTGTTGTTGTTTTGTTTTCTCTTCTTCTACCTCCTTCTTCTTTAACCCTAATGGTCCGTTTTTCTAGCGTTCAATTGTTCGGAATTTAATACAGTGGACGTATTGTTGCCGATTTTCGGGCGTCAAAAAATTGGGCTATTATAGTGGTATCAGAGCTGAAGGTTAAGCGAGATCCTTAGCTCTGGTAGGGATTACTCATTAGAAATAGAGTCCATAGTACTCTAAGAATGAGTTTGAGTGTATTAATAGATATGAGTGCATATTTGTTAGTGAATATAAAAATTGTTTTATATTGTATCAACTTATCGGTTGAGTGTTTATAAATAGTGGTCGGTGCAGTCTAGCCAACTGTATCGATAAGGGTTTCTAAACTCTTAAACAAGATAAACCGACACAGTATTTTTTTCAAATAGGGTAAATGAAATAATTTTACCCAAATTATTTTCGTATATAAAAAGAAATAATTTTTCGTAAATTATTATAGTTATATATGGTTTCTTGGTTGTTAGGAAGTGATAATATTAAATTATTATCATTGTTGTATGGAAATTGAATAAGGATAAGGAAATAAATTCATTAATAAAATGAAATTTGAAATGTGAATTATAAATGGGATTTATAACTTGAACTTCCAGAGAAATATTTGAGTAAAAATGGAAGGTTTTGAAGTTTGAAAATTTTGGAATTTCCTTTAAGTTTGGAAATGGTTTTCAAAAAAAAAGTTTTGGAATTCGAAATTTTAGAAATTAAATTCCTTTGATTTGAAAATGATTTCTAAAGGTATTGGAGAAATAATGGTGATATTATTTGGAAATGTTTTTGAAGGAATAAATAGCACTGAACTCTTCGATCGCTGGAAAATAATTCGGATGATGATCGCGACATCATCGGTGTTCATTTTCAAGTTTCCAAAGGAGGAATTGCTGCCTGGAGATTTTAAATTGGAGTTGTTTGCAAAAATGGGTTTGGTTTTGAGATTCAAAGAAATAATTGATTTCAAAGGTGATTTTGAAATGTTGTGAAGTTGTTTAAAATTCTGGAAGTGAATTGGAAATGTTTATGGAAATATAAATGGGTTTGATAACTTATATATTTGGAATCTGTTAGAAAAAATTTTTAACTTGAAGAAGAGTTAAATTAAAATAAGTATGAAAACAAAATAAGCTAGTGAAGTAAACCAAATAAACGAAGTAAAAAGATTAGTGAATGAAATGTAATTAAATTGGAAAAACTATAGAAGTTTAAAATTTTGAATTAAATCAGAGTGTAATTAAATCTACTTAAGTAAAGGTGAATGTAAAGAAAAAAAGTCTGAGTGTACTAAGTGAAATGGTTACTTGAATAATATTTATTAGTTGGAAATGAATTTGTGAATGAATAAATGAATTTAAACTTGTAAGCCAATGGAATTGAAACTGAATGTTGGAATTAAGTTTGAATGGGAAATCAGTCAAGTTGGACTAAATAAAACCAAGTTTTGAGATTAAAATTAGTAAGTAACGGATTGATTTAAATGGTAAGCAAATGAAATGAAATTGAATATTGGGATGATACTTGATTTAAAATTGTGTAAAATGAAGTGTAGAATTTGTTGGAATGGAAAAAATAATTAAAGTTGGAGATAAAACCCATTTAGATTTAAAATTAATTAGTAAGTGGAACTAATTGGAGAATGATTAGTTAAGAATGGTTTAGGATAAGTTAATAGAATTCAATATTTAAAATTTGGAAATAAATTAAGTATAAATTGAAATTTGGAATTTAAATTTTGAATAAAAATAGATATAAAGGCTTAATTGATAAAGTGAAAATGAATATAAGAAGTATATAAAATAGTTATATTGGACCTAAGAAGGGGTGGTGCAATTCTTAAGTAAATTGGTATTGGGGAAAATATTCAAAGTTAATATTGAAAGAAGTTTTAGTAAGGGTAGTAAGAAAGGATATTTGTGAATAAGTGAATGGAAATCAAAATAAATGTAAATAAAAAGAGAATTGATATAGCTAGTAATCAATGGAGATAAATACGTAGGATGTAAGTATATTATTAAATTCGCATAGCGATTTAATCCAGATTCGGGCACATAATTTCGAGATAGTTATATCGATCCAAGTTGGTATTTTTTTCACTCGATTTTCGACGAAGAACCCTGGATATGGATTTTTGATTGATTCTGGAAATTCTCTATCATAGTAAATGAATATGCAAGGAGAATAACGGTTTCTGATCAAGAAACTAGATCCAAGTCTGCACTAGAAAGTCGGGTGGACGATACTAGTTCGGAAGGAAATTGTGTGATCGGATGAGCGATCGAATTTGGTATTGCGTACGGATGATATATGTGCATCGTACGGAATTGAATAAAATAAATATTTAAACTTTTGTAAAGAAATGTATAAAATGATTTTGAATGTTGTAATTGGACATTATTGCTAAATAGGATATACTGGTGTTTTAAAAGCAAGGGAAATTGGTGTTTTGAATACAGAAGATAAATTGAATTGCTCGACAAAAAGGTATGTATTTAAATGTCTGTATGAAATTTGATGATTTTCTAGTCTTGCGACTTGGCTTTTTGTTTTCTTTTGAAATTGGGGGCCTATAGAAGCATTTTGTAGTTTTACCGAGCTAGCCGTGTAAGGGAGACGCTGACGAAATTTTTTGAAATTTTAGAGAGTTAGAAATTTTTTGAGAAATTTGGATTTAAATTTGAACTATTGAGAAAATAATTTTGTTTGGAAGCATGGATGAGTTTAGGAAGTTAGTAAGTGTGATAGTGTCTTTAATAAAAGATTGCTTGGGTGTGTTTAAACTATTGATTTTGGGAAGAAAAATTAACGGGTTGTGGGACATTCCTCTTAACTAGTAATTTCGGGGACGAAATTCTTTTAAGGGTGGAGGAATATGATGACCCGGGATTTTGATCATTTGAAATTGGAATATTTAATTGATTTTAAATATTTAAAAGTTAGATTATAACTTGAATTTAAAATGCCACTATTTATTGAGTGATTTAATTGTTTAATTAAATAATTAGAAATTGGGTAAATGGTTGAATCTGAAATTTTAAGCTTGTTAAAAATAATCTAAAGGCCTGTAAAATTTATATCGATAGTACTATAGATAGTAAAAGTGTTAAACTTGAATTTGGAAGTGTTTTGTTAAGTTTTGAAATTATATCGTTTAAATCGATATATAAAAAATAGCCTTCCAAGGCACAGTCTCGGATTTTGACGAAACCAGTTCCATTGGATCCGTAATATTGTATTATTATTGGATTTCAAATTTCGTAGCATTTGGAGTTGTCGTGTGATTGTTCGATAGGTAAACGCGCTGAAATTAATATCAAAAATTTAATATAATAACTGGATCCAAAAAGCTACCATCTCCATACGATCGAATTAGGACTCGAAACCTTTTCCATTGCGTTCAATAGGGTTTTAACATTATAAACGCCTAGCGGCACACCTCGATAGGATGTCAAGATTTTGAGTTGCGAAATCAAGACGATTTAAATTTGAATTTAAAATTTAAACTTAAATAATGTAATTTCACTGAGTATTGTAGCTAGCACAGACACGTATTGAATTTTTGGCACGTGTTCACTTGGTATAACACGCGTCTCTCTAAAAAAATGCAAGCTCGTTCAAAAAACGGAAAAAACATCGCAGCCGAAACAAAAAGAAAACTCAGAGGAAAAGAAAAAAAATAAAATGACGACTGTTAACGCTAAAAAAGTGAACGCTAACACCCGGTGTGTGTAATGGAATTGTGAAAGCACCACCCGTTGGTACGGGAACAGAATATAAGCTGAAAATAGCAGAAAAGCAGTAAATGTACAACAGATTTATAGTGGTTCGGTCCGTAATTGAGCCTACGTCCACTTTATAGTCTTTTATTGCTGATTCGGTTACAATTTGATACAATATCCTTCAAAATACAATACAACTTGATCAAGAAAGCATCTCTTGACTACTAGCTCGATCTTTGATGATGAAACTCGACGAATCCGTGTTGGATGTAAGGAGTTCTTCTCTTGAAGATTGTTGTAGTGTCTTGAATGCTTGAGGATCTTTGATTGCTGAATGAGAGGAGACTTCGACAGCGTAACGGCGCTTGAAGAAATGAATGGCCAAAAGTCCTCCCCATGTTGGAAGTGGTGGGGTATTTATAGGAGCTGATTTGGACTCTGGAAATCTTCCTAAGTCCTAAGTCGTAGCCGACTTAGGGTAGGTCGGTGACGAGTTAAGGGATTGGGTTAGGTCGGTGACGAGTTAAGGGATTGGGTTGTTCTGGGCCCATCCTGTGGCTGTCTTCGACAAGTGTTAAGTCGTAGCCGACTTATCAGTCAACTAGTATAAGCATGGGATCTGGACTTTAACCTCGTAGCCTTTAGGTCGTAAGACCCTTAAGTCGTAAGACCTTAACTCGTAAGACCTTAACTCGTAAGACCTTAACTCGCTGAGTCGTTAAGTCGGAACCTCCTTTCTTTAAGTTGTAGATAGCTTAACTCGTTGAGTCGTTAGGACCCTGAGTCGTAGGCTGTGAAGCTCTTAAGTCGTACACCCACTAGGTCGTAAACTGTTAAGTCGTGGCCTGTTGAGTCGTAGACTGTTAAGTCATATACTTCCTAAGTCTTTAGGAACTGGAACTATAAGTCGTGAACGACTTAAGCTAAGTTGTAACTCCTTAGGTCGGAACCTTCTTAAGTCGTAGTCTTTAGGTCGCAACACTGCTAGGTCGCGAAGTCTTTAGGTCGCAACACTGCTAGATCGCGAAGTCTTTAGGTCGCAACACTGCTAGGTCGCGAAGTCTTTAGCAGTTAGGTCGTAGACTCTCTTAGGTCGTAGCTCCCTAACCCGGTAAGTCGTAAGTCGTAGACTTTCTTTCAGCAGCTAAGTCGTAAGTCGTTGAGTACACAGGTTTTAGGCTTTTTAACTCGTTGGCTTCTTATAAGTCGTGGCATAATCTGAGTCGTTCATTTCTTAACTCGTAGGTCGTTGCTAAAAGGGAGTTAACATTTGCCCCTCGAAGTACACGCCTTAAGTCGTAAGTCGTGTGCTTCGATTTCCTTAGCTCGCTTCTTGATGAGTGCGCTAGATTGTGATCGACTTAAGATGAGTCGTAGGTCGCGAACAACTTAGTATAAGTCGTAAGTCAGATGTGTCGATTCACCTTACTGTCTCAGTGAATAAATTGCTTAGGTCGTTCCTCCCCAACTTTACCTGTTCCTCTATTTGAATCCGCCATTAACGACTTTTCAAGCTTTCCAAAGACGACTCAGACCTACCGGTTGCCAGTCATCCTTATTTCCTTCTCACGTAAGTGGATTCGATTGCTATTCATTCCTCGATTATCACCCAATTACGAATCCCATTTTCACCATCGACCCCCCTTTTCTCATGCCGTACTTCTCTGCAATTCTTATTTCAATTGATTACTGATGGGTTTGAGACGGCTTGTCCCGGCTTTGGACAGTCGGTCAGAACAAGACGATGGACAGCAGCATTTCAGTTTGATTGACTCGTGGTTTGTGATGGAATGACATTAGACCGGGTTTATGGTGATTTCGGGATGATTAAGTGCGCTGAGGGAACAAGAGTTTTAGTTGGAGGGGAGGCTAATGGGTTAATGGGTTAAGGAGTTAGCGAATTGATGTATTGGGGAGAAGACGAACGACTTAAGGCCTTCGCGTTCTGAATAGAAATTTTGAGACCTAAGTCTTAAGTCATATACGACCTAGAGTAGGTCGTAGGTCGGTAACGACCTAAGACTTGGCAATTTTTCAGTGCCCTGAGACCTTTCTTATGCAGCACTCCTTAATAGACTGATGGCTTAACTTAACTCGTAGCTTGCCCCTTAGGTCGTGGATGAGTTAACAGATGCGTTGTTTCAAACCGAAGCTTCATATCTCTATAAGTGTTATGGCTGATGACTCAAAGAATTAGATAACCAACGACTTAACTTAACCCATAGGAAATCTTTCTTAGGTCGTCGCCGAGTTAGCACTTAAACCTTTAACTTGCGAGCACATCTGAATGACTAGGTCATGGATGAGATTGCCCTTAACTCGTAACTCGCGAACTCTTCTGAACGACTTAATAACTTAAACTCCATGACTTCGATTTCTTGTACTTGGGTGACCTGACTTAAGAGATCATGCCTTGAACATTTTGACTCGCACAATACGACTTAAAAGCCCCGACCTACGATAGGTCGTTAAATGACTTAAGACTTAGATGAACTTGCACAGAAGTTGGCTGGACTCTTGAATTTGAATTGTGTTGTGTTTCCTCCCACACTGTCTTGACTTTAATGCTAATAACCTGCTTAACACAACATTCACAGAATACTGGGATGAATATACTGCCACTGACCGCCCACATCGAATGACAGATTAGTTGACAAAAGAAAAAATTAAAATAAATGAAGTGTATGAGTGAAATGCTATACAATAACCAATTCAAGTGAAGTATTAAAGCAAAATCGTAATGGTAAACTAAAACTGATTTGTCTGCATTAACACTGCACTTGAGTATTAACAAGTTCTGAAATCTCGTAATCGACTGATTGTCAGTTAGTTTAATTTCAGTTATACTTGCTTTTCCTTGTTTTCATTAGTTTTGCACAGCACTTCACACTTTTAGGAAACGTGCACCTTCACTTTTGAACATTCAGCTGATTGTGTAGAATGGCATCTCATCAAGAAGACTTGGAACCAGCTGGAGAAACTTTTCCAATTGCTACACCGCTGAATGATCCCCCGGAAAGGACTCCTACCACTCTGAGTATAAAGTCTTCCGTCAACTGTGCACCCAGTTTGGCATTGCTGAATCTGACGCTTTGCTCCCTGGAGTAAATGACACTGCTGATAGGCCGCCCCACGGCTTTGTCGCAGTGAACCGCCAAATGTGCTTGAGTGGAGCGATTCCCCCGTTTAATGACTGTCTTCGAGAACTTCTCCTTCGATTATCTATCTCCCCTTTTCAACTACACCCTAATGGCTATGCCATCCTGCTGGGACTGTGTGTGCTCTTTAGGAGAATGCTGGACCGTTTTCCCAGTTTTGGAGAAATTTGCTTCCTATGCTCATTTGCAAAGAACAAAGACCATCCCTCTATCACGGTTGTAAGGAGTGCCAGGAACCGTAAACTGATTATTGGTCTTCCCGAAAGCGTTCCTGGGTTTCTGAGCCAGTTTTTCTTTGTTCGTTGTCCCCCGGGATTTTACGCCATTTGGAGAGTGGGAAGTACGACTATCTATCTTTTCCCTGTGTTTTCTGAATTCTTCGAAGTCCAAATTGTCATGTGTTAACTTCTTTTTCTACTGTTTCAGCGCTCCCTTCTCCCTCTAGGGAACCTCGTCACAAGACTACCTTTGAGAGGCTTACGGCCGTGCCGGTTGAGGAGAGGAGTGTTCAATTTCTATTGAAAGATGAGTTCCTTCATGAATTTGGACTCTTACATCCTTCCCGCTCCACTCAGTCACATGAAGTCCCTGATTCTTCAGCTGAGGAGTCAGATGCCCCCATTTCTGCTAAAGAACCTTCACCGAAAGAACTTACCGTTGAGACTTCATTGGTAAAGTGTTCTACTCTTACCGACATTGCGGGGTCGTCCAGTAAGTTAGCACTTGCCCCGGTTATTGAAGAGGAGGAAAATCTTCACATTCTTGAAAAGACGGCTGGGGTGGAAGTTGAAAAAGATAATTCTCCCATGCATCATGGCGATGATACTTTTGACAGTCTGAGCGACATCATGATAACCTCTCAGGAGCTCTTTAAAGATGATGCCTCTAAAGCGATCTCTTCTGTCATCGAAGCAACCTCTTCTTTGCAACAAACCACAACGCCTTCTATACAAGACGTCACCATTCCCACACAAAAAAGTGGTTTGTAGTTCGACGCGCATAGCCCACACGCCGCACACACTTAGGATTTTTCTGCACTTATAAGCATTTACTCTTTCTTTCTGGAAATTTCTAAGTTTTACTTATTTTTCGTTTTTCAGATTCTCCGATGGGACGCTCCGGCTCATACTATGACTCATTTCAGCGCCATGGAGGTCGTGGATCCTATGAATTTAGGAAATATCTTGGTGACCAGAGAGAGACAGATGAGGAACGTGCCCAAAGGAAGGCTCAAGAAAAATGGGATTATGAGCAGCGGCAGAGAAGAAGAGATGCTGATCGATATGATTCTTCTTACAGAACTTACGATTCTCATAAGCGAAAGTCTTATGATGACAAAGGGAAGACTCATATTACTGATTAATCGAGCAAACGGTCTAAGCCAAGTGACGCGTCTGCTATTTCTGAGAAGACTAATGCTCCCATTTCTTCTGACATTCCGGCCGGTTCTCCTCCTCTAAAGGAATCTGATATTCAAACCATCATTAACAGGCCACAATATCAAGTTAAAGACGGCCCTCCAACGCTTCAGAGCCGATTTACGAATTGGTGTCTAAGAGGAGTCCGTTTTGACTTAGATTTGGTTCCCATTGATAAGCAGGCAATGCTGAGAAATGTCGATGCTGTCAAGCTTGATATTGAAAGAATGTCTGGATGGCAGAAGCTGGTTGATGAACTTCAAAGGATCAACCATATGAACCTTGAGGCGATGATGACCATGGAGAACGATAAATCAGAATGGGACAAAATGGCGTAAGCAGCATGATGCGGAGATGACGAGCATTGCAGACGACAACGCAAAGCTTGCATCTGAAGTTAAGCAGCTTAAGGAAAATCTCGCTTCTTCTTCTGCATCATATACTCAAAAAGAAGAAGTCTTTCAGAAGCAGGTGCGGGATGCACATGCTGCACAAAGAGATGTTGAAATGAAGCTTGCCGCCGAACAGCACATTACTGAGAAATATCGCATAGAAAATACCGAACTGCGGGAAAAGGTCACCTCCCAGAACGTAGAAATTGAGTTACTAAAGTCTCGACTCGCTAAAGCTGAGACAGCGCGTGATGAGGCTATTACTGGTAGGGTTGCTGCCATTGCCGAAAAAGAAGCGGCTGAGCAATCACATGAGGCAACAAAAGCAAACATCAGTTCTACCTTATTCGACTTTTATTTACACTGCGTTCTGGGTCGTGGGAGCCTTGCTTTTCTGGGACTAGATTATGAAATCACTCTGGCTGAAGTGTGGGAAGCCGCACTTGATATGTTTAAAGGCGCCGGCTATGATGAAGCAAAATTTGAGGAAGCAAAATTTGAGGATCGCTATCTTGATGATGAGGCTCGCGCCGCTCTTGTTAGAGGGAAGGAGCAGCTTGCTAAAGCACGGGCTGAATCACTGGGAGAAGAGCTTTCAAAAGAGGAAGCTCCTTTAACTCCCCCTGTTCATACTTCCACTTCGGCTGATGCAAACATTATGGATTCCAGCTCTCATCCTTCACATCCAGTTGTGACCACTCCTACAGAAGAAGAGGCAATGAAGGACTTCCAAGCTCGGGAATTTGAGATTGATCTCGCTAAACCGGCTTCTCCAGGTAACTTTGACGTTTCACGGTCTTCTTTTTTCTCGGAGAATACTAATTTTGATTTCTTTTATTATGCAGCAGACATGCCGGAAACTGCACCAATTCTTCCTTCTTCAGCTGCCGTTCCTCCTCCTTCTCAAGTTACTCCTCTCCCAGCTTCTCAACCAGGTTCGCAGGAAGAACCGATAGCAGCCCTCCAAGGTTTGGACGAACCACCTGCTTCCGAGGAACAGAAAGCAGAAGATCTGGAAGATAGCGAGAAGACCCCGGAGCAGTCTTTTGACTACGACACAAAACTTTCTACATTTCTTACTCCGGGGAGTGAGTCTTCTTCCAAGAAGAAGGGGAAACGTGTGGTTTCGAAGAAAGGAAAGAAGAGTTCTTCTGTTGCTGGAGATGAAGCAGAAGTCGATCCGGCTGAGTCTCTTTCTCCTTCTTCTCCGATACGGCCTTCGAAACTAATTACCAGGCCGGGTAAAGGCTCCAAGGGTGGGAAGAAGGAGAAATGAGTTTGATTTTGACTTTTTTGCTTTTTGCATGTGTTGACCGGAGATTGTGCAGATACCGGTCTCCGCTTCTTTTTGCAACCTGTACAATGTAAAAATTTCTCATAGTATTGAATAAGATAGCTGTTTTACTTGTACAAATTCTTGTGTATGTGAGAATGCATTTGTTTCTCTTTTTTGGTGTAGAATAAACGATTCCTTTTACTTGTATAAACTTTTTGTTTGTGTTTGGGAATATGTTTATTCCACATCTATTTTTTGTGATATTGCAATGAACTTGTGGCATGTTGCTTTTATTAATACAATTAAATTATATAGTGTTGCCCCCATACCGCAAGTGCATTGCAACATTTCTAGCTTCTTTAAGACTGATATTCTTACTTCAGAGAATAATTACTTCACTTTTAAGGGAAGAATCATTCTGCTTTTAATAGAGTATATCTCGTCTTTAGAGAAGTTTTTACTTTCTCTTTCTTCCTGAGGAACACTTCAACTTTTGGGAATGATCACTTTTATTTGTTTAAAAGTGAATTTTCCTGCACAGTGAAATGAGCTTCTGAAGAAGGTTTTGATTTCGTGCCCCAGTAAAGGGTTTATTTTTGGTACTTCAAGCAAGGTAAAGTACGCCTTTGAAGAGGTTTTTTGGTCTCTGAAGAGAAGCGTTTTTGGTCTCCGAAGAGAAGCAATTTTGGTCTCCGAAGAGAAGCAATTTTGGCATTTCAGCTCTAGTGAAGTGGGTCTCCGAAGAGAAGCATTTTGCACTTCTACACGGGTGAAATGTGCCTCCGAAAAGGGCTTTTTAGCATTTCATCACTAGTGAAGTGGGTCACCGAAGAGAAGCATTTTGCACTTCTACACGGGTGAAATGTGCCTCCGAAAAGGGCTTTTGCCTCCGAAGAGGGCTTGTGCCTCCGAAGAGGGCTTGTGCCTCCGAAGAGGGCTTGTGCCTCCGAAGAGGGCTTGTGCCTCCGAAAAGGGCTTTTGATTGCCTGGAAGTTACTTTCTCATGGTCGGAGGGGTCCACGGGGCGAACACAAGTTGCTTGATTGGATGTTTGTTTGCACAAACGATCGCAATTAACTAACAAAGTGCCCCTTTGGTAGTCCCACCGATCTTTTTGATTGAGGAAAGCTCTCCCATTTATTGGCGTGCCTCGTTAGAGGGCTTTGGTTGGTTGGTGTGCCAGGAAGGTTGCTTCTCAGGGGCGAGTAGATCCACGGGACGGACGCAAGCTGCCTGATCGGATGCATCACGATCAGTTAGCAAGGGCCCTGTTCCTTCTGCTTGGGAAGGTGTCCCTTCGGTGGTTCTACCGGCCCTTTTATTGAGGAGCAAAATTCCTTTTGGTTGCTTCCGTGCTTGCTTGGCCATGTTCTCCCATCATCTGCCCATTAGCGATCTTTTATTATCATTTCCAAGCGTATCTTCGTTCCTTTTGTAAGTAAATTGCCTTATCCGAAGAAATGGACTTCACTGTTGAATAACTTCATGGGACAAACGCGAGTTACCTAGCTGGATGCCTGTTCACATTGACAATCACAACTGGTTAACGAAGGCTTGCCCCAGTGAAGTTGCCAACTTTTTATGTGAGGTTCTTCTTGTGTAGGATTTGAATATGGAATTCTTTGTTGCTTGGTATTTGCTTTAATAAATGATTTGTAAGGCTCGCTTAGCTTTGCGATGGGTGAGCTTTGCTTTAATGACCTGCAATATTAGATCGACATTTTAGCAATACATTTAGAGTATTTACACATCGAAATATAACAGGCATTTTATAATAGAAAACACAGAAAAAGAAGTTTTTCATTATTCAGTCACGCTGATTTCTCAGCGGTTTACAATGCAGAAGTTACACATCCATCACCATTTTTTACAAATTTAAGCAACGCTGTTAAGCAAAAAAGAATGGATGCTAGTGATTGTTGTTTCAGAATCTCAGGACTGATTTTCCATTTGCACTAGATTTGCAGCTTCGGATTTATATGCCAGAGAAAGTGAAAGATGCCCCAGTTGTAGTTTTGTGGACAATTAGCAGTCGTCCCAACTTCTGCCTGCTGGGTGTGGACCTCCTGTGACAACATTAATGACAAGCTTTTCTAAATCTTGCACTGCAGTGTTGTCGAGAGAATCGGATTGATGGGTAGGACGTTGTTGATCCCGAGTGGATGAGGTTGGAGCGACTCCGCTTCTCTTAACGTATTGTTGGAGTTTACCCTGCTCCAGCAATTCTTCAATCACATTTTTTAATTGGCGACATTCGTCAGTGTCATGGCCAGGTTGATTGTGAAATTGGCAGAATTTTCCATTACGCTTTGCACCTCTCGTCATATCAGGTGGCTTAGGGTACCTGACAACGTCCTTTGTTGCAAAAAAGATATTACTTGGTGTATCAGTTAAAGGAGTATAATCCGAAGGATTAAAGCGGCGAGGTTTCTTTTCATTTACCTGGCTCTTTCCTCCTTCATTCTCCCTTTTCTGACTTTCAGATCCTCTTTTATTAGATGGGACATTGTTATTATTAGTTTGGGCAGCAACCACTTTCGATGTCATAGAAAGGCTTTCAAGGCGAATGAACTCGTCGGCCTTTTTATAAAATTTATCAAGTGAGTTCGGTTCCTTCATCTTTAGCCATATTCCAAATTTACTCGATTTATCAATGGCTCGCATCAAATAAGTCAGGATCATGCGTGGTTCCGCATTTTCTACTTCGGCTAAAGCTATATTGAAACGGCTCAGGAAAGATTTGATTGATTCTCCGGGCGCTTGTTCAAGGTTAGACAGTGACATTATATCCTTAGCTTTTGAAGCATACAATCTGAACTGTTCTTTAAACTTTTGCGTTAAGTCGGAGAACTTATCTACAGACCGAACTGGAAGCTTTGTGAACCAAAGTAAAGCCACACCTTCCAGGTATACTGGAAAGTATCGACACTTGATCTCGTCTGATGCTCTTGCACCGGTCATATGCCAATCGTATTTGTATAGGAAATGATTAGGGTCACCGGTTCCCCTATAGGCTTGGATAGTAGGAGGTGCAAATTTCCTTGGAAACTCCGCTCTCAGGATCCTTTCAGTAAACGGAGTTCTGCTTGGTGCAAATCCCCAGTCGTTCTCATCCTCTTCCCTTTGCATGCTCTCTTTCATGATGCGGTTAACCATTTCGGACAGGTATTCTTTATTGTTCAAAGACACCTCCGGACAAGCATCAGTTCTTCCCTCGGAAGTTTGCCCAGGCATATGTTCATGACAAGTTGGTTGCGGCATAGAACCATCAGCTTGGAAAGGTGGCATTTCAGGAAGAGTAGTTTGACGGTTTTCTGGTTGACGATTTGCCCCGAGCAGAGCAGTTAACCTATCCATCATCAAAGCGTTTTGGGTTTCAATCTGTTGGTATAATCCAGAAACTGCATCATCCAATTCAGCCCTGGTGACTCCAACGGTTGGAGTTGCTTGGTCTGTTATTGGGGAAGCGGAAGTCCCTTCGTGAGCATTTCCAGATCTGATAGGTCTACCTCTTCTTCCAGGAGCCATTATTTCGGATCTGGTTTTTAAGAGAGGTTCTTTTTATGAATCTTTGCGAAGCAATGGTGGATGATCGCCTGAGTTCAATTCTCAGTGAAAGCACCAAAATGTTAACGCTAAAAAAGTGAACGCTAACACCCGGTGTGTGTAATGGAATTGTGAAAGCACCACCCGTTGGTACGGGAACATAATATAAGCTGAAAATAGCAGAAAAGCAGTAAATGAACAACAGATTTATAGTGGTTCGGCCCGTAATTGAGCCTACGTCCACTTTATAGTCTTTTATTGCTGATTCGGTTACAATTTGATACAATATCCTTCAGAATACAATACAACTTGATCATGAAAGCACTCTTGACTACTAGCTCGATCTTTGATGATGAAACTCGACGAATCCGTGTTGGATGTAAGGAGTTCTTCTCTTGAAGATTGTTGTAGTGTCTTGAATGCTTGAGGATCTTTGATTGCTGAATGAGAGGAGACTTCGACAGCGTAACGGCGCTTGAAGAAATGAATGGCCAAAAGTCCTCCCCATGTTGGAAGTGGTGGGGTATTTATAGGAGCTTATTTGGACTCTGGAAATCTTCCTAAGTCCTAAGTCGTAGCCGACTTAGGGTAGGTCGGTGACGAGTTAAGGGATTGGGTTAGGTCGGTGACGAGTTAAGGGATTGGGTTAGGTCGGTGACGAGTTAAGGGATTGGGTTGTTCTGGGCCCATCCTGTGGCTGTCTTCGACAAGTGTTAAGTCGTAGCCGACTTATCAGTCAGGTAGTATAAGCATGGGATCTGGACTTTAACCTCGTAGCCTTTAGGTCATAAGACCCTTAAGTCGTAAGACCTTAACTCGTAAGACCTTAACTCGCTGAGTCGTTAAGTCGGAACCCCCTTTCTTTAAGTTGTAGATAGCTTAACTCGTTGAGTCGTTAGGACCCTGAGTCGTAGGCTGTGAAGCTCTTAAGTCGTACACCCACTAGGTCGTAAACTGTTAAGTCGTGGCCTGTTGAGTCGTAGACTGTTAAGTCGTATACTTCCTAAGTCTTTAGGAACTGGAACTATAAGTCGTGAACGACTTAAGCTAAGTTGTAACTCCTTAGGTCGGAACCTTCTTAAGTCGTAGTCTTTAGGTCGCAACACTGCTAGGTCGCGAAGTCTTTAGGTCGCAACACTGCTAGATCGCGAAGTCTTTAGGTCGCAACACTGCTAGGTCGCGAAGTCTTTAGCAGTTAGGTCGTAGACTCTCTTAGGTCGTAGCTCCCTAACCCGGTAAGTCGTAAGTCGTAGACTTTCTTTCAGCAGCTAAGTCGTAAGTCGTTGAGTACACAGGTTTTAGGCTTTTTAACTCGTTGGCTTCTTATAAGTCGTGGCATAATCTGAGTCGTTCATTTCTTAACTCGTAGGTCGTTGCTAAAAGGGAGTTAACAACGAACTTTATACGTTTAAATCAAATCGCGGGTATTATCTTCCATCCTCCTCCAATCTTCAGTACGACATAATAGAAAAATATGAGGACCGCTCTCATTCAAAATCATTTGGAAGTGGGTACTACTCATCGAATCGAAATCGATTTCGATTCAGGGCATAAAGCTGGCGGCTAACTTGAGGTGGTTCGTTGGCGGTGGAGATGTTATCTCAAGTAAGGGGAGGCGAGCGAAAGGGGTCGCGTCCCTGATAGCGATGGGAAGGAAGGTACGAGGAGGAGAACGGGCTGTGGGGTTGAGCTTCGGCAAGGGTTGCAATCGAGCTGGTAGTTTGGGCATTTGGGGATTTGGTCCTGGGCAGTAAGGCATAAGCTCATTTCATTTTTAGTGTTATGATTATGTATTTATACATAATAAAAAGAATTTAAATAAACGACAGAAAATATTTAAAAAGCAGTTCTATTTTAGTTTAAAATATGTATATATAGGCTAGAAAAATATACAAGGGTTAAAAACAGAAAACTCTTTCTTTTTCTGGTTTGAAAAATATATATATAACTAAATTTAGATTATTGAAAATTTGGATAAGCAACTATTTATTTAGGCATATAAATAAACCAGGATAAACGATATATATATATATAGATAAGGTTTTGAAGGAAAAATAGGAATTTTAAATGTTTTAAAGAGTTAATATAAAATTTGATTTTTTGAGTCTATTTAGATTTTTTTATAAGCATATATGGTTTTAAAAAGATAAAAAATAATAATTAGTTATAACAATTGGAGTTTTAAGTCGACTAAATTCGAAGCAAACTTTTGGATTATCTTAATGATTGATAAAATCCATAATGATTATACAAGTTCAAAATAATGGAAAAGCAAGCCAGTTTCGAGTGGATTGCAAATCAAAAATCAAAGGTGAGTTAATCTCACTCATTTGGATTACCTGTTAAATTTAAATTCGTTAAATTTAAATTATTTGTTGATTGCTTGAATTGGCTGGATGTGGTATATTATATATAGCAGTGTATATATATATATATATATATATATATATATATATTGGAGTGATTAATTTTCCGCATTATATAGTGGATGAGACCCTATGCACCCCGCATAATAGCGGATGACCCTGTATACCACGATATCCCCCTCAAAGTGGGATTGGTATTTTATATTGTACTAACATCTGTGGATGCAAGGAAACTGGTTGGAGGGATCCAACTGGATTCCTCAAAACGTTGAATTTATTTTATATTTAGCGATGTGATTTATGTGATAATCTATAATGGTTATATCGATTATATTGGTAATTGAAATTATTAAATGCTATGGTTTGGCTGAATATATTTGCATATTTTGAAGATATGAAAAATATAAAAGATTTGATTTTGAAAAGAGATATAAGAGGGAAATATTAAGTAAATTAATTTTAGATAAATTAAAGAATGAATTCAAAAAGAATAAAGGTTGGTTTTAAATTTTATTAAATAAATGCTGGGTATGGGAAAGAAAAAAATATAGAGATTTTAAATAAATGAAATTTAAGGAATTTTGGAGATTAAGTGATATTGCTTAAGAATTAAAGGATTTTATTTTAAATTTTAAGATATTAAATGATTGGGAAGAATTTTGAATCATAAATTAAGAAGTGAGTTTGGAGTTAATAGATTTTGAAATAAATTTGGATAAGTAAAGGAGTAATTTTTAAATGGAGTAAATTTTGGAAATCGATTTGGAAAATTAATTTAGTGTTTGAAACTGTGTTTTAAAAGGAGAATGAGACTATGGAATTTATAAACTGGGTTTATAAAATGAAATAAGATATTAGTGGATATTTGAAAGTGTAAATTCACGATTGGAATTTATAAAGGAATGGGTAATTTGTTTTAAAAATAAATGGTGGTTTATTTTTAAAAATGTGGAAAAGGAAATTTATAGATTTGGGATATAAATTGGGATATATCGAGAAGGATTTATTAATTGATTAAATAGACTATTTTGGAATGGAAAGTATATTTTCCTTGGAAAGCCAAGTATGTTTTCAAAGTGGCTTTTAAGTATAAATTAAAAGTTTTAAAGTTGGTTTTAAAAAAGAATGTTTTCGAAGAAGTTATTTCTTTAATTTGTTTTAAAATCTTTAAGGTAAGCATTTATTAAGTTAGTTATAGTAGTAATTATTTTTAAGGATAAATTAGTATTATAATTTTAAAAGATAGTTATTAAATATCTATATGTTATAAAGTAGCTTTATTTTTAAAAGTAATTGGGCTAAAAGTTTTTATTTGAAAAACTAGTATAAAATTTCGTAACCTTTATTTTTGAATAAAGTCTTTTAGTTATTTTTATGTTTTTAAAGTATATATATATTTTTGGGTAAAGTGATTTAAATTATTTTAAAATCTAAAGTAATAACACTTGGTGGTTTCCAGTGAAAATAAAACAATTGGGTGGAAATTTATTTCCACGAGAAAAAAGCGATTTGAAAATTATTGTCAAAGGAATTTAAGTGTAGAAAATATCTTGTGAAGATATTTTGAAACTAAATAAATATGGAAAATTATTAAGGTTTGATGATTGTTGTGAATGTTGTTTGATAGTTAAATAACTGACTATCAATACTGACCAATGCGCTGATCATTTTGAAGACACCGGGAGCGTGATTTATTTCCCGAAAACCACTTCGATCCAGTTTGAACGTTTTCATAAGGAAGACAAGAGCTTGGAGTCGAAGATGGAGCAATGAAGGTGCAAGGGCTAATCGTTACTAATCCTGAGGGTGATTCCAAAATGGATGTAGTAGGAGTAGTGCCTTCGGTTCCGTTCGGACCCATAACGGTCTTGTATGGATGAAGGCTTTCAGAAGATCATCAGGAGGACGGTGAGCATACTAAGTGAATGTGTGCTAAAAAGGTAACGCATAGCCTTGAGCCTCATCAACCATGAATGGCTAAAACAGGGGAGATGTAGCAAGGCTAAGTGGATAGCAACCAATTAGGGTAAGGTCATCCCTGTCTAGAGGTTCCTTTTTATTTCGGCTATTTGAATAAGTATTTGTATATAGACACTACTATAATATCAGAGGATTTGATAAAAAATGTTTTTTTTATCGTAAGGTAAAAATCCTGCATGTTTATTTGTGGTGTGGTCTTACGAGATACCTTTGATCTCAAAGGATTTTGAAAATTTTAATTATCCAATTGAGGGTGTTTTCTCACTTTGGTTTTCCAGACTGACTCGTGTGTTATTTCGCTATAATGCTTGTTAACTCCTCTTTTAAGCGACCTAACGACCTAAAAGTATAAGCGACCTAACGACCTAAAAGTATAAGCGACCTAACGACTTAAAAGTATAAGCGACCTAACGAACTAAACAGATGGCGACTTAGCAGCTAGCACAAGCCAGAACGAGCTAGCGACCTAAAGGATGGAACGACCTAGCGACCTAACTTCACAAGCGACCTAGCGACCTAAAGGGTTGAACACTGCTAGCGACCTAAGGATCGAACAGTTCAACGACCTAGAGACCCGGCGTCTTAACAACTAAACAACCTAAGTTATAGGTCGAGCCAACTTAAGTCGCTCCACCAGATATCTCAACACGGTTAAGTCGCCAACTACTCCCTAGGTTGCTCCCGACCTACAACTTACCACCCCGATCAAACAGATCAAGTGCGACCCTATCAAGCCATAAAGCCATGTCTTCTTAGGTCGTTGGCGACCTACGACCTTCTTAGGTCGTTCGCGACCTATCACCTGTCCAGAATTCTCCTATAAATACCCCATCTACTCAAACTGAGAGATGACTTTTGGCTCACTTCTGGAACGCCTATACTCTGTTGTTTTCTCGACTCATCCGACACTTCAAACACCAAAGACGCTTCAACGAACTTCAAGAGGAGATCTAACACATCCGACATGGATTCGAAGAGCTCTCTTACATCAAAGTTCTAGCTATTCGTCTAAAGTGTGTTGTAATCAAAGTGCATTGTAAAGAATTGTAACCAAATCATCAATAAAGGAGATTAAAGTGGACGTAGGCTAGATCTTAAGCTGAACCACTATAAAACTTTTGTCTTTTTACTGCTTTTCTGTGATTTCTCTGCTTATATTCTGTTCCCGTACCAACGGGTGGTGCTTTCACTTTTTCATTACATACACCGGGGTGTTAGCGTCGATTTTTACGTTAACATTTTGGTGCTTTCACTGAGAACATCGAACTCAAGAGTGTTCTCACCATTGCTTCGCAAAGATTTGTTGAAAGATTCTCCTTAAAAACAAGAAGTCTATCTAAAATCATGGCTCCTGGAAGAAAGAGTAGATCTACTAGATCCGGAGATGTTAATGACAGGGCTGCTTCCTCTCTAGCGCCAAATCAGGAAACTCCTGCTGTTGGAGTCACAAGAGCTGAACTTGATGATGTTGTGTCTGGGTTATACTAACAAATGGAAGCTCAAAATGCTTTGATGATGGACAGGTTAAACGCTTTGCTTGGGATGAACCGACAACCAGAAAACAATGAACCAACCTTTGCTGAAGAAACTCATGATTCCCAAGACAAAGATATTCCACAAAGAGCAGCAGGCACCGCCGAAGGGGCACCTCCCCAAGTTGGAGGATCAAGGCCGCAGCCGCCTCTTCGCGAACGTTTGTTCAGACAAACTTCCGAAAAAGTGGTTGACGTCTGCCCGGCAAGGCCTCTAAACGATGAGGAATATCTATCAGGAATGGTTCGCCAAATCATGAATGAAAGTATGCAACAGAATGAAGATGAAAATGACTGGGGGTTTGCTCCAAGCAAGACTCCGTTTACCGAAAGAATTCTAAAAGCTGAATTTCCAAGGAAATTTGTTCCCCCTACTATCCCAGCTTATCGGGAGACAAGCGACCCTAATCAGTTCTTGTACAAATATGATTGGCATATGACATGTGCAAGGGCAACAGATGAGATTAAATGCAGATATTTCCCTGTCTATTTGGAAGGAGTGGCTCTACTCTGGTTTACAAAGCTACCAGTCCGATCGGTGGATCAATTCTCTGACTTAACTCATAAATTCAAGGACCAATTCAGATTGTATGCTACAAAGGCCAAGGACATAATGTCACTGTCCAGCCTAGAACAAGCTTCCGGCGAATATATCAAATCCTTCTTGAATCGCTTTAACATAGCCTTGGCCGAAGTGGATAATGCTGAGCCTCGAATGATCCTAACTTACTTGATGCGAGCCATCGATAAAACAAGTGAGTCCGGAAAAATGGTTGAAAATGAAGGAACCGAATTCACTGGAGAAGTTTTACAAGAAGGCTGACGAATTTATGCATCTGGAGAATCTTCCTGCACAATCAAAAGTGGTTGTGGCTGAAATTCAAAACAACAATGTGGCTGAAACTTCTAACAAGAAAGAATCTGGTGGTCAGAAAAGGGAAAATAACGGTGGGAAAAAACAGAAGGATATGAAGAAACCACGCCGTTTTTCGGGATTCACTCCTTTGACTGAGACTCCAGAGAACATCTTCTTCGCAACTAAGGATGCTATCGAGTACCCTGAGCCACCTAAGATAATGCTTGGGAAAAATTTTGCGCCTAATGGAAGATTCTGTCAATTTCATAATCAGCCTGGCCATGATACTAATGAGTGTCGCCATTTGAAGAATTTAATTGAAGAGCTACTACGACAGAACAAACTGCAACAGTATGTCAAGAGAAATAGAAGTGATCCTGCCTCATCTACTCAGAGGCAACAATTTCCTTCTCGTCAATCTGGCTCGGGTGAAAAGGCTGTAGTGCAGGAATCTGAAAGGCCTGTAATTAATGTAATTACAGGGGGTCCACACCCAACAGGCAGAAGTTGGGGAGAAATGGAAAGATATGCCCATGCTCTGAGACATGCCCCAAAAGAAGAAACTGTTTTTGTTTTGGAAGATGCGGTGCCTTCAAAACAGCAAAGAACTTGTCATGATGACATTGTATTCAGAGCTAGAGATTCTATGGTAGTTGAGGCTCCCACCATGGATCCGTTGGTAATAACTGCCAGTATCGGACTAGCTATTGTGAGAAGAGTGCTTGTCGATTGCGGCGCTTCTTGTAATATCCTCTTCAAGAAGACCTTTGATCAAATGAAGATTCCGATGGCTGATGTTCAAGCTTCTTCGCAAAAGATTGTTGGGTTCACTGGGGAACCGAAACAACCTATCGGAACCGTCGACTTATTTGTAGAACTAGGTGAAGGGGAAAGAAAAGTGGTCTGTAAGCAAACTTTTGTTATTGTTGATGAATTTTCTGCTTATAACGCCTTCTTGGGACGACCAACTCTTGCTGCATTCAAAGCTATCCTCGCCCCGTGGTGCCTAACTATGAAATTCCCCACTGATAATGGTATTGGTGTTTTGAAAGGGAACCAGGATGCTGGGCGGGAATGTTATCTCACAGAGTTGCGGGAGGCGAAAAAGAGAGAAATGGGAAAGGGTGCAGTAGCTCCGCTCCGCATCAAAGAACCCGCCTTGTAGCAAGTACGGAGTGGACCCTGCACTAGTGAGCATAGTGGTGCGCGAAAGGAAATAGATCCCAGAAAAACCCGTGCAGGGGAGAATAGAGTGGTGCCAGTAGAAGTGACGGTGCCAATTCCTGTTGACCAGAAAGATCCAAACAAGGTGCTAAATGTGGGTTCACAACTCGGCGTGACAGTTCAGAACATGCTAGTATCTTTCTTGAAAGCAAACCTAGATGTATTTGCTTGGAGTCATCCTGACATGTGTGGAATCTCTTCAGAAATCGCAGTACATGTTTTAAATACTGATCCAAAATTCACGCCCGTAAAGTAGAAAAGAAGAACCCAAGGTCCTGAATGGTCAACATCATTGAAAGAAGAAGTAGATCGGCTCATGGAGAATGGCTTCATCAGAGAATCCACTTATCCAAATTGGGTTTCTAATCCAGTGTTGGTTAAAAAAGCAAATGGAAAGTGGAGAGTATGCATCGATTTTTCAGACTTGAATAAAGCATGTCCCAAAGACTGTTTCCCGTTGCCCAGAATCGATCAGTTGGTGGATGGAACAGCCGGACACAAATTATTATCTTTTATGGATGCTTACTCAGGATACAATCAAATCATGATGCATGAGCCAGACCAGGAGGACACGAACTTCATCACCGATGTTGGTCTTTACTGCTACAAAGTCATGCCCTTCGGATTAAAGAATGCAGGGGCAACTTATCAGAGACTCGTTAATGCCATGTTTAAGCCTCAAATTGGCAAGACTATGGAAGTATACGTTGATGATATGTTAATAAAATCAAAGAAGGCAGTAGACCACATGGACCATCTGGCAGAAATGTTCGCGATCCTCCGAAAGTATGGAATGAAATTGAATCCTCTGAAATGTTCATTCGGGGTTGAGTCCGGAAAATTCTTAGGTTTCATTGTGAGTGCTAGGGGCATCGAAGCTAATCCTGCTCAGATCACTGCCTTAAGAGAAGTCAAACCCCCTAGAACAAAGAAGGAATTGCAAAGCCTCAACGGGAAGGTCGCTGCTCTGAGTTGATTTATTTCCAAGGCCACAGATAAATGCATTCCCTTCTTTGAAGCTCTGAAGAAAGGAAAGAAGAATTTCGAATGGACTCCCGAGTGTCAAAAAGCTTTTAATGAGCTGATTCATCATATGGAAACACCTCCAGTACTTTCTAAGCCTGACAATGGTGAAGATCTATTCATATACTTAGCAGTTTCATCTCATGCTCTCAGTACTGCGTTGGTACGAGAAGACGCGAAAGTTCAGCGTCCAGTTTATTACATCGGCAAAAGATTCACTGGGGCAGAGATGAATTATTCAAGGTTAGAAAAGCTTGCCTATTGTCTATTGATCGCGTCTAGAAAGTTGAGGCCATACTTCCAGGCTCATCCTATTAAAGTCCTCACTGATCAACCTCTAAAGCAAGTCCTATTTCGCCCTGAAACTTCGGGTCGTCTTCTGAAGTGGAATATTGAACTCAGTCAATACGATATCACCTACCATCCCCGAAGAGCAATCAATGGACAAGCTTTAGCAGATTTCATTGCAGAATGCACAGATAAAGGTGGCAGTGAGGAAGAGTTAACTGAAGACATTCCGATCTGATGGAAATTATATGTTGATGGTGCAAGAAATGATTACTGTTCAGGAGCTGGGGTTGTGCTTGAAACCCCCGAAGGGCGATCATTATGTTATGCATTGAGATTACAATTTCCTTCGACAAATAACAAGGCCGAATACAAAGCTCTTATTGCCGGTCTGAGGATTGCTAAAGAACTGAGCATCAAAGTGTTGCAGATCTTCAGTGATTCCCAACTAATTATATGCCAAGTCAAGAAAGAGTTTCAAACTAAAGGAGGAAAAGACATCGCAAGATTGTGTCGTCATCTCTTTTAGTTAAGCCTGTGAACTTCTCGATGATTTTGATCACTATACAATAAACCATATCCCCCGGGAAGAAAACATGAAGGAAAATTCTCTCGCGAAATACTCAAGCTCTGGCGAAGCTCAATTATTGGGATTGGTACCTGTAGAAGTCTTGACAACTCTGAGTATTGATGAGATGGATATTGATTGGATCATGGTTGTATCTCAAGAGCAGGAGTCATGGATGACCCCAATCAAGGAATATCTGCTCAACGTCTCTTTGCCATAAAACTCAAAAGAACATCAAAAGCTCTTAAGAAAAGCTCCAAGATATGTAATTCAAGGCGACCATCTGTACAGACGAGGATTCTCGATGCCATTACTCCGATGTGTAACTAAAGAAGAGGCTAAGACAATTTTGGCTGAAGTGCACAGAGGAGAGTGTGGAGATCATTCAGGTGGCCAAACTCTTGCTAAGAAAATTCTTCGCTATGGTTATTTTTGGTCGGATATTAGTCGAGATGCTGCTAGCTATTCCCGAAAGTGTGACAGATGCCAAAGATTTGCAAAAATTCCAAGAGCACCTTCCACCGTGCTAACACAGATGGTCAGTCCATGGCCATTCGCCATTTTGGGAATAGATCTTATTGGGCCTATGCCGATTGCCAGATCCGGGATCAAATATGCCATTGTTGCTGTTGATTATTTCACTAAATGGGCTAAAGCTGAACCATTAGCTACTATTACCTCTAAAAAGATGATAAATTTTGTGACTAAAAATATCATTTGCAGGTATGGTGTGCCTCAGAAGATAATAACAGATAATGGTACTCAATTCGAAAGCGAAGAATTCCAGGAATTTTGCAGATGATTCAAAATCCGAAAAAGCTTCTCAGCAGTGGCTCATCCGCAGGCAAACGGGCAAGTGGAAGCAGTGAACAAAATCATCAAATCAACCATCAAAAAGCAACTGGAAAAAGCAAAAGGTGGTTGGGTTGATAAGCTGCCACTAGCACTATGGGCATATAGGACTACCCATAAAACTGCGACTGGGCACACTCCATTCTCATTAGCATACGGATCAGAAGCAATGATTCCAGTGGAAATAGAAGTCCCCTCACACAGGAGAGTTCATTTCAACCAAGCTGAAAATGAAAAGCTGCAGCTTGAGGCACTTGACTTACTTGATAAAAGAAGGAAAGAAGCTGAACTCAGAGTTGCAGCTCAACAGCAAAGGATAGCCAGGCACTTCAATTCTAAAGTTCGCCAACGCAGCTTTGAAATTGGAGATCTAGTCTTGAAAAGGATCATGATAGCGACAGGGGTGTTTGGGCCAAACTGGGAAGGGCCATATGTCATAGGAAAAAAGCTTCTTGATGGCACTTTCAAGCTCACAACTATCGAAGTAGACTCAATTCCAAGAGCCTGGAACAGCAATCACTTACGTCCATATTTTACTTAGAAGCAATGCTTA
This sequence comes from Allium fistulosum, assembly GCA_030737815.1. Lineage (NCBI taxonomy): Eukaryota > Viridiplantae > Streptophyta > Magnoliopsida > Asparagales > Amaryllidaceae > Allium > Allium fistulosum. Next base: position 1,033,348,078 of record CM060907.1, on the reverse strand, counting down.
AATTTGTAAAATGATTATGGATGTATCATACTTGTATTGTAAACCATTGTAAAAGCAGTGCAAAGTGATAATAAGAACTATAAAGTGGATGTAGGCCCAATTCTTGGCCGAACCACTATAAATCTTGTGTCTTTTACTATTTTAAATTGCCTATCTCATTTCGATGTGCAAATATCTTAAATGTGTTGCTAAAATTTCGATTTAATATTGCAGGCAATCAAAGCAAAGCTTACCTATTCAACACGTAACAAACCCAAGCGATTCCCATAAATCACTCAACAAACAAATGTCAAGCCACAAAAATTCCAGACTAAATTCCTACAAATGGTTGGTGATTCCACCAAAGGGGCACCTTCCCAAAAGGAAGGCACCAGGCCCTTGCTAACTGACTGTGATCGTTTGTACAAATAGACATCCGGTTAAGTGGCTTGCGTCTTCCCGTGGATTCACTCGACCACGAAATACACTTTTCTGGAAAAATCAAACAGCTTATCAAAGAAAAGAATATAAACTTGAGAATGATAACGAGGAATCGCTCTGCGGCAGTTGATGCAAAGACACGGATAAGCAGACAAAAACAGCCGAAATGGAATCTTGTCTCTCACCCAAGAATGTTGGTGGGACCACCCAATGGGGCACCTTCCCAAGATAGAAGGTTCCAGGCCCTTGATTACTTGATTGTGATCGTTTGTGCAAACGAACATCCAGTCGGGTAGCATGCATCTGCCCCGTGGACCTACTTAACTGTGAGATGCAAACTTCCTGGCAAACCAAACAAAAGACCTCTTCGTAGGCAAAAAACTGCTTCGGAGGCGCAAGCCCTCTTCGGAGGCACACAAACAAAGACCTCAAACAAGGCAAAAGACCTCTTCGGAGGCACACAAACAAAGACCTCTTCGGAGGCAAAAGACCTCTTCGGAGGCACAAGCCCTCTTCGGAGGCACAACTCTTCGGAGGAGTCCTCTTCGGAGGCAAAAGCCCTCCAACGAGGCATGCCCAAATCGAAATGCTTCTCTCGCCCAAGAATGTTGGTGGAACCACCCAAGGGGGCACCTTCCCAAGATAGAAGGTTCCAGGCCCTTGTTACTTGATTGCGATCGTTTGTGCAAACGAATATCCAGTCGGGTAGCTTGCGTCTGCTCCGTGGGACCATTCAACTGTGAGAAAGTAACTTTCAGGCAAAACATCAAACAAGCCCTTCCCAAAGGCATATCAAACAAGCCCTCTCCCGAGGCACAAATCAAGAAGCCCTCTTCGGAGGCACAAAGCCTTCTTCGGAAGCACTAAACAAGTAAAGCCCTCTAACGAGGCACATCCAAAAACTTCGTCGATGGAATCACCAAAGGGGCACCTTCTCAAAAAGAAGGTTCCAGGCCGTAGCTGAATACTTATGATTATTTGTACAAACAAATATCCGATAAAACAGTTGGCGTCTGTCCCGTAGGCCCATTCAACGATGAAATATAATTTTCTGGCAAATAGATCGAAGCATTCTTCAGAAGCCCGCTTCACTGCATAGGGGAATCCACTTTTCAACAAATGAAAGTGATCATCCCCAAAAGTCGAAGTGTTCTTTAAAAAAAAGAGAAAGAAAAACTTCTCCGATACAAAGCATACTCTATTAAAAGCAGAATAATATTTCCTCAAAACGGAAGAATTATTCTCTAAAATAAGAGTACAAGTCTTTTCAGAATATTGCAGTAAGCCGTGGTATGGGGGCATATAGCTATATTAATAAAAACAACGCTCAAATATCATACCACGAGCTCACTGCAGTATCATATAAAGTAAATAAAGAAACTTGTGCAAAAACAAGGAATAAATGCATTCATGAATACATACAAGAAATTATACAAGTGAAAAGAATCATCATAAGGTTGCTCCAGAGTCTTTTCACCTCCTTCAAGTTCACCAGCCTTCTGCTCTTGCGAAGCGAGTGGATCTTCCAAGCCTTGAAGGGCTCCTATTTGTTCTTCCTGCGACCCCGGCTGAGAAGCAGGAGTGACTTGAAGGGATGGAGGAGGAACAGCTGGAAGAGGAGAAGTTTGCGCAACACTTGGAGTTTTCTCTACAGAAGAAGAAAAATTAAAATCAGCATTACTTGTAAAGAGAGAAGATATTGGCTCATCAGGACTTAAGTAATAAGCGAGAAGTTCATCGAGCTCAATTGAATCGAACGAGCAGTCTACTTGAGCTAGATCAGACTTGAAGTTACCTGGAGAGTTCGGCTTCGGAAGATCAATTTCGAACTTTTGGGCCTCGACATCTTCTGGGGCCTCTTCTTCGGTGGGAGCAGCAGTAATTTCAGTCTCGGCTTTTGCAGGAGAAGGCAAGTGGGAACTGGAGCCAACAATATCAATCTCGGCCGAAGCCGAAGGAAAAGCAGGGTCGGTCAAAGTTGCCTTCCCTGAATATTCTCCTTCCGCAACTACAGTTCGCTCTTTGGCAAGTTGCTCCTTTCCCCTGGCGAGAGCAGCACGACCTTCGTCGTCAAAATAAAATTCCGCCAGATTTGCTTCGGCATAGCCAGTATCTTTAAAGTATCCAGCGCTGACTCCCACACTTCGGCAAAAGTGATTTCGTATTTCGGGCCCAAGAAAGCAAGACTTCCGCGCCCCAAGACGCTGTGGACATAAAACTCAAATAAAGTAGAGCTGACGTTGGCCTTTGTTGCTTCATGCGACTCTTCAGCTGCTTCTTTTCCAGCCAAGGCATCGTCACGCTCTTTCTCTACTTTTGAAAGTTGAGCTTTTAACGCTGCAATCTCAAGGTCTTGGGAGTTAACTTTTTCCCGCAACTGAGCGGTATCCTTGCGGTATTTTTCAATAACATGCCGCTTTGCCTCAAGTTTCGTCTCAGCATCTCTCTGGGCGGCATGTGCATCTCTCACTTGCTTTTGAAAAACCTCTTCCTTTTGAGAATGAGAAGCGGAAGAGGTAGCAAGGTCTTCTTTGATTTTCTTAACTTCATACTCAAGTCTCTCATTATCATCGGCGATGCTCTTCATTTCCGCATCATGTTGCTCAAGGACTTTCTTCCACTCCGACTTGTCATTTTCCATCGTTAGCATAGCTTCGAGATTTGCGCGGTTAACTCTTTGAAGCTCATCAACAAGTTTTTGCTATGAAGACATTCTCTCAATATCGAGTTTAACGGCGTCAAGATTTCTCAACATAGCTTGTTTGTCGATGGGAACCATGTCAAGATCAAAACGCACTCCTTTTAAGCACCACTGCGGGAACCGACTTTGAAGAGTAGCCGGACCTTGTTCAACTCGGTACTGAGGCCTGCTAATGATTGTCTGAATATCAGTTTTCTTGAGAGCAGGAGAACCGGAGGGGATGTCAAGAGGGATAGGAACAATGATTTTTTCAGAAATTGCAGACGCGTCCCCTTCGCTAAGCTTCGCCCGCTTGCTCGGATCTTCAAAAATATGACTCTTTCCTCTATCATCATGTGATTTTCTCTTATGGGAATCATCACCTCTTTGAGAAGAATCATAACATTCATCTCTTCTTTCATATCGCTCCTCGTAGGCCCTCCTTTCTTGAGTCTTCCTGGCAGCTCTTTCTTCGTCAGTTTCCCTAAAGGTAGGGAGATAGCGCCTGGTGTCATAAGTGCCACGCCTTCCATAGCGCTGGAAATCATCATAGTATGAGCCACTTCGCCCCATCGGTGAATCTAAAAATGAAAAAGATACGAAACTTCAAAATCTTTGAAGTAAAGAAGCTAAGTGCATATAAGTGCCAAAAATCCTAAGTGTGTGTGATGTGCAAACTACGCGCGTCAAACTACAAACCACTCTTTGACTTAGGAGCGGTAACGACTTTTGCAACCGGTGTCAAATCTTGAGCTGACGGAGCTTGTTGCAGGGCGGATGTCGCCTCAACTACTGGAGAAATAATTTTAGTAGTAACATGATCATCCTTAAAAAGCTGCTGTGAAGTTATCATCAGGTCATTCAGTCAACCGTAAATATCGTCACCGTCATGCCCAACGGAGCTTTCTTTTTCAACTCCTTCTTCAATCACCGGGGAAAGTGTAAGCTTGCCGGATGATCCCGCAATATCAATGGGGATAGAACACTTCACCAACGAAGCTCCTGTAGTAGTTTCCTTCGATGCGACTTCTTCGGTAGAAACCGGGGCAGCTGATGTTTCAGTCTCAGAACTAGAAAATTCATGAATCTGAGTAGATCGAGAGGAATGTAAAAGCCCAAATTGGTGTAGAAACTCGTCTTTCAGCAAAAACTTGATGCTTCTCTCCTCAGCCGCCACGGCACTTAATGTTTCGAAGGTTGGCTTGTGGCTGGGATCTCTAAGCGGAGGAGGAAGTGCTACAAAAAGTAAAGATTGAAGTTAAGTACTTGGCAATTCGAGTTTCAAGAAATTCAGAAAAATGAAGTGAGCAGAAATAGGCAATCTTACTTCCTATTCTCCAGATGGCATAGAACCCCGGCGGGCAACGAACATAGATGAATTAACTTAAAAACCCGTGTGCACTCTCGGGCAAGTCTAAAATCAGTTTACGATTTCTCACGCCTCTCACAAGTATAATAGAGGGATGATCTTTATTCTTTGCAAATGTGCACAAGTAGCAAATTTCTTCGAAGCTCGAAAGACGGTCGAGTGTCCTCCTGAATAGCACACATAACCCCATCAAGATGGCGTAGCCATTGGGATGTAGTTGGAAAGGAGAGATGGTTAATCGGAGAAGGAGCATTTGAAGAAAGCCATTGAAAGGAGGAATAGCTCCATTCAAGCACATCTGTCGGTTAACTGCAATAAAGCCTTGAGGTGGCTTATCAGCAGTATCATTTATCCCGGGAAGCCGAGCGTCTGCTTCAGCAATGCCAAACTGAATGCACAACTGACTAAAAACTCTATGATTCAAGGAGGTCGGAGTTCTTTCCGGAGGATCATTCAACGGGTTAGCAATTGGAAAGACTTCTCCAGCTTGTCCTATTTCTTCTTGTTGAGAAGTCATTCTACACAAGGAACTGGATATTCAAATATGAAGGTGCACGTTTCCTAAAAAGTGTGAAGTGTTTTGCAAAACTAATAAAATGATAAGCAAATGTAACTGGAATTAAACTAGTTGATATTTGTCAATTATAAAACTTCAGGTCTTGTTATTTTAAGTCCAAGTACAGTGTTGATGCAAACAAGTCAGCTTAGTTGATTAATTTAGCTTTGCTTTAATACTTCACTTGAACTTGTTAATTCACAGCATTTTATTCACACAGTTCTTTTAAGTTGATTATTCTTTATCGGCTAATCTGTCATTCGATATGGGCAGTCAATGGCAGTATATTCGCCCTAGTTTTCTGCAAATGTTGTGTTTAACAGGTTGTTAGATTAAAAGTTAGTATAATCTGTAAGGAAGTGCAACAAAGTTCAAACAGTTCAAAGTTCAAGCAAGTTCTTTCAAAATTTTACAAGTGTTCCAGTTCTGTTTATCTCCTAGGTCGTCCAGATTGTGCTTAAGCGACCTAGCATAAGTCGAACTCTTTTAAGTCACATTGTTCAAGGCCAGACAGTGCAAATCTAGCTAAGTCCTAGGTCGTTTGAATGCGCATGCGACCTAAAGATTAAGTCGCAAAAGGTGATGCTGCAAAAAGTTAGGTCACGAATTCGAAGGTCGCGCAGTTTCCCTTAGGTCACGAGGATTCTTATGTCGCTCAGATTCACTAGGTCGTATCTAATGTAACTTAGTAATCTCGAGCTATCTCCTGTCAAAAATGTTATGCCCTACTTTCCTTAACCCTCTAACTCCTCTCCACTCAATAGCTCGCTATCTCATTAACCTGTGACCCGATAACCCGTTATCACCTACATAAGGAAATCCATCATCCTCATGGTGAAATCAATTATCTCTTCATACAAACAAATCACCCGAAAACTGATTCAAATCATCTCAGATCCACCATGGATCCAACGCATAGTTGTGCTCTCGTGAATCACAACAACAACATAGCTAATGGCGATCGAAAATCGATCGCAACATGACTCGAAAGTGAAACGCGACGTACGGAGTTGGACTGGGGTCAGAGGATGGGGATTCGCAATTTCGGCAGTGATCATGGTTGGATAAAGATCGAATTCACTTACGCAATATGATGGTAAAGATGAATTGACGACTGGATAGAATGAATTCGCCCTTGGAAGCTCGAAGGTTCGTTAATGGCGGAGAAGGTCGTCAAAGCAGTTAAGTAAAGAGGAAGAAACGAGCTAACAGTTTATATGAGGCAAAAAGAGGAAGGCGAATGGGCACGCGAGTTAACGAATCTCTTGGGTCGCTCACGACCTAGCGGAGTTATGTCGAAGCACACGACCTATGACATAGGCATGCACTTCGAGGGGCAAGTGTTAACTCCTCTTTTAAGAGACCTAACGACCTAAAAGTATAAGCGACCTAACGAACTAAACAGATGGCGACTTAGCAGCTAGCATAAGCCAGAACGAGCTAGCGACCTAAAGGATGGAACGACCTAGCGACCTAACTTCACAAGCGACCTAGCAACCTAAATGGTTGAACACCGCTAGCGACCTAAGGATCGAACAGTTCAACGACCTAGAGACCCAGCGTCTTAACAACTAAACAACCTAAGTTATAGGTCGAGCCAACTTAAGTCGCTCCACCAGATATCTCAACACGGTTAAGTCGCCAACTACTCCCTAGGTCGCTCCCGACCTACAACTTACCACCCTGATCAGACAGATCAAGTGCGACCCTATCAAGCTATAATGCCATGTCTTCTTAGGTCGCTGGCGACCTACGACCTATCTTAGGTCGTTCGCGACCTATCACCTGTCCAGAATTCTCTTATAAATACCCCATCTACTCCAACTGAGAGATGACTTTTGGCTCACTTCTGGAACGCCTATACTCTGCTGTTTTCTCGACTCATTCGACACTTCAAACACCAAAGATGCTTCAACGAACTTCAAGAGGAGATCTAACACATCCGACATGGATTCGAAGAGCTCTCTTACATCAAAGTTCTAGCTATTCATCTAAAGTGTGTTGTAATCAAAGTGCATTGTAAAGAATTGTAACCGAATCATCAATAAAGGAGATTAAAGTGGACGTAGGCTAGATCTTAAGCCGAACCACTATAAAACTTTTGTCTTTTTACTACTTTTCTGTGATTTCTCTACTTATATTCTGTTCCCGTACCAACGGGTGGTGCTTTCACTTTTTCATTACATACACCGGGGTGTTAGCGTCGATTTTTAAGTTAACAATGCTCAGTCAGACCGAGTATTATAGAATACATGATGGAATGCTGTGGAGCTCAGGAGACGAGCTAGATGGTGAGACGTATCACACGTACTTGTAGTAAATTCCACTGTGCAGTATAAGCTGTATAGTCAGCTTTTGTGAGGACAAGTTAATATAACTGTCCAGTAATTGTTTTGATTTTGATGTACTCTAATGATGTAATGTATAAAACAGATATAGTTTCTTTTTGTGTAAAGTTCAGTTATTATCTATTATATTTTATTCCGCTGCAATAGTAAGATTCTGTTGTTGTTTTGTTTTCTCTTCTTCTACCTCCTTCTTCTTTTACTCTAACGGTCCGTTTTGTCGGCATTCGATTGTTTGGAATTTAATACAGTGGACGTATTGATGTCGATTTTTGAGCGTCGAAAAATCAGGTTGTTAGACACCTGAGACGAAACATAAGCTTAATTTGAGTAATATTTTTTAATGTTTGGTTATGGGATTGTGCTCTCTAGTCTTAACAATAGAAGATAGAAGAGAGTTTAGGACAAACAAGATGGTTAGAAATATAAACTGGCTTTATGCAAAGATCAATGTTATATAGGACTCATTATAGGACTTTGCAAAAAAAAACTTATTTCAATAATGGACCTCAATCAAAAGTAGTTATGCCATGTGGCATATGATAAACATATCTATTGTTACCAACGATTATAATTGTAAAACAGATTATATATGGTTGATATCTATATCACTATGTACTACATCTTATACAATACAGTATTAATCATGTTATTATTAACTTAATTTTGCCTTCAGAGAAAATATATTTATACTTGTCATGTTTAACCTAAACGATTGAATAAAGCATCTATAAATTTATGTGAAAACATAGAATACAAAATTACATGAAGGTTTCTTGGATGGTGATGATTCTAGGCTTGCTAGATAATCCAGATACTTGAGAATTTACCTAGACCTACTATTTATCTCAGCTTTCCCTTGTGTAGGTTTATAGGTCGATAGAACCAAGGCATGTTTCATATATCATATTTGAAATAAATGATAGATCTTGTGAGCCTTAGAGATTATATGGTGTTAATAATGGAATTCAAATATCATTTAGCTCATATATCAAAAAGTAAAAACTGAGATAAATTTATATACCGCTTGGAAGATTCCATGGGCTCGCGGCTGGTCATAATCAAAAGGTACTTGACCATCTCGAGGTACCAATAGTGCATTAACATAATTATATGATTGCATTATAAAGAAAGGAAAAATATTACACAATAAAGACCAATAACACTGGCTACTTGAATAGTTATCAATATGATGTGTGTAAAGATAAGCAGACCATCAATATTTCTCTACCACTCTACGAGAGATGCTTGTAAAGACACCATTAAACTTTTAGAAATAAATACCATAAAAGTTGATTGTGTAGCACCATCAAACTTTAAAACATGCTAAATAGATGAAAAGTATATTAAGGCAAAAATTGTAGGTGTTATTTGTATAAAGGAGTAGCTAAAAACTGGAACCTGAGAAATTTGAAATTTTCAATGTTCGCTGTCATTTGTATGAGTACATGGATTTCTTGGTTTGATTTCAACACCTAAGAAAAGGATTTGAAAGCAATAGGCTATGTATACTAGAAAATAAAGTAAATTAGCAATGCGTTACAGGGAGTAACTATTAAACAAATAGAGAAAAGTAACTTTCTATTATCATACCCATAGTACAAAATAAAATAGAACAACTATAGCAACATCAAGGACCATGAGTAGATGCAATATAATAGAAGCCAAAAGTGGAAAATGTTAAGTCATGCTAGCTATCAAATATACGCAGATCGAGTGAAGTAAGTGGGTGTGTTTGGGAAAATGAGTAATAGGAGTAGGTGAAATCAAAATGAATGCAGTCCATGGATAAAAAAGAGGAAACACGTTCACCTAAAAGAGTGATATACATCCCAAACAAGCATATGAATTTATCAGTTGAAGCAAAATCTTAGCCAAAATGTGTGTGGTCTAACCTAAAATAGCATAATCATATGCCCAAAAGAGAATGAGTATATTACCATAATTGTAAACTCGTCCCTATGACCAGAAAAATAAGGACGCTGGTTGCATGAAAATAACTAATCAGTTGCCTAAATTGCAACTACAAATGCATGTTTCTTACAACTAAAATAATAATAAACATGCAGATCGATTAACTTGGACAAGGTATTCATGCTATACAAGTCAATTGATGTATAGAAACTAACACATGAGTTTTTTCAGTTGACTTAAAGATGAAATTCAAATAATTTTTCCATTATAAATAAGTACAAATGAGAAGAGGCTAAATATAGAAACCAAATCCTCTAAAAAAAACATTCAATAGGGTAGATATGGTTGTTATATATGGAGGTGCTTAGTCATTATAACATTAAATCAAATGATATATTGAACTATCATTCTATAACTATCAAAACAGTAAATCAAATGATATATTGAACTATCATTCTATAACTATCAAAACAGTAAATCAAATGATATATTGAACTATCATTCTATAACTATCAAAACATTAAATCAAATGATAAATTGAACTATCATTCTATAACTATCAAAACAGTAAATCAAATGATATATTGAACTATCATTCTATAACTATCAAAACATTAAATCAAATGATATATTGAACTATCATTCTATAACTATCAAAACATTAAATCAAATGATATATTGAACTATCATTCTATAACTATCAAAACAGTAAATCAAATGATATATTGAACTATCATTCTATAACTATCAAAACATTAAATCAAATGATAAATTGAACTATCATTCTATAACTATCAATACAGTAAATCAAATGATAAATTGAACTATCATTTATCATACTATACTAGCAAATACTGTAAATAAAATGATATATTCAACTATCATTCTATCATGATATGTTTGTCCAACTTTTTTTCAATGCTATATATTTCTATCATTCTATAAATATTCATCTTATCATTGTCTATCATCTGTCAAAGACTGAATGCTATGTTCATCCATCATTTCATATTTCAATATTACACATGCAAATCAAATGATATATTGAACTATCATTAAATAAGTATCCATCTAATTATTTTTTACCATCAATATTATACATGCAACAAATCAAATGATACATTGATCTATCATTCAATAACAAATCAAATGATAGTTGAATTATACTTGTAAAATTATCTTTTATTTTAAAAAATAATCAGTTGTTTTACCTTTGTTTTTCTTTTTCTGTTGACGTTTTCATCAGTAAGCTGTTGTTTCTTCCTTTCGTCTTCATTCATAGTTTTACATGCCCTAGGTTTTTTCATCCTCTTTGTATCTTCGTCAATCTCATCCGAATCAACAGCCATTGATGAAGTAGTTTTTCGCCTTCTCTTTACTGCTGTACGCATAGCATTAGAAACCCTACTTTTTGAAATCGTAGGTTCATCGTTTATTTGTTCAGGATTTATTGAAATATTTTGATTTACGTCCATCGACTTAGATTCTGAAGTTGATTGCGCTTTTAAATCAGTTTAAGGAAGAAAATTGATTTCGGTTTGGGTTGCCATTGTTTGATGAAGAAGAAATTTTGTTTGCAGAAGAAATGAAACTACAGAAGTACGAACGAAATACAATTTTTGGCGCTTGTCCTTCAGACCAAAGTTTAATTTTAACGTCCGTTAAAATTAAATTTTATTAAACTTTTTCCTTTAAACTAATTTCCTCTAATTACAATTATCAACGACATTTAATTACCAACTAGATAATTTAAATCCAGAAATCACAAAATAGCAATATCTAATTATCGATACAATAATTAGAAAATAGCAAAATCTAATTATCAACAAAGATAATTAGAAAACACAAATCGCAAATCGCAAAAACTGCAAATATCTAGTTATCCAACAAATAACTAGAAAACACGAACTTCATAAGTAGCAAACTATAACTATCAGCAGAGATAGAAAGAAAACAGCAATTTAATAAAATCAACATAATCTAGACTCAACTAGAGACTAGAAAATCACATATCAATAAAATCAGCAATCAACCAATATCTAATTATCACAACGATAATCAGGAAACATCAAATCATCAATTATCTACTTATCAAAAACGATAATCAAATTTCAAATCAATAAATATTCGATTATCAAAAAGATAATCAAATCTCAAATCAACAAATATTCGATTATCAAAACGATAATCAAATTTCTCAAATCAACAATTATTTAATTATCAAAAACGATAATCAAATTTCAAATCAACAAATATTCGATTATCAAAACGATAATCAAATCTCAAATCAACAAATATTCGATTATCAAAACGATAATCAAATCTCAAATCAACAAATATTCGATTATCAAAAACGATAATCAAATTTCTCAAACCAACAATTATTTAATTATCAAAAACGATAATCAAATTTCAAATCAACAAATATTCGATTATCAAAACGATAATCAAATCTCAAATCAACAAATATTCGATTATCAAAAACGATAATCAAATTTCTTAAATCAACAATTATTTAATTATAAAAAACGATAATCAAATTTCAAATCAACAAATATTCGATTATCAAAACGATAATCAAATCTCAAATCAACAAATATTCGATTATCAAAAATGATAATCAAATTTCTCAAATCAACAATTATTTGATTATCAAAAACGATAATCAAATTTCAAATCAACAAATATTCGATTATCAAAACGATAATCAAATCTCAAATCAACAAATATTCGATTATCAAAAACGATAATCAAATTTCTCAAATCAACAATTATTTAATTATCAAAAACGATAATAAAATTTCAAATCAACAAATATTCGATAATCAAATCTCAAATCAACAAATATTCGATTATCAAAAACGATAATCAAATTTCCCAAATCAACAATTATTTAATTATCAAAAACGATAATCAAATTTCAAATCAACAAATATTCGATTATCAAAACGATAATCAAATCTCAAATCAATAAATATTCGATTATCAAAAACGATAATCAAATTTCAAATCATCAAATATTCGATTATCAAAACGATAATCAAATCTCAAATCAACAAATATTCGATTATCAAAAACGATAATCAAATTTCTCAAATCAACAATTATTTAATTATCAAAAACGATAATCAAATATCAAATCAACAAATATTCGATTATCAAAACAATAATCAAATCTCAAATCAACAAATATTCGATTATCAAAAACGATAATCAAATTTCTCAAATCAACAATTATTTAATTATCAAAAACGATAATCAAATTTCAAATCAACAAATATTTAATTATCAAAAGCGATAATTAAATCTCAAATCAACAAATATTTAATTATCAAAAGCGATAATTAAATTTCTAATCAACTGTGATGACCGGAATTTTGGCAGTAATATTTTAATAAATATTTAATCCAATTAAATAAAATGTAAACTGATCATTTTAAAATGAATAAATCTTCTGGAAGTAATTGCCATTTGTTTATATAAATTTGTATTTTTAAATGGGAATTGGATTCTGGAAATTTAAAATAAAATCTCTTAATAATATTTACAATAAAATCTTTCTTATAAAATTGAATTAAAATGCTTTACATTGTTATCATTTGATAAATAAATACATATGAACGATAATGATTAAATTAAAATCTGATTCTATCAATGTAAAATATGAGTCAAACCTATGAATCTAATTTAATTACTGATAGTTGAAAATACAATTATAAATAAATAAGTAAACTTATGTATATAATTTAAATATTGATAGTAAAGTACGAATAGAAATAAATATAAAATATTAATTATGTAAATACAAAAATAAACACTTAGGATAATACCAAAGTATAATAATCTTATAAAAGCTCATAGCATACATGAAAAGCAAACCAGACATGTTATAAGAAATAGGACAAAGAAATGAACTGAATACATGGAGTATGGAAATTAAATAGTAAATGATTAACTTTAAAAAGTAATAAACATTATAGTAAATTCTAGAACTCATATGCATTTAGACAAGTAGTAATATAATGATGATAAGAATAAGCTTGTAGTGCAAGCCAAAAGTAATAAATGTAGCACACATTTTTCATTTCAGCTGACAAAAGGGAGACAAAATAAAATATATACAAGATTGTACATTACAATATATGTGTAACTTGTGTAAACTTTAAAAGGGATAATGGCATTAAATGCCACCATCTCTAGTACACGAATGAATCATCTCAGCCTCCATAGAGTAAGGGAAAAAAATCTTTGACTATATGAAAAAAAAATATAAAAGTGGAAAGAAGCTTACTCTAGAATACAACAGCATACACTCATATATGTGTACCTCGCTTGACTTCATTTTCTTCATTTAAACAAACTGAAGTAATCAAAGTCAAGGTCCAAATCAAAGAATAAAAACTCAGATTCTGAAGATCAAAGCAAACAAATCCAAGATTCAACATATATCAAGAAATCAAATAAGCTGCAGTTTGGATAAAGGAAGTCCAGATCAGAGTTTTTACTCTGTTTACTGTTCGGGCTATATTAAGGTGAGTAAACATTTTATTTTAAAGGCTTAAATAAATTAAAACTGTGCATGTGATTTCTGGGTTGAGTTATGCTTTGCAGGTGTATATACAAAAGTGAATCCCTGGATGTTTGTTTGTGTTTGAAATGTGTATGTTAGTTTTCCCTGTTACATAGTTACAGATTTGGAAACAAATCAAATTTAATGCCTCTGCACCTATTCTAGTGTTTGGTTTAGTTTCAAACAACCATTTATTTGTTCAAGCATAGATTAAAGTTTAAAATCTATTTAAGTGAATAAATGGGTTGTCTCTGAGATGAATGATATTGTTTGCGTGTATAAATATATATAGTGGTATTTTTGTGTCTATGAATGCATATAAAGCAGGCATGTCTGATAATCAGAGTATACCTCTGTTTGTATTACAGAGTTTAGTTTTGATAAAAAGTGCAAATCTATTTGTCTGTTCACTATTAAACTTTGGATTTCAAACAAGATAGTTTAGTTTAAACCTAATCTAGGACTTAAAAATAGATTTAAGTCTTTTAAGTTTGAATATCATTTGAAATAAAAAAATATAGTATCAATCTTAATATCATGTTAGAAATATAATGATGTAATTGACTGATTCAATTATACAAATTGAATCATCTTAGGAAAACTTGATTTGTATAAAGAAAATCACAATTTTTAACCTTGTATCGAGTATGCAATTTGGAGAGGACCATAAATTGGGTTTTTGAGTTTCTGTGGTGGTCGGCAGTTGCTGTGAGGTCGGGGCTTTGACTGAAGATAGTGGAATGATTAAGGGGTTCGGCAAAAATGGTGGCTGGTCGTAATGACCATTGTGGCGTAAGCAAATTGGAGGGTAAGTTTTTAACCCTAGTTTTGGACTAGGTCGGAAATGGGATCACCGCAGCATCTCAAGTGATTCGAGAGGCACGAGGTTTTGGGAATAGTGGCATGGGGGTCTGGAGATGCTAAGAACGTGGTGGCGCGGTGTCAGGTGATCGGGAACGTGAGTTCGAGGTAGTTTCTGGTGATGGGTTGGTTTCCTGTTTCAACTGAGCTACTCGATTTTGTTTTGAGGCTCGTGCTAGCGTTTTGGTGGTCGGAGTTGGTAGCAACGGCGATGAGTGATGTGTCGGAAGGTCCATCAGAGGTCGGAAGCGACGCTGGCGAGGGTGCATGTGCACGGTGGTCGACGTGTGCATCTGAAGTTGTGGGTTTGGGAAAGAAGTGTTTGGCCGGGTTTTTCTCGTGGGTTCCTCGTGTTCAACTCGGAGACGTCGAAGGGAGGTGTCTTTGTTTGATTTGTCTCCAGTTTTCACGTGATTGTCTCGGGAATTTGCTGTTTTTGCTTGGAAACGTTTGTTTCCAGTTTTTAAAACTGTCCAGATTTTAAACTAAAATGATTTTCAAGTTTTAAAAGCAAAACTTAAATTTTAAACAGAAGTTTAACTAGTTTTAAAAGAGTTATGAGATTAAATTAGTATATGGGTTATCTTAATTTAATCAAGTCTTATTCACAAAAATTAATTAAAGTGAAAATTACTTGATTAACTAAGATAAGTAATTTAGGTAATTAGATTAAGATGAATTAATCTGTGTAATTAATTAGGGTAGTTGATTTCCTAATTCAAGTTTAATAAATCTAGGTAATCAAAGGTTAATTAATTAAGTGATAATTAATTAAGAGGTTAATTACTTAATATTAAAAGAATTATTAAGGGTAATTACTTAATGAAGTAATTTAAAGAAATTAATTACTAAAAATAATTTATTAATTTAATGTGGTTAATTTAAGTTAATTAATTTGTTTAATTAATTTAAGATAATCATTTGATGATGGATTAAGTAATTACTTAATATAATTAATGAAATGTAAATACTTAGTGAAGCAATTAATGGATAATTACTGGGTGTAATTAATTAAAAGGAAATTAGTTGATGGGAAGTAATTGAAGGATGATTACTTGGTGGAAGAAATTAAGTGATAATTACTCAGTGTAATTAAATGATTTATTAATATAAAAAAATCAAGGAATTGATTTAATTGATGAAGAAATTAAGGAAAGTTAATTTCTGTAATTAAGTTAAAGGTTAATTACTAAATGAAATTTAAGAATAATTAACTAATAAAAGTAATTAGAGGATCAGTAATTAATGTAATTAATGTAAGAGACCAGTCTTACTTATGATGATTGAATGGTGAATTAAATACCTTGAATTGGGTGATATCTCTGATATGATATGTTTTGTGATATGATGTGGTTGGATGGACTATTATAATATGGTCACCTATCGATGATGAATTGCTATCTTGTCTTTAAGGATTATATTTGACTTGAATAACTTGGGATAAGAGGGTATTGAATTCGAAGAGACAGGGGTCGGGTATTAGGAAATACCCGAAACCACTTCGATTCTTTATAAGATTTATTCGTGATATCAATAAAACTAGAATGGAATGATTTAAGTGAATTGGACCATTTAATCTAAGTTTTGGTACTTAGAAATTAAGATGTGAAATAAGTGAGATCTATCTTAAATTTTTGAATTTGTAAATTGTTACGAGTTACCCCGGGTTAAATAAGTTGTATGCTTTTGTATTTCTGGTTAGATGGGTTTACTCACGCTGGTTTCCAGCCTGACCCGGGTGTTACTTTGATGTAATGCTCGGGTCAGACCGAGTATTACAGATTTTCAGGTAAGGACGTTCTGGAGCTCAGGAGGAGTACTGGATGGCAGGACGTATGGAGTGATTCCGCTGTGACTATTATTTTTGATTATCTGAGTCATATTTGATTTATATATGACCATCGTTGTGTATTGGAATATAACTCTGATGTAAATAAATGTAAATTGACAGATGCAGTATTCTTTTGTAAACTGTTATTATTTGATATATTATATTTTGTTCCGCTGCGAATGTGAGCATCTGTGTTATGTTTTCGGTTTCTTTTCTTCTATCTCTTCTTCTTTTCATAACTATCTGGAATTTTCGGGATCGAAAATTCCGGGTCGTTACAGTTGGTATCAGAGCAAAGGTTAAGCGAGAACTTTGGCTCTGGTGGGTATACTCATATAGATAGGGTCAATAGTACCCTAGAATGAGTTGAGTGTATATATATATATGAGAGCGTACTTGTTATTTTCATTTCAGATGATTTTTATATAAGATTAATTCATATAGAAACTGAAATGATTTGAAATTGAAGTGGATTCAATTTGAAATTAGTTTGAATAAATTTGGAATTGTAGTTAAAGTGAATGAGTTTAAAATCAAATGGAATTTGATTTGAAATTGGAAGGAAATTTAGGTTAATTCAACTTGATTGGAATTGAATCAATATCGGAATGGGAAGTGGTTGAAATTTGAAGTTATTTTGGGTTTTGAGTCAATTTAAATGAAATTTAAATTGAATGATTGGGTTAAAGGTTGGGTAGTGAGACAGTTTGACTCTGAAACTATTTTCAACAAATTATCTTAATATAAGTTTTCTTGAATCTATCTTTCCAAGCTATTTACTATATCCAACCTTGCTTTTCAAAGCCAAACTATTTTATACTTATTCTACAATTATTTTTGAAACTATTTAATAATTTTACCACTGTTTATGAACTAATTACTGTTTTTACTGTTTATATAACTAATTACTATTTTACAACTGTTTTGCAATTATTTTAATATTTCCGACTATTTTACAATTACTTAACTATTTTGCAGCTATTTTACAAACTAATAATTATTTTTCAACTACTTATCTATTTTTAAATTATTCAAGCTATTTTCTTAATATAAACTGGTCAGAGTCCAAACTGTTATTGATTGAATACCCAACTAAGATAAGAATTGAAGTGATAATCCAAATGGGATTGAAGCAATTGTGAATAAGTGAATGAAAATTAAAGCGAATGTGAATAGAAAGGAAATTGATTTGGTTAATAATCAATAAAGATGAATACATAGGATGTACGTATATTATTCTATTCGCATAGTAATTTAATCCATATTCGAGCACAGAATTTCAAGATAGTATTTTCGATCCGAGTTGGGATTTTTTTTCGCTCGATTTTCGACGGCGAACCTGGATATGGATTTTGATTGGTTTTGGATATTCTCTATCATAGTTGTGACTATGTAAGGAGAATGACGGTTTCTGATCAAGAAACCAAATCTGAGTCCGCACTAGGAAGTCGGGTGGACAATACTAGTTCGGAAGTGAAATTGTGTGATCGAGTGAGCGATCAGATTGATATAGCGTACGAATGATATGTGGACATCCTACGGGTTTGAATAAAATTTATTTTGAAAATTTGTGGATAAAGAACTGTAAATGATTTTTGAAATTGAAAGAATATTTTGAGAAATATATGATGAAGTAAAGTGGAGATTGAATATCTCTATGATTAAAATTTACTTTATAAAGGTAAGTAATTTGGCAAGTGACTTTATAGAATAATCAAATTTGAATATTTGATTTGGAATAAACAAAGTTATATATCTTTGTTATATATGGTAAACTCCCCATAATGAATCTATTGCCAGGAGAAAATGATTTTTGAAAGTATTTGAAGTATAAAAATGAATTTATACAAGTATGAATTGAATCAAAGATTTTCCAAGATTATTTTATATATGTATATATATATATATATAAAAGATTTGTGAAAATGATTTTGAGGAAAGGTTTTGGGAACCTTTGGATTTGAAAACGGGCTTTTGATTTATGGGAAAAATCAATATTGGAACTTGGGAAAGCCTACTTTGAGAATTATCGATTTTGGGAATCGATTTTGTGTAAAAGCACTTATATGAAATTCATACTAGGTGTATGATTTGGAATACTATATGTGTATAGTATAAAGTGTTTTTGAGATTGGCTCTGGGGAAAAAGGCGCTCCCTTGAAATGAACTTCTCAGGAGTGCCACAGGGTGGTACTGCCTTGAGCCTCTAAGAGGGAGGTTCTAAAGTTGATCCTGTGAGGAGTCCGGACAAAACTAGTTCCTGAGGATTATTGTGTAGCGAAAGTCGAGGGGCTGGTGCCTACAGAGGCATTTGGGTTATGCTGTGACGACAGTTTAACTCAATGTCACTGCGATCTACTGCAGACCATAGCGAAAGTTGTGAAGACCCAAAATTATTGAGATAAGAATAATTTAAATAAAGTCAGAAAAAGGAGAATTTTCAAGGAAAAAAGAAATAATACAGCCTGAAAATAAATAGTGAGAATAAGTTAAAAATATAATGAAGGGAATAGTTGTTTTCAGTAAAACAAAAATGAAAATGGTAATTAAATATATGAATACATTTGTACATCAAGAGAAAATAAATAGCTTGAAGTATTAACAAGGAATCAATTCATAAAAGGATATACATGTATACATTACAGTTTAGCATAAAGAAAATAAACAATGCAAGAAAGTCACATGAGAATAAGGTGTGTGTATGAAACATGCAAATAGCATGCAAATCAGAAAAGAAAAGAAAAGTTAAAGCAACTGAAAATACCCGAATTGGAAATCAGAAAGAAAATGGCATTTCTAGCCATGACATTATATGTAAAATTCTCTCAACTGTATGGGGATAAGATGGGTTTTTCACTCTACTAAAACCCTAAACAATGTTTTAAAAAATTAAAAGAGAAGCAGCAGTCTCACTGCAGAAAAACAGAAAATATTAAGAAAAGAAAGGAGAGCAATCCAAAGCCATTGTTCAAGTTAAAGAATTCTCAGGGAAAAGAGGCAGGAAGGTGAGTGATTAATCAATCTATGAGGCTTAAGGCATTAAGACCCAAGTTAAGGGCAGCTATAGTATTTTATAAAAACCATATCATGTTTGTGCTTGATCTATTTTTCAGTATAAATGAATGCTGAAAATGGTAGGTGTTTTGATAAGTCTTTGGTTGATGCTTTGGTTTGCTTTGTTTGATTGTTTGATAAGGAAAAAAATACCATGATCACTGATATAGATCCAGCACCTTAAAACACCAGTTTATAAATATGGTTAGTAAGATAAATACATTTTTATTGTGAAGTAGGGTATTACTGAAAAATGAACTAGGCAGTGTGAATAAAGGAGGTTCATGCTCATGTCTGGATTGTTTTAAACTTAAGGTGAACAATGCAATAAATCATTTATGTGCTGATTTGTTCAGATCTTAAGCTAAAATGTTTTATGGGTTTTTCTCAAAAACCTTACCCTATGTTCACAGTAGAATTGAGTATAAGAATTTCTATTTAGCCTTGCAGGATTTGTTTAAGTGATCATGATATTCCTGAATATAGAAGATAAGCAGTGTTAAAACAAATTTTGAATAAAACAACTGGAAAATGAGATGTGGTATTCTTTTCATGAATGTTTACTATGGTTAGCTGAAATTCCTGAGTGAGTTAACCCTCTCTGATTAAAAATAAGAAAGAGGAGAAAAGAATATAGCAGCATTTCAAGAGTTAATAAATTTTCTGAAAGAAAATGAGAATGGTCTCTAGATTATAAAAACTAATCTAGGAGTAAAGCCTTGATCTATCCATCATAAGGGGGATGATGGGTATGTGCATGACTTGTTTAAGTCCTATAGGCCTTTGTGCAAGGGTTAACAGAATTGAGTCCCTTGCAATGCACACATGGTGTTCAATGGCAAAGAGTTAAGACCAAATTAAATTTTTAAATTGAGATTGAGAGCTGAGCAATGGAAATTAAAATGAGTTAATTCCATAGGAGTATGTGTACATGTATACTGAATTGAATGGATGTATGGATGCTTGTGTGCATATGTGTTAGTAGGGGCTTATACATGTTCATATCCCCAGTTTACATTATGAATCCAAATAAGCATCAAGCACATAAATTCTCTGCACAATAATTTAAATGTCAAGTTATTATATTTTGATTTCACTCATACCAGAATTTTATTCTGACCCTATTTGTTGCCTTGCAATAATTGGGGTGTCTCATTTTTATGGAGGCAGTCCAAAGTATTGCTGCAGGAAAAGATGTATAAGTGGCTTGCTTGCATGGATATTTGAAGATCTTCATGAATTAAGGAAAAATACATGCTTAAGGAAGTAGCAGTAAAATCTGTAATAGATAACCTAGGCAAACTTCCTTTTATTTTGTGTATTCTCAGCAATGATGCTTATTTTGTTCACTTGAAAAGAACATGTAAAAACTTAAGTATTCTGTGGGGTCTGTGAGTTACTGATTTAAGCAACTTATTTATATGATTTCTGGTGGAAAAAGTGATGAAGGAAGTAGGCCATATAATATGATATGTGGACATACATACCTTGGCAAGGTTTAAGTGATTTTAAATTATAAAGATGAGGCTGTTATTGGAAAGTATGCTATGAATTTTGTTAAGTAGATAGATTGAATCTGGTCCTGGCTAACCAGTAAGGCTTGAACATGACTTATAATTGATATAGGTCCATGCAAAGGCTAGAAAGCATAGCCTGTAGTCTGGTTTTGGGCATTTGATTTTTCCCCAGCAAAAACTTGTATTGCTTGGTGTAATAAGCTCATATGTATGCTAGATACTTGTAGGCATCACTGCAAACTAGACTCATCTAATTCTTGATTTCTGGATACTCAATTCAAATCTGGTAATATTGAGTCTTAGTCAAAACCAGTAATAATTTGTAGAGGCATGTGGTCTTGTTTGTAATGAGCATCTCCACCATTCAATAGAATAATGACCATTAACATTTGTTATCTTTCCTAGAAAATCATCAGTTGTTTTCATTATAAGTTCACCAGGAAGTCTTGCATTTTGTCAGGTCATTTTGCCTTTAGGCACACTATCTGCACACATGTTCTTAGTCTCCATTTAGCATGATAGTTTGAGTTAGCACTCTAGTCTGACTGTATTGTTTTCCTCTGCTTAGCCTTTAAAATCAGTTTGTAATTTCAATGATCACCTGATTATTGCTACTTAGTAAATTAAAGCATGGGTATTTCATCTGATATAAAGATTGTTTGAAGATGAAATGAGTAACACAAGCTAAACTAAATAGCATGGGTTAGGTTGAACACATTTTACTTATTATAGAACAAATAGTATCATATTACAAAAATCCCAGGATTAAATTGTATGGCTTATAGATTCAGGGATCAATTAATGGGTGAGATAGGATAAGAAAATAAGAGAACTAGTGGTATCTAATCCTAAGGTTAATCAGGCTGGAGTTCTAAAAAGAAAAAAAAAATGAAAAAAAACAAAAATTGGGTTTGAACCGACCAGCATAGCACTCGAACTCGTGACCTTGTATGTATAAGTTAGGCGCGTTTCCATTACGCCTAGATGTTGCTTGTGTTTCCTTAGGATCCACTTTATTTTATACTGATTTTGACACTATTCAGAACTTAACATAAACATCTATATTAAAAGCTTGTTTACTAGTGATTATTTCTTGATCACTTCAGTATTGAGTTGCTTTGCTATTCTAATCACTCTGATAAGCAAAGAACCATTTATATATCTTCACATATATAAATGATAGGATTTATTTTAAATACTGATATATTTATATTAGTAAAATTCAGGATCTTGGGAAGAATTAGATTAAGGATAGTGATCCATTGACATGTATATATATGTATATACAGTGTGAAAAAAAAAACTCAACAGAAAATTCACTAAAAATAAATCATAAAGAAATGGGTCACTTTAGTTGGTATCAGAGCTATGTTGTTAAAACATAGCATAAATATATAGTAATGATAGAAATAAATATTTTCAGTAGAAATAAATTGCAGAAAACAATTGAATTAGAAATATGACTAATTAGCTATGCAATTGAATAGTGAATCATGGTAGGAAGACCACCAAGTCATGGAGCAGGATCCTCCAATGCAACACCAATGGTCAATTTGCAAGATTTGGTGAGGGCATTTAGAGAAGGAGCAGTGCATAGAGAAGAAAATCCTCATGAGGAATTATCTAAGCTATTGAAGACATTTTCAAATTTAGGAGGCAAGGATTTTGAAGGCACTGAGGGAGTTATGGGAGTGCAGACATGGTTGAGAACTTTGGATAGGATATTTGCAGATATGCAAATAAATGATCAAAGGAAGAGGCAAATTGCTTCCAGAAGACTCAAGGGAGCAGCACTTGATTGGTGGGAGGTCATTATCACAGGGAGGCCAGAAAATGAGATAACATGGGATCAATTCAAGGAGATGCTTGAGGCAAGATTTGTCCCAGCAACAGCCAAGGCAACACTGCTGGAGGAATTTATAAGGCTGAGGCAAGGGCCAATGAGTGTAACTGAATACATACAAAAATTTGAGAGCTTATCCAAGTATGGAACCATGCTCATAGGGAATGAAGAATTAAAGAATTCCAGATTTATTCAAGGACTTAATGCTAATTTAAGTAGAGCAATGCTACCCTACAAAGACAAAACCTTTGATCAAGTCATAGATCTTACTCTCTCTTTTGAACAACATGATAATGCCAGAGAAAAATTCAGGAGCATGAGGGCTAACAACAACAATAAAAAGGGGAAAAATAGAACTCACCCTTATGATAAGAGAAATCCAAATCAGAAGGTTGAAGGAGCAACCAGTGGAGAAGTCAAGAAGAAGGTTATTTGCTACAATTGTGGTAAAGAAGGACACATGAGTAATAGGTGTCAGGCAGCTAAGAAAACCCCATTCAGTTGCTACAACTGTGGGAAAGAGGGTCATATTAAAAAGAATTGCCCAGAATTCAAAAAGGGAGCAAAGGTAGGAGCACTTGAGGGAAAAGCAACTGCAGTGGGAAGTTCTGGACAATTGGAAGGTATACTTCTAATTAAAGATCACCCCATCTCAGTTATATATGACACTGGAGCAACACATTCACTAATATCCCAAGACATAGTGAATAAATTAACTCTCACATGCTATTTAGTTGATAATCCCTTGTCTATTCAAAGTCCCCTGGGTAGCTCTTGTTTGCTAGGATTGAAATGTTTGGGAGTAGAATTAAACATAGGAGGAAATGTGTTTAAATCTGATTTGTTTATATTAAAATACCCTGGAATAGGAATTATTTTAGGGGTAGATTGGTTGAGCAAATTCAAAGCAATTTTGAATTTGGAAAATTTTACTATTTCTCTGAAAACAGAAAATGGTAAAAATATTATAGTCATGAGTGAAATTGCTAAAATCAATTACCTTAACCAAATATGTAGCATGACTGAGAAAGAATTAACACTTGAAGACATAAAAATTATAAATGAATACCCAGATGTCTTTGGTGAAGTCATAGGTGTTCCAGAAAATAGGCAAGTAGAATTTCAAATAAGGCTAATCCCAGGAGCAAGCCCAATCATCAAGAAGCCTACTAGGATGGGTCCTAAAGAATTAGTGGAATTGAAACATCAGTTGGAAGAACTGGAGCAGAAAGGCTTCATAAGGCCTAGTAGTTCAAACTGGGGTTCTCCAGTTGTATTTGTGAAAAAGCATGATGGTACTTTGAGGATGTGCATAGATTATAGGGAATTAAACAAAGTCACCATTAAAAATAAATATCCACTTCCCAGAATTGATGATTTGTTTGATCAATTAAATGGAGCAAGGATTTTCTCAAGGCTAGACTTAGCCTCTGGATTTCACCAAATGAAGGTTGAAGAGGAAAGTATTAAATACACAGCATTCAACACAAGGTATGGGCTATATGAATATTTAGTAATGCCTTTTGGATTGACAAATGCACCATCATATTTTGTAGATTTAATGAATAGAACATTTAGAGATTTTCTAGATAAATTTGTGGTTGTCTTTATTGATGACATATTAGTGTATTCAAAATCAGAAGAAGAACATGCAAAACACTTGCATCTGGTTTTGTCTAGACTGAGGGCACATGATTTAAAAGCCAAATTCTCTAAGTGCACATTTTGGCAGAAGGAAGTAAAATTTTTGGGGCACATAGTATCACAACAAGGGGTTAGTGTAGACCCAAATAAGGTGATGGCAGTGCAATCTTGGAGCAGACCCAAATCAGTAACTGAGGTGAGGTCATTTTTGGGAATGGCAGGCTATTATAGGAGATTTATAAAAGATTTTGCAAGGATAGCTATCCCATTGACCAAGCTAACTAAAAAGGAGCAACCCTATGTGTGGACAGAGAAGTGTGAACAAGCTTTCATATCACTAAAGAAGGCACTGGTAGAAGCTCCAGTTTTACAAGTGCCAGAAGGCAATGAAGAATTAGTAGTTTACACAGATGCTAGTGGATCTGGATTGGGGGCAGTGCTTATGCAACATGGTAGAGTCATAGCTTATGCATCAAGGCAACTCAAGCCAAATGAAACTAGGTATGCTACACATGACTTAGAACTAGCTGCTGTGGTGTATGCATTGAAACTATGGAGACATTATTTATTGGGTGCTAAGTTTGAATTGTTTACTGATCACAAGTCACTTAAATATTTGTTTTCCCAAAAAGACTTGAACATGAGACAACATAGGTGGGTAGAATTTCTAGCTGCCTATGATCTTGATATATTGTATACCCCTGGAAAAGCTAATAAAGTAGCAGATGCATTAAGTAGACATCAAGCTAAATTGGCAAGCTTAATGATGGCAGAGTTCAAGGATTTGACAATTCTTAGTGAGGTGGAAGTGAAAGAAGAAACTAGTGTATCAGATAAGACACACAGTAAGATGATTGAATATGGTAAATTAAGCCTCATATCCTTAAATTCAACACTGGTTGATAAAATAGGACAAATGCAGAATCAAGATATAAATTTGAAGGAGAAAAAGAACATGATATCCCAAGGCATGACAGTGGAAAACTATGAGGTAGATGGTAAAGGATACTTAAGGAAAAAGGGGAAACTCTGCGTACCAAATGAAGAGGAACTAAAGCAAGAAGTTATGGATGAGCATCACAAAACAAAGTACACTATCCATCCTGGTGGTACAAAAATGTACCATGATCTCAAGAGAAATTATTGGTGGCCAGGAATGAAAGGGGCAGTAGCAAAATATGTGGCAAATTGCTCAACATGCCAACAAGTAAAGGCAGACTATCAAAGACCCTCAGGCCTATTGCAACCATTGGAAGTGCCTACCTGGAAATGGGAGAGTATATCAATGGATTTTGTGGATGGTTTGCCAAGAACAAGAAGGGGAAATGATAGTATTTGGGTAGTGGTTGATAGACTCACAAAAACAGCACACTTCATCCCAATAAGTTCAAACAGAAATGCTCACAAGCTAGCTCAATTGTTTGTAAAGGAGATAGTAAGATTGCATGGCATCCCCAAGACTATCATTAGTGATAGAGATACTTTGTTTACTTCAAGATTTTGGAGTAGCTTTCAAGAAGCTATGGGGACAGAATTAAGCTTAAGCACATCCTACCATCCACAAACTGATGGACAAACTGAGATTGTTAATAAAGTTTTAGAGGATTTGTTGAGAGCATGCATACTTGATTTTGGAGGCAACTGGGAAGATCATATTTATTTAGCTGAGTTTGCTTATAATAACAGCTACCAGTCCACTATAGGAATGGCTCCATTTGAGGCTTTATATGGGAAGCCTTGTTTATCTCCTGCATGTTGGATGGAGGCTGGTGAAAGGGTGTTGCTTGGACCAGACCAGGTAAAAGAAACTTCTGCAAGAATTGAATTAGTGAGGCAAAGAATGAGAGTGGCTCAAGAGAGACAGAAAGCTTATGCAGATAAAAAGAGAAGGCCAGTAGAGTTTGAGGTGGGAGACTATGTGTTTCTCAAAGTTTCACCAATGAGGAAAATATTGAGATTTGGAAAAGCAGGGAAACTGTCACCAAGGTATGTAGGACCATATGAAATTGTTCAAAGAATAGGGACTTTAGCTTATAGGTTGAAGTTACCAGAGGAATTGAGCAAAATACATGATGTATTTCATGTATCTCAATTAAGAAAGTGGGTGCATGATAAGAAAACTATTCTTGAATCCCCTACACATGTTGAAATTCAAGAAAACCTGGTTTATACAAAGGAACCAGTGGGCATAGTGGCTAGAGAAGAGAGGAAATTAAGAAACAAAATAATTAAATTGGTAAAAATTCAGTGGAGTCTGGATGAGAATGATTGTACATGGGAGGCTGAAGATAGAATGAGGGATAAATATCCTAATCTATTTTCTGCTTAAAAAGGTATGTTTAAAACTATGATGAAACCTTAAAAAAAAATTTTTTATGTGTGTTTGATTGATTTAAAATGAATGAGTTTCTGAAAATTCATTCAATTGAAATTGTGCTTTGTATACATTTGGATGGAAATGTATGAGAGAATAATTGTGGGACACAATTCCTTTTAGGAGGAGAGTATGTGAAGACCCAAAATTATTGAGATAAGAATAATTTAAATAAAGTCAGAAAAAGGAGAATTTTCAAGGAAAAAAGAAATAATACAGCCTGAAAATAAATAGTGAGAATAAGTTAAAAATATAATGAAGGGAATAGTTGTTTTCAGTAAAACAAAAATGAAAATGGTAATTAAATATATGAATACATTTGTACATCAAGAGAAAATAAATAGCTTGAAGTATTAACAAGGAATCAATTCATAAAAGGATATACATGTATACATTACAGTTTAGCATAAAGAAAATAAACAATGCAAGAAAGTCACATGAGAATAAGGTGTGTGTATGAAACATGCAAATAGCATGCAAATCAGAAAAGAAAAGAAAAGTTAAAGCAACTGAAAATACCCGAATTGGAAATCAGAAAGAAAATGGCATTTCTAGCCATGACATTATATGTAAAATTCTCTCAACTGTATGGGGATAAGATGGGTTTTTCACTCTACTAAAACCCTAAACAATGTTTTAAAAAATTAAAAGAGAAGCAGCAGTCTCACTGCAGAAAAACAGAAAATATTAAGAAAAGAAAGGAGAGCAATCCAAAGCCATTGTTCAAGTTAAAGAATTCTCAGGGAAAAGAGGCAGGAAGGTGAGTGATTAATCAATCTATGAGGCTTAAGGCATTAAGACCCAAGTTAAGGGCAGCTATAGTATTTTATAAAAACCATATCATGTTTGTGCTTGATCTATTTTTCAGTATAAATGAATGCTGAAAATGGTAGGTGTTTTGATAAGTCTTTGGTTGATGCTTTGGTTTGCTTTGTTTGATTGTTTGATAAGGAAAAAAATACCATGATCACTGATATAGATCCAGCACCTTAAAACACCAGTTTATAAATATGGTTAGTAAGATAAATACATTTTTATTGTGAAGTAGGGTATTACTGAAAAATGAACTAGGCAGTGTGAATAAAGGAGGTTCATGCTCATGTCTGGATTGTTTTAAACTTAAGGTGAACAATGCAATAAATCATTTATGTGCTGATTTGTTCAGATCTTAAGCTAAAATGTTTTATGGGTTTTTCTCAAAAACCTTACCCTATGTTCACAGTAGAATTGAGTATAAGAATTTCTATTTAGCCTTGCAGGATTTGTTTAAGTGATCATGATATTCCTGAATATAGAAGATAAGCAGTGTTAAAACAAATTTTGAATAAAACAACTGGAAAATGAGATGTGGTATTCTTTTCATGAATGTTTACTATGGTTAGCTGAAATTCCTGAGTGAGTTAACCCTCTCTGATTAAAAATAAGAAAGAGGAGAAAAGAATATAGCAGCATTTCAAGAGTTAATAAATTTTCTGAAAGAAAATGAGAATGGTCTCTAGATTATAAAAACTAATCTAGGAGTAAAGCCTTGATCTATCCATCATAAGGGGGATGATGGGTATGTGCATGACTTGTTTAAGTCCTATAGGCCTTTGTGCAAGGGTTAACAGAATTGAGTCCCTTGCAATGCACACATGGTGTTCAATGGCAAAGAGTTAAGACCAAATTAAATTTTTAAATTGAGATTGAGAGCTGAGCAATGGAAATTAAAATGAGTTAATTCCATAGGAGTATGTGTACATGTATACTGAATTGAATGGATGTATGGATGCTTGTGTGCATATGTGTTAGTAGGGGCTTATACATGTTCATATCCCCAGTTTACATTATGAATCCAAATAAGCATCAAGCACATAAATTCTCTGCACAATAATTTAAATGTCAAGTTATTATATTTTGATTTCACTCATACCAGAATTTTATTCTGACCCTATTTGTTGCCTTGCAATAATTGGGGTGTCTCATTTTTATGGAGGCAGTCCAAAGTATTGCTGCAGGAAAAGATGTATAAGTGGCTTGCTTGCATGGATATTTGAAGATCTTCATGAATTAAGGAAAAATACATGCTTAAGGAAGTAGCAGTAAAATCTGTAATAGATAACCTAGGCAAACTTCCTTTTATTTTGTGTATTCTCAGCAATGATGCTTATTTTGTTCACTTGAAAAGAACATGTAAAAACTTAAGTATTCTGTGGGGTCTGTGAGTTACTGATTTAAGCAACTTATTTATATGATTTCTGGTGGAAAAAGTGATGAAGGAAGTAGGCCATATAATATGATATGTGGACATACATACCTTGGCAAGGTTTAAGTGGTTTTAAATTATAAAGATGAGGCTGTTATTGGAAAGTATGCTATGAATTTTGTTAAGTAGATAGATTGAATCTGGTCCTGGCTAACCAGTAAGGCTTGAACATGACTTATAATTGATATAGGTCCATGCAAAGGCTAGAAAGCATAGCCTGTAGTCTGGTTTTGGGCATTTGATTTTTCCCCAGCAAAAACTTGTATTGCTTGGTGTAATAAGCTCATATGTATGCTAGATACTTGTAGGCATCACTGCAAACTAGACTCATCTAATTCTTGATTTCTGGATACTCAATTCAAATCTGGTAATATTGAGTCTTAGTCAAAACCAGTAATAATTTGTAGAGGCATGTGGTCTTGTTTGTAATGAGCATCTCCACCATTCAATAGAATAATGACCATTAACATTTGTTATCTTTCCTAGAAAATCATCAGTTGTTTTCATTATAAGTTCACCAGGAAGTCTTGCATTTTGTCAGGTCATTTTGCCTTTAGGCACACTGTCTGCACACATGTTCTTAGTCTCCATTTAGCATGATAGTTTGAGTTAGCACTCTAGTCTGACTGTATTGTTTTCCTCTGCTTAGCCTTTAAAATCAGTTTGTAATTTCAATGATCACCTGATTATTGCTACTTAGTAAATTAAAGCATGGGTATTTCATCTGATATAAAGATTGTTTGAAGATGAAATGAGTAACACAAGCTAAACTAAATAGCATGGGTTAGGTTGAACACATTTTACTTATTATAGAACAAATAGTATCATATTACAAAAATCCCAGGATTAAATTGTATGGCTTATAGATTCAGGGATCAATTAATGGGTGAGATAGGATAAGAAAATAAGAGAACTAGTGGTATCTAATCCTAAGGTTAATCAGGCTGGAGTTCTAAAAAGAAAAAAAAAATGAAAAAAAACAAAAATTGGGTTTGAACCGACCAGCATAGCACTCGAACTCGTGACCTTGTATGTATAAGTTAGGCGCGTTTCCATTACGCCTAGATGTTGCTTGTGTTTCCTTAGGATCCACTTTATTTTATACTGATTTTGACACTATTCAGAACTTAACATAAACATCTATATTAAAAGCTTGTTTACTAGTGATTATTTCTTGATCACTTCAGTATTGAGTTGCTTTGCTATTCTAATCACTCTGATAAGCAAAGAACCATTTATATATCTTCACATATATAAATGATAGGATTTATTTTAAATACTGATATATTTATATTAGTAAAATTCAGGATCTTGGGAAGAATTAGATTAAGGATAGTGATCCATTGACATGTATATATATGTATATACAGTGTGAAAAAAAAAAACTCAACAGAAAATTCACTAAAAATAAATCATAAAGAAATGGGTCACTTTAAAAGTCGTGTGTGCCGCTGAGAGCCAACAGTCTACGTTTGATTTTATATCGGTAGACTGCGACACTATGGTAACATAGCGAAAGTCGTGTGTGCCGCTGAGAGCCAACAGTCTATGTTTGATTTTACATCGGTAGACTGCGACCTATGTAGGAGTGGAGAAGTTTCATTTTGACAGCGTAATCGTGTGTGCCGCTGAGAGCCAACAGTTACATGGACTTTTGCTGCGATGGCAACGTAACCCTGGATGTAACTGCGATCTATTGTGGGTTCTATGGCGTAATCAGTTACATGGACTTTTGCTGCGATGGCAACGTAACCCAGGATGTAACTGTGACCATGGATGGGTGTGATGATCTTCAGAGCATTTTCACCAAAGATATTTCCTCTATTTTCAAAAATTGATTTCTATATTTTCAATAAAATTATTTTTCCAAGTATTTTCACTGGATGTTTGAAACGGGTCTGCCAAGCACTTATAGATTTTCAGTCGTACGCCTGATCAACGAATGACCGAATCTCTATGAGAACGAGGATGAACTTGTCAAAACATCGAGTTATAAAAGTATTTTTATAAAAACGACTTTGAAATAATACTATATAGATTTTTAAATTATTTTAACAATGATCAAAGAAAATTTATCTGATTTTAGGCATTTTAATAATTCTGGCTTCGTTCCTTTTCGAGGACGAAAAGTTTTAAAGGGGGGAGGAATGTGATGACCGGAATTTTGGCAGTAATATTTTAATAAATATTTAATCCAATTAAATAAAATGTAAACTGATCATTTTAAAATGAATAAATCTTCTGGAAGTAATTGCCATTTGTTTATATAAATTTGTATTTTGAAATGGGAATTGGATTCTGGAAATTTAAAATAAAATCTCTTAATAATATTTACAATAAAATCTTTCTTATAAAATTGAATTAAAATGCTTTACATTGTTATCATTTGATAAATAAATACATATGAACGATAATGATTAAATTAAAATCTGATTCTATCAATGTAAAATATGAGTCAAACCTATGAATCTAATTTAATTACTGATAGTTGAAAATACAATTATAAATAAATAAGTAAACTTATGTATATAATTTAAATATTGATAGTAAAGTACGAATAGAAATAAATATAAAATATTAATTATGTAAATACAAAAATAAACACTTAGGATAATACCAAAGTATAATAATCTTATAAAAGCTCATAGCATACATGAAAAGCAAACCAGACATGTTATAAGAAATAGGACAAAGAAATGAACTGAATACATGGAGTATGGAAATTAAATAGTAAATGATTAACTTTAAAAAGTAATAAACATTATAGTAAATTCTAGAACTCATATGTATTTAGACAAGTAGTAATATAATGATGATAAGAATAAGCTTGTAGTGCAAGCCAAAAGTAATAAATGTAGCACACATTTTTCATTTCAGCTGACAAAAGGGAGACAAAATAAAATATATACAAGATTGTACATTACAATATATGTGTAACTTGTGTAAACTTGAAAAGGGACAATGGCATTAAATGCCACCATCTCTAGTACACGAATGAATCATCTCAGCCTCCATAGAGTAAGGGAAAAAAATCTTTGACTATATGAAAAAAAAATATAAAAGTGGAAAGAAGCTTACTCTAGAATACAACAGCATACACTCATATATGTGTACCTCGCTTGAGTTCATTTTCTTCATTTAAACAAACTGAAGTAATCAAAGTCAAGGTCCAAATCAAAGAATAAAAACTCAGATTCTGAAGATCAAAGCAAACAAATCCAAGATTCAACATATATCAAGAAATCAAATAAGCTACAGTTTGGATAAAGGAAGTCCAGATCAGAGTTTTTACTCTGTTTACTGTTCGGGCTATATTAAGGTGAGTAAACATTTTATTTTAAAGGCTTAAATAAATTAAAACTGTGCATGTGATTTCTGGGTTGAGTTATGCTTTGCAGGTGTATATACAAAAGTGAATCCCTGGATGTTTGTTTGTGTTTGAAATGTGTATGTTAGTTTTCCCTGTTACATAGTTACAGATTTGGAAACAAATCAAATTTAATGCCTCTGCACCTATTCTAGTGTTTGGTTTAGTTTCAAACAACCATTTATTTGTTCAAGCATAGATTAAAGTTTAAAATCTATTTAAGTGAATAAATGGGTTGTCTCTGAGATGAATGATATTGTTTGCGTGTATAAATATATATAGTGGTATTTTTGTGTCTATGAATGCATATAAAGCAGGCATGTCTGATAATCAGAGTATACCTCTGTTTGTATTACAGAGTTTAGTTTTGATAAAAAGTGCAAATCTATTTGTCTGTTCACTATTAAACTTAGGATTTCAAACAAGATAATTTAGTTTAAACCTAATCTAGGACTTAAAAATAGATTTAAGTCTTTTAAG
The DNA here is from genome assembly GCA_030737815.1 of Allium fistulosum. Lineage (NCBI taxonomy): Eukaryota > Viridiplantae > Streptophyta > Magnoliopsida > Asparagales > Amaryllidaceae > Allium > Allium fistulosum. Next base: position 1,033,315,008 of record CM060907.1, on the reverse strand, counting down.
TTTGAATATCATTTGAAATAAAAAAATATAGTATCAATCTTAATATCATGTTAGAAATATAATGATGTAATTGACTGATTCAATTATACAAATTGAATCATCTTAGGAAAACTTGATTTGTATAAAGAAAATCACAATTTTTAACCTTGTATCGAGTATGCAATTTGGAGAGGACCATAAATTGGGTTTTTGAGTTTCTGTGGTGGTCGGCAGTTGCTGTGAGATCGGGGCTTTGACTGAAGATAGTGGAATGATTAAGGGGTTCGGCAAAAATGGTGGCTGGTCGTAATGACCATTGTGGCGTAAGCAAATTGGAGGGTAAGTTTTTAACCCTAGTTTTGGACTAGGTCGGAAATGGGATCACCGCAGCATCTCAAGTGATTCGAGAGGCACGAGGTTTTGGGAATAGTGGCGTGGGGGTCTGGAGATGCTAAGAACGTGGTGGCGCGGTGTCAGGTGATCGGGAACGTGAGTTCGAGGTAGTTTCTGGTGATGGGTTGGTTTCCTGTTTCAACTGAGCTACTCGATTTTGTTTTGAGGCTCGTGCTAGCGTTTTGGTGGTCGGAGTTGGTAGCAACGGCGATGAGTGATGTGTCGGAAGGTCCATCAGAGGTCGGAAGCGACGCTGGCGAGGGTGCATGTGCACGGTGGTCGACGTGTGCATCTGAAGTTGTGGGTTTGGGAAAGAAGTGTTTGGCCGGGTTTTTCTCGTGGGTTCCTCGTGTTCAACTCGGAGACGTCGAAGGGAGGTGTCTTTGTTTGATTTGTCTCCAGTTTTCACGTGATTGTCTCGGGAATTTGCTGTTTTTGCTTGGAAACGTTTGTTTCCAGTTTTTAAAACTGTCCAGATTTTAAACTAAAATGATTTTCAAGTTTTAAAAGCAAAACTTAAATTTTAAACAGAAGTTTAACTAGTTTTAAAAGAGTTATGAGATTAAATTAGTATATGGGTTATCTTAATTTAATCAAGTCTTATTCACAAAAATTAATTAAAGTGAAAATTACTTGATTAACTAAGATAAGTAATTTAGGTAATTAGATTAAGATGAATTAATCTGTGTAATTAATTAGGGTAGTTGATTTCCTAATTCAAGTTTAATAAATCTAGGTAATCAAAGGTTAATTAATTAAGTGATAATTAATTAAGAGGTTAATTACTTAATATTAAAAGAATTATTAAGGGTAATTACTTAATGAAGTAATTTAAAGAAATTAATTACTAAAAATAATTTATTAATTTAATGTGGTTAATTTAAGTTAATTAATTTGTTTAATTAATTTAAGATAATCATTTGATGATGGATTAAGTAATTACTTAATATAATTAATGAAATGTAAATACTTAGTGAAGCAATTAATGGATAATTACTGGGTGTAATTAATTAAAAGGAAATTAGTTGATGGGAAGTAATTGAAGGATGATTACTTGGTGGAAGAAATTAAGTGATAATTACTCAGTGTAATTAAATGATTTATTAATATAAAAAAAATCAAGGAATTGATTTAATTGATGAAGAAATTAAGGAAAGTTAATTTCTGTAATTAAGTTAAAGGTTAATTACTAAATGAAATTTAAGAATAATTAACTAATAAAAGTAATTAGAGGATCAGTAATTAATGTAATTAATGTAAGAGACCAGTCTTACTTATGATGATTGAATGGTGAATTAAATACCTTGAATTGGGTGATATCTCTGATATGATATGTTTTGTGATATGATGTGGTTGGATGGACTATTATAATATGGTCACCTATCGATGATGAATTGCTATCTTGTCTTTAAGGATTATATTTCACTTGAATAACTTGGGATAAGAGGGTATTGAATTCGAAGAGACAGGGGTCGGGTATTAGGAAATACCCGAAACCACTTCGATTCTTTATAAGATTTATTCGTGAAATCAATAAAACTAGAATGGAATGATTTAAGTGAATTGGACCATTTAATCTAAGTTTTGGTACTTAGAAATTAAGATGTGAAATAAGTGAGATCTATCTTAAATTTTTGAATTTGTAAATTGTTACGAGTTACCCCGGGTTAAATAAGTTGTATGCTTTTGTATTTCTGGTTAGATGGGTTTACTCACGCTGGTTTCCAGCCTGACCCGGGTGTTACTTTGATGTAATGCTCGGGTCAGACCGAGTATTACAGATTTTCAGGTAAGGACGTTCTGGAGCTCAGGAGGAGTACTGGATGGCAGGACGTATGGAGTGATTCCGCTGTGACTATTATTTTTGATTATCTGAGTCATATTTGATTTATATATGACCATCGTTGTGTATTGGAGTATAACTCTGATGTAAATAAATGTAAATTGACAGATGCAGTATTCTTTTGTAAACTGTTATTATTTGATATATTATATTTTGTTCCGCTGCGAATGTGAGCATCTGTGTTATGTTTTCGGTTTCTTTTCTTCTATCTCTTCTTCTTTTCATAACTATCTGGAATTTTCGGGATCGAAAATTCCGGGTCGTTACATCAACAAATATTTAATTATCAAAAACGATAATTAAAAACAACAAATATCCGATTATCAAAAACGATAATTAGAAATCAACAAATATCTAATTATCACAAGCGATAATTAGAAACAACCAATATCCGATTATCAAAAACGATAATCAGAAACAACAATCAGTAAATATTTAATTACCGATACGATAATTAAATCTCATAACATCAGATATCTAATTACCTGCAGATAATTAGAAACAACAAATATCTAGAAATCAATTAAGAAGACTAGAAAATCAACATAAAAGCTTGGATCAATCCCATCAGATGGCGAGTTTTTAGTTCGCCGCACGTGCATCAACAAATGGCCGAAGCCTACCAAGTACTCAACATAATTTTGGCGCCCAACAAATTGACCCGAAGGTCCGTAGAGTGACCCGAAGGTCTAGTACTGGTATTTGACCCGAAGGTCCATCAGAGTGGCCCGAAAGCCCAACAAATGACCCGAAGGTCCAACAAATGACCCGAAGGTCCAACATAGTGGCTCGAAAGCACACAAAACATCAGAATCATCAAAACATCAATTATTTCAATTAACGAGTCCGGAATTAACCGAAATAGCAAACGCACATGTCCCATACCATGTGTTTTACTAAATCGTTTGATTCTCTTCATCGTTTCCTTGAAAGTGCAAAATTGTGTGTTTTTGTAAAAATACATTTTACATTCTCAAACGGACAAGTCCGGAATTAAGCGAATCAGTAAAAGAAAGGGGTCATAGTCCTCGATTTTGCTGAAATGTTTAAATCGCTTCCTCATTCTTTTGAAAGCGCAAACTTGTAAAATTCCTGAAAACAATTTTATTTATTTTATAAAAATAACAATTCACATTCTCAACTGGACAAGTCCGGAGTTAAGCGAATCAGTAAAAGAAAGGGGTCATAGTCCTCGATTTTTCTGAAATGTTTAAGTCGCTTCCTTATTCTTTTGAAAGCGCAAACTGTTAAAAAAATATTTTATAAAACAATTTTCATTTTAAAACGATTTTCCAATCACGTGATTAAAGCAGCAATATTAGTAACAATTTCGATAAGGAAATTGTACTTCTCAAAATACCGTAAAAACGGGTCACAAATCAGCATTGCGGTATAACCGCTTGAAAATCCACTTTTAAATTTTGACGGTTATTGAAGCCAAAGCGACAGTAATTTTTAAACGTCAAAATCTCATCAAAATAATTTACACCAAAATGTAACACCAGTGAATTTTCATTCATTAAAATTTTCAACTAAACACCGTGCTTCAAAATATAGCACTAGTGTAAAAATCCCGTTATAAAGGTAACGACAACAAAATACGTTTCATAACCAAGCATCGGTTCAACGTAAAATTAATGTAGTAACGTGCAATTCATATTTGCACGCACACTACAAAATGAACAAAGAAATCATTCGAATGTATCTTCAATGAAGATAATTCAAAACAGCTAAATCTACTCAATAGATGATTAGCATAAAAGAAAACCAACAGAAATTTCAACAAAAATCACATAACTGCAATCGTTTCGAATCCTCGAATCGGATTCGAAATTTTCAAAGAAACAAAATAAACACAGCTATGTAAACAACAATTGAAACCTATTTCAATTTCATATTTTTTTTTAAATCAAAAGGATTATCAGTTGTATTCAGCGAAGATAGTCTCACTGTTTCCACTGCGCACTCTGATAACAAAACACAAATTAATCAAATCATAAAACACAATTTACCTTTTATTTTTAAATAAATATATTTAAAAAAATTCATCATAATTTCAAAATTTTAGTTTTGACTCAAAGCACAAATAAAAACACCGACCAATAGTTGTAACATATGTTCCATCTAAGTTATGTTTTATATTATGTCCATAAATCCCAAGCTCTGATACCAACTGTGACGCCCCACCTCTATACTCACAATAACAAAGAGTATTAAAAGAAATACTGTCTGTTATTACGAAGAATAAGGCTGGATATGAGCGGCCATCCGTAGTTGGCCTTACACTAGTATTGGTTACCTCGATAGGAGTGGTATATATTTTTCATTTTACATCTCTTATTTATTTACTCCCATCGACATACCCAATTACCAGTATAAAACGAACTACGATGGTTCATAATAGTTTTAGGACAATATATATAATAATAACACATATACAAAAGAATACGGAACATAGATAACAAAAAGTCTCATATATATAATAACTGATGTCAGTTACAATACAGTTGACACAATACATATGATACAACTACAACTGTCGACTTTGGAAGTTATATATACAAGTACATTATCGACTAATATACATGAATACATATCAACTCTAAAGAGACACACTGACTACTACAACAAGACGAAGACCACTTCAAAAGATGTGAAAAGTCTTCGTAGCTCAAACAGCAACTCAAAGCAGGAAATCTACAACCTGAAATAACTCGGGTCTGACCCGAGTATTAAATTTAAAAGAAAATAATACACGGGTCAGTCTAATTCAAACTCAGTTATTAGTGCATAGAAGCAATAATAATCAAACATCAAATAGACGACAGTCATAGAAATCTCGTATATCCGACTACTCGATAAAAGAATCGGATAACGGCAGATATAACACTAAACAGTGTTAAACAACAAATCAGCAATCCAAATCAATTTAAACAATTGAAATGTCAATTTAAAAACATCAATGCTGATTGGCTGCAGTACACGCTAACGTGTACTGCCTCGCCAATACAGCCTATGAAATACTCAGAAGATCAATGAATCCAAAAGCAAACGGATCCAACTCAAATCAAAATGAACCATTTCAAAATACAACTTTAAAATATTGAATTAAACCAACGAAACAATTTAACAATCAAAATATCAACTAAATCTGTCAATCCTGCTAGGGCTGCAGTACACGCACGCGTGTACTGCCTCGCCACTACAAAACAACCCGAATCAATTGAGGACATTGAGCAATGTAACAACATGCACAAGTGAGACATGTGTAGCAGACACACATGCTCAGGGTCAAATACCCCAACCCTACTAGAATATACTCAAACCAATATTAAGCAAGATCAGAGGCAACAAGGGATGAACCAACAAATGCTCAGAAAATACAACTTCAAATAACTCAAAGGCAATCAAGCCAAATCAACACCGTATACAACTGAAGGCAGTAAAATCAAGGGTCTGGCATCAACAAAGACTCAAGACAGTCAATTTACTCAACTAATTACACAACCACAGCTACCAAATGAAGCAGTGCAAATATGAAATGCACACATGAAGTGAAACCAGACCACAAGATCAAACAGTGTCAAAAAACTACCCAGTACAACAGTCGAGTATCATGTCACAATATACATGATAAAGCAACCCAGTTAAGTGCATGCACTCAAGTAAGCAAAACTCAACTAAGGCAACTCAACAAGCATGATCAAGATATCTGACTCAAACACTATAGGTATGAAGACCACAAAGACAATGTACCAGTTCATATAACAACACAAGTGCATAAGGGCAATGAAATGGGGACTGTACTCAGGTGGATAGTGCTACGACACAAAAGCTCTCAAGTCAGTTACAAAATGGCATTACAAAATGAATACAGGAACTAAACTCGAGCACGCATGAAGTTCAAGGTGAACTAGGCTAATACACACTATAGATTATCAACAGACTTAAGGGTATCAAGTGGACATATCAATATATGATCAGTAGCATGCATACAAATATACAATGCAAATTTGAATGATAATAAGGGTGCAGTGAAGACTGTAAGTCATGGCTACAGCAACGGAACGACAATGGCACGTGCAGCTGCAAACAACTGCAAGCGAATGAAATCTCAAGCCAAGGACGAAGCTAATTATTCAAGGAATCAAACCAAATCCCAGTTCAAAATACCTACATACGAACTGGAACAACAGCCTCAATGAACATACATGTAACAAACTTGAGGACTAGAACAAACTCAGGAAAACAGTGAAACATTAATGGGGCAACACATACATATATTCATGTATGATCACACACTCAAAGGCATGAAACAATACGAAGGCAATTCAGAATAAAATTGTTCAATTAATTCCATGTCAATACTATATGAATGAACCCCAAACAGCAGGTTCGAATTTTCGCAAGCATCAAGCGGAGATATCAAAAATCAGACAGCAAAACAATCATCAAAGACATAGCAGAGTCAAAATCAACAAGCATAATTTAACACAAATTCAAAATCGAAGTTGCAAATCCCCAAAGTCAAATTAACAGTTTCAAGAATCAATAATGTGGAGCTCAAGGAAAACGATATCAGGGAAATTAAAACATATCAACAAAATAAACAATATATATACGAAGCAGTTCGACTATGAAAGTCACGAACTTGAGCAAGCCAGAAATCACTAAGCTATGAATTAGATGTGAGTAATGATTACTCACCTCTTTCGATCGAGAACCAGAAGTCGTTCGAAAACGAAACCCTAACAGCCTTTGCAAAATCGAAGAGTCGATCTTTGGACAGTAACCGGCCTCTTCGAGAATTTGCGAAAACCCTACTCAATGTTGGGAGAGACGAACGAGAGAGCCGCCATTATACTTCGTTCGTTTTCTTGTTTGTTTTAGGGGTTTTAGAAATGAGAAAATGAATTGGGTCACCGGTTTAATTATATCTTGGCATCAAAATACAACAAGGGATAGGCTCCATTTCAAAAGCCCATCAACACTAACCAATCTTTTATTAAAGAATTATACAAATCTAAAAAGAATTTTAATCGATTCAAAATTACAATCGCAATTAACAACCGATTTAATCGTCATTTTGACGATAAATACTTGTTGTAAAACTCCAGGTTATTACAACTTAAGAGAACCCGACCAATCGATAAACTTATAAGGAGATATAGTAAAGCAGTCCACTGGTAATCCCTTTTTATAACATCATACGTATGTGTATCATTGATTCACTAAAACCGTTGGATAAATTTTTTGTGTACAAGTATTACATGTACCAATGTTTGTTATGGTCTTTCCTCATTACAATCGAGAAATGGACATGTGTGACTAACTATCCCCGTTTTAAATTGTCAAGGAAGGTGTGTTATATTTTTTAAAAACAAAGAGTTGTTGAAACCCATGTGTGTAGCATGGGATCGCACTAGTGTTTAGTGGTTGCATTACTAATTTTAACGTTTATGATTAGTTAGCATGAAGATCTCTACCATTACTTAGTATACTCGGAATCACTTTGTTTTCTTTACATAGCTTTTATTTTTAAATATTTGAACATCTAAATGTCAACCGGTTTACTAATTTTTCTATTCAACTATAAAAACATAGAAATATGAGACACTACCTATATTAATTTTGTTTTTTTACTGAAATATGAGCCATTCTTTAAACTAGATAGATAGTGCAAAGACTACTGTATTTCCTGGAAAAAATCATAGGTTCAAGATTTCTAATTTTATTTCCGCTTCAATCATTTGTGCTTATTAAAATTTCGATTTACTATGCTCATTTTGTGATTTTATGTTTTCTGATAGGAAATTGTTTAAAATTCGGTTGAACCATATAAAATTTTAGTTCAATCTATTACCGTTTAATTCAGATTAGCTAAAAGCTAGTTGTTTATCATGTGATTTTTTTATTGATTTGTTTAATTTGATCAATCGATCAAGTGAATTATCTGAATGGGTACTGAAATTTAAGCTCTGAATAAGTTATGGAAATAGGCGCAGCAGGCATGTATAAAACTACAGTTCCCAACTATTAACAGCTTCATTTTTTAATTTGATGTACCATGTGTGTTTGTGAGGAATGAAGTGATATCTAAATTTATTGGATTATTTTAAGAAAAATATCGAGGTTAATTTGGTGTAGATAATGTAGGAGATAGATGGTTGTGTTCACTGATATCAGTAAGTTATACATGCATATTTTTGTAGATGAGCTCTGATATGTTAAACTATCACACTCTTCGCCTTTTCGCCAATTAATTAGAATTCTCTTGGAGAATCAAAAGATATATAAAATCCAAATGCCTATTGCGGATGATTTGATCAAGTATTGAATAGTCAAAAATTTCCCTATCTTTTTTAACAAAAGGATCCAACAATTTATGCCTTACTTGATCATTAGTAATTGAGAAGTCAGAGATATATCTTTCATCGACAAAAAAAGAATAAAAATGAATTAACTTATTCTTGTAATGTATATATATAATTGCAAGAATATTAGAGAGGAGTTCGCTAAGCAAAATTTTGAAACTAATAGAGTGAGTAATGCAAATTTTTGGTGAAATTATATAAAATTTGCTAATTTATGTTGTTTATTTACTGATCATAGAGAACTTATATATTTTGTATAAAAAAATTTGCATTCAAGGCACGGTTGGAGAATATGAAATTAGACTTGACGAAATACAGTATTGGTGCCATTTTATCATTGGCAGCGATAGGGCTTGGTATATTACATTTATATTCAAAGTAGTACTTTCTATGTATTGGGAGTTCATTTTGTACTTTCATTCAGTTCAAATAGACACCCTTTTGAGGGCTCTAGGAATGCTATAGCGGTTTCTTTTTACGTCTATTTGATAATAAATTTTTGCATTTATGGAACTAATTGGATAAAAGATGGATATTGACTATTTCAGTATTTCTTCATGTTTTTGATATTTTGATTTCGATGATGTGTAACACCCTAATTTGGATGTACATTATTAGGATATTTAATAGTGAAATAATTAAATAACTAATGTGAAAGAATATATAGGTATAGATAAGTGTGGATAATTGACACATTAGTATGATTTGAATTTCAAACTTTAAATGGAGAATTTGTTTATAAGGAAAGAAATTAAAGGCTACGAAGAAAGATAACATATTATATTAATTCCCATAACACACTCTCCTCTTTCATTATATTTTTGGCCTCATTCCCTAACAAAGGAGTAGAAAACAAAAAACAAAACCAAAGGCTCTCTATTAAAAGAACTCAAATAGAAGAAAAGGAAATTAAGGCAACTATCTCTACACACAACTAATCAAAAATGAATAATATTTCTATCACTTTGTTTTTAATGTGTTTATTTCAGATTCAAGGGTAAATTCGAAATTTTGCTTGTTGTTTATTATGTATATTAATTAGATAATTATTTATATGTGTTATGGTTATCATTTGAGATTTAATAAAATTGTCGTAAGATTTTTTGGCTTAAAAACTATGTTTTTGATCTCCAAATGATTTAATTTTTGACATGATATTTAGAATTATATTTTGAAGATGTGTTTTAAATATCATAATTTTTGAAAATATTATGAAGTTAATAGGAATTTTCTAAGTAGAGAAAATGTAACGACCCGATTTTTCGACGCCTGAAATTCGACATTAATACGTCCACTGTATCAAATGCCAAACAATCGAATGTCCGAAAACTTAACCATTAGGGTTAAAGAAGAAGGAGGTAGAAGAAGAAATAGAAAATAACATCAGAATCTCACAAATGTAGTGAAATAAAATATGACATCGATTTTAAAATACAAAAATCTGATTTCATCATATATATATATACACACACACACACACATTTCCCAGAGTACAACTCAATTCAACAACACAATCAATATCCAAAGGCTGGACAATTATGTAAACTTGTCCTCAAAACTGAATACACAGCGGAATAATAATCAAGTATGGAAGTACGTCTCGCCATCCAGCTCGTCTCCTGAGCTCCACAGCACCATATCCTGTATTCTAAATACTCGGTCTGACCCGAGCATTATAGTTAAATAACACCCGAGTCAGTTTGGAAAACCAGCGTGAGAAAATACACTCAATTGGATTATTAAAGTTTTCAAAATCCTTTGATATCAAAGGTATCTCGTAAGACCACGCCACAAATAAACATGCCGGGTTTTTACCTTACGATAACCAAAACATTTCTTATAAAATCCTCGGATATTATAATAGTGCTTATATACAAATACTTATCCAAATAGACGAAATTGTTACAATATTAAATTCCAGCTACTAGCCACAAAGTGGGTTCTACAAACAAAAACCGTAAAGGCACGTAGGGAAAATGGATTTCCATCAATGGCAGGGCTACTTGGGTACCGCTCGTCATAGTACGTGGTCTAGATCACCGTACTGAGAACCCTCCCGATCCCCTACTACACAAGACCGGAGCCACCCCTTACTGGATAGTCCGAATAAGTTCACCCCGCGGTTGGGATCAGCAACTGCCACACAACCAAATATATAAAGGGACATCTAGACAGGGGTGACCTTACCCTAATTGGTTGCTTGTCACTTAGCCTTCTTTGCACCTCCCCTGTTTTAGCCATTCCCGGTTGATGAGGCTCGAGGCTATGCGTTACCTTTTTAGCACACAATCACTTAGAATGCTCATCGTCCTCCTAACGATGTTCTGAACACATTTGTCCATACAAGTCCATTTCGGGTTTGAACGGAATCGAAGGCACTACTCCTACTACATCCATTTCAGAATCACCCTCAGGATTAGTAGCGGCTAGCCCTTGCACTTTACTACTCCATCTTCGACTCCAAACTCTTGTCTTCCTCACGAAAACGTTCAAACCGGATCGAAGTGGTTTTCGAAAAATTAATCCTAATCCCGGTCTCTTCGAAACGATCAGCGCATTGGCCAATATTGATAGTCGGTTATTTAACTATCAAATAACATTCATAAGCAATCATCAAGCCATAATAATTTCTCTCAAGTTATTTATTTTTAAATATCTTCGCAAGATATTTTCCTACATTTCAATCCTTTGAAATAGGTTTCAAATCACTTTTCTCTCTCTCATGGAAATAAATTTCCACCCAATTATTTTAATTCCACTTAAAACCGCCAAGTTCTAAATACTTAAGATTTTAAAAGTAATTTAAATCATTTTATTCTAAAATATACTTTAAATCATCTAAATTAAAATTACTTAAACACTTTATTCAAAAATATATACTTTAAAAATATTTAAAATAAACTACTTAATAAAGTATAAAAACTAATTTTTAACTTAAAAGTTAAGCCAGACTAAATTTAAAAATAAGAGTTACGAAATTCTATAAAATTTAACCAACCTATTTAAAATAAAACTATTTTATAAAATATAAATATTAAAAAATTTCTTTTTAAACAAAATACCAATTAACCTTTAAATAATTACTACTAACATAAATTTGAAAATATTTACTTTTAAAATTTAAAACATTTAAAAATATTAAATATTCTAAAATATTTCTTTAAAACAAATTTTTAAAGCCTTTAACTTATACATAAAAAGTCTCCTTTGAAATATACTTGGCTTTCCAGGGAAATACACTTCCCATTTCCATACCTTTAAAAAATAAACCACTATTTATTTTTAAAACAAATTACCCATCCCTTTATAAATTCCCACTGTGAATTTATATTTTCAAATATCCATTGATATCTTATTTCACCTTATACCCAGTTTATAAATCCCATAGTCTCATCTTTCTTTAAATCATAGTTTAACACTAAATCAATTTTCAAATTGATTTCCAAAATTATCTCCATTTAAAATAAATTTCTTTACTTATCCAATTTTATTTCAAAAACTCATTAATTTTTGATTTAACTTCTTTATCACGATTTAGAATCTTATTTAAACTAAAAATACAAATTTCATACTTTCCAAATTTCTTCTTTATCTTTTTCCAAACAAATTTAAACCTTGAATTTTAAAAAAATAAATTCTTTACTCCTTTTAAATATTATCACTTCAATTCATTTATTCAAAATATCTCTTTTCCCATACTTTGGATTTATTTGTTATAATTTAAAAATCAATTTTTATTCTTCCAAATCATTTTAATTATCCAAATTCCTTATAATTATTTTATTTAAAATTACCTTTTTATTTACTTTAAAAATCCAAACTTCATATATATATTTCAATTCTCAAAATTCCAATATATATATATATATATATATATTTAACCAAGCCAGAGTATTCAATAAATTCCAATTCCCAATATGATCAATATAATTCATCACAAATCATCACATAATCATATCACTGAATATATAAAATAAATTCAAACGTTTTGAGGAATCCAATTGGATCCCTCCAACTTGTTTTTCCCTGCATCCACAGATGTTAACACAATATAATAATACCAATTCCACTTCGAGGTGGAATATCGCGGTATATGGGATCATATTATCTCATTCGCTATTATGTGGTGCATAGGGTCTCATCCGCTATATAAGGCGAAAAATCAATCACTCCAATATATATATTTACTGCTATATAATATACCACATCCAATCAATTCAATCATTCAACCAAAACTATTTAAATTTAAATAACAACCCAATGAGTGAGATTAACTCACCATTGACCTTTGTTTTGCAATCTAATCCAAACTGGCTTGTTTTCCTCACGATTTTGGACCTTGTACAAACATTGAACGGTCTATTAATATTTGAAGTGATCTAAAAATTACTCCCTTTTAATAATTTAATTTAACCAAGATAAAAACAATTTCTTTTTAATAAAATATTTTCTTTTTTTTTCTTTGAAACCCATACTTATAAAAATTAATTTTTATAGATTCAAAAAAATCAAATTTTATATAATCTTTCAAACATTTTCAAACTCCCATTTTATTTTTCTGAAATCCTTTCAGCATAAAATCTTCCTATTCACCTATATATAATTAAATTAAAATAGGCATGTGTAAGTGTATATTTATATCATACTTTGAAATTGAACAGTACGTATATTCTTTTCTTCAATAAATAATAAAATAAATATTTACTTCATTGGGAGTTTTCTTTACTTTCTTTGTAAATCGATATACATATATATATATATATATATACATTAAATTTTAATAAAATAAAAATTCCTTTCAAACCTAAATAAATATTTTTAAATTAACGCAGAACTGCATTTAATTTTTTTTGCTGTTCTTCTAAACCATTATTTTTCTACACCTATATATAAATTGAAAAAAAAACTCTGCATACATATTTCACTGTAATAAAAAAAATTCTGCATATGTAAAAGCGTTTATCTATTTAATAAAATAAATAGTAAAACGATATACCTTACGTCCTCACAACAATCTCGACTAGCCACTCGTCGAGCGCCCTTGCTCGATGCTAGGCACGCAAGTAATCACCTTCCTAAAAGCACCACCAGAGCATGGAAACCATCGTGAGCCTTCCAATCGACATCGAACGCCAATTCGGGCTTCGAGACCATAGCTCAACCCAGAAGATTGGGATGATTCGAACTCGACTTCAACTCGAACTAGAGACGACGAGATCGGCCTCGGAAGGAATATCTATTCGAGAATGAATTGAGAGGAAATGGGTAAGATTAGATCGAAGAATTTAGGGAAACCATTATTTTATTTTTTCCCCGAATTCGATTTCAATGCTTCGGCTAAGGATTTATTTTTGCATTGAAGAGTTGATTTTCATTTTGCTTGCAAATTCTCGGCTGTAATTTTAGACGAGAATAGTTTTCTTTTCCCTTTTTTAGACGCATGTTCTGCAAAGACGAACATGTGTTTTAAAGTTCTCAACGTGTTAATGCCTGCTACAGTAACTCGATTATATTATTTATATTAAAATTTAAATTCAAATTTTAAATCATTTCGATTTCCGCAACTCACAATCTCGATATCCAATCGAGGCGTGCTACTAGGCGTTTATAATGTTAAACCCCTATTCCAAACACAATGGAAAAGGTTTCGAGTCCTCATTCGATCGTATGGAGAAGATAGCTTTTTGGTCCCAGTTAAAATAGTAAATTTTTGATATAGACTTCAGCGCGTTTATCTACCGTACGGCCAAACGATCACTCCAAACATTACGAAAATTGAAATCCGATAATAAAACACTATTACGAATCTAATGGAATAGGTTTCGTCGAATTCAGAGACTGTACCTCGGAAGACTATTTTTAAATATCAATTTAAACTATAAAATTTCAAAACTGAACAAATCACCTTAAAATTCAATTTTAAAGCTTTAATTATTTTCAGTACTATTAATATAAATTTTATAAGCCATAGAAATATTTTTAACCAGCTTAAAACTCAAGATTTAATATTTTACCCAACTTTCAATAATTAAATTTAATAATTTAATTGCCAAATAAAAAGTGATATTTGAAATTCAAGTTAAACTAACTTTCAAATATTTAAAATCAATTAAATATTTCAATTTCAAATATCTAAATATTCCAGGTTGTCGCAGAAAATGGAAGATTTTGTGTTTTAATTATTTGAAACAAAAAATTGCTCTGAAATTTTTATGATGTTAACCAGCTAAATTCTAATATTTGGCAATTTTTAGGGATTTTTTTCTGGTAATTACAATTTGATTTAAAAAAAATTATGACGATAGATTTAATTGCAAAAGGATAATTAATGGAAAAACAAATAGAAATTTAACATTCTGGAAAATAAGAGAAAATTTCTCCTTATTTGGGTTGCAAACTTCTGAAAAGTTTTTGGTTAACTAATGAGATTTTAATAAAGAATTTTACTTGGAGAAAAGTGGTTACTTTTAAAGAAAATAAATCATTTTTGTAAATAATTACAAAAATATTATTAATCAACTTGTTATAACCCCTTTGTATCAAACATTTGATAGCTAAGTTTTATCAAACATGCGATAGCTTTGTTATCTTAACTTACGATAGATATGCGTTTTCAGCTTGTGATAGCAATTATACTTTCGTCTTGCAATAGCTATTATGGTTTCAATTTAGGATAGCTATTGTTTTTTCAATTTGCAATAGCTATATGATTTCAACTTGTAATAGCTATATGTGTTCAACCTACAATAGCTTTTAGGAAATCAATTCTATGGTTTTGATGATGACAACTATTCAATGTACTTATACATAGATTAGAAATCTCCCCCTAAATATGTGCTTATTTTTATTGTTTTATGATTATACGTCTATTTCTCCCCCTTTGACATTATCAAAAAGAATTCGTAATAATTAAGCCGGTCGTTAGAAAAAGAATTTTTTTCATTAATATTAGGAAGGAGGTACATTCAAGGATTGATAAGAAAATACAAACAACTACAATTCTAAATTTTGAATAGTATATCCTTGTGTCAGACGTCTGGATGTTGTAGATAGACGTCTGGAAAATACAGATTTGGCTAAAAAATGAATTAAAGGTTGATGGTTTCACTTATATATCAAATTTAGATAACAAATATATTTATTGTTGAAAAAATATAGTAATACATAAGTTTAGATACATTCAATAATTAATACAATTTATTTATTTAGATGGAGACGGAGTTTTAGGATTTCCTGACTCATTATCATTCCATGGTCTAAGTGGAGACCATATATTTCCACGTTCGTGGGTCCGTGGAGAGCCAGAAAATCATCTTGGTGAGGGATCTGAAAGAGTCCGATACGAAGAAGATGGATCCAATGAACTACAAGGTTGTGGTAGTGGTTCATGAACATCTTTCTTTCGTGACGAACAAAACTTCATCTCTTTAAAGTTGTTGTGGGGTGTCAACCGAGCTGTCCGTTGTTGGTGTTGAGACGGAGATAGATATATAGGAATCTTCTGACGACATTGTTATATTTTGTTTCTCTCTTTTTACTAAAAAATTCAATTGTTTGAATGTAGTTTTTCTATGTGGCTATATTTATATATTGAAAATATTAAATATAGACAAACTAATTTTCTAAAAGTTTAAAGGTGCAGAAATCAATACTATAGTTTGTGGTGATTACTTTGGTGACTAATTTTAGCTTTAAAAATTATTTTATATATATAAATATATATATTTTATTAAGGAAGAAGGTCATTTAGTGAGCAAATACCTAAACTACGTCGGAGTTTAGAGAAAGTTTGTTCATTTAATGGTTTTGTAAAGATATCAGCTACTTGATTTTCGGTATTTACGTATTCTAATGAAATGGTTCCTTTTTCAACATTGTCTCATAGAAAATGATGTCGTATATCTATATGTTTGGTTCGTGAGTGGTTAACTGGGTTTTTGACAAATTAATTGCACTTGTGTTATCACAATAAATTGGAGATTTGTTGATCGTTTTACCGAAATCTGTTAGTGTTTGTTGCATGTATATCACTTGAGCACATGCTAGGGCTGCGGAGATGTATTCGGCTTCGTAAGTAGATAAAGAGACACAATTTTGTTTTTTGCTAAACTAAGAAACTAACGATTGTCTGATAAAATGACATGTTCCATTAGTACTCTTACGGTCCATTCTACATCCACCGAAATCCGCATCACTATATGAAACAAGTTCAAACGATGATCCTTTAGGGTAGAACAAACCATAATTTTTAGTACTAGATAAATAACGTAAAATTCGCTTAACAGCTCTTAGATGAGATTCTTTTGGTTTTGCTTGAAATCGAGCACAAAGACATACACTAATCATAATATCAGGTCAAATAGCCGTTAAATAAAGTAGAGAACCAATCATGCTACGATATAATTTTTCATCAAAATCTTTTCCGTTTTCATTTTTTCTAAGTGAATAGTGGTGCTCATTGGTGTTGGTTTGCTTGATGTTTTATCCATTTCAAATCATCGTAATAAATCGTTACAATATTTTTCTTGGTGAATAAAGCTTCCATTTTTGAATTGTTTTATTTGTAAACCTAAGAAAAAATTTAATTCTCCCATGTGTGACATTTCAAATTCATTTTTCATAATATTAGAAAATTGATTACATAGTTTTTCGTTGGTTAAAGCAAAGATGATATCATCAACATAGATTTGTACAACCAAAATATCGTTATCTTCTCTTTTAATAAATAAAGTTGTATCTATTTTTCCTATGTGAAAACCAGATGTTATTAAGTGATTTTTAAGACGTTTGTATCATGCACGAGGTGCTTGTTTTAATCCGTATAGTGCTTTATGTAATTTAAAAACATGGTCAGGATATTTTTCGTGAACAAATAGTGGTGGTTGTTCGACGTATACATTTTCCTTAATAAAACCATTCAAAAAGGCACTTTCGACATCCATTTGAAATAGTTTAAAATTGTTATGAGTTGCAAAGGCGAGTAATGTACGAATGGCTTCTAATCTTGCTACTGGAGCAAATGTTTCATCGTAATCTATGCCTTCTTCTTGATTATAGCCTTGAGCAACTAAACGTGCTTTATTTCTAACAATATTTCCATTCTCGTCTGCTTTGTTTTTAAATACCCATTTTGTTCCTATTACGGATTGATCTTCAGGTCTTGGTACTAATTCCCATACGTTATTACGTTCAAATTGATTTAATTTTTCTTGCATAGCTATTATCCAAAAATTATCATTTGATGCTTCTTTATAATTCTTTGGTTCAAAGTTTGACACAAATGCTATATGGCTTATATGATTGAGTTGATTTCTAGTTACTCTTGAATTAAGATCTCCAATAATATTATCTATTGGATGATTCTTAAGAATTCTAGGAGGTGATATCAAAGTGTTATTTTGAATATTTGTTTCATTACTAATAGAGTTTGTTGAATTTGTTAGTGGAATAATTTCTTCTTCATCATTAGTATGATGTTTAAAAAGATTTTCGTCGAATGAGACATGTAAGCTTTCTTCAATAGTATTATTTCGTTTATTAAAAATTCTATATGCTTTGCTACGTTCCGAATATTCAACAAAGACACCTTCATCGGCTTTTGGATCAAATTTTCCTAAATTATCTTTTGTATTTAATATAAAACATTTTGAACCAAAAGTTTTGAAGTATGATACTTTAGGTTTTTTACCAAAAAATATTTCAAAACAAGTTTGTTTAGTCATGGGGCGAATAGTTACTCGATTTAATACATAACAAGATGTTGCAATAGCTTCAGCCCAAAAGTGTTTTGGTAATCCACTACTATTTAGTAATGTTCGTGCACATTCTTGTAATGTACCATTTTTTCTTTCTACGACACCATTTTGTTGAGGTGTACGAGGAAAAGAAAAATTATTAGTTATTCCTTTCTTATTACAGAAATTTGTAAAAATTTCATTTTCGAATTCTCCTCCATGATCACTTCGGATATTTTTAATTTTTAAGTTCATTTGTGTTTTTATTCTTTTAGCAAATATTTTAAACATTCCAAAAGTATCACTTTTATGTTTTAAAAATAAAGTCCATGTGTATCTTGAAAAATCGTCGACTATTACGAAAACATATTTTTTGTGATTAATAGATCTTATTTGCGTTGGACCAAATAAATCTAAATGTAATAATTCTAATGGTTGTTTTATAGAAATATTATTTTTAGATTTAAATGAGCTTTTCTTTAGTTTTCCAATTTGACAGTCGTCACATAAATTTTCTACTTTGTAATTTATTTTAGGTAATCCTCTTACCAACTCATATTTAGCTAATTTATTAATACTCTTAAAATTGATATGACAAAATCGTTTATGCCATAACCATGGATCATCGTGTTTGGCGGTTAAACGTAAATTTGAATTTTTATTTATATTCATGTTTAATACATAAATATTTTTGTTTCTAAAACCTTCAAAAATGAGTTGTTTGTTATTATCTAAAATATTACATCAATCGTTTTCAAAATTTATTTGAAAACCTTTATCACATAATTGACTAATGCTTAGCAAGTTATGTTTTAAATTTTCTACTAATAAAACATTTGTAATAATAGGAGAGTTAGATATACCAGAGTTGATGACTTCTCCAATGCCTATGACATATCCTTTTGAATTATCTCCAAAGGTTACCGTTCCACCATCAATGTATGTTATATTTGATAACATTTTTGAATTTCCAGTCATATGTTTGGAGCAACCGCTATCTAGTATCCATTTCTCCTTATTTTTTATTTTGGGTACCTGCAAGATAAAAAATGTTTTAATTGGTACCCATATATTTTATTAGGGTCCTAATTGTTAGAAGATGGTAGCCATACCCAAGATGGTTTGGTACCTTTATAAATATAGTTTTTATTATAGACTACATTCTCTAAGTAATTATTAATATGCTTTTGTCTAATCAAATTATTATTTGTTTTAGGAATCCAAATTTTAATGTTTTTGGTATTCAATTTACTCTTAGGCAAACTTCTAGTTTTTATATATCTAATATTTTTAGCATTATTTTCATTTTGCTTAGAAAAGTTTTTGAATCCTATTCCATTTCTATTACCTGATGGTTTTGACGTTTTGATAAGATTTTCCAAATTTTGTTTTCCTTTATTGAATTTTGACACATTGTTGGTAATTTTATCTAATTTTTCTTTTAATTCTATATTTTCAATTCTCAATAATTCAATACTATTTTTAAAATCAACATTTTCTTTTAGCAAATTTTCTTTTACTATAGTAATATTCTCACTTTCTATCACATTATTTTTGAATTTTTCTTGAGATATTTCAAGTTCTTCTTCTAGAATAATTTTTTCATCTTTCAACATTCCTACCTCAAGTTATAATCTATTTATTTTGACTATATATTCTTTGTTCAGTTTTTTATTTGTCTAAATTTATCATCTAGTTCCATGCTAAGTTCTAATAGTTCATCATAGCTAAGTTCAGGGCATACCTCTTCATTTTGTGCCATAAAACACACATTAGCTTGTTCTCCGTCACTATCGCTATCACTTTTAGAAGATGAAGTATCCGAGTCATCACAAGTTACTTTGAAAGCCTTTTTCTTCTTGAATTTTTGAATTTTGTTATTCTTTTTGTCATTATTGAGTTTAGGACAATCCTTCTCCATATGTCTGTATTGATCACATTCATAGCACTTGATTTGAGATATGTTTGTTGTGTTGGACTTCCCTTCTTTTTGAAATTTTGTCATCTTTCTAAATTTCTTGAATCTATTATAATTCTTGGCAATAAAGACTATTTCTTCTTCATCTAGATAAGAGTCATCATTTTTTGTTGCTGGAAATGCTATATTCTTTTTCTCCGAATTTAGTTCTTTTCGTGCCTGCAAGTTAGCTTCATAGGACATTAAATTTCCTATCAACTCTTCAACTTTGAGAGTAGAAAGATCATTAGCTTCTTCTATAGCTAAAACCTTCCTTTCCCAATCAGATGTCAAAGAGTTGAGTATTCAAGATATTAAATCAAAATCAGTGAATTTAACTCCTAATGCCATAAGATCATGTTAGATAGTTTGATATCTAGAATACATGTCAACAATAGTTTCATTTTGCTTCATTTTAAATAAAGAAAATTGGTTTTGAAAAATTGAAATTTTAGTTTGTTTGACCTTTGTTGTACCTTCGTGTGTAACTTGTAAGGTACGCCAAATATCAAATGCAGTGGTACACAACATGACACGTGAAAATTCATTTTTGTCTAAAGAACAAAATAAAACGTTCATAGCTTTAGCATTATTTGATGCTAAGGTCTTTTGTGCATCGGTCAAAGTGTTCATAGTAGTATTAGGTGCTTCATATTTATCTTGTGTGGCTGATCGAATTTCAAGACCATTAGCTTCCATAAAAATTCTCATACGTGTTGACCAATATGCATAGTTAGATCCATTAAAAAGTGGGGGTCGTGCAATGGATTGTCCTTCATGAAAAATACTTGCCATATTAACTTGATTCAAAAACGTGTTACTGTTATTTGATCAAAACCTTTCTCTGATACCAATTGAAAGTCTATATGAGTGGATCGTATATGATAAATATGCAAGTATGAACAACTAACTATATAGTATAACTTGGTAGATAACAATAGCAAAGTAAATTAAAATAATCACACCAGGATTTTATACTGGTTCGGACCTCCCGTCCTACGTCCAGTCCCGAAGCTCCTCTTCGGAATTTCCTTTCAATTAACCCTCACCTGACCCGGAGGAACAGGTTTACAATAGCAGAGTTTCTTTGTCAAGAATGCGTTCTATAACACGGATGTTGACTGTTGACTACAAGTGCTTCCAATATATATATCTATCTAGAGGATATTTAATGTGAAGTTCTGAATATATGGAAGTGTTAAATACAAGTGGTTGATTGCTAGAGAACAGGTATAAGTCAGAGTATAGGGATTAAGAGCATAAGTGAGTAAGGTAAGAAAACTCTTTGCATTCCTGATGCTATTTATAAGGATGAAGAGTTTTCTTGTATAGTTGCATCTATTGTAATCTCCCTAAAGTCGTTTCTGATGATGATGAAGAGTTGCTGCAAAGAGAAGCGGATGTGTCCTTTCGAATGTGACAATTGGTCTTTGAAATTGCTCAGTCGAGTTCAAAATCAGACGTTTGGAGGAATGTTTCAAACGTCTGGTCTTCATATATTTTTTAGTCTGGTTGCTATTCAGACATCTGATTTTATTATCAGATGTTTGATTTCTACTAAATTGTGAACCGGAGAGTTTAACCAGACGTCTGAGCATATGTACCAGACGTCTGATTCTCTCTGATTTGCAAATCAGAGAAAACATTCAGACGTCTGGCTAGTGAACTCAAACGTCTGAAAATGTGTATGATGCTTTATTTTTGTCTGTGCCATTTCTTTTCAACTTCTACCGATTTGACGTCTTTTGATACTTCTCTTGAGTCTTGTCTTTGTCTCTTTGGTAGTTGATAGAGTAACATCACCAAAGAGACAAAGACAAGATTCAAGAGAAGTATCAAAAGACGTCAAATCGGTAGAAGTTGAAAAGAAATGGCACAGACACAAATAAAGCATCATACACATTTTCAGACGTCTGAGTTAACTAGCAAGACGTCTGAATGTTTTCTCTGGTTTGCAAATCAGAGAGAATTAGACGTCTGGTACATATGCTCAAACGTCTGGTTAAACCTCTGGTTCACAATTCAGAAGAAATCAGACGTCTGATAATAAACTCAGACGTCTGAATAGCAACCAGACACAAAAAATATATGAAGACCAAACGTCTAAAACATTCCTCCAGACGTCTGATTTTGAACTCGACTGAGCAATTTCAAAGACCAACTATCACATTCGAAAGGACACATCCGCTTCTCTTTGCCGCAACTCTTCATCATCATTAGAAGCGACTTTAGGGAGATTACAACAGATGCAACTATACAAGAAAACTCTTCATCATTATAAATAGCATCAGGAATGGAAAGAATTTTCTTACCTTACTCACTTATGCTCTTAATCCCAATACTCTGACTTATACCTGTTCTCTAGCAATCAACCACTTGTATTTAACACTTCCATATATTCAGAACTTCACATTAAATATCCTCTAGATAGATATATATTGGAAACACTTGTAGTCAACAGTCAACATCCGTGTTATAGAACACATTCTTGACAAAGAAACTCTGCTATTGTAAACCTGTTCCTCCGAGTCAAGTGAGGGTTAATTGAAAGGAAATTCCGAAGAGGAGCTTCGGGACTGGACATAGGATGGGAGGTCCGAACCAGTATAAAATCCTGGTGTGATTATTTTAACTTACTTTGCTATTGTTATCTACCAAGTTATACTATATAGTTAGTTGTTCATACTTGCATATATATCATGTACGATCCACTCATATAGACTTTCAATAGCTATTATGTTTTCAACTTGTGATAGCTATATATTCTATTAACTTGCGATAGTTATATATTGGTTGATATATGATAGCTATAGTTGTTTTAACATGGGATAGCTTGATGTAATGTAGACAAGTGATAGCTACAATTTAATTGACTTGCGATGGACTGTGTTTTCTACATGTGATGCATGATATATTTCAATGTGCTATAGAATAAATTTTTGGGAAGGAAGATAGCAATTTTTATGACATTTGGTAGATTTTAACTCTATGTTACACAAAGCTTTCTTAAACAAAAATATGATTTCGCTAAGTATGCTGAAAAAGTTTTCAAAGAAAAGAAAAGATGTTTAGTCCATGTTTAAAGAGTTTTCGAGAAGAAAAGTATTACTTTGTTATAAGTAATTTTGTGTATAATCACATAAACATGTATTTACGATGGTTAATGATGTGTTGTATGTTCATATTTGTACCTTGATCGGTTATTATTCATAGGATAAATTATTGAAATATTAAATTATGTGTTAAACACTTTCACTCACAGTTTTGATCTTACGGATTGGGAACTGGTGTTGTCTTAGTGAAAAAAATTAGCGAGATAATTGTCTTAGTGAATATGTTAAATCTCAATTTACCCATTCTAAGAGAAAAACTTATGTGAAGTACATTTCTTATATCTCCTTTGACATACAATAAGATAGAGTTAAAGCTGCGCCCTTGGGTGATTATGTAATCTTAATGTATAATGCAACTATAATAACTAAACTTTTTCAAAATAAAGTATCATTTTTGTTTTACTAAATATTATATATACTGCTATATAAGGATATAAGTAATGTTTTAAATACATTAAGTATATACATGTAATAAATCCTTAGAAATAGTATTAACTGATTGCAATTACAAATGTGTTCGTAATAATGAGTGTTAAATCGTGTCCACTAATACTTATTTATAAACATGTCTAGTCAAAACTTGTCTAGAAGGAAATATAAGTCATCCATTGAGATTAGTGTGTGCAATGTTGGACACTTGATCAATGGTGAATTACTCATGATAATTGGGGGAAATGAGGGGTCAAATACATGCGATTGTTTGGCACAATTATATAATGACTTATCTAGTGCCTTCAATACATAATAATAAACTCAATAGATCTCATATGTTAATGTGGTCTTTTGACTTGAGAATACTATGAATATTAAGTTTCTAAATTATACTTTGACTATATTCAATGATTCGGTCACATGAAAATAATGACAATGCTACATTCATGTTTGTGTATAACACTACAAGAAAAAAGCATCGGTAAAAATGGCATCATAATTTTTTTTATCGATGCCATGTTAACGCCTATTGTGCGGTAGTTTACCAACGTCGTCTGACATTACAAATAAATTTGGTTAAAATGTGGAGATCATTAATAGAAAAAGGCATAACATATAATGATATAGAACTTGAAAACTGATAGTTAAATTTAAAGGTTGATAATTTGAGAAGAAATTCTTAAAACTCCCGGATGCATATGTTCGACGGCTCCCAGGTACATTATTTCTCATTCTGACGATGTTGATGAAGCTGAGAGTCCAAATGATGACCTTGTTTTATATGTTTTTGGATATTGTATATGTTTTTGTGTTTCGATAATGATGATGAAGATGGATACATTTGTTTATGTCATATATTGTGACAGATTTAGGGGTATGCCCTAGAGGCAATTATGTATTTTGTCAGATATGTCTAACTCGATAACCAATTTTATTCGAATATAAAAAATGTGTTTTCTTTCTATTGATATACTGGGGTATATTAATTAATTAATTAAATTAAAAATGTATTTAATAGAAAATCCATAAATGGTATATTTTGTTATAGTAGTTACAAAGCATTGTGACCATGAGTAATTCATCCCAATGAGTAAATATACCATTTTAAATATTTCTAGTCCATATGTATCAAGACAGGATATCGATAAATCTATTGAGGTTAGAGTACATAACGCTCTCCAAATACTAGGCAATATATTATTCATGGCTGTTGGGAACACCAGGGTGTTAAGTAGTGACAATTGTTGGATAACTATGGAATGATTCACTCGATACTTTTGATTAATATAATTAAGGTTAAACCTAAGTCAACTCAAAGTCAAAGTCTCTGTCCAAATATTTTTGGTTTATAATAATTTTATTGTTAAAACAAGGACTTTGTATTTGGATTATATAGTTGAATAGGTGTGACATTGGAATTTTGTCCATTACCAAATTCCACAAGTCCAAAACGATATAATTTGGACGAAGAGAATTGGCGTAAAAAATATAAGTTAGAAACAGTTAATGCTTAACAAAGTAAAATTGAATTTTACCTAAATGAAGTTAGCAAAAAATTTGGTCAAAATGTCACACCACATGCTAGAGATGTATGAATGCTAATATTCAAATAGCTTGATATTGATCGCTAACCAAATTTACACCTAATGAGTCACACAACCACAATGATGAATACTTCTATGACCAAGTGATTTAGTTAAGTTGTAATTGTTATAAATTAATTAATATTTATGAAATATTAGTTATAAATTTGTTTTTGATTTGATAAACAAATATTATTAAATATATTGATAATACTTTCAAGTATATTTATTGACATACGATATCGATAAGCATTCAAATTAGGTTTAAATGCAAAAATATTTACAGCGACCCACCCTCTTGACCCTTAAATGTCAACACTAATACATCCATGGTATTTGCGTGCCACACATCCAAATGCTGAAAGGATGAAATGTTAGGATGAAATAAAAAGAAAAACAACAAAAAAGAAGGGAACTCAACATAAGAATCTCACTAGTGGAACGGTCATATATAATATCAAAGGAACAGTATAAAGGGTTACTCCGATACAAAAATTTCAAAGTTACAAAACCTAAGAACTATCATCAGTTTGGACAGTTATAACATGTCCTCACAAATGCTGATATATATAATGGTGATGACGTGGGGACAAGAATACTACGGTAATTAAAACATCCAGCTCGTCTTCTCGAGCTCCAATGAATATCAACGAAAACCTGCCTTTCTCAACTACTCGAAAGAGTATACGAGGAATTTAGAGAAAACAAAAACCAAGCATTAGACATAAGTCTGGTATGAGAAACTCAAGAAATATGTAGCTAGCATATAATAATACTTTTGAGAGTGATGGAATACCATAACGGTTATCCCCTCAAAAGAAGCACCATCTAATAAGTTCATAAGGTGATATATTAGTTAATATCTAGGGTGCAGAATATAAATATATAACAGAGCTGGAATTGTTACATTAATTACATTCAACAGCATATTACGAGTACAATCAAATTCGATAAGGAACGTCTGCATATTGGATTTTCCATTGAGATCTCTCTGATGGAGCCATATCCAGTCTACTGCACAAGGGTCAGATGGTACCTTCTGAGCGTCATTGAGCTCTATATATAATATACCTTAAAAGAAAATATAGATGGCCTATGTCCTAACATGTGATCATATATAACATCACCTCCCGGCAACATCAATAAGCATAATCTAGATATGGAGTAATAGTACTCTGTCGTGGGTCAACTATGCCCCTACTTTGTTTCCGGTCATTTCCGAAATCGAGGTCACGTTCGGCATCTTTCACACAAGTTTTCATCACTCGAACAGAACACGAACCCCCCAAATGGATTTCCTCATCTCGAATAGATCACAAATCACTTCACGGTTTCAAGCATCTTAAACAGATTTGGAATCCTCGCATAGATTCTCTTTAAACGATTCAAAGAGATAGAATACATATCGCAGCCTTGAAGTGGTTTTCGGTAAGCGAAACACTTACCGATCCCGGTCTTTCTAAGACTGAATCAATGAATTCTGTCATTCGATGATAATGAGACGATCGCATATGGAAAACAAGTCTTGTATACTTTTCACATTTTCGATATTTTCCTCTCACACTACCACTCGATCAAGAGTGAATCCGGTAGGTTAGAGCTTTATTACTCATATCCTTACATGAACACCAGTCTTAATTCCCATAGATAGACAAGCCCACTTCATCGACTTTTAGTGCTAAGTATATGACTAAATGATTTCCATAAACGAATAAACATACAACGCACGATCAAGTCACATAAGCAATTTCTAATCCCCTTTTTGTTTGACCAATCTTTTATAAATTAAAACCTTTTTTATTAGTAAAACTTCTTTTATCTAATAAACCATCATATATGAATTTCTACTATTCATTTGTATTATTTTCAGTACTTCAAAAGTATTCATATACTTATCTCAAATGGTATAAGTATATTCACAAAACATTAATAAGATTTCTTACTTTAAAACTTTGTTTTTTATATCCTTTTCCAAAAGATTCCATATTTATAATCTCCTTTAAAATATCCATTTTAAAGGTCTAAGTGATTTTACAAATCCTTTCAAAAGGTTTAAGACAGATGTTACTTAAACATTGTCACTACAAACACAAAACCATTTTACTTATGCTTATCTTTAAGACATTCTTTTAAAGATCTATTTACATTCATAAGTGTAATCAAAAGAGTTAAAGACTAATGTAATTAACACATTGTCACAATAAACCTAATGCCATTTTCATACTTATACTTATCTTTAAAACATGTTTTCAAAAGATCTATTTACATTCATAAGGGTAATCAAAAGGGTTAAAGGTGAATATAATTAACACATTATCACAACAAATCCAAAGCCATTTCATACTTGTATCCTCTTTAAAACATTCTTTTTGAAAATCTAAGATAATATTTGGTTAAGTTCGATAGTCGATTAATCGATTATCCAGTTAAAACAATTGCTTATACAAATCAAAATTCCTATTCTTAACTCGTTTCTGGCATTTCATCTTAAATATTCCTTGTTCAAGAGTGAAGCTAGGTAAATTTGAGGACCAGTTGCATCAAAGCCTTGCCTAGACACTTCATTCTTGAATCTCACAAATAGAAAGCATACTCATCGGTTTTTAGTGTTAAGTATAGTATTAATGATTCCAATAAACAAGTAATAAACAACATGATTAACCCATTTTTGTAATTTCCAACTAAACTATTCTTCATTTAAGTGGGAAGATGTAACGACCCAGAATTTAGCCATATGTTATTAGAATAATTGACTAATTTTATATACTGAAATAATAATTTTTATAAGTCGAATAATTAAATCTCCTGATATTGGAAATATCAGAATATATAAATTCTGGAGATATATAAATTTTTAAATGCTAATTACTGGATATGATAAAAAAATATGTATATATACATCACCATTTTAAACTTATGACAAAAATATATATAAGTGTGTGTGTGTGTGTATGTATATATATATGTTTATATAAAATAGTGTATATGTAAATATGTGTACATCTAAATGAATATGTAAATATGTATATGGAAAAAATATGTATATGTAAGATACATACATACATACATATATATATATATACACACACACATATGGACTTCATAATGACAAATTTCAAGTCAAGCACACAAAACATAAAATCAAGCTCACGTAATAAATCAAATCACCATAAAAAAATCAAATCAACCCCAAATAAAATCAAATCAGCCTCAATGACTGAAAAGAAAAGAAAATATATGAAGTGTGAAGGAGCCTGTACATATACAAATATGTGCTTCCTTTTTGTCTCAATGTCCCCCTTCCTTTCTCTACATATAGAGCCATACTTCTACACATATTATAAAAACAAAAAACAAAAAAACCTGCCATTAAAACAAAATAAGTTAAGTGTTCAAGGCTTGGAGGGAAAGATTTAAAACAAATCATCAATGCTCATCATTTTTAAAACTGTGAGTAAAACACCTTTTGTTTTCTCTACTAGTTAGCATATATAAGTATATAGCTGTGAATATGGATGAATAGGTTGATTTATGTAAAGTGTTCATATGTTGATATGTAATATGTGTATGTATATGTGTCTAGACATGAATAAATTCCACCTTCACATCAGGAAACCTGTATCTTCTCCTTGTTAATATTTTCTAGTTGAAACAGTTAGAACCATCCACTTCAAAAATCAATAGCCCACCATTCAATTAGTTTTAACACATGATTTCAAAACAAAAGTCATTTGTTTTTTAGTACAAATTATTTAAAAATTGATTCCATTCAAATCCATCAAGCAGAGAGAGAGAGAGAGAGAACTTAATATAATGGAGAGTGGGTCTAATTTGGTCGAGTTTCGAATGTCATAATTTAATCAATGGATTATACAGTTGTGTTCGTGGTGGAAAACTCAATTTTTAAGAGTATTTTGAAGATTTTTAATGGCGTGTGGTGGGAGAAACTGGGAGTTGATCAAAATTGGGGGTTTCATCGAATTATGGTTACATGGATGATTTCGAGGCAATGGGTTGGACATGGAGGATGCTTGGGTGATGAGGGATACAAGAAAAATGGTGTGGCGATTTTTGGTGAAATGTGGAGGTCAGACGAGGTCATATTAGGATTTAAGAGGGGCTTGGGTTAGTTCTGGGTTCAAGGCAATGGCACGATGGAGGAAGAGAAGGAGAGTTGCACAATAGGGGGACAAGAAAGGGGAGGTTGTGGCGAAGCTAGAGGCGAAGTTAGGTGGTGGATGGCGGTCTATGGTGGCATGGTGAGGAGGTTGAGTGGTACAACTTCATACAGTTTTGCGGTTGGAAGTTCGAATTTCGAACACAAGCTTTTGATGTGGTTTTAGTTGGGCAGTTGTGTTGCAATGGTCGTAGGCGACTTATGAGGTTGGTCGGCCGCGAAGTTAGTTGGCCGGAGTTGTGTGCATGTGCACACCTTTGTGTACATTTACGTGCACGCGAATTTAAGAGAAAAGAAGAGAGGAAGTTGCTGGGAAAAGAAGGTAAGAGATTGGGCTGGTCGGGTTTACATCTACGTGGGCTGGTTAGTTTAATATTGGGCTAGGTTGTTAATTAAAAGAAAATCAAATTATAATTAATTTTTAAGTTATAATTTAATTAGTTAAAGTTTTAAATGATGATATCTTGCTCGTTTCAAATCCAATTGACACGAGGATATTTGCATTGAAATCATAATGACGAGCATAACATTGTGGTGTAACCTGTTGGTAGCTTTGGATAAGTACAAATTTATGATATACTGAAATGGGCTATTTTTAAATTGCGTTATTTTAAATAATAACGTCGTTTAAATATATATACCTTAATAATTAATGTTTATTTGGCCAAATAAAATACTGGAATTGAATGTGGCAAATTGAACATCTATTTAGCGAAATAAAACACCTTTCCGCTAATTGATTTAATTGGACATCGATTAGCAGAATAAATCACCCTTCTGCTATTATTAATTGGATAGATTAAATTTGGACATTTATTTAGCAAAAATAAATCCCGTTCTGCTATTACATTAGTGTGGACACTTGATCACATTCCAATTGGTTAGTATTGGATAAGTGTTGTATTAATGATTAATTGTAAATCGTGAATTTAATTTACATATGTGATGTTATGTTAATACTAGGATTATAACTTTGATAGTTATTGGAATTAATGGTGAATTGATTAAGTACCATTGGAGTTACTAAGCCTCTTCCCAAATTTGAAAGTTGATTTTGAACCAAAGTCATTTTAAGGATGATTATTATTTATTGGCATTTGAAGAAAATTAATAATTATTCGATATTGATTTATAATTAATTATTTTATTAGTGTTTGCGCCAAAATTGGTCACAAACACCCGATAGTCGTTGAAAGCACCAGTACGCAATCACAATTCACAGATAACAAATATGTAGAGAAATAAAAATGAAGAACACTCAGAAAATTGAAAAGAATAGCAGTAAACAACACAGATTTTATAGTGGTTCGGCGATCTTGCCTACGTCCACTCTGAAGCTTATGATTTTATTGATTCACTTGATAACTTCAATCTGTTACAGCATATTACAATTGATGATAGCTTTGAAATTCGAATACAACAGTGATCCTAAGATGTAGAATTGAATCCGGCAGAGTCTGGACGTTGAATCGCCAAAAGATCTCTTTTCTGTAGGCTTCAGGGGGCTATTTATAGGCGTAGGAGGCTGAGATCGCGCTCAAACTTCGGGAGACTTCTTCTGGCATGTGAGTGGGCCCACGCGACCGGTCCCACCAAGTTTCGACTCGATCTGTGATCGATACGAATTGATTTCGTATCCATTAAGAATTAGTCCAATCGAGATGAAACTTGGCAGGAACATTCTTTACCTTGTGCCCAAGCTTCTGTGAAAATTTTGTAGCATTTGGACCAGTGGTTTGGGAGATATCGTCGATATGAAATGGTATCCTTTGGCATGATGTCTGGTTCGAATCGACTAATTCGATTTGATGTTTTCGAATCGATCACCTCACGTGCTCTCGCGTGATGTGGCACGCATACCTCGCATCGATCCATTCTTTACTCCGAGATGACCGTGTCGACTCCATGAATTTCGCCTTACTCGTATCGAAGAATAACACGTCACCCAGGCTCATTGACCTGATGGATACGAACAAGCCTCTGCTCATGGATTCGAACATGGTCCCATGATGGATACGAAGCAGCGAATCTCTGATGGATGCGAAGTTGACGTTAGGTGATCGTTACGAAGTGGACTACTTACTGATGGATTCGAACAAGGAGCCATGCCGATGGATTCGAATAAGTTTCTCTGGCCGAAGGTTGATCGACATGAAGCTCATCGATACGAAGACATGGTCATTCCGATCGATACGAAG
The DNA here is from genome assembly GCA_030737815.1 of Allium fistulosum. NCBI lineage: Eukaryota > Viridiplantae > Streptophyta > Magnoliopsida > Asparagales > Amaryllidaceae > Allium > Allium fistulosum. The sequence goes on along the minus strand of CM060907.1, from coordinate 1,033,283,225 downwards.
CAAACTTTATTGATGGATACGAAGTCCATTGATACGAAGTGCGGCCTACTGATAGATACGAACGGATGGATTCGAATGAGATGCTGCTCTGATCGATATGAAATCGATGGATACGAAATAAGGCCCATTGATGGATACGAAAATGGAGTTATCTCCTTCAACTTGCATCGATCATAACTTGAGCACACGAACTCGGATTGACTTGAAATTTGGAGTGCTGGCTTTAATGACTTTGCTTGTCGTGTCCTATCAATTGTAGCCTGATCCGGGCTTGGACAAAATTCATCGATATTCATGGTGAAACAGTGTATAACGAACTTTTACGACGAACTGTCTTTAGTTTTCCAGTCAACTTTTTGGTGTCACGGCCTTGCCAAAAGGCGAGATAACATTTGCCCCCCAAAACATGCCTTGCGATAGGAAGGTGTGTTTTGTAGTTCCATAAGCTGGATGTTCATATCCTATCATTGACCTGTAAAGAACTTGAAAGTCTTTCCTGACCACGAATGAGGATCGTTCGCGACCGTATGTCATTTGAGGTAATATGTGACCTTTCGAGGTCGGATGTCGTTCGCGGCAAATAACGAAATGGGACTGTTCGTGGTCGGATGTCGTTCGTGGCAAATAAAGGAAGGGGACCGTTCGCGGTCGGATACCGTTCGCGGCAAATAAAGAAATAGGACCGTTCGTGGTCGGATGCCGTTCGCGGCAAATAAAGAAATGGGACCGTTCGCGGTCGGATGCCGTTCTAGACGAGTTGTGACCGTTCGCGATCGGGTGTCGTTCTAGATGAATTATGATGGATTGTGATCGTTCGTGGTCGTATGGTGCACGAGATAAAATGTGATCGTTCGCGATCGGATGCCGCACGAGGCAGAATGTGATCGTTCGCGATCGAATGTCATACTGGGTGAATTGTGACCGTTCGTGGTCGGGTGCCACACGAGGCAGAGTGTGATCGTTCGTGATCGAATGTTATACTAGATGAAGTGTGACCGTTCGCGGTCGGGTGTCGTACGAGGCAGATTGTGACCGTTCGAGGTCGGGTGCCGTTCGAGGCTAATGGTGACCGTTCGAGGTCGAGTGTCGTTCGAGGCGAATGAGTGTGCCCGGGGGGGACTTAGTATTATCAATACCAGGTTCACATTCGGGTGAATTTCTGAATCAGCGATCGTGGCGGTTCGTCGCCATACAAGGTGTGCTTATGGACAGTTCGCGATCCAAAGCATACGCGAGTAACTTCTTCTACAGAATTGCAAATATCAAATTAACGTTCATATGAATTCCATAACAGAAATGTCCAGACAAACAAAGTCTAAATGTCCAAATCAACATGAAACAAAAGCAAAGCAAGGATGTCAAAGTTAAATTCTCACTACGAGACTGTCAATAATCATTCAAAGCATGCATGTGGATCGTTCTCAATCTCATACATGTGTAAATGGTGTGACGGTGTTAGTGAGAAGTTTACGACTTGTTCATCGTTATTTAAACTAATTGATAACCATACGGTGCCCCGGCTCGGGGTCACCCCTAGCTGATGTAGACGGTGGTCGCTCTGGTTCCACCGTTGGAGCTCGCCTTCTCACATACTGAAGTAGCCTACCGTTCCTGATATGCCCTTCTACCTCATCCTTCAGGTGTCTATGGTCATTTGTTCTATGACCGTTCAGCTCGTGGAATAAGCAATATTTGTCTGACTTTCTCTCGTCGGTAGTCGGATCCCGTCGCATTGGTCTACGATAGGCAACTTGCTCTTGGGTGTCTTGGTAGATTCGCTCCAAACCCTCGTTCAGTTTTGAATAGGTGGTAAATCACGGCTCCCTCCGTTGCCGCTTTGACTTGTCATCATTTTCTTTAGCCTTTCGCTTCCCTTTACCAGTCTCTACACCTTTTCTAGGTGAATTACCGCCTCTAACTGCGTAAACATCGATTTCTTCTTCTCTCTCTGTACGAGCATCCTCTAATCGTAAAAACTTTTCGGCTTCATGATAAAACTCTCCCAGGTCCGTAGGTGGATCCTTAGTTAGTGAATTCTTGAACTCCGTGCCATCAGATATTCCAGATACAGCTGCCATCATGACCATAGATGGATCTTGTCGGTCCACTGATGCTGCTGCCGCATTAAATCGCGTCAGAAAACTCCTCAAAGATTCCTCGGCCTTTTGTTTTAGAGTCGCCAAACTCATCACATTCTTGGGTCTCGAAATATGAACCCTGAATTGTCTCATAAACCTTTCTGTCAAATCTGTCCAAGTCCCAATGGAGCCACTCTCCAGTTGTCTAAACCATAGCGCTGCAATGTCCGTCAAATACAATGGAAAGCACCGGGCCATGACTTCCTGTGATGCCCCCAGCACTTCCATGTGCCTCATATACTTTGTTAGATGGACCGCTGGATCCGTCCGCCCATCATACATTTCCACCGATGGTAGCTTGAAGTCTGGTGGATTCCTGGCATGCCTGATCATAGGAGTAAAGGGACTCCTATGTACATCCTCCAGATCTCTATTGACTAGTCTGCCTCTCATGGCCCGCCTGACCATCTCTGCCAACCTGTCGTTGTCGTCAGGCTGTGATCTTTGAGTGTTACCTTTGTTCTACCCCCCTGGTTGAGCATTCATCCCTCTATTGCCACCAGGTTGCTCGGATGTCCCTGAATCTTTTCCCGGGATTGGATCAACATGCTCTAAGTGTGTGCCCCCAGCTCCGGCGTTGCGCCAGATGGTCCTGCTCCGTTCTGGACTCTGGTTGCTCCTTGATTTTGCGCTCCAAGTTGTCCAATTTGTTGAAGCAAATTCTGGATCATTTCCTCCTGTCTCTTCATCATTGTCTCCATCTCATCCCTAGTGATGAAGATCGATGCTTGGTTTGCCCTCGAGGAAGCCTCTTGACTCCCTCCAAGCTGACTTTGTTCTGGCCTTTGTCATTTACTAGTTTGCCTTGTCATATCTTCTCAGATCTGAGCTCTTAAGTCTTCAAATTCAACTTCTAAATGATAGAACTCCTGAGTTCAATTTCTTGGTGAAAGCACCAAAATGTTTGCTCCAAAATTGGCCACAAACACCCGATAGTCGTTGAAAGCACCAGTACGCAATCACAATTCACAGATAAAAAATATGTAGAGAAATAAAAATGAAGAACACTCAGAAAATTTAAAAGAATAGCAGTAAACAACACAGATTTTATAGTGGTTGGGCGATCTTGCCTACGTCCACTCTGAAGCTTATGATTTTATTGATTCACTTGATAACTTCAATCTGTTACAGCATATTACAATTGATGATAGCTCTAAAATTCGAATACAACAGTGATCCTAAGATGTAGAATTGAATCCGGAAGAGTCTGGACGTTGAATCGCCAAAAGATCTCTTTTCTGTAGGCTTCAGGGGGCTATTTATAGGCGTAGGAGGCTGAGATCATGCTTAAACTTCGAGAGACTTCTTCTGGCATGTGAGTGGGCCCACGCGACTGGTCCCACCAAGTTTCGACTCGATCTTTGATCGATATGAATTGATTTCGTATCCATCAAGAATTAGTCCAATCGAGCTGAAACTTGGCAGGAACATTCTTTACCTTATGCGTAAGCTTCTGTGAAAATTTCATAGCATTTGGACTAGTTGTTTGGGAGATATCGTCGATACGAAATGGGATCCTTCAGCATGCTGTCTGGTTCGAATCGACTAATTCGATTCGATGCTTTCGAATCGATCACCTCACTTGCTCTTGCGGTGATGTGGCGTGCATACCTCGCATCGATCCATTCTTTACTCCGAGATGACCGTGTCGACTCCATGAATTTCGCCTTGCTCGTATCGAAGAATAACACGTCACGCAGGCTCGTTGACCTGATGGATACGAACAAGCCTCTGGTCATGGATTCGAACATGGTCCCATGATGGATACGAAGCAGCGAATCTCTGATGGATGTGAAGTTGACGTTAGGTGATCGTTACGAAGTGGACTACTTACTGATGGATTCGAACAAGGAGCCATGCCGATGGATTCGAATAAGTCTCTCTGGCCGAAGGTTGATCGACATGAAGCTCATCGATACGAAGACCTGGCCATTCCGATCGATACGAAGCAAACTCTATTGATGGATACGAAGTCCATTGATACGAAGTGCGGCCTAGTGATGGATACGAATGGATGGATTCGAATAAGATGCTGCTCTGATCGATACGAAATCGATGGATACGAATTGAGGCCCATTGATGGATACGAAAATGGAGTTATCTCCTTCAACTTGCATCGATCATAACTTGAGCACATGAACTCGGATTGACTTGAAATTTGGAGTGCTGGCTTTTACGACTTTGCTTGTCGTGTCCTATTAATTGTAGCCTGATCCGGGCTTGGACAAAATTCATCGATATTCATGGTGAAACAGTGTATAACGAACTTTTACGACGAACTTTCTTTAGTTTTCCAGTCAACTTTTTGGTGTCACGGCCTTGCCAAAAGGCGGGATAACAATTAGTATGATTCTTAAAGGTTATTTAAAAGTATTTAATTATTTTTTTCTAAACTATTGAATCATTTAAAATGTTTAAAAGTATATTTTAATTATTAATTAAAGTTTTCTTATAATGATTTGATTTAAAAGTTCATTACTATTTAAGAATTAATCAGTATTAAAAATATTATTATTTTCAAAGATAATTTGTTCAAATATTAAAATTGTTTTAAAAGTAATATTGTATAGTAAACTTTTATAAAAGGGTATTTTCCTAAACTAAACTTGGAAATTGTTATAGAAACTTTATAGGCATTATTTTAAGATGATTATTAAATTAAAAGATTTCAGGAAGTAATGGTATATTTCCACGACGTAATTCGAGAGGCAGAGATTGCCTATAGTTAAGTTTGGATTTCTTTGGAATATAGACGTAATCATTGAGTTGCGATCCATGGTTGATATCGCATGGCACTTTCCATATTTATTTTAAAAGTTTTCAAATATTTTATAAAAATATGATTTGTTAATATACTTACTCCGGTGAGATAAGTATATGTCTTTTTTTGATAAAAAAAAAATAATTTATTGAAACCAAAATTAAACGAGGCTTAGTGATTTCAGTGGGAAATGAAATCTTTGTTTGAATGTTTGTTTATTTGATAGTTAAATAACCGACTATCAAATCTTGACCTAAATATGTAATACTTTTTAATTTTGGTGGTATGGAATAATTCCTAACTTAACACCGAAGGATTTAACTCTGGAAGTATTTAGGAGAAATGTGAGAATTATATGGTAGGTTACCATCGAGTTTCTATATTGTATATATATAAACTTATGGACCTTCTAGGACAAATGATAAGGAGATCCGTCCACTTATACGATTATAGGGTGATCCTTGATCTTATGTAATTTCAGATTAATTCCTAAAGAACCGATCTTGAGCATTCCGAAAATCGACGAACGGTTTTTGGAGCACCTAGGAAATGGAGAGTGTACTCATAAGAGATGACTCGAAACCCATGACCTACTTCGAAACCATATACGGTTAGATGAAGGAGATGCATTGTAATTTAGGATGTTGAAATTTATATGTAGTTCCTTGACTCATTGGAGTGTGGGAATCTGTATGAGATTCCAAGGTCTATTTGAGATATGGGAATCTGTATCTGATTCCAAGGTCATTGTGGTGTGGAAATCCATATGGGATTCCATGTTCTATTTTTGGAGTGGTGCGTCAGTTGGAATGTCGGACGTAGCCTCATCAGCGGAAATGACTAAGACTAGAGATAGGAGGCTTGGACAGTAGGGTTGGCGAATCTATAGGGTGTAATCGGCTCCATTTTTAACCATATCGATACCTTCAGTTGTTGTGGCATGCCGGAGAGATGCACTCGGTCTTAGCAAGACCAGTTATGTTTTCCCTATGTACCTCAGCTAGACAGGTACTGACCCTCGGAAGGAGAACTCTGATCCTTGTGCAGGAGGACAATTCTCGAAGTACTAAGGGCACCTTCGTGGAAATCCTACACAATTAGCGAACAAGCCTTATATGATTTTGGTTTTATGACTAGTATCGTTGTGTTGTACATAGCACATGCATCGCAACCACTTGTTATTATTATTATTTTGGTGATTAGACACTATTATAATATCAGATGATTTTCTATAAAGGAGTTTTGGTTATTGTAAAGTAAAAACCCGTCTGTGTTTATTCGCAGTAAGGTCTTACGAAATACCTTTATTTGAAAAGGTTATTAAACTTTAAGAATCAAGTTGATTGTGTTTTCTAATGCTGGTTTAACCAAACTGACCCAGGCGTGGTTTTTCCTAAATGCTCGGGTCAAACAGAGCATATTTTCCAGGTTTACTTGGATATTTTGGAGCTTCCAGAGAGGAGCTGGAGGCCCAGAGACATATTCACATGGATGATTATATTTTTTGTTGCTTAAATTGTTGTATATTTTTTAGCAGTTGTGAGGACTGGTTGTTATAACTGTCTAGACTAAAATAGGTTAGTATATTCTGATTGATAAGTTTGTTTTTGTGTAAAGATTTGTTATATAATATAGTTTATTCGTTCCGCTGTGAGGTTCTATGTTGTTTAGTTCTTCTGTCTTCTTTCTTATTTATTTTCCCTAATTATCCGCCTTTCTGTTCGATTTGTTTTGACATGTGTGGTTTATTGTCAGTTTAAATTGTACGGAAAAGTGGGCTGTTATAGTGTGGTATCAGAGCTTAGGTTGAGCGAAGACTTAGGCTTTGGTGGGGTAACTTATTAGAGATAACGTCAGTAGCACCCTAGAATGAGTTTGAATGTATATAAAAGAGCACGTATTTGTTAGTGATATAAAAATGTATTATATTATGTTGTTTGTTCTATTGAGTGGCTTAAGAATTCTGGTCGATGCGTTTGGCCAATGTTATCGACAGGGATTTCCTAAACACCAGAACAAGACCAATTGACATAGCATTGTTTTAAAATGGGTAAATGGAATAGCTTTACCTGGAAATATATTTTATATATAAAAGAAAAATTTTCCATAGTTATTCTTGGTTGTGTTTGGTTGTTATGAGTGATAGTATTCCATCATTATGATCTAGGATTTGATCAGTCATGCTTGCCTATTTCTGAGCATTGACAATTATCGATTAATCTATCTTGATTCATCTTTTCGAAATTTGGATTAGGGAGACATTAAATTTTGGTAACATTTAAATGAGTACCTTTTGAAATAAGTTTCACAATTTCAATATAAGGCATTCGTTGATAATGTTGAATTAAAATTTGATTTCTTGGAAAAGGGTATTTTAAAATAAAATTTTGAATATTCTGGAATGAATATTTTAGGAATATAAGGATTGATTTGATTAAGTTTAAATAAATGCTATTAAAAGGAAATTGGGAATATTTTGAAATAATATTTTTGGAAATAAATTTAATGTATAAGTTAGTTGTAATTAATTGGGATTTAATAAAAGAAGTTTATTAAAAGGAAACTTAAATATTTCTGAAGTAAATAGTTAAAGATGAGGAAGATATCGTATTTTCACAATAAATATTTGAAAACGATTTCCATTAAATGAGGATATTTTATAAATTCGATTTATTAAAATGTGTCTAATAAATAAAAGGAATTTGAGTCCTGGTGATTTTGGCAAAATGGTTTTCGAGGTTTAAAGGGCTAATAATAGTAGTTGGAATTATTTTCGAGTTCTAAGTAGGCAATTGCTGCCATTAGGATCTTGCTATATACTTGTTTAGGTAGAACAATTTTTGATTCGATTTCAAAAGAATGATTTGATTTACCATGGAGTAAATATGTATATAATCATTTTAAATGATTTTGGAGAAAGGAAATAATTTTATTTGAGATAGCTTTGGGTCTTAAATGGGTTTTTGGTGTACCAATATTTTTGAAAGAGTTGCTTAGAAATATATTTAAGGATAAATATCTTTGAAAAAGGAATTTGGTGGAAAAATGGGCATTTCTTTAGATTGGTTTGGGAATGAGACCCGATTTGTTTTGTGGTGATCGAAATAATCTTTTAAGTGATGATCGGATGTTTGCTTAGGTGAATGGTATTGTGCACTTAGTAAATTATTCTCTTTGTACGGTCGATACGAGTTTGAACCCGAACGAATCCAAAGAAAATTGGAATTGGATATACCATTGAAATATTATGCTGGAAATATATTTATGATATTGTTTCAACAAGGGTTTTTTTAGTTAACTAGTTCGAGTGGCTCAAAAATAACTAAAAATGGGTAAGAGACGCATTCGGATTGTAAACGTTTCTCTTGAGTATTATTCTTTTTGTAAGGAAGTATCTAATACTTTTTGGTAGTACCTAGTTCCTTGGTATAATTTTGGGATTACTTAGGCTAACTATATATATATATATATATATATATATATATATATTTCTGTGGATTAAATATGTAGTTTCATTTCAAAAAGTGTTTTGAATAAAAACCGGGTATTTAAAATTCTTAAGTGAATTCAAAATAAAATTTTGAATTATGGTTTTGTATACCCTTAGAGGATGATAGGGGATTGATAAGTAAGCTATGTATTATAAAAATGCTTTCATAAATAATTTAGAGTTAATATAATTGGTATTAGGGATAAAAAATTAAATAAGTGTGTGAGATGGACATAGATCGTTTCTTCTTCCTATATAGTTTTGATCTAATATTCAAGTTCAAGGCTTTGAGGTGTTTCACACCATTCCGAATAAGGATCTATTACTCGATTTTTGATGGCGAGCACTTAATGAGGGTTCTTGATATGGAACCAAGGTTTCCTGTCATAGCTACAGCTATGCAAGGAGAGCAAAGGTTCCTAACCAAGGAGCTTGATCAGAGTCCACACTAGTAAATCGGGTGAGTGATACTGGTTTGGAAATAGAGTCATGAATTCAAGTAGTGATCGAATCAGATTTTGTATATGTATGATCTATGGAATCATGCGAACTTTTGAATAATATTAAGTGTTCTTATGTTGGAATTTCAGGAACAAAATTCTTTTAAGGGGGAGGAATGTAACGACTCGGATTTTTAGCCATCTGTTATTAAAATAATTAACTAATTTTATACATTGAAATATTAATTTTTATAAGTCGAATAACTAAATTTTCTAATATTGGAAATATTGGAATATATAAATTTTGGAGACTATATAAATTTTTAAATGTTAATTGCTGGATATAATAATATATATATATATGTATATAGACATCACCATTTCAAACTTATGACAAATATATATATAGGTGTATATACATATATATATATATGTTTATATAAAATAGTGTAGATGTAAATATGTGCATATCTAAATGAATATGTAAATATGTATATGGAAAAAATATATATATGTAAGATACATACATACATATATACATACATACATACATACATACATATATATATATATACACATATGGGCTTCATGATGACAAATTTTAAGTCAAGCACACAAAACATAAAATCAAGCTCACATAATAAATCAAATCACCATAAAAAATCAATCAAGCCCATATAAAATCAAATCAGCCTCAAAGATTGAAAAGAAAGGAAAATACATGAAGTGTGAAGGAGCCTGTACATGTACAAATCTGAGCCTCCTTTTTGTCTCAATGTTCCCCTTCCTTTCTCTATATATAGAGCCATACTTGTGCATGTATCATAAAACAAAAAACAAAAAAAACCTGCTATTAAAACAAAATTAGTTAAGTGTTCAAGGCTTGGAGGGAAAGATTTAAAACAAAGCAGTAGTGTTCATCATTTTTAAAACTATGAGTAAAACACCTTTTTTCTCTACTGGTTAACATGTATAAGTATATGTCCGTGATTATGGATGAATAGGTTGATCTCTGCAAAGTGTTTATATGTTGATATGTAATATGTGTATGTATATGTGTTAAGACATGAATAAATTCCACCTGCACATCAGGAAATCTGTATCTTCTCCATGTTCATATTTTCTAGTTGAAACAGTTAGAACCTTCCACTTCAAAAATCAATAACACATCATCCAATCAGTTCTAACACATGATTTCAAAACAAAATTCATTTGTTTTTTAATATAGATTATATAAAATTTGATTTCATTGAAATCCATCAAGTAGAGAGTGAGAACCTAATATAACAGAGAGTGGGTCTAATTTGGTCGAGTTTCGAATGTCATAATTTAATCAATGGATTATACAGTTGTGTTCGTGGTGGAAAACTCAATTTTTAAGAGTATTTTGAAGATTTTTAATGGCGTGTGGTGGGAGAAACTAGGAGTTGACCTCAATTGGGGGTTTCATCGAATTAAGACAACATGGATGATTTTGAGGCAAGGGTTGGATGTGGAGGATGCTTGGGTGATGGGGAATCCAAGAAAAATGGCGTAGCGATTTCTGGTGAAGTATGGGGGTCAGACGAGGTCAATTTAGGGTCTAAGGAGGGTTAGGGTTGGTTCCAGGTTCGAGGCAATGGCATGGCGGAGAAAGAGAAGGAGAGTTGCTCAACAGGGGGACAAGAAAGGGGAGGTTGTGGCGAAGCTATAAGCGAAGTTAGGTGGTGGATGGCGCTCTGTAGTCGCGAGGCGAGGAGGTTTAGTGGCACGGCTTCGTACAGTTTTGGGGTTGGAAGTTCGAATTTCGAACCCAAGCTTTTGACATGGTTTCAGGTGGGCAGTTGTGTTGCAGTGGTCATAGGCGACTTACGAGGTTGGTCGGCGGCGAAGTTAGTCGGTCGGTGTTTTGTGCATGTGCACACCTTCGTGTACGTTTACGTGCACGCAAATTTAAGAGAAGAGAGTGAGCTGTTGGGAGAAGAACGTAAGGGATTGGGCCGGTCGGGTTTGCATCTGCATGGGCGGTTAGTATTATATTGGGCTAGGTTGTTAATTAAAAAAAATCAAATTATAATTAATTTTTAAGTTATAATTTAATTAGTTAAAGTGCTAAATGATGATATCTTGCGCGTTTTCAAATCCAATTGACATGAGGATTTTTGCGTTGAAATCGTAATCACGAGCACAACATTGTGGTGTAAGCTATTGGTAGCTTTTTGGACAAGTACAAATTTATGATATACTGAAATGGGTTGGTTTTAAATCTTGTTTTTTTAAATAATAACGTCGTTTAAATATATACCTTAATAATTGATGTTTATTTGGCCAAATAAAATACTGGAATTTTATGTGGCAAATTGAACATCTATTTAGCAGAATAAAACATCATTCTGCTAATTGATTTAATTGGACATCGATTAGCAGAATAAATCGCCTTCTACTATTATTAATTGAATAAGTTAAATTTGGACATTTATTTAGCAAAAATAAACCTCGTTCTGCTATTACATTAGAGTGGACAATTGATTACATTCCAATTGGTTAGTATTGGATAAGTGTTGTATTAACGATTAATTGTAAATCGTGAATTTAATTTACATATGTGATGTTATATGAATATATGGATTATAACTTTGATAGTTATTGGAATTAATGGTGACTTGATTAAGTACCATTGGAGTTACTAAGCCTCTTTCCAGATTTGAGAGTTGATTTTGAACTAAAGTTGTTTTAAGGATGATTATTATTTATTAATGACATTTTAAAGATAATTAATAATTATTTGATTATGATTTAAAATTAATTATTTTATTAGTATGATTCTTAAAGGTTATTTAAAAGTATTTAATTATTTTTTTCAAATCTATTGAAGCATTTAAAATGTTTAAAAGTATATTGTAATTATTAATTAAAGTTTTCTTATAATGATTTGATTTAAAAGTTCATTACTATTTAAGAATTAATCAGTATTAAAAATATTATTATTTCAAAGATAATTTGTTCAAATATTAAAATTGTTTAAAAGTAATATATTATACAGTAAACTTTTATAAAAGGGTATTTTCCTAAACTAAACTTGGAGATTATTATAGAAACTTTATAAGCATTATTTCGAGATGATTATTAAATTAAAAGATTTTAGGAAGTAATGGTATACTTCTATGGCATAATTCGAGAGGCAGAGATTGCCTATAGTTAAGTTTGGATTTCTCTAGGATAGAGACGTAATCATTAAGCTGCGATCCATGGTTGATACCGCATGACACTTTCCATATTTATTTTAAAAGTTTTCAAATATTTTTGAAAAATATGATTTGTTAATATACTTATTTCAGTGAGATAAGTATATGTCTGTTTTTAATAAAGAGATTTAATTTATTAAAATTAAATTAAATAAGGCTTAGTGATTTCAATGGGAAATGAAATCTTTAGTTGAATATTTGTTTATTTGATAGTTAAATAACCAACTATCAAATATTGACCTTAATATGTAATCCTTTTTAATTTTGGTGGTACAGAATTATTCCCAACTTAACACTGAAGAATTTTAATTCTAGAAATATCTAGGAGAAATGCGAGAATTATATGGTATGGTTACCATCGAGTTGCTATACTGTATTAAAAATATTATTATTTTAAAGATAATTTGTTCAAATATTAAAATTGTTTTAATAGTAATATATTATATAGTAAACTTTTATAAAAGGGTATTTTCCTAAACTAAACTTGGAAATTATTATAGAAACTTTATAAGCATTATTTTGAGATGATTATTAAATTAAAAGATTTTGGGAAGTAATGGTATATTTCCATGGCGTAATTCGAGAGGCAGAGATTGTCTATAGTTAAGTTTGGATTTCTCTGGGATAGGGACGTAATCATTGAGCTGCGATCCATGGTTGATACCGCATGGCACTTTCCATATTTATTTTAAAAGTTTTCAAATATTTTTGAAAAATATAATTTGTTAATATACTTATTCCGGTGAGATAAGTATATGTCTGTTTTTAATAAAAAGATTTAATTTATTGAAACTAAATTAAATGAGGCTTAGTGATTTCAGTGGGAAATGAAATCATTGTTTGAATGTTTGTTTATTTGATAGTTAAATAACCGACTATCAAATCTTGACCTTAATATGTAATCCTTTTTAATATTGGTGGTATGGAATTATTCCCAACTTAACACCGAAGAATTTTAACTCTGAAAATATCTAAGAGAAATGCGAGAATTATATGGTACGATTACCATCGAGTTGCTATATTGTATTAAAAATATTATTATTTCAAAGATAATTTGTTCAAATATTAAAACTGTTTTAAAAGTAATATATCATATAGTAAACTTTTATAAAAGGTTATTTTCCTAAACTAAACTTGGAAATTATTATAGAAACTTTATAAGCATTATTTTGAGGTGATTATTAAAATAAAAGATTTCGGGAAGTAATGGTATATTTCCATGGCGTAATTCGAGAGGCAGAGATTGCCGGTAGTTAAGTTTAGATTTCTTTGGGATAGAGACATAATCATTGAGCTGCGATCCATGGTTGATACCGCATGGCGCTTTCTATATTTATTTTAAAAGTTTTCAAATATTTTTGAAAGATATGATTTATTAATATACTTATTCTAGTGAGATAAGTATATGTCTGTTTTTGTTAAAGAAATTTAATTTATTGAAATTAAATTAAATGAGGTTTAGTGATTTCAGTGGGAAATGAAAGTTTGAATGTTTGTTTATTTGATAGTTAAATAACCGACTATCAAATCTTGACCTTAATATGTAATCCTTCTTAATTTTGGTGGTAAGGAATTATTCTCTACTTAACACCAAAGGATTTTAACTATGGGAATATCTAGGATAAATGCGAGAATTATATGGTACGGTTACCATCGGGTTGCTATACGTACAAACTTGTGGATCTTCTAGGAAAAACGATAAGGAGATCTGTCCACTTAAACGGTTAGAGGGTGTTCCCCGATCTTATGTATTGTCGGATTATTTCCTAAAGAACCGATCTTGTGCATTTCGAAAATTGGCAAATGGTTTTTGGAGCACCCATGAAATGGAGAGTGTTCTCGTAAGAGATGACTCGGAACCCGTGACCTACTCTGAAACCATATACGGTTAAACGGAGGGGATGCATTATATTTCAGGATGTTGGAATCCATATGTGGTTATGTGACTCGTTGGAGTGTGGGAATCTGTGTAAGATTCCAAGATCTATTTGAGATGTGGTAATCTGTATGCGATTTCAATGCCATTGGGGTGTGGGACTCCTTATGGGTTTCCATGATCTATTTTTTGAAGTGGTGCGTGAGCTGGAACACCGAACGTAGCCTCATCAGTGGAAATGACTAAAACCAGATATAAGAGGCATGGTAGGGTTGGCACACCCATAGGGTGTAATTGGACCCTTTTCTAGCAATATCGATACCTTCAGTTTTCGTTGCATGCCAGAGCGATGCACTCGGTCTTAGCAAGACTAGTTATATTTTCCTTTATACCTCGGCTAGACAGGTACTAACCCTCAGAAGGATAACTCTGATCCTTGTGTAGGAGAACCATTCATGAAGTATGAGGGCACCTCCGTGGAAATCCTACACAATTAGCGAACAGCCTTATCAGATTTTGATTTTATAACTAGTATCGTTGTGATGTACACAGCATATGCATCGCAGCTACTTGTTATTATTATTATTTTTGCGATTAGACACTATTCAATATCAGATGATTTTTTATAAAGGAGTTTTGGTTATCGTAAGTTGAAAACCCGTCCATTTTATTTGCAGTTAGTTCTTACGAGATACCTTTGTTTAAAAAGGTTATTAAACTTTAAGAATCAAGTTGATTGTGTTTTCTCACGCTTGTTTAACCAGACTAACCCGAGCATGGTTTTTCCTAAATGCTCGAGTCAGATCGAGCATATTTTCCAGGTTTACTTGGATATTTTGGAGCTTTAGAAGAGGAGCTGAAGGCCCAGAGACGTATTTACGTAGATGATTATATTTTCCGTTGCTTACATTGTTATATATTTTTTGGCAGTTGTAAGGATAGGTTGTTATAACTATCTGGGCTAAAATAGGTTAGTATACTCTGATTGATATCTGTATATATAACAACTACAGTTTGTTTTTGTGTAAAGATTTGTTATATAATATAGATTATTCATTCCATTGTGAGTTTCTGTGTTGTTTAGTTCTTCTGTCTTCTTTCTTATTTCTTTTCCCTAACTATCCGCCTTTCCGTTCGAGTTGGGCTGGACATGTGTGGTTTATTATCAGTTTAAATTATATAGAAAAGTGGGTCATTATAGAAGCTCGATAGGTTAGATCTCTATTGCTCCTCCCTACTCGACATCAATCTTAACTCCCAGAAATAGAGAAGCCCGCTTTGTCAGCTTTTAGCATCAAACAAAGTTATTTACCATGTTAACGAGCGAGTAAACAAAAAGATTAACATGTTTCCAACATTCCAATTTAACCATTCCTCGTTCAAGAGAAAAGCCCAGTAGGTTAAAACCCTACTGCTCTGTCCTTACTCGACATCAATCTTAACTTCTAGAAACTAGAGAAGTCTACCTCGACAGCTTTTAGTGTTAAACATCTTCTTTACTTTTCTGAAATTTATATATAATTGTTGAAAATATATTTAAACTTCAAACAAACTTTAATTTACTTCAAAAAAAATTTGAAAACATAACTAAAAATATTGGAGAAAAATATCAAATTTAAATATCATTTTTAAACACTTAAAAGCATAAGTGAGTTACTACAGCAATTATAAATGTTGTTAAAAGTCTTTGTTAAAGAACACATTGAATACACAATCTTTGTGACTAGTTTTCACTGCATAAACAAATGGTATAAGACTTGAAATTTTTATAGTTACTACTAACATTAGGGTACTTAAAAACGATGAAAATAAACCTCTAAGAATATCTTTCCATTTATTTATCAAAATTCCCGAAAACAAGGGATTTGGAAGTGCACTTATAACGACAATTCTCGCTTCAAACACTTTCAAACTTACTTCAATTTAACATACAAGTTAAACAACCATTTAGACATCAAGTCAAGGCCACGTCACATATTTAAGAGGGTAATAAAAGTGATATTATCATAAAAGGTCATTTCCTAAATATCTTTGATGAAATCACCCATGACATCATCCAAAAAGTTTATTTCCATAAATGGGGAAAAATTATTTTATTTTCTCTAATTCCTAAGCAAATAAGTGTATGTATAAAAATATGAACAACTTCTGACGATTAAAAATCTGTTTATCGATAAAATAATTTTCGATCACATTATTGATATATTTTCAAAATTTTTATTTTTGTAAATATTTTTTCGGAATGGGTTTACCATCATTACTTATGATTTAAAAGGGGCATAAAAAGCTTATTAAATCATTTTAATAACATTTAATTCAAGATTCAAATATTTAAATAATTCAAATATTTAAATACGAATTGTCTGAAATTCCAAGTCCTTACAAATATTCAAATATTTAAATACGAATTGTCTGAAATTCCAATACGAAATAGAGAAGCCCGCTTCGTCAACTTTTAGCATCAAGCAAAGTTAATTACCATGTTAACGAGCGAGTAAACAAAAAGATTAACATGTTTCCAACATTCCAATTTAACCATTCCTCGTTCAAGAGGAAAGCCCAGTAGGTTAAAACCCTACTGCTCTGTCCTTACTCGACATCAATCTTAACTTTTAGAAACTAGAGAAGTCTACCTCGACAGCTTTTAGTGTTAAACATCTTCTTTACTTTTCTGAAATTTATATATAATTGCTGAAAATATATTTAAACTTCAAACAAACTTTAATTTACTTCAAAAAAAATTTGAAAACATAACTAAAAATATTAGAGAAAAATATCAAATTTAAATATCATTTTTAAACACTTAAAAGCATAAGTGAGTTACTACAGCAATTATAAATGCTGTTAAAAGTCTTTGTTAAAGAACACATTGAATACACAATCTTTGTGACTAGTTTTCACTGCATAAACAAATGATATAAGACTTGAAATTTTTATAGTTAGTACTAACATTAGGGTACTTAAAAACCATGAAAATAAACCTTTAAGAATATCTTTCCATTTATTTATCAAAATTCCCGAAAACAAGGGATTTGGAAGTGCACTTATAACGACAATTCTCGCTTCAAACACTTTCAAACTTACTTCAATTTAACATACAAGTTAAAC
Source organism: Allium fistulosum (assembly GCA_030737815.1). Lineage (NCBI taxonomy): Eukaryota > Viridiplantae > Streptophyta > Magnoliopsida > Asparagales > Amaryllidaceae > Allium > Allium fistulosum. The sequence goes on along the minus strand of CM060907.1, from coordinate 1,033,266,188 downwards.
AACCATTTAGACATCAAGTCAAGGCCACGTCATATTTAAGAGGGTAATTGTAACAACCCGGGAGTTCGTGCCGATTCGTACCGATTAATTATCGTCTTTAGACGATTACTATTCCTAGCTATTTGTTTTGGAGTTTTAAATCGGTTTGAAATTCCTTGAGAAAAAATTGGTTAAGTATTGTTGGGCTTTAAAAATTTAATCATCCACTTCTTTTGTGGCCGAGATAATCATGTATAATCGTTCCTCTCTTCTTCATTTTCGAATACCCGACCCTCATTCTATTTGTTTTCGTTCGATCAAAACCCTAAGTCTAAGAAAATGAGATAATGGCGGTCTCGTCCTGGCGAATTAGGGCTTCGACTCGATTTCCTGTGAGAGATGATGGCTGCCGTGATTTCTCTCGTTCGTTCTTCAATCAAGTTAGGGCATAGGAATCGAAGGGAAGGCTGCAATGGGACGAGCTTCGCTCTTTTTCTCTGATCAACCTCGCGATGTCGGCTCGTCTATTCGAACGAGTAAGCTGCGATTTGGGTTTGGGGTCTTCGGCAAAGGTGAGTAATTTCTTAATTACTCACATCTTATTCGATCTCATGTGTGTGTGATTTTGTGGTATCGATCTTGAATTTTTGGGTAATTCGACTTCGGTCGTGATTTCTTGACTTGTTTTTAGTTTTGCTGTCGTTGGTTCGGTCCTTGTTGTCTTTCGATGTTAAACTCTTTTGACGATGCTGATTTCGAGTCGACTTCGACACTTACTGCTATTGACTTAACTTGTTTAATATCGGCCTTGGCATCTCTGTGACAGTTGATTTTGATCCATGAGTGCACTTGACTTTTGAACTGTTCGATTTATTAGTAACTTCATTTCGACAGTGTGTTTTTGTGAACCACGTTGACTGTTGTTTTGATATTACCAGGTTCTTCGAGTTTGGTAATTCAGTGGTTCTTAGTTTTGATGAATCTTTACTGACTTGTTCGACTCTATGTTGCTAGGCTATTTCATTTTTGTTGTATTTGGTATCTTCACTAGAGTATTGAGCTGTATTGTTCACTAATTTATTCGCTTCGAGTCTTGATTTATGCTCTTTGTTGTTGTACATTCGTGGGCACTTTGTACATCATTCTGGTTTGAAGTCTTTTGTTAGTCCATGTCTGGACATTTGGGCTCTTTGAGTTGAAGTTCAATTGCTGGTCCTATTTCAATTAATATAGATATGTATGTGTATGCATATATGTATATGCATACATGTTTAATTTTATTTGCTCGGCTTTGATTGGCATTTTGTGAGAATAGGGACTTTGACTTGTTCAGTTCTTTCCCTTGATTGACTTCACTATGACAGACAGTGTTCGATTCTTCTTTTTAACACATTAACACTGATGTGGTTGTTTAAATATTTTTGAAACTGCACTTGATTTACATGTGCAATGAGTGGCCCTTTTTGAAACTGCACTTGATTTAAATATTTTTGAAACTGCTCTTTTTAACACAGACTTGGGTTGTACTGAGTGGCTCTGATTCATGTATATGCCTGTTTGCCTTTGTGCACTCCTACAGTCGGATGCATCTATATTTATTGTATTACTGATTTTGAATCTTGATGGTTTCTTGTTGCTTATGCCTTGACTTCGAGCTCTGTCTTTGTCATGTGCATGTGGTACTGTTTTAGTCTTGTTCTTGTTCATGTAGTTTGCACTTGTTGTTTCGACTTCCGCCTTCATATGTTTGACATTGGGCAATTCTGCATTTTAAATACGTATGTCCTGATCTTGAGTTCATCTCTGGTGCATTTAAGTTGGTATCTGGACATGATTATGGGCTTTTGCACATTTAGTTGCATTTGTACACTTGGTCAAAAATTGATCCTTGATGTTCATGTGAATTGTGCATTCATTGTTGCCATATCTTGGCTTCTGTCTATGATCATGTGTGGTTTTGGAGTTGTTTGAGTTCACTGTTTCCTTTTTGCTTGAATTGGTTGAGAATGGTTTGTTGGTCCTTGATGGTTTTAGGTTGATTTTTGAGATGTTACAGCGAGTTGAATCCAGTCTCAAAGACTTGGGTTTGACCCTGTACACGAATGTAATTTTCATTGTGCATTCGTATGTAATTTGTTCCTCTGATTTAAGTTAGTTAAAAAAATTGTTGTTTTGGTTCATTTATATTGACCCTGCAGTTTTGATAGCTGTTAGTACCCACTGTTGTGATGCTTTCACGTGCTGTGTGGCGAGGTAGTGCACGCGTGCGTGTACTGCAGCCACACAGAAATTTGATTGGATTGATCATTTCGAGATTTTAATTATCCATTTAATAATTGGAATCTGTTGTAAATTGTTGTTTAGACAATCCTGGAGTTTTCGTATTATCTTCATTGATAATCGTTTTATATATCTTTGCTGGTGATTTAGATTAGCTGATTTGTTGTTTAACACTGTTTAGTGTTATATCTGTCGTTATCCGACTCCCTTATCGAGAGTCGGATATACGAGATTTCTGTGACAGCCGTCTATTGAGATTGATTATTATTGCTTCTGTGCATTAATAACTGAGTTTGAATTAGACTGACCCGTGTATTATTTTCTTTTGAATGTAATACTCGGGTCAGACCCGAGTTATTTCAGGTCGTAGATTTCCTGCTTTGAGTTGCTGTTTGAGCTATGAAGACTTTTCACCTCTTCTGAAGTAGTCTTTGTCATTTTGTAGAAGTTGTGTCATTTTATAGGATGATATGTATTCATGTATATTAGTTGATAATGTACTTGTATATATAACTTCCAGAGTCGACAGTTGTAGTTGTATCATATGTATTGTGTCAACGGTAATGTAACTGACATCAGTTATATATATGAGACTTTTTGTTTAATCTGTGTTCCGCATTTACATTATCTGTGTTATTATTATATTCATTGTCCTAAACTATTATGAACCGTCGTAGTTCGTTTTATACTAGAATTGGGTATGTCGATGGGAGTAAATAAAGAAACGATGAAAAATAAAAAGTATATACCACTCCTATCGAGGTAACCAATACTAGTGTAAGGCCAACTACGGATGGCCGCTCCTATCCAGCCTTATTCTTCGTAATAATAGACAGTATTTCCTTTAATACTCTTTGTTATTATGAGCATAGAGGTGGGGTGTCACAGTTGGTATCAGAGCTTGGGGTTTATGGACATAATATAAAACATAACTTAGATGGAACATATGTTGCAACTATTAGTCGATGTTTTATTTGTGCTTTGAGTCAAAACTAAAGTTTTAAAATTTTGGTGAAATTTTTAAATATCTTTATTTAAAAATAAAAGTGAAGTTGTGTTTTGTTGATTTGATTTAAAGTGTAGTCTGTTTATCAGAGTGCGCAGCGGGAACAGTGAAACTGTCTTCGCTGAGTACAACTGATAATCTATTTGATTTAAAAATTGAAATATGAAGTTGAAATAAATTTCATTGGTTGTTTACATAGCTGTGATTATTTTGTTTCTTTGAGAATTTCGAATCCGAATTGAGGATTCGAAGAAATTGCAGTTATGTGATTTTTGTTGAAATTTCCGCTGGCTTTCTTTTGTACTAATCATCTATTGATTAGATTTTGCCGTTTTGAATTGTCTTCATTGAAGATACATTCGAATGATCTCTTTGATTATATTGTAATGTGCGTGCAAATATGAATTGCACGTTATTGCATTAATTTTACGTTGGACCGATGCTTGGTTATGAAACGTACTTTGTTGCCGTTATTTTTATAACAGGATTTTTACATCGGTGCTAAATTTTTGAAGTACGATGTTTTTTTGGCGTTTTGATGAATGAAAATTCGTTGTTGTTACATTTTGATGTAAATTATTTTGATGAGATTTTGATGTTTAAAAAATTACGGTCACTTTGGCTTCAGTAACAGTCAAAGTTTAAAAGGTGGATTTTCAAGCGGTTATTCCGCAATGCTGATTCTGAGATTCATTTTACGATGTTCTGGAGAAGTACAATTTCCTTTTCGAAATTGTTACTAACATTGCTGCTTTAATCACGTGATTGGAAAATTGTTTTAAAATGAAAATTGTTTTATAAATTTTTAACAGTTTGCGTTTTCAAAAGAATGAGGAAGCGACTTAAACGATTCAACAAAATCGAGGACTATGACCCCTTTCTTTTACTGATTCACTTAACTTCGGACTTGTTCAGTTGAGAATGTGAATTGTGAATTGTATAAAATAAATAAAATTGTTTTCAAAAATTTTACAGTTTGCGCTTTCAAAAGAATGAGGAAGCGATTTAAACGTTTCAGCAAAATTGAGGACTATGACCCCTTTCTTTTACTGATTCGCTTAATTCCGGACTTGTCCGTTTGAGAATGTAAAGTGTATTTTTACAAAATACACAATTTTGCACTTTCAAGGAAACGATGAAGAGAATCAAACGATTTAGTAAAACACATGGTATGGAACATGTGCGTTTGCTATTTCGGTTAATTCTGGACTCGTTAATTGAAATATTTGATGATTTCGTGTGCTTTCGAGTCACTTTGTTGGACCTTCGGGTCATTTGTTGGACCTTCGGGTCATTTGTTGGGCTTTCGGGCCACTCTGATGGACCTTCGGGTCAAATACCAGTACTAGACCTTCGGGTCACTCTGCGGACCTTCGGGTCAATCTGATGGGCGCCAAAAATTATGTTGAGTACTTGGTAGGCTTCGGCCATTTGTTGATGCACGTGCGGCGAATTAAAAACTCGCCATCTGATGGGATCGATCCAAGCTTTTATGTTGATTTTCTTGTCTTCTTAATTGATTTCTAGATATTTGTTGTTTCTAATTATCTACAGGTAATTAGATATCTGAAGTTATGAGATTTAACGGTAATTAAATAATTGTTGTTTCTAATTATCGCTTGTGATAATTAGATATTTGTTGATATGAGTTCTGATTATCATTTTGATAATCAGATATTTGTTGCTTTTAATTATCGCTTTTGATAATTAAATATTTGTTGATTTGAGATTTAATTATCGCTTTTGATAATTAAATATTTGCTGATTTGAGATTTAATTATCGCTTTTGATAATCGAATATTTGCTGATTTGAGATTTAATTATCGCTTTTGATAATTAAATATTTGCTGATTTGAGATTTAATTATCGCTTTTGATAATTAAATATTTGCTGATTTGAGATTTAATTATCGCTTTTGATAATTAAATATTTGCTGATTTGAGATTTAGTTATCGCTTTTGATAATTAAATATTTGCTGATTTGAGATTTAATTATCGCTTTTGATAATTAAATATTTGCTGATTTGAGATTTAATTATCGCTGATAATTAAATATTTGCTGATTTGAGATTTAATTATCGCTTTTGATAATTAAATATTTGCTGATTTGAGATTTAATTATCGCTTTTGATAATTAAATATTTGCTGATTTGAGATTTAATTATCGCTTTTGATAATTAAATATTTGAGATTTAATTATCGCTTTTGATAATTAAATGTTTGCTGATTTGAGATTTAATTATCGCTTTTGATAATTAAATATTTGCTGATTTGAGATTTAATTATCGCTTTTGATAATTAAATATTTGCTGATTTGAGATTTAATTATCGCTTTTGATAATCGAATATTTGCTGATTTGAGATTTAATTATCGCTTTTGATAATCAAATATTTGCTGATTTGAGATTTAATTATCGCTTTTGATAATTAAATATTTGCTGATTTGAGATTTAATTATCGCTTTTGATAATTAAATATTTGCTGATTTGAGATTTAATTATCGCTTTTGATAATTAAATATTTGCTGATTTGAGATTTAATTATCGCTTTTGATAATTAAATATTTGCTGATTTGAGATTTAATTATTGCTTTTGATAATCGAATATTTGCTGATTTGAGATTTAATTATCGCTTTTGATAATCGAATATTTGCTGATTTGGGATTTAATTATCGCTTTTGATAATCGAATATTTGTTGATTTGAGATTTGAGTATTGTTTTTGATAATCGAATAATTGTTGATTTGAAATTTGATTACCGTTTGTGGTAATTAAATATTTGTTGATTTGTTTTCTGATTACCGTTTTTGATAAGTAGATAATTGGTGATTTGACGTTTCCTGATTATCGTTGTGATAATTAGATATGGGTTAATTGCTGATTTTATTGTTATGAGATTTTCTAGTCTCCAATTGATTCTAGAGTATGCTGATTTTATTGAATCGCTGTTTTCTATCTATTTCTGGTAACAGTTAGAGTTTGTTGATCATGGAGTTTATGTTTCTAGTTAATTGTTGAATAACTAGAATTTTGGCAGTTTTGAAAATTGTGATTTGTGTTTCCTAATTATCGTTGTTGATGGTTAGATTTGTTGTTTTCTAATTATCGTATCGATAATTAGATATTGCTGTTTTGATTTCTGAATTTCAGTTATCTAAATGATAATTGAATGTGCTGATAATTGTATTTATTCAGTTCTGCTGTTTTCTGATTATCTATCCGGTAATCAGACTTTGTTGAGAATTTGTAAATTTCTTTTATGAAGTTGAAAGATTTCGTTGGTGTTTGTGTTCTTGATTTTTATTTTTTTCTAGCTTAACCAGTTTATGTTAGAAGAATAATTGTTATAGACAACTTTAAGTATGAAAATTGCAGGGACGCAATTTTTATAAGGAGGGGAGTCTGTAACAACCCGGGAGTTCTTGCCGATTCGTACCGATTAATTACCGTCTTTAGACGATTACTATTCCTAGCTATTTGTTTTGGAGTTTTAAATCGGTTTGAAATTCCTTGAGAAAAAATTGGTTAAGTATTGTTGGGCTTTAAAATTTTAATTATCCACTTCTTTTGTGGCCGAGATAATCATGTATAATCGTTCCTCTCTCCTTCATTTTCGAATACCCGACCCTCATTCTATTTGTTTTCGTTCGATCAAAACCCTAAGTCTAAGAAAACGAGATAATGGCGGTCTCGTCCTGGCGAATTAGGGCTTCGACTCGATTTCCTGTGAGAGATGATGGCTGCCGTGATTTCTCTCGTTCGTTCTTCAATCAAGTTAGGGCATAGGAATCGAAGGGAAGGCTGCAATGGGACGAGCTTCGCTCTTTTTCTCTGATCAACCTCGCGATGCCGGCTCGTCTATTCGAACGAGTAAGCTGCGATTTGGGTTTGGGGTCTTCGGCAAAGGTGAGTAATTTCTTAATTACTCACATCTTATTCGATCTCATGTGTGTGTGATTTTGTGGTATCGATCTTGAATTTTTGGGTAATTCGACTTCGGTCGTGATTTCTTGACTTGTTTTTAGTTTTGCTGTCGTTGGTTCGGTCCTTGTTGTCTTTCGATGTTAAACTCTTTTGACGATGCTGATTTCGAGTCGACTTCGACACTTACTGCTATTGACTTAACTTGTTTAATATCGGCCTTGGCATCTCTGTGACAGTTGATTTTGATCCATGAGTGCACTTGACTTTTGAACTGTTCGATTTATTAGTAACTTCATTTCGGCAGTGTGTTTTTGTGAACCACGTTGACTGTTGTTTTGATATTACCAGGTTCTTCGAGTTTGGTAATTCAGTGGTTCTTAGTTTTGATGAATCTTTACTGACTTGTTCGACTCTATGTTGCTAGGCTATTTCATTTTTGTTGTATTTGGTATCTTCACTAGAGTATTGAACTGTATTGTTCACTAATTTATTCGCTTCGAGTCTTGATTTATGCTCTTTGTTGTTGTACATTCGTGGGCACTTTGTACATCATTCTGGTTTGAAGTCTTTTGTTAGTCCATGTCTGGACATTTGGGCTCTTTGAGTTGAAGTTCAATTGCTGGTCCTATTTCAATTAATATAGATATGTATGTGTATGCATATATGTATATGCATACATGTTTAATTTTATTTGCTCGGCTTTGATTGGCATTTTGTGAGAATAGGGACTTTGACTTGTTCAGTTCTTTCCCTTGATTGACTTCACTATGACAGACAGTGTTCGATTCTTCTTTTTAACACATTAACACTGATGTGGTTGTTTAAATATTTTTGAAACTGCACTTGATTTACATGTGCAATGAGTGGCCCTTTTTGAAACTGCACTTGATTTAAATATTTTTGAAACTGCTCTTTTTAACATAGACTTGGGTTGTACTGAGTGGCTCTGATTCATGTATATGCCTGTTTGCCTTTGTGCACTCCTACAGTCGGATGCATCTATATTTATTGTATTACTGATTTTGAATCTTGATGGTTGCTTGTTGCTTATGCCTTGACTTCGAGCTCTGTCTTTGTCATGTGCATGTGGTACTGTTTTAGTCTTGTTCTTGTTCATGTAGTTTGCACTTGTTGTTTCGACTTCCGCCTTCATATGTTTGACATTGGGCAATTCTGCATTTTAAATACGTATTTCCTGATCTTGAGTTCATCTCTGGTGCATTTAAGTTGGTATCTGGACATGATTATGGACTTTTGCACATTTAGTTGCATTTGTACACTTGGTCAAAAATTGATCCTTGATGTTCATGTGAACTGTGCATTCATTGTTGCCATATCTTGGCTTCTGTCTATGATCATGTGTGGTTTTGTAGTTGTTTGAGTTCACTGTTTCCTTTTTGCTTGAATTGGTTGAGAATGGTTTGTTGGTCCTTGATGGTTTTAGGTTGATTTTTGAGATGTTACAGCGAGTTGAATCCAGTCTCAAAGACTTGGGTTTGACCCTGTACACGAATGTAATTTTCATTGTGCATTCGTATGTAATTTGTTCCTCTGATTTAAGTTAGTTAAAAAAATTGTTGTTTTGGTTCATTTATATTGACCCTGCAGTTTTGATAACTGTTAGTACCCACTGTTGTGATGCTTTCACGTGCTGTGTGGCGAGGTAGTGCACGCGTGCGTGTACTGCAGCCACACAGAAATTTGATTGGATTGATCATTTCGAGATTTTAATTATCCATTTAATAATTGGAATCTGTTGTAAATTGTTGTTTAGACAATCCTGGAGTTTTCGTATTATCTTCATTGATAATCGTTTTATATATCTTTGCTGGTGATTTAGATTAGCTGATTTGTTGTTTAACACTGTTTAGTGTTATATCTGTCGTTATCCGACTCCCTTATCGAGAGTCGGATATACGAGATTTCTGTGACAGCCGTCTATTGAGATTGATTATTATTGCTTCTGTGCATTAATAACTGAGTTTGAATTAGACTGACCCGTGTATTATTTTCTTTTGAATGTAATACTCGGGTCAGACCCGAGTTATTTCAGGTCGTAGATTTCCTGCTTTGAGTTGCTGTTTGAGCTATGAAGACTTTTCACCTCTTCTGAAGTAGTCTTTGTCATTTTGTAGAAGTTGTGTCATTTTATAGGATGATATGTATTCATGTATATTAGTTGATAATGTACTTGTATATATAACTTCCAGAGTCGACAGTTGTAGTTGTATCATATGTATTGTGTCAACGGTAATGTAACTGACATCAGTTATATATATGAGACTTTTTGTTTAATCTGTGTTCCGCATTTACATTATCTGTGTTATTATTATATTCATTGTCCTAAACTATTATGAACCGTCGTAGTTCGTTTTATACTAGAATTGGGTATGTCGATGGGAGTAAATAAAGAAACGATGAAAAATAAAAAGTATATACCACTCCTATCGAGGTAACCAATACTAGTGTAAGGCCAACTATGGATGGCCGCTCCTATCCAGCCTTATTCTTCGTAATAATAGACAGTGTTTCCTTTAATACTCTTTGTTATTATGAGCATAGAGGTGGGGCGTCACAGTAATAAAAGTGATATTATCATAAAAGGTCATTTCCTAAATTTCTTTGATGAAATCACCCATGACATCATCCAAAAAGTTTATTTCCATAAATGGGGAAAAATTATTTTATTTTCTTTAATTCCTAAGCAAATAAGTGTATGTATAAAAATATGAACAACTTCTGACGATTAAAAATCTGTTTATCGATAAAATAATTTTCGATCACATTATCGATATATTTTCAAAATTTTTATTTTTGTAAATATTTTTTCAAAACGGGTTTACCATCATTACTTATGATTTAAAAGGGGCATAAAAAGCTTATTAAATCATTTTAATAACATTTAATTCAAGATTCAAATATTTAAATAATTCAAATATTTAAATACGAATTGTCTGAAATTCCTAGTCCTTACAAATATTTGTTCGGGCTTTAAATGTGTTTAAAGCCCACATAAGAGTCGAACAAAATCGACCGACCACGAGATGGTGCAATAAAGGTGCTAAGATAGAGTGCTAAGATGGAAGAGAATTGGTTAGAGATGATGTGGGATATTGATCCTAAAATATCTCTAACTTCTCCTCTATATAAGCATCTCTTATCACATTAGTTTTGGATTATTTTTTAGCCTCCATATCCCGCAAGATTTGGCTGAACCCTTCCCTTCTCTCTCTTTCTCTCTAATTTTTAAGTTTAAATCAAATCAAATCAAGTGCTATTCGATAGCCGATGATCAAAGGTTTAGAAACTAGCAATCTATTGGATTGGATATTAGTTCGAGGATCAAATCACACGTTTCAAGGTGTACTTACAGGCTTTGGCTACAAGGTATGTTCCTAATATGTTTATGAATATTAACATATACATATATAATATTTATTTCATATATTATATTGTTAGTTAGGTGACGATTTCATATATTTTCACAATATTGATTAGCCACATATATGTATATATATAAATATGTTTTATACGAAAAAATTTCTAAATAAGTATATATATATATATGCAACATGGCCCAACAATAAAAAAACTATTTTTTTATTTTAAATAATTGATATATAATATCTATAAATATGTGTATAGGTTATAATTTAAGTACTACATTATACTTAAGTAAAAATATGGGAATATAACTTTATACATAAAGTTTAATGGGTATAATAATTTCGAAAAAAGAGAAAAATAATTATTATATTTAAATATTATTTTTAAATAATATTTAAATTGGTTAATCACATAAATAATAATATTAATATATATATATATATATGTGTGTGTGTGTGTGTGTATTATAAATTAATTTTAGGGGATTTGCACATAAGGTCCCTATTTTTGATGTTGTAACAAGAGAACTCTTTGTAGCAACTAGTTTGTAAATTATGTCTTTATTTTTTTCTAAATCAGAAAGCGCAAACTAGCTTGCGCTTTCCTGATAGAAATAATAAATTAACTTGCGCTTTCCAAAAGTTTTAAAATTTTCAAAATCACAAAGTGCCAACTAGCTTGCACTTTCCTCTTTTCAAAATTTTCTAAAATTTTAAAATTTTCAAAAAAATTTCAAAAAACAGAAAAAGCAAACTAGCTTGCGCTTTTTAAAATTTTCAAAATTTGTAAAAGTTTCCAAAAATATTTTAAAATAAGAAAGTGCAAGTTACCTTTCATATTCTATCAGGAAAGTGCAAAGCAACATGCATTCTCTATTTTAAAAAAATAGGGAATAAATTTAAATATTCATTTCTACAGAGACTTTCTTATAGCAACATAAAAAACAGGGACATGTAGCTCTTTTCTTGTTATTTTTATATTTTATAAAATTAGTTTAATATGTATTAAAGTTTCAGCATGAATATAAAAAATATTTTAAAATATTTAAATATAAGCCGAAAGTTGAAATTTTGATTTTTAAATTATATGATAAATTTTCAAAGTTAAACTTTATCATTTAACATTTTACATAAATTTATAATTCAAATTTAGTTTCAAAAAATTATTTTTTTTATTTTTATAATAATTTTCATACAATTGTTATTATAAAATATATTTTAACATTCAAAAAAACGTTTTTTTAGTTGTGCGCATAACCAGGTGGTGATATATTTAATATAAGTTATTTTGAGAATTTATTCGTAATAATATATATTTATTATTATAAATATATATAATTATTAATATATTCATTTATATATGTGTGTGTGTGTGTTTAAATATAAAAAATGTGTATTTATACATGTACTGTTTTCAGCCTTACAGTAAAAAAGTTGTATATATCTACTTTACTCAAATCTTAGTTGATGGAAATGTTTAGACATTTGAAAGAACCTCTTTCTAAATCTTTGAAAGTACTACTTTCCAAAACCAAGTGAAAACCTTTCAATTACCTACGCCAATATGCTAAAATCTTACCTTCCGAAACCATTCATCAAACCTTTCGAAACCATTGAAGTAAACCTTTCAAAAGCAATGAAACTTTGGACATCATTCTTTAAAAATATCTTTAAAACGTTGCCTAAAAAAACCTTGGAAAACCTTCCATCCCAACCTTTTGAAACCATTGAATAAAAACCTTTTGTAATCATTCTTCAAAAATTTCGAAACCAATGAACTAAAACCTTTCGAAACCAGTCATTAAACCTTTCGAAATCATTCAACCAAAACCTTTCGAAATCATTGAACTTAAACCCTTCGAAATCATTCAACTTAAACCTTTTGAAGTCATTGAACTTAACCTTTCAAATTCATTCAAAGCAAACCTTTCAAAGACTTACTAGGTTCAATTTAAAACAAGTGAAAAACCTTCTTTAAAACCCTTCAACTTCATTGAAAGCAACCATTTGACTTTGTCGGAAGGTTGGCTTCAAATGCTTTAAAACATTTTATTTAAAACAACAGGCCACTGTCTTTAAAACAACTCCTTCAAAAGCTTGGGTTATTCTTCAGTTTATAAAACAATGGTAAATTGCCTAAGTCGAAAGCTTCCTTTCGAAAGCATGGAGAAGCGACTAGTTTTAAAACAAGTAAACCTTTCATCAAAGTCGAAAGGTTCAAAACAAAACCAAACAAAAGCGGCAGTAAAGGTTACAAAAAAAATAGTAATAAAACAGCAGTAACCTTTCAACTGTGTCAAAAGTTTTAAAACCTTTACTTTAAGCATTTGATCTAGTCGAAAGCAATCAAGTCGAAAGCTCTTATTCGAAAGCAAAGCAGGTGATTCTTTGGCTTATAAACCAAACATACTTCAACCCCTTCGGCAACCAACCCTTCGACTAAGAACCCTTTGACTCTGTCCAATTCATTACATACCAAGTAACTTGATACCATATGCATTGGTTTGACCTTGTCGAAAGCTTTGAACCTCTCGACCTTGACATAAGTCCTGGATCGGAAGGTTTAATACCAGAATTGGCTGAAACATGCCCAAAGTATGATTTCTTTGTTTTTCACCTTAAGAAAGATAATTTTCAACTAACCTGCCTTTATTTGTCAAATTCTCATTGGTTAACAAATACTTTTCAAAAAAGTGTTGCCGCTATTATTCATAATTAAATAACCATTTTATTTTATAAAATGTCCCTTCTCCTTAATTAAATATAAAACATTTAAATCACTTACCTTAAATAATTTTATATATTCATCAAATAACTTAGGAAAAATTTGAAAAAATCCCAGAAAATCTATTTCAATATTTTTTCCAACATGTAAAAATTTCAAACCCAACCAATTATTATTTTAGCCGTAAATAATTTATAATCTAATAAATCATTTTCTTCACTACAAAAATTATATAAAATCCACATTAATTCATGAAATTATGAAAATTGAAACACATCTCTACAATATCGTTTCTGACCTACTTTTAAATTTTCAAGGCATTTGAAAGTCATCTAATCGGGTTTTCATATCAAACATATCATAAAAACTAACATGAACATATATAATTCATCCACAAGCGTATATATATAACTCATTATTCTCTACATTATTTTATTTAATTTTGTTAATTAAACATTCTAAATAATGTTATAAAAATATGGGGTGTTATAGACTCCCCACCTTAAAGAATTACGCCCTCGAAATTACGATAAGTTACACAATCAAAACAATCAGACGTAAAACATACCATCAAACAACTTTAGGCAAGAATCTCTAATCCTACTCTCAGTCTCCCAAGTATAGTCTCTGGCATCATCACTCCACTAAACCTTTACTAACTTGATTGTCTTGTTCCTTAACCTCTTCTCATCTCTGGCCACAACCAAAATCTGTTTTATAACTATAGTCAAGTCCGGCTCGACTACTAAATCCTCTACTACTGTAGGTGCTATAGTAGTCTCTGGTCTCTAGTACATTTTCTAAGATGAGAAATATGGAATACATCATGGACTCCAACCAAACTACACGTTAACTCTGCACTTTAAGCGAGTTTCTCGATCCTCTCAATAGTACGAAAAGGTCCAACAAATCTAGGTGCTAACTTCCCTAACTTTCCAAATCTAATCACACCCTTCGTCAGTGAAACCTTAATAAACACATAGTCTCCAACAGAGAATTCCAAATCTTTCCTTCTTCTATCAGCATAACTTTTCTACCTAGACTGAGCTTCCTTCATCCTAGATCGAATCAACTTAATCGTCTCTGTGGCTTCTTCCGCCAAATCAAGACAAAGAACCAGTCTATCCTTGGTCTCCAACCAATATACGGGAGATTTGCATGGTCTTCCATACAAAGCTTCAAATGGTGCAATCCCGATACTAGTCTGATAACTATTGTTATACGATAACTCGATTAAGTGGAGATGGTCTTCACATGATCCCACGAAATCCAATACACAAGCTCTTAACAAATCCTCCAAGACTTTGTTAACTCTTTCCGTTTGTCCATCAGTATGTGGATGGTAAGCGGTACTCATATTGAGCTTGATTCCTAATGCTTCCTGTAGACTCTTCCAGAATTCACTAGTAAACAGTGAATCTCTATCATTGACAACAATACTAGGAATCTCGTGCAGCCTAACTATATTCTTCATAAACAACTTCGCCAAAATAGGTGCTGTCCTAGTTGACTTTACTGGAATGAAGTGAGCATTGTTTATTAGTCTATTTACTATGACCCATATGCTTTCATTCCCTCTATTAGACCTTGGAAACCCATCAACAAAATCAATTGTGATGGAATCCCACTTCCACAACGGAACTTCCAACGATTGTAGCAATCTGCTTGGCTTTTGGTGTTCAGCCTTTGTTTGTTGGCAATTCAAGCACTGCTTAAAACATACACCAATGTCCCATTTCATAGCTTCCCAGAAGAAACTTCTCTTCATATCTTGATACATCTTCGTTCCTCCTAGATGGATAGTTAACTTTGAACGATGGCATTCATCCAAAACTTCCTTTCTCATGTCTCCTACATTCAAAACACACAACCTTCCTTTTTTCTCAACCATCCATTTTGTTCAAGACTGGAATCCTTTAAGTCATCGCCTTCTATTCCTTCCCTTAACCTTCTGATTCGTTCAGCCAAAACTGGATCCTCCTCCTGTTTAGAAGTTATCTTCTCAATCATTACAGGTCGAATTTCTAAACAAGACAATACAACACTTCCTGCACTAGAACCTGCTTTGGATCTATACTGCACTTTGCAAGCTGATAATGCTTCTAATCTTTCCACTCAGCAATCATAGCCAATACTGCATTTTGATGTTTCCTATTAAGTGCATCCGCTACTTTATTTCCTTTCCTAGGTGCGCACTCAATTCCAAAATCATAAGCAACAATAAACTCCAACCATCTATGTTGTCTCATGTTCAGCTCCTTCTCAGAGAACAAGTACTTCAACGACTTATGATCTGTATAAAGTTCAAATATCTCTCCCAAAAGATAATGCCTTCACACCTTCAAAGAAAATATAACGGCATCTAACTTTAAATCATGTGCAGGATACTTCACTTCATGTGGTATGAGCTGTCTAGAAGCATAAGCAATCACTTTACCTCTTTGCATCAACCTAGCTTCCAATCCAGTTCCACATGCATTAGTATAAACATCCAAATCTTGATTCCCCTTCGGAACCACTAACACTGGTGCATGGATCAATAAGTGTTTCAAGCTTTGGAATGCTTCCTCACACTTATCGGCCCATAAAAACTTCACATCTTTTCGCTTAAGCTTAGTCATCAGTGCTTCTATTCATGAAAAATCCTTTATAAATCTTTGATAAGATCCGGCTAATTCAAGAAAACCCTTTACCTCGGTCACCGTCTCGAATCTCTTCCAATTATTCTCTGCCTCAATCTTAGTCAGATCTATAGATAAACCTTTCTCTATGACTAAATTATCAAGGAACTTCACTTCCTTCTTCCAAAAATGACACTTCGAAAACTTAACCTTCAACTGATGCTCCCTCAACGTTTCAAGCACAACCCTAAGATGAACTTCATGGTCTTTCTCATCCCTAAAGTATATCATAATATCTTCTATGAAGACCAATATAAATCTATCTAAGTGCTCTCGAAAAATTCGATTCATCAAATCTACGAAGAATGGTTAGTTCAAACAGCATAACTAACCATTTGTACGACCCATATCTTGTCCTAAATGCCGTTAAAGGAATACCATCCTCTACTGCTCTAAGCTGATGAAATCCCATCGCTAAATCCTGCTGAGAGAATACCTTGGCTCCACTTAACTGATCGAACAAATCATCAATTCTCGGCAATGGATATCGATTCTTTATCATCTTCTCATTCAACTTATGATAATCGATGCATAGCCTTAACGATCCGTCTGGCTTCTTATAAAACACAGTAGCAGCTCCTATGGCGAACTACTTGGTCGAATAAAATTCTTGCTTTTCAAATGCACCAACCGCACCTTCAATTCTCTCAGCTCTATAGGTGTCATCCTGTTTGGTGGCCTACTCATCGACTCTGCTCTAGGCACCAAATCAATCTGAAACTCAATGGCTCATTTCGATGGTATTCCAACTATCGACTCAAACATATTAGAAAACTCTCTAACCACAAAGACTTAATGCAAATCATCCTCCAACTCCATGATACCCAGGAAAGCATTTACTTCGCAACTAGGGTTCTCAACGGTATAAACTATCTGATCACTACAATCTGGGTAACTAAGTGATATTTTCCTATCGTGGCAAAATATCTTAGCATCATATTTACTTAACCAATCCATCTCTAGGATAATCCCAAATCCCACAAAGTCAAACACATGCAAAAACAATCAAAAGTATGACCTAGCAAATCAAACTCTAAATGGCCACGCCTCATCCCAAGTGTTGTATACACTCCAATCAGATTTGCAACCCCTAAGGAAGTAACTGAGTATGTGGGCTCTAGGTTAAGTTTATCTATTAAACATCGAGAAATAAAAGAATGTGATGCACCAGTATCAAATAGAATGCTAACAGGCATACCGTGAATCTGTAGCGACCTTCCAAGAATAGCCATCCCTTCCTCCAGCACAACTAGCCTTGAAGTTGCGGGCTCCAATGCACAAATTTCCCCTTCCTTCTTTAGCAGGATCCTTGCATTGGTTCTTATAATGGCTAATCTGATCACAATTAAAGCATCGAATGTTCTTCTCCCCAATCACCTCTTTTCTCTTTTCCTTTACCAGTATGATACTCATTAGCATAGTGTCCTTTCTTATCACATTTATAACAAACCACCTCACCTTTTCCCTTCTTTTGTGCTCCTCCATTCTAAGCATTCTTCTTGTGGAAAAATTTATTTTCTATCCTTGTCCCACCTGGACCTCTTTCATTTTCTTCCTTAAACAAGCTAATGCCTCTTCCTGCCTCAGCACCATTTCTACCTTTATATCACTTGGATCCCTTAAGTGGGGCAAGGTAGCACTTATCAACTTCGGCCTCAAGCCTTTTATAAACTTCTCATTCCTCCTGATCACCATATCAACCAAAGCATACCCATATCGGGCCAACTCTTCAAACTTCCTTACATACTCAAGAACAAACATCTCCCCTTGTTCTAGTTCTGCAAACATCCTAATAAATGCCGACTGCGCCATCAACGACATAAACCTTTCTTGAAACCTTCTCCTAAACTCTGCCTAAGTCATGGTTTCCTCATCAACACCGACTACAACAGTATTCCACCAAAATATAGCAGCTCCTTGAAGCTGCCTCGAAGCTAACCTCCTCTTTTGCTTGTCATTCAATCCTAAGTCAGCAAAAATCCTCAAACAATGTAGCAGACAGTTTTCTACCTCGATCGCACCTTCGGCTCCAATGAACGGCTTCCCTCCAAGCCTGGTGTAATCTCTGCTCAAGTTAGCATACTGGTTGACCATCGGAGCTTCCTAAAATCCGCCTCCAGCGGCATTTCATCCTAAAACCCCAGCTATAATTCCAGCTTCCATCATGTGTACGAAAAACTGATGCATTGCTCCCATGTCCACTTCGGGAACCCTAGCACCAACATTTTCAACTTGAGCCTGACTTGGACCTCTTCTAACATTTGATCGGGAATTTCTATTAGTAGTGGTGATATCTCTTCCAAGATTAACTTTGCCTCTTCTTCCTTCCATATCTATATTCAAACCTCATGATATACAGATGAATAGCCTAACTAAGATAGGGGTCTAGAGATATAGCTTATACTTATATATATAGCAAATACAAGTACGTTACTATAGCATTATTTCATACCCCGATCTTAACTCTAATTAATAAGGATTATGTTTCCAAAACCATTTTTAGTTAAAGTATTTTATAAACCAAACTCTAATACCAAGTTGTAACATCCCCTATCTAGAGGCCCAAAACTAAGCACTACAAATGCTGCAATCATCTATAGTATTAGCTTCCGACGACTAAATACACTTATGTTAATGGTATCTATAATATCAGAAGCACTTGAATATGAAACAAAACACAGATTTCAAACAAATTTTACTTCATTACATTTAAATTAGATTTTCCATATTTAACTTACATAATCCCAATACGTTCTCAGGCACAGATAAAATATACTTATTATAAAATATGCCAAGAGCGGAATATGAAGATACCCTCTTGGATAATCAAAGTCATAGAGTCATAATAGACTTAATAAAAAAACACAGTGGAAATACATCAAACTTGTAGGATCGATTTCACCCTAGAGGGGGGTGAATAGGGTGATGCTATTAATTATAAAAATTAATTGCGGAAGCTTATAAAATTAATTCAACACAGATCACAGAATAATAGCAACATAGATAATAGCAGAATAATAAATGCAAAAACAGAACGACACAGAATTTACCCAGCTTCGGCAAAAAACCCTGCCTACGTGATGCCCCCAAGGTTTCTACTAGAAATTAAGTAGTCACACGCTTACACACGTAAACTCGCGACACCCGCTACTGACTAACCTAATTCTATGCTCAAAACTCTACCACAACTCAGCCACTGAGTTGCAAATTCTCAAACTACACCACGTAGTTTGTCCCCTAGTCACACGACTAGAAATTACAATGGTTTAAAAAGGAAAATACAAATTTAAAACAGAATTAAAAATATAAACCCTAACTTTTAATATTAAGCCTTATATAAAACTATAAACCCAAAGGTTAAAATAAAGGCCGACCCAAAAATGATTCTTTCTCTTTTTATCGGCCCGTTCCTTTGTTTGTGATAATGGCGGCTCTTGTTTCTTCGTTCGTTCCTCTTCCTTCAAAAATTAGGGCTTTAATAAATTCGAAGATGCCGACTTCAAATGCTCGATTGAATTAGATGATTCAACGTTCCTTTTTGTCAATCGATGGTCTCTGTTAATTACTTCGACTGGTTCGAATTGATTGAGTTCGAGAAGACTTCGGTATGTGATTTTTGCTCTTTTTCTTTTCTGATTGAATGCTTGAACTCAATTATGATTCGAGTTGTATAAGTTATTCTTCTCTGTTGTACTCAAACTCGAATACATAAATTGTCGATGATGTTTCTGTTTATATATGATTTGAATCCCTAGATTTTCGTTCGTCTGATATTTTCAAAATTATGCTTCAGCCATTTGATTATTGTTGGACGTTGATGATTTCACTAACTTATTCAATTCGTTCTTTTCGTGTTACTTGGTTGACACGGTTTTGATTTTCTTTGACACTGTTTTCCTTGCTCACCACGGTTTCGAATTCTCTGGTATTTAAATTTATGTTGACTTCGGCTTTGACTTTGTGTATGCGATTCCATGACTTCGGCCATCACCATTGCTTTGATCATTGTTGTAACTGGACTTGAACTTGTAGTCTTCATTGTGTACTCGAGTCTGCATTTGCATTTGGTTTGTATTCATGTGTGTCCAGACCTGAATGTGCAGTCTTGTATATGCTTTGAGTCATGATTGTTGTGTCACTGTTGTGTGCTGTTTGATTCATATTGCATTGCTTCATCATTGATTGTTGACAGTTGTGTGTTTTGCATATCAGGTTGTACTTGCTGTGTGGTTTCAATACATTTAAATATTGTATGCTTGAATCTGTACTTATTTGGTTTGATGTTGAAACCAATGTGGCATTTATGACCTAATGCATATGTATTCAGTTGCAGTTTCATTCATCTTCATATATGTACATGTTTCACTGGTGCATCCTTGTTTCACTGGTGCATCCCTTGACTTGTTGACATGTGCATGTCATTTGTGTCTTTAAGCCTTTGTATTCAGTTTTGTTCTTGTTTGGTTTGTGGTGCACTTGCTTGCTCTTGACCATTTTATTAAACTTGTATATTCGAACTGCACTTGTGTTGAATCCAGCTTTAAAGCTCGGGTTTGACCTTGTGCTGATATTGTGACATTATTTTTATTGCACTTGAGTTGAAACCGGCGTTTTGGGTTTGACCTATGCTTACATGTCCCTAATTATATCAAGTGTATATATCAGTGTGCACGGTCTTGTGGCATATATAGTGATACACTATGTATGTCACAAGCTATTCGTGTATGATGAATTCAAAATTAAATGATGACGAGCAACCCAAATAACTGAGGCAAATATTATTTTTAAAATCACATTTTATTTTATACTGCAAAAATATTTTCTTTTCAATTTTACTGCGTCAATATTTATTTTTGCAGATTGCTAGATGCTAGATTCAATTTGGAATAAAGTTTAAGATAAATATACGAGTTGAGTGAATGAGTGATATGTAGTGAGGTCAGATGTAAAAGTGAAATTGTGATGTAATTGAATTTGTATTGTAATCAAAGTTGTATATGTATAGTGAGAGCTTGAATTTGTACTATTCAAAATTGTAATAAATATTTGTTTGAATAAAATTTCTGTTTGAATTCAAATTATGTGTTATTTATTTTTATTCAGCAAATATTTATTTAGTCTATGAAAAATATAATAGTACATTAACAAATACATTTACACGAATATATATATATGTTTATTATCATCAAACAAAAAATCATATAATAGCATATTCAATAATCTCCCCCTTTTGATGATAACAAACATATATTTAAGATTTTGAATATGTTAAATGTATTTGATTATTGATATGCTATAATTGCTCCCCCTATTTAAATGCTTCCTCTCTACACAAAGCTCCCCCTACATATATGCATACAAATAAAAATATGCAAATGGGCCTAGATGCAAATGGAAAATTATTTGACCTTTGCTTGATTTTATTTGACAAAATCTTAAATTTTCTCTCCCCCTTTTGTTATCAACAAAAGTGTAATAGTGTTAGAGAAAATAGAGATAAAGTGATCGATATTAATTCAACATTAAAACTCAATTGAATATAAATATTAAATTTCAATAAAAAATCAAACAAAAATCATAAATACTTTGTTAGGCGCATATTCCACTTTTAAAACGATGGGAATGATGTCATCATATGAAACCATACAGTTGTGTCTATTTGTGGTATATTTATATCAGGAATTTGAATATCTACTAACCATGCATAACCGTTAGGACTTTTAAATGAGATTAGTAGTATTCCAATTTTATTTTTAAAAAATGAATCCAAGTATCTTCTAACCACGCATAACCGTGAGGACTTTTAAATGGGATTAGAATCAACTTGTTTATTTTAAAAATCAATTTTGATATGCGTTCCATACATGCATAACCGTGAGGACTTTTAAATGAGCATGGAAGCACATAACAAATTCCAAGTAATTCACCCATGTATAACCGTGAGGACTTTTAAATGAGAGTGAATACTTTGGTATTTATTTATTTATTTTTATTTTTAAAAAAAATATAAAATGAAAAACGAATGATTCCTGTTTAAAGTACCACATATCAAAAAACTATATAGAATTTTGATGAGTGATGGTCGTTTAGAAATATGATAGAAATAGAGATGGTCATGGAATTTTTACGAACAAAAAGTTTTATAACTCTTGTTTAAATTTCTAAAGAAATTTACTAATTATACCGTCTCGAGTTATAATGTATGATTAATATTAACACTCATCACTTTTTCAATCACTATTCATCTTTTCGATAATCATTAGGGAGTCAGATTAGTCAATGTAATCATTTAAAATCAAATTCAAAAAATAATTATAAAATTAATTTTTCTAAAAATGACCAATCTGAAAACAAGGTCAAAAATGATTTTTTAGAAGGGGTTTTATAAGAAAAATTTCTGCTATTTGAAAATTACTTGAAATGAAAAATATGCAGATATTTTCTTTGAAAAACGATGCAGTTACTAAATGTCTCAGCAAATCACGTTTCATTAGTAATTTTTCTATCAATTAGGCTAGCAGTGTAATCTGCATCTGAATTTATTTTTCACTCAAAATTATCACTAATTGAATTTGATAGTCCAAACCATGAAGTGTGCACCAAAAATTTCAAACTCAATTTTAACAGCATTTTAAATGGCATTCTCTTAAATTTGAATTGAAGCCGTGTTAATAATCAAAAAACCGTGAATATAGAGTTAGTCGTATTATAACCAAATATATTATCATCCAACATAACACTATTTTTAATCCAAACTAATATATATGAAGTAATTCAAAGAATCTAGAGAATTTTATAGTGTTTTTGGCATAAGAATATAATTGGCCAACAATTTTGAATAAGTCAGAATCAAAATCATCATTTTTTCATCATCTCATTATTGGCTGATTTAACTTAGATTACGGTGCAGATTATCACATTTAATATATCGTTCAAATAAATATACCATTACCTGTTTTACCTTTACGATATTTTTCGTTGTTGTCCATTGTGATTCTATCACCTTTATACTAGGCTAAGAAACTTTGCTTTGTCGCTCGGTGTGCCCTTGGAACAGCCAGAATCCAAATGGCACTATTGTTATTCCTTAGCCTGCCACCACACCTACACGGGAAAAGATTTTTGTGACCTATTTGTTTTTATAGGTCCATGGTTGTTAGTGGCAGAATATTTATAAAAATAATTTTGTGGAGACCCAAAACTGTTTATAATTGTTCCCTTCGGCACCCAAATTTGTTTAACTTTGAGAGTTTTTATATTTGTGCCTTTTGGAACCCAAATCGGTATAGTTTTCACATGTTTGGGTGTGTCCATATTTTCTACAAATTGTGCACATTGAATTTTCTTGATTATTCTTGTTTTCAACATTTTCAGATTGATTATATCCAAGTCCTTGTCTAACTGTATTAATAGTTTGCTTTCCTAATAGCATATTCAACGATTTTTCACTTTTTGAAAATTTATCTAAAGTTGTTGACAATTGTTGGACTTGTGTTTTGAGAGATTCATTTTCGTTTAACAATTGTGTGCACTTTTAGTAGAATTCTCTCTCCTAGTATTTTCATTCTCTTTTAAAATTAGAATTTCATTTTCAAGTGATTTTATATTAATTTCTGATTTTTTAATTTCTTATTCGAATGTTGGACACTTATCACACTTAGGGATCCTACTTTGATAGTTTTTAACTAATTGGTCAATTTGTTCATTTAATTCTATCAAAGTGTCTTTTTGTGATTCAAGTTTGGCATACTTCTCCCTAAGTCGTTCAAAACAGCCATTTACTTCGTGGAAATAAATAAGTAATTCGGAGTGAGTAAGTTTTGATACCTCGCTTGGCTCGTCATCGTCGCTATCAGTTATATTCCCTCGAAGGCACATATATGCTTTCTCACTCTCACTGCTTGTACTTAGATCACTTGTATTCCACGTGGCTGCAAAACTTTTCCTTTTTGACTTCTTTTCTTGGCCTTGTTGAAGTCGAGGACAATTGGGCTTGATGTGTCCGGATTTGTTGCACTTATGACCGATGATTTCTTGTTGTTCTGCGTTATCTAGAACTTTGATTATTCTACTTTTAAATTTTTGATTTAGAGCTGCATTTCCGTATTTATGATTCCACTTTTTGAATCTCTTCATTAGTAATGCCAGCTCAGCTGCTTCATCATCATCATCCTCATCACAACTGCTTTTTACCAATCCTGTTAAGCACATTTCTTTAACTGAGTCGGTTGTGGAGGACTTCTCATTGTTGTTGACTTTTGCACCATATATTGCATCGAAAGTATTCCAGATTTCCTGTGCATTTTCACAATGAGAGATGAAATTAAAATTATCTTGATTAATATGAAAATATAATATATGCATAGCAAGAGCAATAATCGAGATAATTTTCTTATCTGTTATATCACACCCATTTTCAATAATATCCCAACATTTAACATTAACATATTTTAAATAAAATTCCACTTTCAATTTCCAATTTAAAAAATCTGTTCCATCAAAAATAGGAGGAATAATATTGGAACGATCCTTAACAAAAGTAGCCATTTAAAAAATTCAAATTTTTAAAACAAAAATTGGTTTTTGAAAAAAAATCAAATTTTTTAAAACAAAAATGGCTTTTGTACCTAGCTCTGATACCACTTGTATGATCGATTTCACCCTAGAGGGGGGGTGAATAGGGTGATACTATTAATTATAAAAATTAATTGCGGAAGCTTATAAAATTATTTCAACACAGATCACAAAATAATAGCAACACAGATAATAGCAGAATAATAAATGCAGAAATAGAACGACACAGAATTTACCCAGCTTCGGCAAAAAACCCTGCCTACGTGTTGCCCCCAAGGTTTCTACTAGAAATTAAGTAGTCACACGCTTACACACGTAAACTCGCGACACCCGCTATGACTAACCTAATTCTGTGCTCAAAACCCTGCCACAACTCAGCCACTGAGTTGCGAATTCTCAAACTACACCACGTAGTTTGTCCCCTGGTCACACGACTAGAAATTACAATGGTTTAAAAAGGAAAATACAAATTTAAAACACAATTAAAAATATAAACCCTAATTTTTAATATTAAGCCTTATATAAAACTATAAACCCAAAGATTAAAATAAAGGCCGGCCAAAAAATGATTCTCTCTCTTTTTATCGGCCCGTTCCTTTGTTTGTGATAATGGCGGCTCTTGTTTCTTCGTTCGTTCCTCTTCCTTCAAAAATTAGGGCTTTAGTAAATTCGAAGATGCCAACTTCAAATGCTCGATTGAATTAGATGATTCAATGTTCCTTTTTGTCAATCGATGGTCTCTGTTAATTACTTTGACTGCTTCGAATTGATTGAGTTCGAGAAGACTTCGGTATGTGATTTTTGCTCTTTTTCTTTTCTGATTGAATGCTTGAACTCAATTATGATTCGAGTTGTATAAGTTATTCTTCTCTGTTGTACTCAAACTCGAATACATAAATTGCCAATGATGTTTCTGTTTATATATGATTTGAATCCCTAGATTTTCGTTCGTCTGATATTTTCAAAATTATGCTTCGGCCATTTGATTATTGTTGGACGTTGATGATTTCACAGACTTATTCAATTCGTTCTTTTTGTGTTACTTGGTTGACACGGTTTTGATTTTCTTTGACACTGTTTTCCTTGCTCACCACGGTTTCGAATTCTCTGGTATTTAAATTTATGTTGACTTCGGCTTTGACTTTGTGTATGCGATTCCATGACTTCGGCCATCACCATTGCTTTGATCTTTGTTGTAACTGGACTTGAACTTGTAGTCTTCATTGTGTAATCGAGTCTGCATTTGCATTTGGTTTGTATTCATGTGTGTCCAAACCTGAATGTGCAGTCTTGTATATGCTTTGAGTCATGGTTGCTGTGTCACTGTTGTGTGCTGTTTGATTCATATTGCATTTCTTCATCATTGATTGTTGACAGTTGTGTGTTTTGCATATCAGGTTGTACTTGATGTGTGGTTTCAATACATTTAAATATTGTATGCTTGAATCTGTACTTATTTGGTTTGATGTTGAAACCAATGTGGCATTTGTGACCTGATGCATATGTATTCAGTTGCAGTTTCATTCATCTTCATATATGTACCTGTTTCACTGGTGCATCCTTGTTTCACTAGTGCATCCCTTGACTTGTTGACATGTGCATGTCATTTGTGTCTTTAAGCCTTCGTATTCAGTTTTGTTCTTGTTTGGTTTGTGGTGCACTTGCTTGCTCTTGACCATTTTATTAAACTTGTATATTCAAACTGCACTTGTGTTGAATCCAGCTTTAAAGCTCGGGTTTGACCTTGTGCTGATATTGTGACATTATTTTTATTGCACTTGAGTTGAACCCGGCATTTTGGGTTTGACCTGTGCTCACCTGTCCCTAATTATATCAAGTGTATATATCGGTGTGCACGGTCTTGTGGCATATACAGTGATACACTATGTATGTCACAAGCTGTTCGTGTATGATGAATTCAAAATTAAATGATGACGAGCAACCCAAATAACTGAGGCAAATATTATTTTTAAAATCACATTTTATTTTATACTGCAAAAATATTTTCTTTTCAATTTTACTGCGTTGATATTTATTTTTGCAGATTTCCAGATGATGGATTCAATTTGGAATAAAGTTGAAGATAAATATACGAGTTGAGTGAATGAGTGATATGTAGTGAGGTCAAATGTAAAAGTGAAATTGTGATGTAATTGAATTTGTATTGTAATCAAAGTTGCATATGTATAGTGAGAGCTTGTATTTGTACTATTCAAAATTGTAATAAATATTTGTTTGAATAAAATTTCTGTTTGAATTCAAATTCTGTGTTATTTATTTTTATTCAGCAAATATTTATTTAGTCTATGAAAATTAAAATAGTACATTAACAAATACATTTACACGAATATATATATATATATATGTTTATTATCATCAAACAAAAAATCATATAATAGTATATTCAATAAAACATAAAGTGAGAACTGAAAATCCTAAATAGCTATCCATTTACCTCCTACAAGCCTTTAGGTAGCCTTATTCATTATCCTACTAAAACCGGAAAAGACCTCAACCCCTCAGCCTACTCGAACTAATTTTGAGCACCCAAGAGTTAAAGGGGAAAACATAAACTTCGAGTCAGATATAAAGCTTGGTATGAATAATACTATACATCTCGGAATATATATGTTAAGAGAGACCATGTCGCTTAGCGGAACAGGTTTCCCTCACTAACATCCTTCTAAAACATATCTTTGCAAAAGCTTTTCCTGCAATCAAAATTGGCTAAACACTATAAAGCATCATTATGTAAGCGTACATAAACATCAAGTAATAATGAACTATCTGTTCAGACGCATAAGTTTTGTTTGGATAACTTTTAACCTTTGGCTGACTCAGGCCCACCAGACAATATAATTAAAATTAATTTAAAACCAGTTAGTTATTCTTCTTTTGGATTATCTATCCTTGACTATCTGTTAAATACTTCACTTCTGGACAATCTGTCATTAATTATCTTTTAAATACTCCTCTTTTGGATGGTATGTTCCTAACTTAATCATCTCCGAGGTCTTCCTGATCCTAATGATTTTTCAGACTCACTAGTAACCTATCTGTATACAAACATATATTCCTTCCGGTGTGTAATCATAATTTTAGTCAACCTGTGACAAAGCCCTACATACTAGAATTTTGGATAACAATTAGCAGGAGCTGATAACTAATTTATATGGCATGACCCCGTACTAGTCCTATCTGGTATTCTAATATCTGAGTCATTTTCACTTAAGGATCCCCTCCCATAATTTTCGTTGAAAACAATTTCAAAATGGTTTAAAATCTTTAAATCAAATTTAAATAGGGAAAAGTATATAATCTATATGCTTAACTCAAAATCATATCAGCATGCCATATATACCTTCTTTACTCAAATTTTAGTTGATGGAAAACATTTAGACACTTGAAAGAACCTCTTTCTAAATCTTTAAAAGTACCTCTTACCAAAAACCAAGTGAAAACCTTTTAATTACCTAGGCCAATATGCCAAAACCTTACCTTCCAAAACCATTCATCAAACCTTTCGAAACCATTAAAAAGTAAACCTTTCGAAAGCAATGATACTTGGGACATCCTTCTTTTGAAATCTCTTTAAAACATTACCTTAGAAAAACCTTGGAAAACCTTCCATCTCAACCTTTCGAAACCAATGAATAAAAACCTTTCGAAATCATTCATCAAGCCTTTTGAAACCAATGGACTAAAACCTTTCGAAACCATTCATTAAACCATTCAATCATTCAAATAAAACCTTTCAAAATCATTGAAGTTAAACCCTTCGAAATCATTCAACTTAAACCTTTTGAAGTCATTGAACTTAAATCTTTTGAAATCATTCAAAGCAAACCTTTCGAATACTTACTGGGTTCAATTTAAAACAAGTGGAAAACCTTCTTTTAAAAACTTTCGACTTCATTAGAAACAATCTTTCGACTTTGTCGGAATGTCTGCTTCAAAAGCTTTAAAAAATTATTTAAAATAATAGGCCACTGCTTTTAAAACAACTCCTTCAAAAGCTTGGGTTATTCTTCAGTTTATAAAACACGGGTAAATCACCTAAGTTGAAAGCTACCTTTTGAAAGCATGGAGAAGCGACTAGTTTTAAAACAAGTAAACCTTTTGTTAAAGTCGAAAGGTTCAAAACAAAACCAAACAAAACAGCAGTAACCTTTCGACTGTGTCGAAAGGTTTCAAAACAAAATAGTGATAAAACAGCATTAACCTTTCGACTGTGTCGAAAGGTTTAAAACCTTTATTTTAAACATTTGACCTAGTCGAAAGCAATCATGTCGAAAGCTTTTATTCGAATGTAAAGCAGGTGATTCTTTTGACTTATAAAACAAACATACTTAAACCCCTTCGGCAACCAACCCTTCGACTAACAACCCTTCAACTCTGTCCAATTCATTATGTACCAAGTAACTTGATACCATATGCATTGGTTTGACCTTGTCGAAAGCTTTGAACTTCTCGACCTTGTCGGAAGGTCTGGATTGGGAGGTTTAATACCAAAATTGGCTGAAACATGCCAAAAGTATGATTTCTTTTTTTTTAACATAAAAAGGATAATTTTCAACTAACCTGACTTTATTTGTCAAATTCTCATTGGTTAACAAATACTTTTCAAAAAGTGCTGCCACTATTTTTCATAATTAAATAATCATTTTATTTTATAAAATGCCCCTTCTCCTTAATTAAATATATAAAATATTTAAGTCTCATACCTTAAATTATTTTACATGTTCATCAACTAACTTAGGAAAAATCTGGAAAAATCCCTGAAAATCTATTTCAATATGTTTTCCAACATATAAAAATTTCAAACCCAACTGATTATTATTTTAGCCGTATATAATTTATAACCCAATAAATTATTTTCTTTACTAGAAAATTTATATAAAATCCATATTAATTCAGGAAATTATGAAATTGAAACCCATCTCTAAAATATCGTTTCTGACCTATATTTAAATTTTCAAGGCATTTGGATGTCATCTAATAGGGTTTTCATATCAAACATATCATAAAAACGAACATGAACAAATATAATTCATCCACAAGCATATATATAACTTTAATCATAAAAACATGGCATATACTTGCAAAAACGCTCCAGAACTAATCAAAAAACCAAATACCATAAGAAAATGGGATGTAGTAATTATTCACCTTAGTTTGAGACTAAAAGATGTGAGATTTGATGTTGAATATGTTGATTGTCTTCCCTTACTTCAATCCTATCTTTAATCTTTTCTTGAGAACAACAATGGTGACCAGCCTTAGATGTTTTAATTTGTTAAAATGAACATGAGTTCTATTTCCTAAGGGTTTAGGGTATAAGCTCTTCTCCAATTTCCTATATTGCCCTTCTCATATCCTAACACATTAGCTTATGTTATTTCATTTTATTTTATACACTAACATGGCTTGTCTACCCTTAGCCGATCAATGCTCAACTCATTAATATCTACATGATATTATTTAATTTTGTTAATTAAACATTCTAAATAATGTTATAAACATATGGAGTGTTACAAATATTGACCAATCTAATCAAATATATCCGTCTGCTGATTAATTAAGCAGTAAACAATTCATATTTGTCTATAAACCTAAAGTCTACTTATTTATATAAAATGATTTAATTTATTCTACATAAAAAAATTATATATTATTGTGATGCCCTACACCGAGACCCACACCGACAAAGGGTATTACTAGGTAATATAGTTTGTTAGTACAGAGAATAGGGCCAGTTAGTAGTGACCATCCATAAATTTTGCTTTAAGTGAGTATTGATATTCGATTAATATGCTATTTATTTTTTCATTCTCACGTGGAATCGACATGTGCAATCCAGATCAAAATAAAACTACGGTGGCTATAATAATAATCCAGAACAATATATGATAAATACAAATCACAGAATTATAGAATATAAACAGCGGAATACAAATAGATACAGGTTGATCAAATCGAATAGATACATAATACCAAATACAAGACTAGTCAAAACGATCCATATAATATATCTGTATTACATCTCATGAACAAATATGTACACAAAAATGTCCAAAGTCGATATAAGATACAACACTACATGAATATGTACACATATACGAGATGAAGATAAGATGAATGATGGCTGGAGTGAGTCCTGTCTAGAATTATCAAATTGGAACACCTGAAATATCTTAGTCTGACTCGAGTATTATAAAATAATAAACAGGTCTATTTAGAATATAATGAATGTGCTAGCAAGATAAATGATAGATAAAGTGGACTAGAACTCAAGTATAGTCATCAAATCATGTATCGAAAAATATTAAGCATTCTTCAAAACTTCAAGAATAAAATCACCAAACATCAAAACTTAAGATAGCTACTATAAGTAGAAGTTCGAAACTATTTGGTGATAACATAAATAACATAAAATCTAGAAATCACAGATAGAAATATAGAAACCTCACAAAAGAGAAAAAAGGCGCCAAACTCCAAGATTGGTGAAATAGATTCACATACATTCATGGAACTCCAAGATAGACATATACGTCTATAAACATCAAGATAGGTATGAGAACTATAAACATCAAGATAGGAACAAGTCCTATAATCTTCAAAATAGGCACAATACCTATAAAAACTTCAAGATAGGTATAAACCTATAAACTCCAAGATAGGCGAACGCCTATAAACTCCAAGGGTGAGTCAAAAGCTCATCGATAAGTGTTATATACCCCCAAATAGAAACCGAATAAATAACAACCATGTGTCCTATACCATACCGGTTTATTGAAACATTTATTATAGGTTAGTAAATTCCATTTGTGTGTATAAATGGCTTAATCAAGCAAGTCCGAGAATTAATCGGAAAAATTAACGTAAGCATTCTATACCACTCATTTTATTAATCTGTTTAAATCAATTCCTCATTCGATCGATGTCGTGCAATTTTATAAAAATATTAAGCTTTGAAAAACCTTTTTAAAACAATATATTAGTTAATAAACTAATATTTATATGAGAAAAGGTGTTTGTCAAACTTTTTCATTCATAAATGTATTTATACACTGTGTAGTAAGCTAATATATATATATATATATATGTGTGTGTGTGTGTGTGTGTGTATTAGAAAGCCTTTGCAAAATCTCTTTATACATAAGCATAAACAGGAATAATTTGAAATATTGTCCCATCTCAATATAAAACTATTATTATTATTATAGTAAATAATAAAATATGTATATAAACCTATTATAGAAAATAAGTTGTACTAGAACAGATTTGGATAAAACAATTTAATTTGGAAATCGGATTTTGTTTTCATATTCCGATTGAAATCGTGCTAGAAAACTTCTGTATAATCTCCATGAACCCATAGAGCATTTCTATGGTATAATAACTTCAAAATGAATTCTCAAACTCATAAATCAAAATCCATAAATAACGTTGAAATGGGCATAGAAAACAACAACAAAATCAAACAATTGGATTCAAGTGATCAAACGGACGAACGAAGGAGCAAACGGAGCACGAAACATCATGATTAGGGTCTCATCCAAGGTCATGACAGGTCCACCATGTGAGAAATGCGGATTATGGATCTTAAGGCTAAGATTAACACTAGAGGGGGGTGAATAGTGTTTATAAAAAATTACTAAATCTTTTTGAGTTTATGTTAATTTAAACGCAGATGTATGCAATATACAGACACAGATTTGATCATAGAAACAAATACAGATGTAGAAATAAAATGAAAGCGGTAAAGGAAAGAACACACCGGATTTTATACTAGTTCAGAATTACCCTACATCCAGTCCCACAACACAAGTATGGATTTCCTTTCAAAAGCAATCTTTACAATTACACCCTCGATTTCAAGGCTACGAGGTACACCCTCCAGAATCACAATCCTCTAATTAGAGATACTTGATTTTCCACGCAACAAGTTCACCCACTTGATTTACGGGCAACAAGTTCACCCAATTGATTTCCCAAGGCTACAATCACACCTTATCTCGCTTGATTGATTTTCAAGGCCACAATCACACCTTTTCTCGCTTAATAGATTACAAAGAAGTCTATAACTCTGAATAGCACTGAGAACCTTGTTGAGATAGTGACAGAGAATCAAACTAGAAGTAATCGAGTTTGATTTAATGTTGATTTCGGTAGAGTAATGGTGAGAATATATATTAAGAAATGTGGAAGAAGAAGAGGAGTGAAAAACCAGAAAATCTAATATAAAATTCGTTGAAACTAACCCCTATTTATAGAAGAACAACAGCCATGTCCATTCGTGAAGGGTTATGACGAATAAACACTTCTTTTGAAATTTAAATTTTGAACTCAACTGACACTATGTCGACATGGTCACCATGAGTATGTCGACATCCCAAGGCAATTTTTGATGATTTGATTTTCTTTGAAAATAACCTTTACCTTATATTAAAACTATTTTAAACTTTATAAATATACTTGACTATAGATAAAATTCATAAGTAAATATAGAGAATAATATATATAGAAATTAACTATAATTTTATATGTAAATCTAAGTATAATTATTTAAAAGATAGTTTAAAATCAGGAGTAATTTGACTTTGAAATTAAAGATGATTTTGAGGCTAAAATTATTTAAAATCAGGATAGTGGTTTTTGAATCTTTTAAAAGGAAAGTTTTGAAATCATTTTGAAAACAAGATATTTTTGTAAAATCATTTGAATAAAAATTATCGGAGACTAAACAATGTTCCACTAGATTTTTCATAGGTTCCATCCTACTTAGGGTTCCATCCCTTTAACGGGCTCAAAGTGGATTCCATTCCATGAATAAATTGGTTTTTAAGATGCCAGTGCTTTTCTACGAGTTTTAACAAAATTCCTAATAAAAAATACTTATTCTTGAAGTCTTGAAGTCTTGAACTCTTGATAATCTTGATACTCATGAGTCTTCTATCTCGATATCTTGAATCTCTATATTGTACAGTCTTCATTCTTGGTACCTACATGGTTAAATCCTGCATATACATATATATCTAAACTTATACTGTTAGTATTTATATTTTATAATCTATTCTAAGGTTGTTGTCATCAAAACCATCATCTCACGGACTAATAATCTCCTCCTTTTTGATGATGACAACCTTTGTTTATAAAATATTACTTCTATCCTAATAACTCCCCCTTAATCTATAACTCCCCCTTAATTTATGCCTAACTACCCTATTTTATATTTCTCCCCCTTTGTCATCAACAAAAACTAACTCTAAACTATATAACTCCAAACTATATAACTCCCCCTAAATCTAATACTCTATGACATGTGATTATAATGATAGTGTTATCATAAATAATAAACACTTATATCTAAAACTAAATCTAATTCTAAACTACTAACTATCCTAAGTAAGTATCAATATAATAATACTTTTAATATAACACTTATAATAACACAACTTATTTATTATTAATCATATAGTTATATTTACATTTTCGTGGGAAACGTAAGAAGGAACATACATACGACAAAAGAGAAGAAAGAGAAGAAACTAAACGGGAGATCTATGAATCGAAAAGTGTGGATAGTGAAAACAGAAATTTCCACATTGTTCAACAAGATTTCCATCTTTGTCAAAGCACACTTCTCCCACACAAACAACTTTGTCGTCATCTTCCACATGTGCTTCTTCCATGGATTCTTCTTCTTCTTCTTCGCTGACCTCTTGTTCATGATCTCCTGAAGGGTCTTCTTCAATCAAGGTCGGGTTAGCATGATTGTCCATTAGAAATTTTTGAAAATTCCTAAGGATCTTGCCTTGCCTCACTTGTTCCTTTGCCATTCGAAGTTGCATTACTTGGATTTCAGTAATCAATTGAAGTATATCCTTCAGAGAATCCTCCATTTTCGTCACACGAGCGAGAATAGTACGTTGAAATGGACTAGAAGTAGGAGAAGGGAACGAAAATGCTGATTTTATGTTTGATTTGGAAGATGAGGCCATGATTTTATTTATTTCAGAAGATAGAATAAAGAGAAAACAGAGAGAGTGAACAAAAATTCGAAACTAGGAAGAATATATAACCAATTATTTGAATTTTGGTGGGAAAAAATTTTAAAAAGAAAAACGTTGTATGTCGACATGGGTCTATGGGAGGTGTCGACATGGTGCTTTAAATTTTTAATATTTGATATATTTTGACTTAATTTTTAATTATACTTTGTTATATATGTTTTATATTTCAGTTATTGAACAAATACCTAATTCTCTTCTTAATTTAGTAAATATTGATTCATTTAAGGGTTTTGTTAAGATATCAGCAATTTGATTCTAAGAATTGATATAATCGAGAGTAACTACTTCCTTACTTATATTATCTCTGAGAAAATGATTTCTGATATCAATATGTTTAGTTCAAGCATGTTGAGTAGTATTTTTGGAAAAAATTTATTGCACTAGTATTATCACAATAAATTGGTGATTTTGAAATATTTAAACCATAATCTTTTAAAGTTTGTTGCATATATATTACAAAAGAACAAGCCAAAGCAGTAGAAATATACTCTGCTTCAGTTGTTGATAAAGAAACCGCGTTTTGCTTTTTACTAAACCAGGAAACCAGAGAATGTCCCAAAAAGTGACAAGTTCCACTTGTACTTTTTCGGTCTGATTTACAACCAGCATAATCAGCATCACAGTAAGATATTAAGTCAAAAGAATCATTTTTAGGGTAAAATAAGCCATAATCAGATGTGTGTTTAACATATCTTATGATACGTTTTACGGCTTTTAAATGAGTCTCTTTAGGTTGAGATTGATATCTGGCATAGAGACAAACACTATGCATGATATCAGGTCTACTAGCAGTAATATAGAGTAGTGATCCAATCATTCCTCTATATAATTTTTGATCTACATCTTTCGAGAGATCTTCTTTACTAAGGTGCTCATTGGTTGCCATGGGAGTGGGTTTTCCACTTGCAGTAGTCAAACCAAATTTATTAATTAGGTCTTTAGCATATTTTTCTTGACTAATAAAGATACCATTATCTAATTGTTTTATTTGTAATCCTAAAAAGAAATTTAATTCACCCATATGACTCATCTCAAACTCTTTTGTCATTATTTCAGAAAATTCTTTATTCGTTTCAAAATTAGTTAATCCAAAAATGATATCATCTACGTAAACTTGTACTAGTTGAATATCATTTTTATTTCTTTTAATAAAAAGAGTATTATCTACTTTACCAATTTCAAAATTTGATTACAATAAATAAGATCCTAGTCTATCATACCAGGCTTTAGGAGCTTGTTTTAGACCATATAAAGCTTTCTTAAGTTTGTAAACATGATTTGGTAATTTATCATTTTCAAAAAGTGGTGGTTGTTCAACATATACTTCTTCTTTTACAAATCCATTTAAAAGGCACTTTTAACATCCATTTGAAATAATTTGAAATTATTATGATTTGCGAAAGCAAGTAGAATCCTAATGGCTTCTAATCTTGCTACGGGAGCAAAGGTTTCATCAAAATCTATTCCTTCTTCTTGACAATAACCTTGAGCGACTAATCGAGCTTTATTTCTAACTACCTCTCCTTGTTCATTCATTTTATTTTTATAAACCCATTTAGTTCCAATTATTGTTTTATTTTCAGGTCTAGGAACAAGTACCCAAACATCATTTCTAGTAAATTGATTTAATTCTTCTTGCATAGCCAAAATCCATGAATCATCAGTTGATGATTCTTTTGGATTTTGGGTTCAATAGTTGATATAAAAGCTACATTACTCATTTGACTTAGTTGATTTCTAGTTTTAACAACAGATTACATATCTCCCAGTATATTTTCTATAGGATGATCTTTTAAAAGTTTAGTCCTTTTATTAGGATGATTAATTTCATTATTAGTTTCAACTGATTCTTGATTTTGAGTGATTAAATCCTCTTCATCATTTGTATCTTTTTGAAATTTTCATCAAATGAAACATGCATTGTTTCTTCGATGGTGTTAGTTTTTAAATTAAACACTTTGTATGCTTTACTTCTATTAGAGTATCTGATAAAGATTCCTTTATCGGATTTAGGATCAAATTTATCTAAATTATCTTTTTTATTTAAAATAAAACATTTACTTCCAAAAATTCTAAAATAAGATACCTTAGGTTTCTTTGAATAAAGAAGTTCATAAGATGTCTTATCAGTTAAAGGTCTAACTAAATTCTATTTAAAATATAACAGGCGGTAGCAACTGCTTCTATCCAAAAATTCTTTGGTAAATTACTATCTGAAAGCATAGTTCTCGCACACTCTTGAATCATCCTATTTTTACGTTCTACTACTCCGTTTTGTGGTGGAGTTCTCGGAAATGAAAAATTGTGAGTTATTCCCTTTTTATTGCAGAATTCTTCAAACTTTTCATTTTCAAATTCACCACTGTGATCACTACGAATAGTTATAATTTTTAAAGAAAATTGATTTTGAATTCTTTTTGAAAAGTTCTTAAAACTTTCAAAAGTATCACTTTTATGTTTAAAAAATATTGTCCATGTAAATCTAGAATAATCATCTACAATTACAAAAACATATTTACTATGATTTATTGACAGAATTTGAGATGGACCAAATAAATCAAGATGAAATAATTCAAGAGGTTTTGAAGTTGAAATCATATCTATTAATTTAAAAGAACTTTTTCTAAGTTTTCCTAATTGACATGCACCACATAAACTATCTACTTTAAAATTTATTTTAGGGAGACCTCTTACTAGATCATGTTTTGACATTCTAGATAAGAGTTTGAAATTCAAATGCCCAAATCTCTTATGCCAAATCCAGGGATCACTTGTATTTGCCAACAGACACAGGTTATCATTTGAAACTTTCATACTAAGAATATAAATATTCTTTTCCTGACTCCCTCAAATATAATGGTTGAATTATTATCTTCAATGTGACATTTATCTTTTTCAAATTTAATTTTATATCCTTTATTGCATAGTTGACTTATACTTAGCAAGTTATGTTTCAGATTCTTAACTAGCAAAACATTAGTAATAATAGGAGTTTCAAAGTTACCGACTTTGTCGTTGCCAATCACATATCCTTTTGAACTGTCTCCAAAGTTAACCAGTCCTCCATCTTTGTATACAATATCATTCAGTATATCTGGATTGCCAGTCATGTGTCTAGAACATCCACTATCAAGTATCCATTTGTTCTTTCTGATCTGCACAATTTGTCAATTGTGGATTAATTCCTCAACAGCCATAAAGCATGATTCCTGCACATCAAACAATTTTGGTAGATAACTTGAATTTGAATATTGATTATATGCAGACTCATGAAACAATGATGATTTGAATACTTCTAAAATAGTATTAACAGATATAGCCATTTTAAAAACTTTTTCAAAAATCAGATTATGAAACTTTGAAAACCTTGCTTTGATACCAATTGTGAGAAATGCGGATTACGGATCTTAAGGCTAGGATTAATACTATAGGGGGTGAATAGTGTTTATAAAGAATTACTAAATCTTTTTTAGTTTATGTTAATTTAGACACAGATGTATGCAATATACAGACACAGATATGATCACAGAAACAAATACACATGTAGAAATAAAATAAAAGCAGTAAAGGAAAGAACACACCGGATTTTATACTGGTTCGGAGTTACCCTACATCCAGTCCCGCAACACAAGTATGGATTTCCTTTCAAAAGCAATCTTTACAATTACACCCTCGATTTCAAGGCTACGAGGTACACCCTTCAGAAAGGTACACCCTCCAAAATCACAATCCTCTGGGTAGAGATACTTGATTTTCCATGCAACAAGTTCACTCACTTGATTTTACGGGCAACAAGTTCACCCAATTGATTTCCCAAGGCTACAATCACACCTTATCTCACTTGATTGATTTTCAAGGCCACAATCACACCTTTTCTCGCTTAATAGATTACAAAGAAGTCTATAACTCTGAATAGCACTGAGAATCTTGTTGAGATAGTGATAAAGAATCAAACTAGAAGTAATCGAGTTTGATTCAATGTTGATTTCGGTAGAGTAATGGTAAGAATATATATTAAGAAATGTGGAAGAAGAAGAAGAGGAGTGAAAAACCAGAAAATCTGATATTAAATTCGTTGAAACTAACCCCTATTTATAGAAAAACAACAGTCATGTCCATTCGTGAAGAGTTATGATGAATAGACACTAGTTTTGAAATTTAAATTTTGAACTCAACTAGCACTATGTCGACATGGTCACTATGAGTATGTCGACATCCCAAGGCAATTTTTGATGATTTGATTTTTTTTGAAAATAACCTTTATCTTATATTTAAACTATTATAAACTTTATAAATATACTTGACTATAGATAAAAATTTATAAGTAAATATAGAGAATAATATATATAGAAATTAACTATAATTTTATATGTAAATCTAAGTATAAATATTTAAAAGATAGTTTAAAATCAGGAGTAATTTGACTTTGAAATTAAAGATGATTTTGAGGCTAAAATTATTAAAATCAGGATAGAGGTTTTTGAATCTTTTAAAAGGAAAGTTTTGAAATCATTTTGAAAACAAGATATTTTTGTAAAATCATTTGAATAAAAATTAGCGGATACAAAATAATGTTCCACTAGATTTTTCATAGGTTCCATCCTACTTAGGGTTCCATCCCTTTAACGGTCTCGAAGTTGATTCCATTCCATGAATAAATTGGTTTTTAAGATGCCAGTGCTTTTCTATGAGTTTTAACAAAATTCCTAATAAAAAATACTTATTCTTGAAGTCCTGAACTCTTGATAATCTTGATACTCATGAGTCTTCTATCTCGATATTTTGAATCTCTATATTGTACAGTCTTCATTCTTGGTACCTGTATGGTTAAATCCTGCATATACATATATATCTAAACTTATACTGTTAGTATTTATATTTTATAATCTATTCTAAGGTTGTTGTCATCAAAACCATCATCTCACGGACTAACACACCATTCATCATGCCCGGTGCACCGGTTGGCAAACCTACGCTGAGCCTCAAGCACCACCGGCGATGCGTCGATTGCTCGTTGGTGGTTGTTTCTTTGTTGAATTGAACCTAGACTTCGACTGCACTGAATTAGCTATCGTGCAAGCAATCAAACAACTTCAGATTGATGATTTATAAGATCATTTGACAAGGTTTACTAGAAAGCTAAGAAGGAAGTTTCATATAGCTGGAGATATCATACAAAAACTGGATCCAAATTCATCATATGTTAAAGTAATACAACAACAACCACAGTCATCCAATGCAGTCTAGCCGTGTGAGGATTACTCACCTAATTAAGCTTGATTTGATGATTAGAACCCGGATTCATCTAGGATAGATTCTCTTGGTAATAATCTAGGCTCGATTTCAGAATTTGCAACAGAAAAGAATTATAACCCTAAATAAAAACTGAGATTAATAGATGAACTAAACATACTAGAAGATGGAGGAGATTACCTTCTTTTGATTTCTATAATTATTAGCCAAAAGTACCTTGATTTGCTCTTGATTTGGGGGAAATTGGTTCAGGGTTGAGGAGTAAGGAGGATTTTATTTTTGGACTTTTAGAGTATGTGTGAAATAAGAAAGAGATGGGAGAAAATGAATGTATATGTTTTCTCCATCTCACAATTACACTACTACTTAGGCCATATGGGTATGTATGGATCCAATAAGAGAAAATGTGATTAATTCTTTTGTTTTCTCTTTTAAAACACTAGTTAGTACTCAAACTATGTTTATGAAAGCATGGATTAACTTTCCACAATTTTTACCAAAGCTCCAACATATCAAAATTCCTTTTTATATTAATATTGAGATATTTTGTAAAATTAAATATAACTTTTGAAATCATTATTTTTAATAAAATAAACTATTAATTCATTTTTAATAAAATAAACTATTAATTTATTTTTAATAAAATAAACTATCAATATTAACATTTTATTAAATTTACAACATTTGGTGTAATAATTTGAAATGGAAAATATTTATATTTATCTTTGTTTAAAATAAATAAGTGAATAAACCTTGAAAAAGTTCATATTTTAAATCACAAAATTATTCCATATATTCTATACATTCTCATTTTCCCCAAGGTTATTCATATATTATCAAACATAAGATGTTAAATTAACAATTTTTAAAATTTAATAAATTTTCCTAAATTTATTTATTTCCATCTAGAAAGCCATTATAATTTGGAAATTATAACTAATAAAATTTCTCAAATTCGTCTTAAAATTATTTAAGATATTTTGAAATTATATTTTAGATTTAACTCCAGGTAATCTCAATTATGGTTGTTATAATTTTTTAAGGTTTCAATCTTTACCACTACATAATTATTTTTCTTCACGGATCCTCAAACAAATTTCAGTTTCAGCACAACTAAACTTCTTTTTTCAAAATTACCACTAAAGATTAGTCTACTTTGAGCACGCAAATAACTTTGATTAATTTATAGTGTAATTTTTTATTTATCTTTTCAGTGATAAATGTGTGGTTTAACATCTTGGTTAAGTGGACTTTTTATATTATCCTCGTATTAGTCTACAAAATTAATTAACCATCAATGATTAAGCAGACTTTTGCAAATGATTTCTATCTTTGTACTTCTACTGTTATGGTGGCATTTAATTATAAGTAGATGCTTATACCTAAATATTTCATGTACAATGTAATATCTAATGTTAAAGTTTCATTTTTATTACATTTGAACTCTTATAAAGAAAAGGGAGAGAAAAGTTATTTAACCCATGAAAACAATCAAGAATAATATGTAGTTACTTATCATTCAATAAAAATTATTTAACTCATAAAAATAACTAACAATAATATGTAGTTACTTACCATTCCAATTAAACACACACACATACATACATTCACACGCATGCATGCACGCATATAGAAAAATACACAAACGTATCAATTCTCTAAAAATTTCATGTATAATACAAAATTTATTATTAATATTTTATTCATTTCACATTTGAATTTTATATAAAAAGAGGCAAGGCAGTTTAACTCATAACCATAATCAACAATAATACATAGTTACTTACCATTTTAGTGGAATTCCTTTATTTTAGACCCAACTTTACGTTCCATGCTTTTTGGCAACCTTTAACATCTTTTGTTTGTTCTGGAATTATGTTTCTGTTTTTTGTAAGATTATTGAAAAATTCTTTGTTCTTTATATATGTCACATTTCAATTCGCACAATATCCAATGTTATTATAGAATAATGTAATGCCACAGTCCAAACTCGAATATCGATTTTTGTATCTTCAATTTTCTATCATGTAGATCCGACTTCTAGCATGTGGTTTGGTATAATTACCTATGTTTTTCTATTAGTTTTCAAATTAGGAACATTTTCTTCACATAATTTACAATTCTCAAGGAAATTTCAAGCAATAAATTACCTTGATGCTTACCTAGGGTCAAAGAATAAGTAAGGATAATTTTCATATTATCACATGGCTTGGTGTATCAGATATAGTAAAAAAAATCTCCTCTTTTACAAGGAAATTTTTCTAAAATTCAGCCTTATTTTTGACAATATTCACATTTAATATCTAAATAGCAAAAGGTATTATAATTTATTTTTATTTTTTTGGACTGTAATCAAGAGAACCGGTGGACCATTAAACTCTTGAGGGGGAATTACTTTGTGTTTTTCCACTTCAACTCATGGCACCTATAATCCCTGGGTACTATTTTTGGCTAGAAGTGTGTGCAAGACAAGGCCCGAACTTGGATCTTATACTAGACCTAGGCACCCCTTGTCCATTGTGCCACACCCGCGGACAAGGAACAATTAATCTAATGGTCGAATTAATATTAGACATGGACTTTATTTTTCTATAACCA
Source organism: Allium fistulosum (assembly GCA_030737815.1). Classification (NCBI taxonomy): domain Eukaryota; kingdom Viridiplantae; phylum Streptophyta; class Magnoliopsida; order Asparagales; family Amaryllidaceae; genus Allium; species Allium fistulosum. Next base: position 1,033,223,706 of record CM060907.1, on the reverse strand, counting down.
ACAAAGAGATTTGAGTGAAGATTCCATCACATCCCATCTACTTTCAAAAATTAATAGTTTGTTTAAGAGGACCTAAGAGAACCCAACCAGTCGATAAACTTATAAGGAGGTTTTATTCAGAGGACCTAAGAGAACCCAACCAGTCGATAAACTTATAAGGAGATATAGTGAAGAGGTCCACTGGTAATCCCTTTTTATAACGTCATAACATATGTGCATCATTGATTCACTAAAACCATTGGATAAAAGTATTGTGTACAATTATTCCACGTATTAATGTTAAACTAGGTTATGGTGTTTCCTTACAACAGTCGAAAAACAGATATTTGTGACTAACTATCTCCTTTTTAAATTCTTAAGGAAGGTATGTTATATTATTTTTACAACAAAGAGTTATTGCAACTCATGTGTGTAGCATGGGATCGCACTAGTGTTTAGTGGTTGCATTACTAATTTTAATGTTTGTTATTAGTTGGCGTGAAGATCTCTGTCTTTACTTAGTATACTCGAAATTGCTTTGTTTTGTTTACATACTTTTATTATGAAATAGTTGAGCATCTAAATGTCAACTAGTTTACTAACTTTTCTATTCAACTATAAAAACACAAACATATGGGACACTATCTATGTTAATTCTTTTTTTACTGAAAAATAGGCCATTCTTTAAACTAGATAGATATGCAAAGACTGCTATATTTGCTGGAAAAAATCATAAGTTCAAGATTCCTAATTTTACTTCCGCTTCAATCATTTGTGGTTTTTAAAATTTCGATTTACTATACCCATTTTGTAATTTCATAATTTTTGATAGGAAATTGTTTAAAATTCGGTTGAAGCATATAAAATTTAAGTTCAATCTATTACCGTTTAATTTAGATTAGCTAAAAGCTAGTGGTTTTTCATGTGATTTATTTTATTGATTTGTTTAATTTGATCAATCGATCAAGTGAATTATCTGAATGGGTACTAAAATTTAAGCTCTGGATAAGCTACGAAAATAGGCACAGCAGGCATGTATAAAACTACCGTTCCCAACTATTAACTGCTTCATTTTTTATTTTGATGTACCATGCAAGTAGTTTGTGAGGAGCAAAGTGATCTATAAATTTATTGGATTATTTTAAGAAAAATATCGAGGTTAATTTGGTGTAGATAATGTAAGAGATAGATGGTTGCGTTCACTGATACAGGTAAGTTATACATGCATATTTCTTGTAGATGAGCTCTTAAATGTTAAAATATCACACTAAAACTTATTCTTGTAATGTATATATAAAATTGTAAGAATATTAGAGATGAGTTAGCTAAGCAAAATTTTGAAACTAATAAAGTGAGTAATGAAATTTTTTGGTGAAATTATATAAAATTTGCTAATTTATGTTGTTTATTTACTGATCGTAAAGAATCTTATATATTTTGTACAAGAAATTTTTGCATTCAAGGCACGGTTGGAGAATATGAGATTAGCCTTGATGAAATACAGTATTGGTGTCATTTTATCGTTGACAGCGATAAGGCTTGGTATATTACGTTATTATTCGAAGTAGTACTTTCTATGTATTGGGAGTTCATTTTATAATTTCATTCAGTTCAAATAGGCACTCCTTTGAGGGCTTTAGGAATGCTATAGGGGTTTATTTTTATGTTTATTTGGTTGTAAATTTTTGCATTTATGGTACTAATTGGATAAAAGGTGGATATTGACTATTTCGTTATTTCTTCATGTTTTTTATATTTTGATTTCGATGATGTGTAACACCACTAATTTGGACGTATGTTATTAGGATATTTAATAGTGAAATAATTAAATAACTAATGTGAAAGAATATATAGGTATAGATAAGTGTGGATAATTGACACATTAGTATGATTTGAATTTTGAACTTTAAATGGAGAATTTGTTTATAAGAAAAGAAATTTAAAGGCTATAATTATATTAGGGAGAGAAATATAGAAAGAAAGATAACACATTATATTAGTTCCCATAACACACTCTCCTCTTTCATTATATTTTTGGCCTCATCCCCTCACTAAGGAGTAGAAAACAAAAAACAAAACTAAAAGCTCTCCATTAAAAAAACTCAAAAAGAAGAAAAGGAAATTAAGGCAATTATCTCTACACACAACTAATCAAAGGTGAATAATATTTCTATCACTTTGTTTTTAAACGTATTTATTTTAGATTCAAGGGTAGATTCGAAATTTTGATTGATGTTTAACATGTATATTAATTAGATAATTGTTTATATTTGTTATGGTTATCATTTGAGATTTTATAAAATTATCGTAAGATTTTTTCGCTTAAAAACTATATTTTTGATCTCCAAATGATTTAATTTTTGACATGATATTTAGAATAGTATTTTGAAGATGAGTTTTTAATATCATAATATTTGAAAATATTATGAAGTTAATATGAATTTTCTAAGTAAAGAAAATGGAAGATTTTGTGTATTAATTATTTGAAACAAAAAAATTGCCCTGAAATTTTTATGATGTTAACAAGCTAAATTCTGATATTTGGCAATTTTTAGGGATTTTTTCAAGTAATTAAAATTTGATATAAATTGTTTTATGAAGAGGGATTATTGCAAAAGGATAATTAATGGAAAAACAAAAATAAATTTAACATTCTGGAAAATAAGAGAAAATTTCTCCTTATTTGTGTTGCAAACTTCTGAAAAGTTTTTGGTTAACCAATGAGATTTTAATAAAGAATTTTATTTGGTGAAAAGTGGTTACTTTTAAAGAAAATAAATCAGTTTTCCAAATAATTACAGAAATGTTATTAATCAACTTGCTATAACCCCTTTGTATCAAACATGTGATAGCTAAGTTTTATCAAACATGCGATAGCTTTGTTATGTCAACTTACGATAGTTATATGTTTTCAGCTTATGATAGTTATTATACTTTCAACTTGAAATAGCAATTGTGGTTTCAATTTAGGATAGCTATTTTTTTTCAATTTGCAATAGCTATATGATTTCAACTTGCAATAGCTATTATGTTTTCAACTTGCAATAGCTATATATTCTATTAACTTGCGATAGTTATATATTGGTTGATATGCGATAACTATAGTTGTTTTAACATATGATAGCTTGATGTAATGTAGACATGTGATAGCTATGATTTAATGGACATGCGATGGCCTATGTTTTCAACATGTGATGGATAATATATTTCAATGTGCGATAGCATAAACTTTTGGGAAGGAAGATAGCAATTTTTATGACATTTAATAGATTTTAACTCTATGCTACATAAAGTTTTCTTAAACAAAAATACGATTTGTTAAGTATGCTGAAAAAAGTTTTCAAAGAAAAGAAAAGATGTTTAGTCCATGTTTAAAGATTTTTCGAGAAGAAAAGTATTGCTTTGTTATAAGTAATTTTGTGTATAATCACATGAACATGTATTTATGATGGTTAATGATGTTGAATGTTCATCTTTGTACCTTGTTCAGATATTTTTCATAGGATAAATAATTGACATATTGAATTATGTGTTAAAGACTTCCACTCACAGTTTTGATCTTGCAGATTGGGAACTGGTGTTGTCTTAGTGAAAAAATTTAGCAAGACAATTATATTAGTGAATATGTTAAATCTCAATTTACCCATTCTGAGAGAAAAAATTATGTGAAGTACATTTGGTATATCCCCTTTGACATTCGGTAAGATAGAGTTAAAGGTGTGCCCTTGGGTAATTATGTAATCTTACTATATAAGCAACTTTAACAACTAAACTTTTCAAAATAAAGTATCCTTTTGGTTTTACTAAATATTATATATATTGCTATATAAGGATATAAGTAATGTTTTAAATACATTAAGTACATACATGTAATAAATCCTTAGAAACAGTATTTAATCGATTGCAATTACAAATGTGTTCGTAACAATGAGTGTTAAATCACGTCAACTAATACTTATTTATAAACGTGTCTACTCAAAATGTATCTAGAAGGAAATATAAGTACATCCATTGAGATTAGTGTATGCAATGTTGTACACTTGATCAACGGTGAATTACTCATGATAATTGGGGGCAATGAGGAGTCAAATACATGCTATTGTTTGGCATAATTATAGAATGACTTATCTAGTGCCTTCTATTCATAATAATAAAGTCAAATAGATCTCATAGGTTAATGTGGTCTTCTGACTTAAGAATACTATGAATATTAAGTTTCTAAATTATACTTTGACTATAGTCAATGATTCGGTCACATGAAAATAATGACTGTGCTACATACATGTTTGTGAATAACACTATATGAAAAGAACTGGTAAAATGGCATCATAATTTTTTTTATCGATGTCATGTTGAAGCCTGTCGTGTGGTAGTTTACCAAAGCCATTTGTCATTACAAATAAATTTGATTAAAATGTAGAGATCGTCAATAGAAAGAGACATAACATATAATGATATAGAATTTGAAAACTTATAGTTAAATTTAAAGATTGGTAATTTTAGAAGAAAGTCTTAAGACTCTCGGATGCATATGTTCGACGGCTCCCAGGTACAGTAATTTCTCATTCTAACGATGTTGATGAAGCTGAGAATGCAAGTGATGAGTATGTTTTATATGTGTTTGAATATTGTATACGTTTTTTTATGTCTCGATAATGATGCTGATGATAGATACATTTGTTTATGTCGTGTATTGTGATAGATTTAGGGGTATTCCCTAGAGGCAATTATGTATTTTGTTACATATGTCTAACTCGATAACCAATCTTATTCGAATAAAAAAATGTGTTTTTATTTCTATTGATATAATGTGGTATATTAATTAATAATTTAATTAAAAATGTATTTAATAGAAAATCCATAAATGATATATTTTGTTATAGTAGTTACAAAGTGTTGTGACCAAGAGTAATTTATCCCAATGAATATAAATATGCCATTTTAAATATTTCTAGTCAATATGTATCAAGACTGGATATCGATAAATCCGTTGAGGCTAGAGTACATAACGCTCTCTAAATATTGGGCAGTATATTATTCATGGCTGTTGGGGACACCAAGGGGTTAAGTACTGACAGTTGTTGGATAACTATGGAATGATTCATTGGATACCATTGATTAATATAATTAAGGTCAAACAGAAAATATCGATGTGATGATTTTACACGGTTCTCTTGACTTGAGAATATAATCGATCTTCAATACGAAAGCTCCGCTTTGATTATAGTCAAATCATGGCACGACGTCCATCGAGTGACTATAATTGGGTCAAGTGGAAGTATTGGAAGTGGAACACTATTCAAGAGAGGATTTTTCACCTCAGTTATATGAGGTTAGTATCACGATCAACCGAAGTCAACTAAAAGTCAAAGTTTCTGACCAAAGTATTTTGATTTATAACAATTTTTATTGTTAAAACAAGGACTTTATGTTTGGATTATATCGTTGAGTATGGATAACATTGGAATTTTATCCATTACCAAATTCCATAAGTCCAAAATGATACTGTTTGGATGAAGAGAATTGGCATAAAATATAAGTTAGAACCGGTTAATGCTTAACAAAGTAAAATTGCAGTTTACCGAAACGAAGTAAGCAACAAATTTGGTCAAAATGTCACATCACATGCTAGTGACGTGTGAACGCTAATATTCGAATAGTTTGATATTGATCGCTAACCAAATTTACACCTAATGAGTCACACAACCACAATGATGAATACTTCTATGACCAAATGATTTAGTTAAGTTGTAATTGTTATAAATTACTTAATATTTATGAAATATTAGTTATAAATTTATTTTTGATTTGATAAACAAATATGATTAAATATATTGATAATAGTTACAGGTATATTTATTGATATACGATATCGATAAGCATACAAATTAGATTTAAACGCAAAAATATTTGTAATGACCCAACCTCTTGACCCCTAAATGTCGACACTAATACATCCATGGTATTCACGTACCGCGCATCCAAGTACCGAAATGATGAAATGTTAGGGTGAAATAAAAAAGAACAAGAAAAAGATCAAGAAAGAAGAGAACACAACATCAGAATCTCACTAATGGAATAGTCATATATAATATCAAAGGAACGGTATAAAGGATTACTCCGATACAGAAATTTCGAAGTTACAAAACCTAAGTATTATCCTCAATCTGGACAATTATAACAACATGTCCTCACAAATGCTGATATATATAATAGTAATGACGTAGAAATAAGAATACTACAGTAAGTAAAACATCTAGCTCGTCTTCTTGAGCTCCAATGGATATCAATGAAAACCTGCCTTTCTCAAACTACTCAAAAGAGTATAGGAGGAATTCAGAGAAAACAAAAACCAAGCATCAGACATAAGCCTGGTATGAGAAACTCAAGAAATATGTAGCTAGCATATATCAATACTTCTGAGAGTGCATGGAATGTCATAATGGTTATCCCCTTAAAAGAACCACCATCTAATAAGTTCATAAGGCGATATATTAGATAATATCTAGGGTGTAGTATATAAATATATAACATAGCCGGAGTGGTTACATTCATTATATCCAATAGCATATTAGGAGTACAATCAAATTCGATAAGGAACGTCCGCATATTGGATTTTCCATTGAGATCTCTCCGGTGGAGCCGGATCCAATCTCCTGCACGAGGGTCAGATAGTACCTTCTGAGCGTCATTGACCTCTATATATAATATACCTCAAAGGAAAACATGGCTGGCCCATGCCCTAACACGTGATGTTAAATAACATCACCTCCGCATTCAACATCAATAAGCATACTCTAGATATGAAGTGATAATATTCTGTCGTGGGTCAGATAAACCCCAAGCTATGCCGCTACTTTGTTTCCTGTCATTTCTGATTTCGAGGCCATGTTTGACATCTTCCACATAAGTCTTCATCACTCAAACAGAACACGAACCCTCCAAATGGATTTCCTCATCTCGAATAGATCACAAATCACTATCATGGATTCGACCATCTTAAATAGATTTGGAATCCCCGCATAGAATCTCTTTAACCGCTTCATAGAGATGTAATACATATCTCAGCCTTGAAGTGATTTTCGGTAAGTAAAACACTTACCGAATCCGGTCTCTCCAAGACTGAATCGATGAATTTGGCATTCGATGATAATGACAGTGATCGCATATGGAAACCAAGTCTCGTATACTTATTGGATTTTCGATATTTTCCTCTCACACTATCATTCGATCAAGAGTGAAGCCGGTAGGTTAGAGATTTATTGCTCATATCGTTACATGAATACCGGTCTTAATTCCTATAGAAAGACAAGCCTACTTCATCGGGTTTTAGTGCTAAGTACACGACTAAATGATTTCCATAAACAAATAAACATACAAAGCATGATCAAGTCACATAAGCAACTTCTAATCCCCTTTTTGTTTAACCAATCTTTTATTAATTAAAGCATCTTTTATAAGTAAAACTTTTTTTATCTAATAAAACATCATATATGAATTTCTACTATTCATTTGTACTATTATCAATACTTCAAAAGTATTCATATACTTATCTCAAATGGTATAAGTATATTCACAAATCATTAACAAGATTTCTTACTTAAAACTTTGCTTTTTGTATATTTTTCCAAAAGATTCCATATTTATAATCTCCTTTAAAATATCCATTTTAAAGATCTAAGTGCTTTTACAAATCCTTTCAAAAGATTTAAGACGGATATCACTTAAACATTGTCATTAAAAACACAAAACTATTTTACTTATGTTCTTCTTTAAAACATTGTTTTAAAGATCTATTTACATTCATAAGTGTAATCAAAAGGGTTAAAGACAAATGTAATTAACATATTTTTACAACAAACCCAAAGCCATTTTCATACTTATACTTATCTTTAAACATTTTTTCAAAAGATCTATTTACATTCATAAGTGTAATCAAAAGGGTTAAAGGCGAATATAATTAACACATTGTCACAAAAAATCCAAAGCCATTTCATACTTTTATCCTCTTTAAAACATTCCTTTTAAAAATCTAAGATAATATTTAGTTTAGTGACAAGCACCATTGTCTCAGTGGTTAAAAGATTCGACTTTGGTGCGAGAGGTCACAAGTTTGAAACTTGCATAGCGTGATTCAAACATATATTGACATGTGATTTATATTATGTTGTCTCAGTGACATTTTGTATCTAAAGTACCATTTCAAAAAAAAGATAATATTTAGTTAAGTTCGATAGTCGGTTAATCGATTATCCAGTTAAAACAATTGCTTATACAAACCAATATTCCTATGCTTAACTCATTTCTGACATTTCAACTTAACTATTCCTCGTTCAAGAGTGAAGCCAGGTAAGTTTGAGGACAGGTTGCATCAAAGTCTTGCCTAGACACTTCATTCTTGAATCTCACAAATAGAAAGCATACTCATCGGCCTTTAGTGTTAATTATAGTATTAATGATTCCTATAAACAAGTAATAAACAAAATTATTAACCCATTTTTGTAATTCCCAACTTAACTATTCCTTATTCAAGAGGAAATCTCGATAGATTAGAGCTCTATTGCTCCTCCCTACTCGACATCAATCTTAACTTTCAAAAATAGAGAAGTCCACTTCGTCAGCTTTTAGCGTCAAGCAAAGTTGATTACCATTTTAACGAGTAAGTAAACAACAAGATTAACACATTTTCGACATTCCAACTTAACCATTTCTCACTCAAGAGGAAAGCCCGGTAGGTAAAAACCCTATTGTTATGTCCTTACTCGACGTCAATCTTAACTTTTAAAAACTAGAGAAGTCTACCACGACGGCTTTTAGTGTTAAACATCTTCTTTACTTTTCTGAAATTTATATATAATTATTAAAAATATATTTAAAATTCAAACAAACTTTAATATACTTCAAAACATGTTTGAAAACATATCTAAAAATATTAGAGAAAATACCAAACTTAAATATCATTTTTAGACACTTAAGACCGTAAGTAAATTACTACAACACTTATAAATGCTGTTAAGAATCCTTGTTAAAGAACACATTGAATACATGATCTTTGTTGCTAGTTTTCACTACTTAAACAAATGATTTAAGAGTGGAAATTTTTATAATAAGTACTAACATTAGGGTACTTAAAACCCATGAAAAGAAAACCCTAATAATATCTTTTCATTTATTTGTAAAATTCCCGAAAACAAGGGATTCAGAAGTGCACTTATAACGAGTATTCTCTCTTCAAACACTTTCAAACTTACTTCAATTTAACATACAAGCTAAACAACCATTAAAACATCAAGTCAAGGTCACGTCACATGTTTAAGAGAGTAATAAAAGTGATGTTATACAATATAAAGTTATCATTTGCTTTCAAAAGCAAAAGAGGTCCAAAGTTTTTAACTTTACTTAGTTGATGTCACATTAATTTTATAATTCAAACACAACATATACACATACAATATATAAGATACTGAGATAACTCACTTAGATCCATGCCAAACCCAATTAGAAAGCCAAAACAACAAAGAACCACCTCCTTCCATCACCATAAACCTAAAGATTCAACATTTAGCACTTCCAAACCAAAACAACACCTCTCTTCTTCCATCCATGCTCATGGCCCCTCCTAAATCCTACTCCTCCTCTCTCCTCCTCACACTTATTACTTGGTAATCATGCTTCCCATAATGTCTTAGGCCCAAAGCCAAAGTTTAAAAGAGATTAGATGATTTGTTAAGACTTGAAAAAGTTAGAAAATAATTAGTGGATTGGTGCTTAAGCACTTCCACCATTTTAATTTCCATACTCCATCTTAAGCTTAGTGAATTAGTGATTTATTATGTATGTTATGCCTCTCCTTATATAGAGTTTTATAAGAGGTTATAATCACCTCTTACCTTCGATGAAAGGTCATAAAGGAGCCTTATTTTCACATATTAACTTTAGACCTCTCTTCTTTTGCTTAAAGATTAAGTATTATTATAAAAGGACATTTTCTAAATATCTTTGATGAAATCACCCTTGACGTCATCAAAAAAGTTTATTTCCATAAATGGAAAAAAATTATTTTATTTTCTTTAATTCCTGAGCAAATAAGTGTATGTAAAAAAATCTAAACAACTTCTGACGGTTAAAAATCTGTTTATCGATAAAATGATTTTCGATCACAATCGATATATTTTCAAAATATTTATTTTTGTAAACATTTTTCCAAAATAAGTTTACCATTACTTATGATTTAAAGGGGCTTAAAAAGCTTACTAAATCATTTTAATAACATTTAATCGAAGATTCAAATATTTAAATACAAACTGTTCGAAATTCCAAGTCGTTATAAATATTTGATCGGGCTTTAAATGAGTTTAAAGCCAACATAAGGGTCGAACATATTCGGCTATGAAGGGGGGCAAGGTGCGGCCATGAAATGGTGCAATAAAGGTTTTGAGATGGAGGGCTAAGATGGAAGAGAATTGGTAAGAGATGGCGTAGGATATTGATCCTAAAATATTTCTAACTTCTTCTCTGTATAAGCATCTCTTATCACACTAGTTTGGGATTATTATTTAGCATCCACGTCCCTCAAGATTTAGCCGAACTGTTCCCTTCTCTCTCTTTCTCTTTAATATTTAAGTTTAAATCAAATCAAATCAAGTGTTATTCGATAGCTGATGATCAAAGGTTCAGAAACTAACAATCTACTGGATTGGAAATCAGTTTCGAGGATCAAATCTCATCGTTTCAAGGTGTACTTATAGGCTTTGGCTATAAGGTATGTTCCTAACATGTTTGTGAATATTAACATATATATATATATATATATATGTGTGTGTGTGTGTGTTTTATATTAAAATGTTCTCTAAATAAATATATATGCAGAACGACTCAACAATAAAAAAACTATTTATTTATTTTAAATAATTTAATATATAATATCTATAAATATGTGTATAGCTTATAATTTAAGTACTACATTATACTTAAGTAAAATATTGGAATATAATTTTATACATAAAGTTTAATGTGTACAAAAATTTTGATAAGAGAAAAAAATAATCATTATATTTAAATATTATTTTTAAATAGTATTTAAATCAGTTAATCATATAAATAATTATATTAATATATATGTGTGTGTGTTATAAATTATTTTAGGGAATTTGCATAGAAGGTCCCTATTTATGATGTTGTAACAACAAAAGTCACTGTAGCAATTAGTATGTAAATTATGTCCCTATTTTTTTTCTAAATCAGAAAGCGCAAACTAGCTTGCGCTTTCCTGATAGAAAAAGCAATTTAACTTGCGCTTTCCAAAATTTTCAAAAATTTAAAAAAGGTTTTAAAATAAGAAAATGCAAACTACCTTGCGATTTCCCGATAGAAATAATAAGTTAACTTACGCTTTCCAGAAATTTCAAAATTTTCAAAATCAAAAAGTGCAAACTAGCTTGCGCTTTCTTCTTTTCAAAATTTTCAAAATCAGAAAACGCAAACTAGCTTGCGCTTTTCAAAATTTTCAAAAGTTTCTAAAAAAATTTAAAATAAGAAAAGTGCAAGTTACCTTTCATATTCTATCAGAAAAGTGCAAGGCACCATGCATTTTCTATTTTTTTAAAATAGGGACTAAATTTAAATATTCATTGCTATAGAGACTTTCTTATAACAACATCAAAAACAGAGACCTGTAACTCTTTTCTTGTTATTTTTATATTTTATAAAATTACTTTAATACCTATTAAACTTTCAGCGGGAATATAAAAAACATTTTTTTTATTTTAAAATTTTTAAATATAAGCCAAAAGTTAAAATTTTGATTTTTAAATTGTTTTAAATTATAAAATTATATGACAAATTTTCAAAGTTCAAAATTATCATTTAAAATTTTACATGAAATTTAAAATTCAAATTTAGTTTCAAAAAATTATTATTTTTAATTTTATAATAATTTTCATACAATTATATATTATAAAATATATTTTAAAATTCAAAAAAAACATTTTTTTAGGTGTGCGCATAACCAGACGGTGATATATTTAATATAAGTTATTTTGAGATTTTATTTGTAATACTATATATTTATTATTATAAATATATATAAGTATTAATATATCCATTTATATATGTGTGTGTGTTTAAATATAAAAAATTTAATGGGGACCATTCCCCTTTCAAAGTGGGCTATTATTCATCACTTGTCAAAGCTCTTCTTTAATGGGGACCATTCCCCTTTCAATTTTTCTTCCCGCCGACCCATCTTTTCCCTCCACTTCTAATCAGCCTTGTCCTTCTTCCCCTGTCCTAGTACCTCCATCCGCTGTTCCAGTATCGTCAACCATACCTTCTCCTGTCCTTTCGTCCCCTGATAAACCTGTAGTCTCTTCTCCGTTTCGCTCGTCTCCTTCTCTTCTTGTTCCACCTTCCTCTGTGCCAGCTTTGTCCTCCATACCTACTTCTGTCCTTTCGTCCCATGTTCGACCAAAAGATTCTACAACAAATCACTCGTCTCCTTCACTTCCGCCTCCTCCTTGTCCTCATGTTGCTTGGTCCTCCTTGTTTAAGGCCAGGCCAATCAATGCAGGTAAATATGTACCGCGTGATATTCAGTTAGTGTTCGATGGTGATGCAATAGTGCCCCCCTCTAAAGTTGTTCAGGCTGGCAATTCGAAGTGGAAAGATTATTTAGTTGGGTTCTTTCTTGATAATCCTATTCCTTACTCCTCTGTCCTATATTTTCTCAAAAGAGCTTGGAAACTAAAAGGATCTATTAGTGTTAAATCTGATGGTTTTCTTTTTTTATTCAAGTTTTCTAATGAGGATGATAAGAATAGAATTGCTGTGTCTGATCCCATTGTTATGAAGAATAAATTATTTATTGTAAAACCCTGGGATGAAAATGTTGGCAACTCCTGTAGGAACATCAAAGCTGTACCAGTGTGGATAAAACTATCCAACATTCCCTTGTATGCTTGGTCTCCTGTGGGTATAAATTGGTTAGCCTCCAGGGTGGGAAAACTCTTATGTATGGATGCTTCTACTGAAAAATTTGAAAGAATCTCATTTGCTAAATGTATGGTAGAAGTTTCCCCTCAACTTGAACTACCTGATAACTTTGCTGTCAAGCTACTTGATGGCTCTGAACAAATAGTGAAGGTGGAATATTTATGGAAACCTGAAATATGTTCTACTTGTAAGGAGTTTGGTCATATGATATCTAGTTGCAATAAAGTGGAAAGTACAGGTGAAGGAAGTAACAGGAAGGGTGTCAATGATGTTGAACAAATTCAGTGTGAGGTTGTTCAGAGTAAGGGGACAAAAGGTAAAAGGCTGGAAAAGGACAGTAAAGTGAAGCAAATTTGGCAAAAAGTGAACAAGTACAAGGGGAAAAAAGGAAATCTTAGTGATGAAGATAAAGCTGCTACCATGAACAAGTCCAATGGAAAAGGTATTCTGATACCAAATGCGAATAAGGAAGTTAACTTTATTTCTGAAGTAGGAGACTCACCCCATAGTGATGGTACCAGAATAATAAATCAAGTTACAAGCTATAACAAGTATAGTCTGCTTCAAGATATCGACAATGAACAAGGTATTTTAGAACAAGAGGAGGTAGAGGAAGGAGAAGTAACATTTGATATGACCAGTCATGGTATAGAAGATACTCTGTCTTTGTGTAAAAGTAAATCTTCTGAAGGCAACGCTGAAATAACTAATGAAACAAGACAATTTTTAGGTGGGTTGGAGCAACAATTACCACTTGGTGCTATTACTACTGCCAATAAACAAGGAGTGGTATCTGTTTCTCCTGTACACACTGTGCATGAACACACTGATGAACATGACTTTGATGCTAATTGGTGCCGGTTCTTTGAACATCAAATAAAGCAAGTTATTTTCAACTTGCAGCATGCAGTGGTGGGAAATCCCCATGGTGTACCCCCTGCTTATAATTTTTCCATTGAAATACCAGGTTGGCCTGACAACGTTCCCTGTCCAGTTCAACATTCTCCACTTAATCCCCCCTCCTCTAAACCCAATTCCACTGACCTTTCCTCCCCCTCTTCTCTTCACCATGCACGTATCGAAACAAGAGCTCTTTCAGCAAAGAGAGGAAACAAAATTCATCTTTCACTCTAAGTAATCCATGAATAAAAAAGTTGCTTCCTGGAATGTTAGGGGTGCCCATTCGAACCTGAAACTTGATCAAGTCAAAAGCCTAATCAACTTGTATGATATTTGTCTCTTTGGCATTCTCGAAACGAAGCTCAATCTTCCTTTAAGCATCAAAGCTGCTTCTTATATTAATCCTCTCTGGACTTTTTATCACAATCTTGATTCTGCTACCTATGGTAGAATCCTAGTTATGTACGATCCAGCTGTCATGACTTTATCCCCCATTTTAACTGCAAGACAATTTATTCACTTCCATATTCATCTCTCTCAAACTCAAACTTCCTTCTATTTAACCTTTGTTTATGCTGATAATTCTTCTCTTTCAAGAAACTCACTATTTAATTCGCTTCCTCCTCTTCGGCAGAACACTCATCCGTGGGTTGTTCTTGGAGACTTTAATTCATGTTTTAGCCTTGATGATAAAAATGGTGGCTCTCCCCTCCTTCCAAGAGACATTGCTCCAATCAATCTTGCTATTACTGACTCTGAGCTTTTTTTGGTTAACAAGTCTGGTGCAAAATATTCTTGGAACAACCGTAGCCGTAGTGGTGTACAAACCTTCACTACAATTGATCATGCATTTTGTAATATCTCTTCTCTCTATCATTGGCCTTCCTTGTCTGTTTTCCTTCCTCTCCCTGTTCTGTCTGATCACTCTCCCTTAATTCTTACCCTTGATCCCCATTTAAGAAGAGACAAAAGAAGTTTTAAATTTTTTAATGCTTGGGCCAAACATGATGACTTTCTTGGATTAGTTTCTAGTGTTCACAATACCTATAACTGTTTTGGTAACCCTATGTATAAGTTTTGCAGGAAATTGAAAAGCATAAAGCAATCTCTCAAACTGTGGGCTTCCACTACCTTTGGGCATGGCTGTATGCTATCTTCTACTCTCATAGAGCAACTCAGAGCCAAGCAGGAATACATGATGGAAAATCCAGAGGATGTCAATGCTGCTAATGATGAAGGTCGTTTATTCTTGGAAGTGAATAAAGCACTTCAGCTAGAAGCTAGTATGAAAAGGCAACAAATACACAATAAATGGAATGAGGAAGGTGATAAGAACACTAAATTTTTCCATGACTCTTTAAGAGTCAAGCATGCTAGAGAAAACATTTACAGCATAATGGATGAACGTGGTAATGTTTTCTCAACTCCTGAATCTGTGGACAAAGCATTCGTTGATTATTTCTCTAACATTCTTAGCAACTCATCTGGGTTCTCTCCTGATCTTAACCAAATTTCATCCCTTCCTCTGCCTTGCATATCCCTCCTTCAATCTGATGTGTTAATCAAACCTGTTACTGATGAAGAAATTAAGTCTGCCCTCTTCTCTATGAACCAACATTCTTCTGGTGGTCCTGATGGACTTAATGTTACCTTCTACATTGCTACGTGGTCTGTGCTTGGACATGAGTTCTGTCTAGCTATCCATAATTTCTTTAACAAGTGTAAAATGCTGAGAGAGGTCAATGCAACTAACATTGCTTTAATTCCTAAGGTTTCTCCTCCTACGAAAGTTTCTTCCTTCAGGCCTATCTCGTGTTGTAATGTAGTGTACAAATGTATTTCTAAAATTCTTGCATCTAGACTCGTTTGTGTTCTGCCTACTATTGTGTGTGACGCCCCACCTCAATACCCACGCTAGCCAAGGACACTACGATGTAGTGTTGTCAACTAGCACGGAGAATAAGGCTGTTGAGGAGCGACCATCCATGTAATTGATTATCACACGGTGGCTATAAAATAATCTTCGGAAACAAACATAGAAATAAACATAACACAAAGCAGTCACAGACATCCATATCACAAAGGCGGAAGAAGATATGAATATATAACTAACACATGAAAGTGTACATCAGAGTAGTGGTCAAAAAGCTCCACAATAATACAAAAGAATAGCAACCTGTGCTATACAAAAAGAATACAACTATGAGTCCATATCTCAAGTGTATACAACAAAAACTGCTAAACTAAATAGTCAGCCAAAAGTCAGAGTAGCAAATCCCGGAAGGAAGTCAAGCAGAAGCACCTGTAACATCTCGGTCTGACCCGAGTATTATTTAAGAAAATAATAAACGGATCAGTCTAACTATAAATATCAGATGACATGATATAGAATAAAAGATATGGCATAAACATAGAATATCCATACAGACATACTACTATAAGTATGAAAATGATGATCAACAGGAGATCAACCGATGAGAAATGATCAATATCACGAGAATCTTCTCAAAGATCCAAAGAGGGCATCATACCCTAAACTTGTACTCATAACAAGTCAATGACATAAAAATCCAGAAATCAAACAAGAAATCCAGAAATCATAAAAAGAGAAAGAGGCCTATCACATGATGGTCCGAAGACCATGGGGAGCTACCCCATATGTGTGAGTCGGAATCACACTGATTGAGGCCTAGGCTAACCAAAAAGCAAAAAGGTATGTGTGAATGGAATCACACAAGTGGTGTCTAGCCTAACCTCGCAAACAAAAAGATATGTGTGAGTCGGAATCACACTACTGCGGCCTAGACTAACCTTGCGGACAAAGAGATGTGTGTGAGTCGGAATCACACTACTGCGGTCTAGTCTTACCTTGCAAACAAAGAGACATCGCACAATTGCTAGTCTAAATCATAAAATGATCATCATGATCAGCGAGAAGTGTCAATCACACTAAGCTAGTAAATATATGAGTTTAGCTTCATGTCCCATAACCACTTGCTTAACTTAAATATTTACGAACAAGCTGTAAATCTTCACTAGGAAATTGTCACGAAAAGGGTTCAATCGAACAAGTCCAAGAGCTAACCGACGAAGTGAACGCAAGCGTTTCATACCACTCGTTTTACTAAGTCGTTTAAGTCGATTTCTCATTCGAGTGAAGTAAAGGCTTGTATATACTAGTAGATTGAAAATCAGTTTGAGAAAACGAACTTTAGATATTTAAAATAGTGTTGAAACCGCTTTGATGAAAGAGTTTTGATATTTACTATTAGTATTGAAACCTTCATATATCTTTAAAGTGACAAGTCATAAAACGATTGTAGAACAAATCAATTCACGTTCGAAGACGTGAGTAAAGTCCAAAGAAGTCAAATCCCAAAACCATCAAAGTAGAAATTCTGATAAATGTTTTTCAGAAGAGATTGCCTACGCGGGGGTCCAGGGGGCAGCGCCCACGGCGGGGTGCGGGGCAGCGCCCCATCACGGTACGACCTAGTGAAGGCAAGCGGTCCAGCGACCTAAGGAAAAATAGGTCATTCGACCTAAGGAAATCGCGAACTAAAAAGACCAAGTGTAAGGTCGGCGATGACCTACGACTTACGAGCTACGACCTAAGGTGATGAGGGCGTTAGGTCGGAGACGACCTAACACTTGACTCGCGAACGACTTATGGAAAAGAAGCTTAGGTCGGAGACGACCTACGAGATAAGCCAGTGCGAGCGACCTAAAGTTTGCCTGGGGGATTATAGGTCGGCAACGACCTAACGTTTTGCCTGGAAATTATAGGTCGGCAACGACCTAACGTTTTGCCTGGAAATTATAGGTCGGCAACGACCTAACGTTTTGCCTGGAAATTATAGGTCGGCAACGACCTAACGTTTTGCCTGGAAATTATAGGTCGGCAACGACCCAAGAAAGTGGAGACTTTTCAACACGCGAGCTAGCAGCCTGGACGACCTAAGAAGTTAACTCGCGAACGACCTAAAGCCTTTAACTCGTGAACGACCTAGGCCTTTAACTCGCAGGCGACCTAAGCCTTTAACTCGCAGGCGACCTAAGACTTTAACTCGCAGGCGACCTACGACCTATGGATGGGCGACCTAACTCCGAACGAGCTAAAAATGGCCAGAACGACCTAGTAGCAGTTTTTTCACCAAAATCACTAAAATTTGGAATTTTTCGCCAATCCAATCCAAACCAAATGCAACAAACATGCTAAAGTGATGAGGAATCATTCCCAACAGTCCAATGACGATTATAGGCAAGATGTGAGATCAAAAATCTCACCTTTTCCACGAAATTGATGTTGGAGAGCTTAAGAACGAAGCAAGAATCAACCCCTAGCTTGAATCTATGTTCTTCACCTTGAATTCGGAGTTTGATGTTGAATTTACTGAAGATCTCGAGCTTGGAATTTTAATTTCTCTTTCCCCCCACCATTTTTGAAGAAGCTTGAAGTGTTTGATGAAGTGATGAAGAGAAGAGGGGGTTGGGCTGAGTTAAGAAGGTGCAGTCCCAACCAAAGTCACAAGTGGGAAAAGTGACGAAAATTTCACTATCTCCAAACATATCGAAGTTTACACTCAAAAAGATCGCAAACGTCATTTTGAACTCAATGGGGGTGGTCTCGAGTCCTAATTTGACCGTATGCAAAAAGTAGCTTTTCGGACTAACATCCGACTAACGATAAAATATTTAAATATAAAATCGATAGATATGCGGGTTGTTACATTGTGTCTCTCAACCAAGCTGCTTTTATACCATCTAGAAATATTCTTGATAATGTTCTTCTTGCCCAAGAACTGATGAAAGGTTATGGTAAATGTAATGCCTCTCCTGCGGCTGCTCTTAAAATTGATATATCTAAAGCTTACGATTCAATACATTGGGTTTCTATTGTGAGGATTATGGCTATGATGGGCTTCCCTAAAACCTTTGTTTCTTGGGTCTATACTTGTATATCTACCTCGTCCTTCTCTGTCATTGTTAATGGTAGGCCTGTTGGCTACTTTGGTTGTCAAAAAGGAATTAGGCAGGGGGACCCTATTTCTTCATATTTATTTCTATTGGTTATGGAAGTGCTCAATGTTATTCTCAAGATCAAATACTCTCAAAGGCTCATTAAGTACCATCCTAAGTGCTCTCTGCTTCATATTTCCTCTATCATGTTTGCTGATGATGTGATGATTTTTACTAAGCCCGAAGCATCCTCTTTAAGTGAAATATTAATTGCTCTGCAGACTTTTTACCTTATGACAGGTCTATCCATCAACCAGTCCAAATCTTCCTTGCTTATGGCTGGTGTCTCTGATGAACACACAGCTAGCTTGTATCAACTCAGTGGGTTCTCTAGTATGCTCTCTGATATGAGGTATCTAGGTCTTCCCGTTATCACTAAAAGAATTTCAATTGCTGATTGTCTTCCCCTATATAATAAGATTACTTCTGTCATGAATGCTTGGGAAAATAGGAGTATGTCTCAAAGTGGTAGGCTTGTTCTCATAAAATCTGTTGTGTTCCTTCCTTGGTTTATTGGGCTCGCTCAGTTATCCTTCCTGGCAAGCTTCTGCTCCTTGTACGCT
Organism: Allium fistulosum; assembly: GCA_030737815.1. Taxonomy (NCBI): domain Eukaryota; kingdom Viridiplantae; phylum Streptophyta; class Magnoliopsida; order Asparagales; family Amaryllidaceae; genus Allium; species Allium fistulosum. The sequence goes on along the minus strand of CM060907.1, from coordinate 1,033,204,255 downwards.
CTGCCATGATCATATTTTTCTGGACTGGCAGTATGCACAACAAGAAACTTTTGCCTTGTTCGTTTGCTAAGTTTGAGACTTCATTAAAGTTGGGTGGCCTGGGTATTTTAAATGCAAAAAATTGGAACACTGCAGCATTCAGTAAGCATTTTCATGATGTCATAAACAAGAAAGACAGTCTTTGGGTCAGCTGGACTTGGAATTATAACATCAAGCATGGGAAGTTTTGGGTGATGGACATAGCTCAAGACAGTAGTTGAACTTGGAGGAATATCCTTAAGTACAGGGAAGTTTATCTACCCATGATTCAGTACCATGTCCATCATGACTCTGATATTAGTTTTTGGGATGAACCTTGGGTGAGTTCTGGTTTGATTCTATCTAAATTTGTTGATCATGCTAGGATTGTTCAGTCTGGTGTTAATCGTGAAGCTAAAGCCAGTGAGTACCTCGACGATGGCAGAATTCAACTACCTTACAATAGTAGTCACGTTGTTAGGCAGCTTTGGAATTTAATTCAGAGTAGTAGTTACAGTTATGATCACTCCTTATTTGTGTCATGGAACAAAAAGCCTCACTGTATTAAGTTGGTTTATCATCACCTATTTGGTAACATTGTTTTGCCAGCTGCTAAGTGGTTCCATGTACTCTGGACTACTGACTCAACTCCGAGAGAAAATCTAATGTTTTGGAAGGTTGTTAGCAGTGCTCTTCTCACCAGAAATGTGTTGATAAATTATGGGATTAGTTGTCGCCCTGAATGTGTTTTTTGTGAGCAGTTTGTGGAAACCATTGAGCACCTTTTCTTTGATTGCCTCAAACTGTATGAATTGGTTGAAAGGATTGCGTGTAGAATTCAAAGCTCTGTTGCCAATTCTTTTTCAGTTATCAACTGGAACTTAATTTTAAAGGCAACTAGGTGGAAGTCCAACAAATACAGAGTTTTGGTTATCTGCATGAAAATTTATATGGATGTGATATGGAAAGAGAGAAATTCAATAGTCTTTGATAATAAGAGAAAGAGCATTGGCACTCTATGGTCTGAAGTGAGGAACAGAATATACATGCAAGTGAGAAGGAGAGAGTGCCTTTTCCCTGATATTATGATCAGCAGTTGGTGTTGATGTTTTTTTTGTTCTATGTTTTCCTTTTCGTCTTCTTTGTTTTCCCTATTCCTTTTTGATTCAAAGTTTGTTTTGAATCTTTTTATTGTGTTGCAATAAACTGGTAGGGGACCAGTTAACCCCGCTGGCTTTGCCAAAAAAAATATAAAATTTTTATATTTATACATGTATTGTTTTCAGCCTTATAGTATATTTAATATATTTATAAATAATTCAAACATATTTTATAGTTTTATATATATATACACGAAATTATTTAAATATTTTTTTATAGTTTTCGATTATATACACACATATATTTGTAATATATTTATATATAAGTAAAATATATAAACATATTGTTTACACCAAAAATGGAACAAAAGCCCAAATATTATATGAAAATACCAAAATGTTGAGATCCAAATCAAACAAGCAAAACAGCGGAAAAGTAAAAGAACACACAAGAATTTTATAGTGGTTCGACAAATTCTCCGGCTTGCGTCCATTTTAATCTTGTTAGTAGTTGTTTTCTCTCCGGATTACAGTGAGTTATATCAGATATGACCATAATCTAATGGATCTTTGATTTACAATAGAGTTTGTAGAATGTTTAAGGAAGAGAGCAAGGGTAAAGAAGAAGATCAGTGTAAAGATCTGGGAGGAAATCAGAGAGAAGATCCTTCTTTGGTTGTCATAGGGCAGGTATTTATAGAGAAACAATTGCATATGTTTAGGAGCCCGATTGCATTGAATTCCGGAAGCAAGTCCAAGGAAGCACAAGTGAGCATCTTGGCCCAATTAGCCAAAAATACCTCTCGATACCGAGGTTTCCTTAGTGGTAAATCCTCCTCTTTTCATGGTCTTGCTCTCCAATCTTTAATTCGATTCTTTTTAAACTCCTTTCCTTGAAGATTAAGTTCTTTTTTGTGATCAACTTGATATTGCTTATCTTGTTCTGGTTTTTTTTTCTCATCAATCCTTGATATTGCTCTTCCTAGCTCTGAGAAAAGCACTTTGCCCCGAGAGGTTGAGGTAGCATATGAAGTACTTCGAGTTCATGTGGCCAAAAGAGGCGAAGAAACCTCCCGATGTCGAGAGTTATGCCGAAAGAAAGCTCTCGGTATCGAGTTGTTTACTTTGCTCCAAAGTTGATGGGTTTTCCTGAGTTCCTTTCTCTTGTCCTTTTAATCGTGTTTCCAAGTTCGTGAATTGTCTAGTCTTCATTTTGGTCTTCTAAACCTAGTTGAAATCTGCTTGGTCAAAAAGCGGGTTAACACATACATTTGGATAATGTATTTGTATATTGGACGTGTCCGTTGCGGTGCAAATCTCAGCATTTATACACGGGCAGGTTATACCCTGCGCGAATTAATATGCTACACATGCACACGGATATGTGTGTGTGTGTGTAAATACGGCCATGAAGTGGGTTCCGAAGCCTTGCCTTGCTTCTGTTGTTACCTCTTTCGAGATTCTGGCTACAACTTCATGCCTTACGTTATTATTGCCGAGAGTTTGGTTGCTCCTATTGAGGTATTTCCTACTTTTGACATTACTTGGGATCCTACGGACTTAGCATGGCTTCATGGGCCTTCTGAAATGCGGCTTGACCCAAAAGATAGTGGTTTTCATAAGTTTTGTTGATGGACTTGACGAGGAAAGGAGGTTATTTTATCCTGTTGATGGCAAGGGTCTTACCTTCATAGTGCTAAAGAAGTATGGTGAATACAATCGCTCTCTTTTGGAGAATGCTGATTGGGATCAGAAATTCGTGTACTGTACTGATTCAGATGACCATGTTCCTTTCTTAGCAGGTCTTTTTTCTGGGTTCCTGCACGTTATTGGATCCGTCCCTCTGAGTGAGGGGAATGGCTCTTCCTCCTTGAAGAAAGTCTAGCTCTTGCGGTGGTGTTGTATAGCTGTTTGGTATATTTGTTAAACTCCTACTTTTCTTTTCATTTAGCTGTTTTGGTGCATGTGCCAAACACTTGTTTTACATTCATTTATACAATTCGGTAAGGGCCGGCCAACCCTGCCAGCATTGCTAAAAAAATTAAACAATACTATATCGTTTTATAAATTAAATAAAATATAGATTCTGTTTGAAAGAAATTTAAAAATGTTCTAAATAAATTAAACTTTGTAGGCCTAATAGAAATCCAAAATAATAAAAAAGATTGAAATTCAGTCATTACTTCCGCTACAGGCTAGCCCAATTCCGACATATTATTAGTAACTGATTGATTTGTTGGACATGTTAGATATTTGGTATTTTTTATTGTTAATATATAATGATGCTTTTATATATGTTGATTTTCGTTAATTGTTGGTATTTATTATATGATGATATTTGGTATATGTCATTGCCTTGCAGATGATATTTCACCAATGCTAAAACTACGACATTCAAACACTATGAATTTTTTTACCGATGCAATAAGAAAAAATTTATCGATGTCATACTGAGACTGACATCTGATCGATGCCATTCTTAAATATAAAAATCGAATTTAATGATGCCAATACCAACTTACTAGTGTCATTCTTAAATGTCAAAATTGGATTTACCGACGCCTTGCCTGAAGCATTTTTGTAATATTTTGTTGTTTACTAACCTCACTCGCAAATTTCTAAAATCGATAGTAAAATGAGAATCGCACAAGCAAACGCAAAAGAGAGAGAAGCGAGAAACGAAGGAGAGGTTATTTTAGCAATTTTAAATTGAGGGAATTAGTCTAAAGGAAAAACTTGAGACCAATTTTAATTTGAAGGATGCAGGTGTTAAAATTTAGTCTGAAGTACAATGGAATGATATATCCATATAGCATTACACATATATAATGCTATGTTCATATTGCATTCCACGTATAATGCTATATTTCATAACATTATTCATGATTGCATAAGCCGTCTATGTTAACTGATTATTTATTGATATTACCAATATGCTAGTTTCTAAGTCATATTCAACTTTTGTCTTAATTTATATTGATCTCAGATAATAATTGCAATAGAATGAATCTAGACTTGTAGATTTCAATTTGCATCAACATTTCTACGTTTATATTTGCACCAGTTAGAGAAAAAATGTCATAAATAGTTAGTGGTGTTTAATAAAAATCCTCAACTCTGCATACTATAAATGTACATTAAGTATTTTGTTTACAGGGTATTTAGCTTTAAGGACACATTTTAAAAAACAATTACATCCAAGGACAACTAACTTTAATAACTAGATTAAGAACGAAGACTTCATTACATTATGTAAACCTGAAGTTCGTTTTAATTACTCATCTTCACTAAATTAATAAAAAGATAAAGAATGACGTCCAAAATTGCATGAAAAAGGTTATTTCAAACATATTTTATTTGATTAATGTTATCATCAAAATATAGAAGTAAACAGCTCGAAAAGCTAAATTAATATAGCTTTATAACTTAAAAATAGTTATATGTTATGTCAATTAAAATATAGAACTAAGCTATTTAAAAGCCAGTCTCATTTAGCATTTGAAAAATGCTAGTTGTAAATAACAAAGCTATATACATTTAGCCCGTCCTGTTTTTTCCTATATTATTTTCTCCCACGTTCACAAAACAAAAAAGGTTTCCCTAATTAGTTTTTAATATTTTTATATTTTTTTCTCATATTCACCAAAAAAACGTTTCCGTAATTAATTTTTATTATTTGTAAAATGTCAATGTGTTCTTCATTTAAAATATTCGCATTTTATCCAACAAAAACTTGAAAGTCGTCCTTAATGTGAATAACACAAGTTTGTTGTCCTTTGATATAAAAATGAAAACAATTTCGTCCTTGAAACAAATATCCACTTTGTTCATTATATCAGATGATGTTATTTATATATAAAGCGCAAAAAAGTTCAAGGTGCAGTGTGATTTGGTAGTTGGTCTATAAGTTAGTGATATCCAGTGACTGTCGGACTTCGTTACACGGTCATGATCTATTGTAGGATCCAAGATGAAAAAATGTTACTTGACAATTTTAAGATTTTGGAAATGCATGCATTTGCAACATTAAAAAAAATCGTGGTCAATGCACAAAATGTGTTTATGGTCCAAAGAGATCAGATGTCCACTGTATGTCCAAAGCTGCTACCCAAATACAAATGTGTAATGCTACGTGGATACAACATTATAAATACGTAATGCTATATAAATATCATTTTGTTGTCATCCAAATTGAACTTCAAAAATTGTGTCCATCAAACTATAATTGATCTCAAGTTTTCTTTGTGACCTAATTCCCTCAAATGGAAAATAGAAATTAATGCTCAGTGATTTGTTTGTATTTGGTCTAGAGCTAAGAAAGTAAGGGTGCTAACATGTAGGAAGAGATAATTGACATTAAACTTTTTACAGTATGATATAATGTAAGAATAAACCTTACAAGTGATTATTAAAATTAGTAGGAAATTTTCCTCAAGGACAGTTTTTAGGGCTTTTTTTTATGTAGGACAGCCCGTCAATCATTTTCTCTAAAGGACAAATTATCGTTTTTTCTTTCCAGCCCACTTTCGCGCGCTTCTTCTTCCTTTCGATCAAATTTTTCAGTCGCGATCAAATATCTCTCTCGCAATAAAAATATCGATCCGCTTCGTTCGGTTATTTCAATTTCGACCTTCTGAAAATTGTGGTTCATCGATCATTTTTTCTTACGTGCGTTTTGTTGATCTCGTTCTTTTCATATTTGTACTGTGATCTCGTTTTTCTTCAAATTGTATTAATTATGTATGCTTATATTACTCTATTTTTCGTTGTTTTTCTATTCGAGTTAAAAAAACTGGCCGTGATTTCTAATTGTGTTCATTTTTACAAATGATATGCAGTGTTGTTGTTCTCATTGTTTGTTCGTTCGTCTATGGCAAATTGTTGAAGTAGCAGCAGGTTTTTTTATTATTATTCGTTTCTTTATGCAGTGTTATATTTTAATTTGCTTTTCATTTAATTTATCTTGCATTTTCTTGCATTAATGTTGGGATGATTGGAAAAGTATTATTGTTTGGGTTGTATATAAAGTTGTGATAGAGTGGAAAAGTATCATATTTTAGGCTCAGTTTTTGGGTATCATTTTTATTTTTTCTTAGTATCATTTTTTTATTATCAGTAACTAGGTATCAGTTTGTATACGGTAGGTATCAGTTTTGTGAAATTGAATAATTAATGTTCTAAATTGAACATATTTTTACTAATGTTTATTTTTTATTTTTTTTGACGGTGGGGATAACAGTCTTCTTTGTTTGTTTGTGTTGAATAATAACATTTTTTGCACTCGATTGTCTATTGATTGCTCTTTGTATGATTTGAAGAATGAGATATAAGCTTGTGATGATTGGAAAAGTATTATTGATTGGGTTGTATATAAGCTTGTGATAGAGTGGAAAAGTATCATATCTTAGGTTCAGTTTTCTGGTATCATTTTTATTTTTTCTTAGTATCAATTTTTTTGATTATCAGTAACTAGGTATCAGTTTTTTATATCTTAGGTATCAGTTTTTTGAAATGGAAAAACTAATGTTCTAAATTGAACATGTTTTAACTAATGTTTTTTTTTTGCAGTGGTGATAATGTGGCGCAGGTAGACCATCAGTTAAGCCTAAAGGAGGATTTTCATATTTTCAGAACAAGCAAAACAAATGTGGTGAGTGCAAAGCAGCTTGGTCATAATAAACAGAATTGTCAAGCTTCGAAGAGGATATGATTTGATTTTTCATTTCGAATTTGTTCAGATTAATAAGTGGATGTGTGACTTGTTTTGGTGGTTTATTGTAATTGAACCTTTTGTTATTAATTTGTATTCAGTATAGCATATTATCAAATTGATTTAATTTCAAGTATTTAGTATAAGTGATAGTATCAGTTTTAGTGTCAGTTAATTGTTTTTACAGTATCAGTTCTAGTGTTTGTTTTTACAAGTAAGAGCAGCTTTGTTTTAAGAACAGAACATCATTACTTCATAAGTATCAAATTGCAATAGAACATCATTACTTCACAAGTACAAATTTCAACAGAGTTATATTACTTTACAAGTATCAAATTTAATTGTGAAACATCACAATGTGAATTCAGTTCTTTTCTTTTCTTTCTTCTTCTAAGCTTGATATGTATTTAGATAGACTCCAGCAATGTTCATCATCTGTCAATATTGCATGTACAATCTTTGCTCTTGTAGATAATATTTCCTTTTTTTCAAGTTTTATTGGTATTCTGCTTTTGTTCAGTGAAACGATGAATATCATTACAAATATTCCACAGTCAAGCCTGTCGAAACCAAAATGTAATGTTAGTATCAGTTTGCATAAGTTATATTATCAGGTTTACAATTAATACAAAACATTGAATTTCAGGGATAATGGTACAAGCATATAGTATGCTTTGAATTAAAATATTTAACAGTTTTACTAGCACACTTAGTATCGATTTGTGTATCGGTTTCTTTGATGTAGGTATCAGTTTTGTTTCTGTAGGTATCAATTTCTTTTATGTAGGTATCAATTTTCTTCCTGTAGTAACTGTTTATTTCTGAACTAAATGTTTTTTGAAATTGAAAGATCATATTTTTTAATATTTTGTTATGAATCAAATTCAATTAAATATAAAAGGCATACAATGATGTATAGAATTATGTATGAAATGTTATAATGCAAAAACACAGATAGTTTGAATAATAAACAACTTTCAATTGATTATGACTAGTAGTTTCAATTGTATTGTTCATTTTGTTGTCAATAGATATCATTTTAACCAAAAAAAACTTACGTGTCTTCTGCTTGTTGTACACACTTTATTTGATGCATATCATCTGGTTTCACCTCCATGCCTGCTATGTTATTGCTTTTCCAGATTTCTTTGAGCATTTCTTCTATTTTTTGTCTCTAATAAAGACAAAATGTTAAAAAGTTAGGTCATATTCATCTTTTTTATCTGTAATAAGTAATTTTTTTAAAAGAAAGAGAAATCTCATACCAATTTTATAGCTTCTTTTAAACTGGATGTGGATTAACAAAATCATCATCATCCTATTATTTCAAAATAAAGACAATAAGTAATTTGTGAAACAAATTATGTTGAAATGTAACAATAGGTTGCGTATTAGCTGCGGTGAAATATCTTCAGTCAAATATGTAATGATTTCTAGTTTGCAGTGACTAGGTATCAGTTTGCAGTAAATATATATCAGTTTATACTACGTAGGTATCAGTTTTCTGTAACCAGGTATCATTTTTTTCAAGTAGGTATCAGTTTTTTTGTAAATAGGTATCAGTTTTTTGTACATATCAGATTTCAACTAAATGATACAGATTATTATTTTATCAAACAATTTAATTTAAATGATAATGACTATTATTTCTTGTAATTAAGTATCAGTTTGTTGTAATTATCAGCCTTTTCTTTTACCAAATGTTTTACAGGTATTATTTTTGCAATATTTATCATGCTATAAAGTTATTATGTTTCTTATTTTAACGAATTGAGTTGTTCTTCTTCTGATTCTTCATCTGCAGCTTTTTTCCCTTCTTTTTTCTGAGATTTTTCCTGCACTAGAGGTAGGTTTTCCTCTTCTATCATTGCGTTTTCTTCTTGAATATCTGCTGTTGAAAGTGATTCAACATTTCGATTCTCACTTTGTTTCTTCACTTCCGACGTAGTTAGGTTTTCATCGACTGTCGATTGTTGTGCTCGTTGTTCATCGACTGTCCATTTTTGAGGTTTTGTTGGAGATGTAGATTTATTTTTGGTTTGCGGTGCCATTTTTTCTTTCGAGCAAAACTTTTGTCAAATTCTAAGTGAAAGGAAGGAGGAGAAAAACGAACGAAATACTATGTTTTGTTTGAAATTGTATCTGGGCTTTGGGCTTTGTCCTTACGGTAAAATTTTTGTGTGCATGTCCTGGTGACTAATTATTTACTTTAATTTATCCTTTAAAATTATTTCCCCTTAGAATTAGTATGTAATATACAACGGGGGATGAGGATTGGATTCCTTTGTTTAATTAAACTTGGATTGAAGGACTTCCACATTTATCCATTGCAGCATAGGCCTCTATTATAGAAATCCTATGTTGGAAACATCAACATCTCCATCCCACACCACCAGATCACCACTTCAAAAAGGTAGGGATGGGTATATACTACACCGCTATATAAAAACTGTCCGTACCGAATTACAAAAACGACGTGGAAATCCACACTAAATCTTCTAAACCAAAGCAAATATCTTAAACCGAACCGACCCGCATCGATATGGTTCGGTCACGGTTTGAACGTGAACCGATCATATTAAACCGGATTGAACCGAATATTTATATGAATATTTATACTAGTAATCTTATGATAAAAATATAATCAACTCTTATTTTATTTTATATTCTAATGATGTATATTCTATTTTCGACTTATATTAATAATAATCGTTGTCATAAAAGAAGAAGTTATAGTTTTAATATGATATTTTTCATCTTATATTTTTGGATAAATACTAATTATAATTTTATTCTAATCATTTTACTTAATGGTTATGCATGAATTAACGTTAATGATTGATTAATCTACAAAAAAAATCTCGTTTGTAGCTAAATATCAAATTGAAAAATTCATACAATTAAGAACTAACCTTTCATTTGAGTATAACATTGTGTGTTTTAATCGACTATAAAAACTTCATACAGCTGTCTTCATAGATTGATTGTTGATGAAAGTAATTTTCTTATTTCATATATTCAATATAGGTTCAAACCGGACGGGAACAAAACCAAACCGTATTACATTAAACCAAACGAAATTGAACCGTTTAAAAGATTATTATAATAATTTGTATTTTTGATTAATCATTTGATGCAGCGCCGAAGCGGTTTAGACTTCAAACCGCACCAAACCAACCCACGCCCACCACTACAAAATGGTACCAAGAATAAAAAATATTAAAAAAAACATAGAAAATCTAAAAGGTTTCCATGGATATTTATGAAGTTTTGAAAAATCAAAAGTGCATACATCTTGTATTATTGACAATCAAATACAATTTATGTCCTAATAAATACACATAAATATCCATAAGTGAAATTTTTACAGATTCATCTTTATTAAAAAATAAAATACATAATTGAAAATAAATAACAGAATTTACGAAAGTGCCGAACATGTGCACTTAAAAATATAAGTGCCAAACATGTGCCCTTTTTAAAACCAGTGTTACAAAAAGACAAACGCGAATTACATGCAATCGAGAATATCACTAAAATACACCATTTTGCATCAAAATTCACAAAACAAAAAATTTGTTAATTTTTCATGCAAAACAAAATCTTTACACATTTCAAATATAAAAATAATATGCAAAAAAGCAAATTATCGGTAACAAGTTGAAATGACTATAAAATCTACATTACACAAAAATCACAAAAGAAATCCTAGAAAATGGAAATCATCTTCGAAAACTTAAACCAAAAAATGGAACATATGCGGTTATACAAATAGTAGCAATAAAAATGTAACAATAAAGTTAAAGTAGGGAAGTGTACGAATGCTACATTTTCAGATTTTTCAAAAATTACATAAAAATCAATGAAACTCTTCAGATTGTTACAACACTCAATTTTATACCCATTTTTATACATTTTGTTAATGAAAATGTCGTTTTTTGGTGATTTTAGGTGAAAAGCAAGGTTTTGGATTTTTGGATTTTTGGATTTTACCATCAAATAACTCCCTGTTCCATACAAAGAGCCATATTTTGTTGTAATTCAATTTGTTTCTACATCCAAAAAAAACACGTTATGATAAAACATATTAAGTCTATATGCATCAAATTAAAATAGATGGCAGTATATAAGATATAGTAGAAAAAGACCATCATATGCATATTGCTATGTGTTGTTTACATATAATGCAAAACTATGCAAGTAAATGACGTTGCAAATAACTATATCATCACATGAAAAATAGTTGCATCACAGAATAAAAATATTTTGTTATACCTAGATTGAAATTTGTAACAGTTATTATTTATTAATTAGAATGACCTTCTTTTCTTGCCCTGGGAGGCTTGCAAGAGTACGTTCTGCACATAGAGAAGCTGAAGCATAATTTGATAAGAGGCACTCTTCCCTTGATTCTCTCTTCCAGCATCTTCATTTCCATGTAGAGGATCTGTAATATCAAAACATAATAAAACCAATCAGAGGATTACAAAGGAAAATTTTGCTCATTTAAGCCACTTTTGCGAACCTATTATGTAAACATACCAGTTTCCAAATTAATTATGGAAATATACATGTTTCTGCTACATAGGCAAATAGCAGCTCGATTTAAGATTACACAAACTGGCGTTGTTCAAAATCAGACTGAATTTAGCGCATTTTGAGATAGCGCCAGCACTTCTGTAATTAGTTTTGAAACAGGCATGTTTCCTTAGTAAGTTGTAAGTTTCCAAAAGTGGCCTAAATGCATAAATTTTCTGAGCTGGAATCACAATTCCAAAAACATTCTAAGAACATATCTTTCATGATATTATTGCAAATACATTTCAATTCCAAAAATATTTTGATAAAACCTTTGGTGGCTACTTGGGATGGAACTGTGTCGCGTTTATTGTCCAGATTTCTGAATAAAAGGGAAACAAATAAGATATGTATCAAATGATCAACTACAATCATATATAGTAAATTTTGATTGTTACTACATACATATTTTCAGCAGTGCAGGGAACCTGAGAAGGTATATCCTTTGGCGAATCTTTTACTTCAACAGAATAACTTCTTGTTTGATTAGTATCAGTTAGTTCTTGACTTTCTTCTTTTGGTTCTATATTACTCTTGGATTTTTTCTTACTATCTGCAATACATGAAGTTCGACCATTAGAGGACAGCGAGTTTTTTTCAATGGAGTCTGCCTTTTTTGGATTTTCTGGGAATTTTTCATATTTATCTTCAATATCTTCGCGTAATCCTTTTGTTTTAGATGGATATAGAAATTCAATATCAAAGTCATCATCAAATGGTGATTCCAGACAACTTTTTATAGCATCCCATTGAAATTTATCGGGCAACTGAACGTCAGTCTCAGTAAACACTTTCGATATCCCAGTCTCAAAATTCATCTGATCTCTCTCTCTTTTGGAATCCATGTGAAAGGAATCAAAAACATCATCTCCAGGCATTGATTTATGACTAACTTCATCAAATTTAAAGTTACTCTTGGAATATTCTGATCCACAATTCCATTTAGTTTCTAGGTTCTTAGACTTTCTTGTTGCTCTATTTTGTTCATGGAAAAATTCATCAACCTCCGTGCCAAATTCTCCTTCAGAGAATATCTCTGTATCATAATTTGTAGTTGACCGCATTTGATTTTTGTAGTTGAGCTTGATCTTGCGGTCATTGTATTTTCTAGCTTTTGATCCAAAGGCATAACTGCTATTTTCAATAACTGCATCAGAGAGAAGTTTTCAGATAGCAATTCATTGCTTGCATTTGTTTATGTCTTCAATGTACAAAATGAATAGTAAAAGATTGCTGGTCGTTTTCACTGCGTAAGCAGTAAATTAGATGAGAAATTCATGTATATAAGAGACTAACCAGAATCAAATGAGCATGACTCTTCACTGCAATAGACAAAAACACAAGCATTAGAGCCTAGAACAGAGCACTCATTTGGTATATCAGAATTAATATTCAGTTTTCTGTCATATATTCTAAGATGTATAACCAACTTTTTGATCTTATATGACCTAAACAATATCATAACCACATTCTATGTGATTTTAACATCATTCTTTTCTGCACTAAACATAAGTACATCAATATTTACTCAACATTTGCCAAAACGAAGGTTAAGAACCTTTGTCAACCAGAAAGGCAATTAACAGAAAATATCTAGAAACATTAAAGGTTAGCATTGTAGTACTCCGAAAACAAAATCATCCCAACTTATTACCACTGTGATGAGGTGAGGAGACCACTATACACTGAATGTAATAGATAATGCGCATTGAAATACAAAAAAAAACAAATTCAAACCCATTACCATTGGCAAAAGAGGTATAGGAAGGAAAGTAGATATGATGATATATTTGTCACATCAATAATTTTGTACCATGTTCGCCACTTTTTTGGAACAGGCAAACACAACGATGAGTTTAAAATTATGTTTTTCAAACCTTAGAGTAGTCAAAAGGTCATCATTCTCTCAGTTGAGGAAGGGAGTAGTCAGAAGGTCATCATACCCTTAGTTTACAAAAAGGCATCATTCTCCGGTCGGGATATGCAGAAAAATTCAGCACAACTCCCTTCATCGATCAAGAAAAGGATGACCTTTGGACTACTCCAAGAACAGAAAAATATATTTTTTAACCAATCATTGTGTACTTGCATGCTCCAGAAAAGAGGAGAACACGGTATGAAATTAATGATGTTCTAAAAAAAATATCACATCTACTTTCCTTCCTACACCTTGAAATTTACGACAGAAGAAAGGGATTTGAATGCTTGGTTTTTCTGTATTTCAATGTGTATTATCACTTACATTTGGTGTTTAGTGGTTTCATGTATAAAGTGACGATGATTGATTATACCTATCTTGGTAATCCTTCAAAGGTGAGGAGAACCACCGTGGTGGAGAGAACAAGCTATCAGGACTTGTCATCTTATCATACGGATGATGCCTAGGTATGTAATGAATCAGTTGATACAAGAAAGAGAGAACATACAACATAATGCACCATAATTACAAGTGCATACCTCTTTTGATAATAAGAATCAGGACTCCACTCATTTTCTGATGTTAGATCCCGAAAATACTGGGGAGTCATGACTGATATATCAATAGCATGCAGGTAAGAAAGGTAACTAGAATATCATAATCTAGGACTGAATTTCCGTAAAAACAGTGAGGCTTAGCAAGCCTTTGTATAAACTGATGGTGAAAAACCATGTGGAAGAAGACAAAAGGATATAACAATATTTAAATTAGGTTGAAATACGTGTATAAATACTAATGCACTAAGAATTGCTAATAAGTTAACTGATGCATTACATCAATTTCAACCAGTCATAAATGCTGAACAAAATATTGTTTTAAACACCACAAACTAATGTAATTTTATGGTGCTCATCCCTTTTAGGATACCTAGCAGTTGAGATATTCGGGAATAAATAACAGATTTTCCTCGGACAAGATGCATAAGGTAAGTAACATTGCAATTAGGTGGTTTCATAACACTACAAAGCTAAAATGGCAACCATCTGAGATGTTTGTACTAGCTTTGCTCTCCATGATACACCTGCTATCATGCTACTGTCAAGTTATTCCCTGGATATTTTGACATTACATAATTATTAAGTAAAGAGCAACCAAGTCTCATTATATTTTTTACACTGAACAAGGAATCAAGCACATAATATTGCTTTTATTGGACAACGGAATACATGATATTTATTCTCTCACATCAAGCATCCAACAAATTAATTGACAAAGAAAGCCTGTCATTTCTAACTTCTAAAAGGAGATTGTATTTAAACTGGGATTAATGGAAAAACTGATGGTGCATGAATATGAAGGTGTAATAACCAAGGTGATTCATCGACCTTTTAATTTTTGGTTATCGGAGGTACTTATCCGTGCAAGGCTGTTAACATAGTATTTCGGATGGTGGGGGGAAAAACACACATGTCGTGTAAATTAACATCAGTGTTGGAGTTTTCCTATATAAAAGGATCTACAAGTATGCATGTGTCATAACACTTTAAAATAGAATACCACCATAAATAATTTATTGAGAAACAATTCTCTCTTAATCTTCAACTGTATATAGCATCCTAACTTCAACAGATACTAGTGTGTAACCCGTGCGTTGCACACGGCGATGTTAATAAAAAATAGTATTTATATTTTAATTATTGCTAAAATTAGAAATTTATTATGTAATTTATGATAAATTTATTGTGATATATTAATCATAAATCAAAATGATATGTGATGCTCAGATGTAAGGTTGAAGGTTCAATCCTCGCTAGCTATATATTTGTAGCAATTAATGTCCTACTAAAAAAATTAAATTTTTTAATACTATAGATGTAAATAATTTATGTCATGTGATATATATTTTTTATATGTATGAGTGAATAAATAACTTTACCATTTTTGTTTTAATTGTTGTGTATATATTGAATTGTTATTTTTCAAGGATTTTTAAATAGATTTACGAATGTTAATTTAATTTAATATATGTAAATAATTTGAATTAATAATCAACATAACTATCAAAAATAAGAAGTTGAATGTGAAAAGTTATAGAAAATTACGAAGAGCTTTGTACGTATTTGTACTTGAGAAGAGCATCTTATGCCCGTTTATCTACATGTGAACTTTGATCCATTATTTAGTTTTCATTTTTAAACAATTTCATAGTTAACCATAGATTTTTATGTTGTTATAGGAGAGTCACACTTACAACTTTGATAATCGCAAATAATGTTACGTAGCATTTAGTTGAGTTATGAGCTTGACATGGTTTGATAACATGTTAAAAGTAAATGTTTATATAATCTAATTTTTATCGATGAAATTTGTGCGTCTACGTAGTAATGTTATAAAATATAAATTTATCTTTTAAAGGTTGTTAAAAATAAAATTATGTTATGTAATGTAACATAATGTATAATAAAAATTTAAAGATAACTAAATTAGAAATTAAAAGAGTTATTGTTATTTATGTACACATATTATGTTATGCGATTTATATATCATTATGTCTGAATAAAGAAATAACTTTATCATTTTTTCCACGTATAAATGAATATTATATATATTGAAATTCTTATATTTTTAGTATTTATTAGATTGATTAATGAATATCAGTTAATCAAATTTATTTAAATAGTTTAAATTTAAGATTACACAATTAGTTAAATATATGGACTTGAGTGTAAAATATTAGAAAAGAATTGAGAATGGTTTCTAAGAAATTGTAAAAAAAAATTAAATTTTGGTGTTTGAAGTTAATAGAATTATATAATGTATTGTATGATAAATTTGTTCAGTAAATAAATTATAAAATAAAATTGTTATTATCGTTAATGTATATAATTTATGCTATGTGATTTATATACGCACACAAACACACACACATATCTAAATAAAAAAAGATATTTTTTATACCAATTTGTTGATACGCCTGTAGCATATATGTTGAAACTTTAATTTTTTAGAATTTATTAATAAATATTAGTTGACTAAGGTTGTCCATTAATTTAAAATTTGAATTGTGTAATTAATTTAAATATGTGGGTTTTCATGTAAAATATTGGAAGAGAATCGAGAAAGATTTTTAAATAATTGTAGACTTATTAAAAGAGTAGGTATTTGAATATAAAATAGTATGAGAAGTTTAGTATAATAATTGTAAAGTGATAAATTATAAGATTTTAAAAATAAAATATCTATAGTTGGAGAGAATTAAGGGGAATGAAGATAATTCCTAGAATTAATCATAGAGCTTAAAATTCTTCTGCTTTACTATTATTTAATAGATATGGCATATACGGTAACGGTAATTTTACCATCAATACCAATATCGTTGCCGAGTAATCGGTAACCAATAAGAACTAAATTCATGCTTTTAAGGGCAGAGCAAAGCAATAGGTGTTGAAACTTCCAAAAGTTTCAAACGCCAATAAGCAACACTAAAAAAGAAGAGGTCGTCCACTGTAACATCACTAGGCAAAGTTCAATAAAATCAGGCTAAACTTCCATTTTTATTAAATTTACAAGAAACCTATTACAAATAATCAAAAATCCTAATTTTCAGTTCTTTAATATTGGTGAAGCCTATAACATCAATACTTATAATTCTCACCATTGAAAGTAACCATTAGATATGTTTACCAATATATGTTTGTCAACAAATCACGACCACCAAATGAAAATATATCCAAAGATATTTTTCCCTAAAAAATATAACAACTTTCTTAAACTAAATAAAAGTTCGAGGTTTCACACAAAAGCCTCTATAAATAGTATTTATATCGCAAAATCTAACATTTTCCATAACCATCCTGGATCTAGAGCACTCTTGAAAAAAAATCTGAAAACAGATTATTTTAATATAAGATCCTTTTTTCTCAAATGGCTAAATCTGGCCAAATGAAAACCTAAATAAAATCAACTCGGTCCTAACCCAAATTTTGATTTAGATCCATTAGTAGGAACCAGACCATTATACGTGTGCAACAGATGAATGCAGACACAACCAAAGAAAAGCCTAGCGCAGACCCGAAATTCCCAACTAATATCATGAATAGCTTTATCGGCACCCAATCAATTTCTTAAACTTTAGGCTTAACCATTCTCCAACTTGCACCTTACTATTGTCATGCCGCAATAGGTGTTTGCCAAATCACTATAAATAAACATTTCAACTAAATCTAGCACTTTATGCTTGTCCATCTTCCGTTTAGGTGATGATTTGACTACTCAAGTTTTCGTAATATTCCACACTGGCATCAACATATGCCTCTAGCATGTCCCAGTTCTAGGTTGCACAAGCTACTCTCCTTGACTCTAAGTTGATCAACCGCTCTTCAAGTTTATCCATTTTGTCTGATGATCTCGGCTTCGAATTACACTCCTCGTCGTTCTGAAATATTACACTCAATCTTCAAACTTCGTCTAGATGTAACTGCCTCGACAAGCTCATGCAACTCATGATGTATACGGAACCCCATTAAGTTATTCTCTAGGAATTCAACGTCTTCATCTCAAGTTTTACCATCTCAACTTAACCTCAATGGAAATTTGTATCCATCCATGGGACTGGTGCCAATTTTATACATTATAAAAAGATCAATGCACACAAAGTAAACTGAAATATAGATCCAATTTTCATTTGAAAGCAAACTTATCTAATTAATTACAGATAAACTCTCAAGGAAAATCACATCTTGTTCTACTTATATTCTTTCCATGCTTGGTTCTAAGACATTTTCATAAAACCTAACCCATGTGATTTCTTTATGCCTCTACCTTA
Organism: Allium fistulosum; assembly: GCA_030737815.1. Lineage (NCBI taxonomy): Eukaryota > Viridiplantae > Streptophyta > Magnoliopsida > Asparagales > Amaryllidaceae > Allium > Allium fistulosum. The sequence goes on along the minus strand of CM060907.1, from coordinate 1,033,186,106 downwards.
GGTTAACACAAAACTTACCCAAAACCTAATTCAAGTCAATTCAATATGTGCCTGAAAAGTATGGTTCAGATTCCATCCTGCCTGGAAACCGCTCTTAGCTCTATCAATAGCTCGTGCGGTCCCTGTTTCTAGTGCTTCAGTACATTTTGATGGCTCGCAAACTGCATGTGCCAGGAAGTTTCTAAAGAGCCACTCTCCAAAAAAATGATCCGCATGATTGCAAGCGTACCAGAAAAAAGCATGACCTGATGCACACCAACTAATATACTGAACAATATCTGCATTCTCCTTTATCCACATAGTTCCCGATGATTTCATGTTTGAATTGCCGGATATCAAAATGGGGTATGTGCTGATATGTAATGAATGGAACATGGTGGCTTGTAATAAGTAAGTTGACCGATATTTAGTTCTGTTTTTCCATTCACTACAATTTAAGCTTATATGTCCATCAGTGGCTAGACGTAACAAATTATTAGCAATCTTAATATTCAGCTTTATGAACTTTCCTTCACACAGATCATGATATTTACATTTTTTTAACGATTATTAGCTTGAATTTACACATAGCAAATTGACTTTAGGGCTCCTTAAGAAATAGGTATACATTACATGGAATTGATAGCATTCCCAAAAATCAATTAATTTATCAATATAAAAGGGATAAGATGCGATATAATCAGCATGCTCCAAATGTTAGTATGTTACAAACAAATGATAAGATGTGATGAATAAAATCCAATTTCAAAAGTTAAAGATAAATGAATTAAATAATCATGATGTGCAAACAATTTGTGAAATGAGAACCTGACTCAGCAGATCTGTTTCTTTCCTTGAACGAAAATCTGAAGATTAAAACATAAGAGTCACGTAACCTGTAGCCTAGTATACTAAATTACCAATTGTACATAGCATAAGCACTAATTAACCTGCTGTTAGGTGAAAATGCAGCTCTCAAGTGAAAGTCAGGTGAAATATCTTGTGCCCTTTTTGTGGCAGAAGAAATATAACTATCTACATGAGATGGACTGTTTCTCCTTTTTGCATCACGTCTTTCGTTGATAAGGTTTTCATTTATAATCCCAAACGATGCGGCTATATATGGTATTGAAGAGAAGTTATTATTAAGTTTTTTCATGAATCAGGAACAATTTATCATGCATTAGTTACTGATCAGTTTGCTATGTATAAGTGATGTTAGCCAAAAAAACGCAAGTGATGTTAGCCAAAAAAAATTATAAGCACTTTATAAACATTACATTGCTGGCCAGTTTTAAACATTGCCAAAACATGCTAATTTTTCACACCTCATTTTGTATTGCATAGGCATAAATCATATTTGTGCAGACCACCGAAAGAAAAAAGGAAATTTATATTCCACTGGTGCAAACCATATTTCCACTGAAGAGTTTTTTCTTCAGATCCATGACGTGATCCATGATATGATTAGTGAGATTTAAATATATTCTTGCACTCAAATTAAATATTATGCTTTTTTTAAGGTTAGACTGAGTTGTAATAGGTTGAACCACAATGTTCTCAATGTGTTTGAGGATGTGGAATGGAATTATTTTCAATGATGTTTATGTTGGAATTTTTAATGTTTAGAAGAGAAAAGGTTATATTTTATTCAAACAACTCGATGCGCTTATAGGCTACAAAAGTCTACTTGAAGCAAAAGCTAAGAACTAAACTTGCCTAGATGTAAGACCACATACACCACTACTAGCATGAAAATAGCACACATGCTTTGACTTATTAAAATGTTTTATCATACTAACACCCTCCTTTAAATTGAATATGTGACAAACATTCAATTTACAAACTAGACACAGCTATCTTTCAAGAATTGTGGTTCTTGATTGTCTCTTCGTCTTCCATAACGACTTATCAATCACAGTTTTGATCTTTCACTTGGTGGGCATGCTCAACTGCTTCATATTGATCTGAACCATAACAAAATTCGTATAATTTCATCCTAGGACTCACACGACCTATGCACTTGGATCGTCCATTGATGCTACTGTATCAGCCATCTCCCAACAATCTAGAGCTACGGCTCTTCCTTATTTGTACGACATAAACCAAACCTACTTCACTCATAGATTTATCTATTTTCTTATCAAACAACTCTTGAGCAACCTTTGTAATCGACGTTTATGCTCATCGTTGTTTCCATTAACATTGACATTGTTTTCAAAAACACAAACTTGTTACCATCTTTGAAACCACTAGTCATCTTGTTTGTTGTCATTGTTGTCAAAAAATTTAAAATCCTACGATTTAAATCACATTTCAAATCGAATCTTTCCCTTTACGATTCGATTCATATTCCGATTCAAACCTAGCTAATACCTTAGTTTAGAAAAATTATTCAATCCAAATTGATATATGCAGTATACTTATTTGGATCTACAATTCTAATTCTAATCATTTTCAAACAAAATAAAATTGGAACAAGAGAGAAAATGAAATTTTAGGTTTAAATGTAGAAGTTCAAAAAAAATCAATTTCAAAGTGTGTGCAAACCTTAAAATATGGATTTTTGAATCTATGGTTTACGATTTAAATCCCGTTTCGATTTAAATTTTGAATTTTTATGATTTGAATTTTATTTTGAAAACTTTGGTTGTTGCTTTCAATATAACACGCTAGAGAAGCCACCACATGTAGCATTCCCACACTCATCCGTGATGAAGATGGCGCTTCCGCATCTTCATATGCAGCTGTGGGTCACCCTCAGTGGGAGAACAATGACAATTTTGCATCTTTCTGCATCTTGATTACTGCACCTTCAACACCATGACTCATATAACTCAACTCTCATGATAAGAGTGCATTTTAAACTAATAAAGCATCAATTTCAACCAAGGTATGAGGTTTCGGCCGGAACACCGGAATTCCTGCCACATCGGTTCGGTTCCGGCCGAAGGCAGGACGAGATTAGGGCAAAAACTCGTCCTGTTTAAACTCAGTAAACAAAAACCAAAAAAATGAATCATTGTAAGAAGATGCTTAGAAAAGTAATCGAATCAAAAAAAATCAAATACCTCCAAAAAAAATCGAGCTGGGAACTTTGAGCAAATCGCATTTGATTGCACTAAAATCGAAAACCTTTATTGAGCTAAATGTGATTTTGAGCGGTAATATCTTCTAATTCTATTTTTTATTCGACAACGGCTCGCTCTGCAGAAAAGAAGACAGACTTTGGCTTGAGAGAAAAATGAAGCGAAGAGGGATTTAGAAAGGGCATACGGTTCTAGGGTTAGATTTGGGTAGGATGTTAATTGGGTTACTAAGTTAAATTAAATATAATGTAAGGGGCCTGCTAAGTTAAATTATTATACAATGTAATGGGACCTGCTAAGTTAAATTACTATAAGGTTCTTTCTAATTACTTGGGCCTGCTTTGTTTAGGTAATTTTTATTTATAATGTTTATTTTAATTTAGGCTAACTAATAAATTATAATATTTAGTTTAAATTTGATGTTTTGTATTTAATTTTGTTCAATTTAGACACATTATGAAAAATCAACTAATGTTATATATAGCAATTGGGACCGAAACCGAAACTAAAACTGAAACATCTGAAATGTCTGATATTCAGCGAAGCTAAGAAAATTTCAAATGAGCAAAACCGTGACCAAAACCGAGTTCTCGAATTTCAACCCTCTCCTCGAATTTTGGATCGGCAAGTAAGCGGTCCCATAAATCATTAATACAACAATCGCACTCTCGCTATCTCATATTCAAGCCTACGACTATCATCTTCTCCAATTTACTAATAGAGCTTCACGTCATCTTCAAATTAGTTTTTAATATTTTCTGAGCCAACTTATCTTCTCAAAACTCCAATACAACTTCTGAACCAATACAAGCTTCCCCATCAAATCCAAAGAATTTATTAGGCCAATCTCATCATCTTACAAACTCCACATCATCTTCTTGATCCACATAATGGAATACTAGCCAACTTATCAACTATAAGGGCCTCCACGTACAACATTACTCAACCACTCTGACTAACTCTAACCATCCACCACATTGCATTTTTTCAGCTAACTTCATCAGAAAATCAGAGTGACTTCAAAAATATTGGCCGACTCTTTAGGCTTCAACGGACTTTGCTGCACCTTGCTCCGGTGGCGTAGAACTTCCGACGACAACACCGGCTGACTATCTCTATAGACTAGAGTAGGCTGCACTCTGCAGCTTATTATGTTGCAAATGCTCTTGGTTAATGACCATTTCGAATTATAGGTACTATGTTTTCATCAATGGGAAAGCTACTGATTTCTTTAAAATGAGTTGAAGAGTAAGATAAGGAGACCCATTTTTATTGGTAATATTCATCATTACCGCGGAGCATTAAACATGAGCATTCACAAACTAACTAGAAGGAAGAGATAGGAAGATACTCGATCCTCAACAATTTGATTTTGTCTCTATCCTTTTCGGAGAACGTTTCGATATTTTTAAATAGAGAAATGAAATCCATCGCTTAACTGATTACTTTCTAGGACAATATGGATAAAGGTTAAGAGGTCAATAACTATAAGAGTTGTTTTATAGTGTTAGATAAAACCCTTCCAAAAAGGAATACATAGTAGGATTCAATTTAAAGATCCTACGTTTCACTTACCATGAGATTTAGGTGTACAAGGGCAAGAAAATGTTTTGTTCAACATGATAATGGCCAAAGCGAAAAAAACTATATGATCTCTGACTTATTATTGGTGCACATATCTTTTCATTGATAGCTCCTCCAAGTAAAAGTTATAAAATAAAAGTGTCGTGTTATAATTTATTTTGTGAAGACAATGTCAACAAACACAAACATACTAGATCGCAATGAATAAGACTTCTACAACCAAAGGAGGATTAGTAATTATGATGTCTTATAGTGTTTGCAAGTCTTATAAACTATTAGGCTTAAAATGAATAGCTCTTCATGAGCGAGAAAAATAAACCAAAAAGATGGAAGAATGGCTACTAACAACTACAGGGGTGCATCATACTACCTGAGTGAGACATGAAATAAGATGTAAAAAGTAAGATACAATTGAGATGAATGAAGAAGGAAATGGGTGTAGAGGACGAACTTTCGAACTAAAAGTGTCTTGATTGTCCATCGGGACTATGATATGAAACAGTAAAAAGTTTCCAAGATATCGATTTTGATGTGGAAAATTCTACATGAAGGTCGGGTCTTAGATCACAATTTGAAGAAACTGAACACATAGCATTAAAATGCAAATGTTTGTTGAGTAACGGAGATGAAATGTTTTCTTATTCTACGTCAGCAAAATTGTCATCAAGATGTGGTACCATTTTAAACCCCTGATGGTATTCAGGGATGATAACTAAACTATAGGAGGTGACCCACAATTCTAGTGGCCCAATATTAGAGGAAAAACGATTAGGAGTATATTATTCAAATAGATTACATGTTAAATCTGCTATAGGATTTGGTACACCAGGAACCAAACTACTTTTGAGGATGAAATCATAAAGAAGGTAAGTTTAGTCAAAGTAGTAATGAAGATATTACTCTAGCAGTCTAGCTTTCAACGTTAGACCTTATGTAGGGTCACATAAATATTTAAAATGATAGGTGATCTAAAATGGGGTAGGGTAGAATCAGGACACATATAGTAACACTAGGTATACAGCAAGATTATCAAGATGGACTTAGAATGGTATTAAACTATTAGCACATACACTTAAAGACATGCATACTCATGTTATTAATTTTATCTTATATAATATATACTATGCAAGATAGACTTACAACATACATAGACTCGTGAATCATTCTTTACAACATTAGCATTTGGTATATCATTCACACATACCATACATATTTGCTAACATCGGTTTCACGGGTATTCTCAAAGGTTCAATATTTTCCAGCTGTTGTACTTATGCGGTTACTATAGGAAATTGCTTATGCAGCTACTATATTTCCTGACATATCTCATTTTAGGCACAATCTTGGGACGTACATTTGCATATGTATAATTTTGTTAGCTTTTACATGAACCACCAGAAAAAGACATTTTCTCTTCACGGTGTTTTGACTTCGCACTCTTTTTTAAGTGTCACTGTACATATTTGATATCAGTTTCACAAGTATTCTCAAAGGATCAGAATTTTTCAGTAGTTGTAATTTTAATACCTACAATCTATAGTACTTTTTCAGTATTTCCTGTTATATTTCATTTTCAACGCGATCTTGGGGCATGCATCTACATGTGTACAGGATTATTGACTTTTTCCTGAGCCACCGATGATGATATACAGGATAAACTTGAAGTAGCACCAATTGAGGAAAAGCTAGTCCAACACCGCTTTAAATGGTTTGGACATCTCCAACGGAGGCCTCCCGAGACACCTGTAAGCGTTGGAATTATAGGCCGCATCGAATGCTCAAAGAGAGGTAGAGGTCGACCAAGGTTGATATGGGAGAAAGTAGTAAAAATGGACTTGAATGATTAGAATATATCCGAAGAGTGGTGTCGGACAGGAGCGCGTGGAAGTTAGCGATCCACGTACCATAACCATGAGCTAGGAGTTTTTGCTTAAAGTTGGTTTAGGGGTAGTGTTATAAGTTTTAGATTATAAAACTAGTGAATAAGAGCCTAAGATATAGTGTTTGGTCTTTGGTCCCTATTACTATTGATACCGTTATTACTATCATCATCATCATCATGGTTTTTTTTTAATTTCTTTATATATTTTAATTTTCATCTTTATTTTTATTTTACTTATTATTATTATTATCATCATCATTATTATTATTTATTTAATTATTTTACTTTATTTTATTATTATTGTCATGGTTATAATTATTGTTGTTGTTGTTACTTTTAAATTGACTTTGTCATTTAATTTTGGGTTTCATCTCTAGCCGACCCCAACTTGTTTGGATATAATGGTTTAGTTGTTGTTATTGTTGTTTCCCACTGTGTTTTATGACAAACATCACTCTTTTTTCGAAGTCAAAGTATAGCAAAAAGGGTTATTTGCTATATTTTGATGAGGCGCGTACAACTTTTGTGGCCAAAAAATACAGCAAGCATCGAAAATATCAAAAGCATCGATGAAAGGTCCTAACAAAAAAAAACCGTTAAAAGCATTAACTTCCTTTAATACTTTGAACACGGCCCTTGAAATGCTATTTTGTACTTCAGACATATAGACTACTCATCATGTGATGAATCTTAATCTCCAAAAATACATTCTAAAACTTTTCTCAGCCTTGCCAAGCCCTAGTGTGTCTCTGAATGCGTAATATTACACTTGGATTGTTTCAACAATAATATTTTTCGCTGTTTGATGAAGCAGAGCTCTTAAACTGGTTGTCTCTAATCTATGATTTGAGTTGATGACAGGATATAAAGAAATTGTGATCGCCGCCATTTTTTCAATTCCAACATCTCGAAAGAGATTTTGTTCAAAACTAATGCAAGATTTCTTCAATGACAATTTTCATCAATCACGAACAACATTAGCACTGTGTGTCACAGTGTGTGCGCGCGCATGTTTGTGAAATTTATTAACATTCACCTGTTGGACACACGTTAATATCGTTTATTTACTTGAATTACTCTTGTGGAAGGGTATTTTTGGATTTGTACTTTATAAATTTATTATTTAACTTTTATAATGATGATAATTTATTATGCGCCTAATTGGATATCATCGTAGAAGTTTATACATTTGCACAACCTCAACACGTTTATAAATTGTAAAAACAACAACCTTTTAGCACACTCTTGTAGGACATCAACTACTATTTTTTTCATTTCAATATTCTGCAAGTCTAACAATTATATATTAGGTAATTAGTAATGTAAACCATAGCATGGACATGATTGAGGACAACATAAATTGACTTCATAATTTCCTAACTAGGAAAATCCAAATACTAAAAACTAAACATGCACTAACTACCATGGACAAGGAAAGTTGTAATATTTCCTACAAACATCTTTTGTACTAAAGATATATGAATCACTATTACCTATTAACAAAGAAATAGTGTTAAAACTCCAAATTTTGTAACAAATATCTTTTCAGTATTCATTAACTACTAAATATCTATCATGGACGTGACAGAGGATAGCATAAAATTGAATTTGTAAAGTCAATATTATCCAAATACTATAAACTGGACATAAACTAACTACCAACCACTAAACAATTATTATAATCCAACAAACCTCATCTCATGTACTAGGGAAATATGAATCACTTTAACTATGAAAATGAGAATGGTAAAAAAAATACCAGATTTCATGCATGAAGCAACTAATTCATGAAATACTCTTAAGGTTCACACCTACCATTCGAAAGATTATCACCAGTGTGTCCCACTTGAAAAATATCTTCCTTGCAACTGAAGGGTTGGTTTTGAGTCCCATGAGCATCTGGGAATGTGCACGAGAATGTGAACATTGTATGCTGCTCAGTGCTAAATTCATCAGAATAAATGTTGGTGATATCCTGCATCAACAAGGTATTTCCATGTTGAACAAGTTGAGGAATGCATTTAAATTGACATATACTTTCAACCATGGGTGCATGCATAAGCGCAAGTGCACGTGAAGAAGCATGCATGCAAACCGATGGCATATCGAAATGAAATAATTGGGAAATAAATTAATAAAGATCCATTATCCAATACAGATAAACTTTTCGTTGTCGACTCATAACATCAATTATCAGCAATGAATATATAATCAAAAGTTGAAAGCAAAACTATATTTTTGGGAACACATTATCTCCAGATATGCAAATTACTTGTGCAGTCATTACTACTATGCGAATACGACTGCTAAAAGCTGCTCTAAGAAAGAGATAGACATACAACTAAACCTATAAGGAATTTCAACTTAGTGCAAGCACGTTAAATATCCCTTCATATTTTATCTTTCACAAGGCAGACAAAGTAATTGCAACTATGTACAACAAGAGCAAAATGACTCTACGTCGCTGAAAAGAGCTAGTAATCATACTGCAAAATACCTGTTTTTCCTCAAAGTAATCCTGAGAATAATTAAACTTTTCGGAAGAACGTATTTTCCTTTGGACGTTAGGAGGTGAAGGAAAATTCCTGCTAGAGATTCAGAAGTATTAGACCAAAATATTTACGAATTATACATTAAAGTGATAAAATAAAATTTTATGAATGTAATACAAATACCCGTGTAAGAAATACCAGTAAATAGACAATAGAAAGAAGAAGAAAAAAAGATATCATGTTTAAGCATACAATCTTAATGCAAAAGCCAACCAATCATGAACAAGCATAAATTCAAAGTACATGAGATAGGAATTAACCTAAAATGTTGCTGTGGTGAATGAGCTGGTGTTCCAAACTCCACCTTCCCAAGACCTGATATACACAGAGAGTTTGAATGTATTATATGATTATAAAGCACTAGATTCCGTAATGCTCAATGTCACACTTATATGGTTAGCCTACTATAGCAGAACTCAAACAACCTTTAGCCACAAAATGTAATCAAGTTATTGAATTTCATGTTCCTGTCCATATAACGAAATCATTGAAATAGTGGGTACAGTAGTAGATATTGCTAATTTGCATATTTGAGTATTGTATTACTTTACCATTATCTTAATATCTCCTTACAATGGTGTTTGTATGTTTTCGTTTCAAAGCCATTTGATTCATAGGCATTCATTATGTAACATATAATCAAACCAATTTTCACAAGAGTTAATTGTTCTTTTCTCAGGCCACCAATATTTTCAAATGGTTTGTTTCTTCTCCATCAAGAAGTGCGATTTCACGAAAATAATATTATGTAATAATGAAATCCATCTAAATTATGTGATTACATTATTCAGATAGAGATCAGAGAAGAAAAAAGAAAACTATTTCTCAAACTAATTTTAGCATGAAGACTGAAAGGTTCAGTTGAGGTAGTAGCACCTATTAAATATATGTCTGACATGCACGAGGCCTGCAGTTGTATAAAGCTAATACTACACAAATGGTGTTCTTGAAAATTTCCTGACATACTAGGGCAGGAATGTGATATTTGCTACCATGTCCACAGAAAGCTCCCCCCCCCCCCCCAAATATATGTGTGTGCGTGTTAAAAAACCAAACCCAAAAAGATATAAACAAGTAAAAATCAATATTTTGTGTGTGTGTGTATTAAAAATACCAAACCCAAAAAAATAAAATAAACAAGTAAAAAATCAATCTTATTGCATGGAATCAGCCATTACCTTCAACTGAAAATGCTACATGTGCTTCAGGAAGTTGGCCTTCCTCTAATATGATATTGGGTCCGTCATCACCAAGTAAATTAAGAACAGAAATATCTAAAGATAAATAGATGAAAATGACTGACTTTTAAAAAATGGCAGGTTTAAGTTACAAGCCAGTTTGTGGAGATTTACACACCAGTTTGTAGGTCTTCTGTTTTACTAGGTTGCTTAGCATTGTTAGAAGAACGTGGAATAAGAGATGGTTGCACATTTATTCGGTCTGAGTCCGTTCTATTTTTGTTGATATTTGGCAGATTTTGATAAATATTATCTGCAGAAACTCTATTTGACAGTGATCGTTATGTGAATTTTGTATATGTAGACAAGTCGTAACGTGAATTTAATATATGTAGACTAGCAAATGTGCAAATATCTGAGAAAGATTTGAGAGATCTTACTTGATCGGGGATTTGGGTCCAAGTTCCAAACCTGATGCTGTATAAATAGTAGGGTGTCATGTAAGCATAATTCAAATCCATATCCATATATTTATAATCAGAATTTGAATGTGATGCAGTTTCTTTTCAAGCTTACATGTTTCCTCAGAAACTCCGGAAAATTTAGAAGTTGCTTTCATTGAGACGTTTTCAGGGGAAAGCTGAGAAAAGTGAGGATCAATTCGTGAAACATCGTGTCCTGTTGGAAAACAGAAAGTCAGACGCCAGCAAATAAATTATAGTGAAGTAACAAAGGGGATCAATGTACACAATAATATAAAGAGAATATGGTGAAACAAGGATGGAGAAATAGCAAGGAGAATGTTTAGTCAACCAACCCACTCTGTATGGCCAACAATATCTCTCCCACGCTATTGGTCGATCATATTAATTGGATTTGTGCTAGTTTTGGTGAGGTTTGTTTATGAATTAATTAAATTAAGGGTTTAGGTAGATTGGTGAGTATATTTAAAGATGGTATATAATGAAATTATAGCTTAAAAGGGTACGTAGGTTTTATTTATTGTGAATGGATTAAAGATCCAAGACTTAGCAGCAGTAGACTATGTGTACTTTTATCCGATTGTTAGATTATCCATAAAAAGTATTTTAATTTAGACATGTAACCCAAAACAGCAATACTTACCTATATTATCATCCTATTGATTCTCGTCCCACCAAAAATCAATTAGTGTTAGTAATGTTACCGAGTGTTTGGACATGTCATGGTATAATCTATAATTTTTATTCCTGGTATTATTAGAGAAGCTTCATTGGTGAAAAAGATATGTCAAGTGAAGCAGAAGAACAATGAATGCCACCACATGGCACATATTCCATAATCTAGCAATAAAAAGAAATACATCATCACTACAAATCTATTGTTATAAAAGAAGAGTTACAAGATAACTTTCTGGAATGCTATTTTCTTAAACACTATACATTGACATTAAATTTACTTCTAAACTGCAATCATGGCACAAAAAGAGATTTAGTATAGATTGCAAATACATTTGAAAAAACAAATTCTTACTTGAAGAAACAGAACGTGAATTATTTACCCATCAAAATACATTGAAACGATATGAATCTATATGATAGACAAAGGCTAGCATACCATGTATTAGCTCTGATGAGATACTGTTTTCCAAATTTGTTAAGCTTAGAATATCAAGTGACCTACGCTCCTCGTTGTAATGAGAATGCTTCTGCGCACTGAAAAGATTTTCATGTGCAGGATCCTGCCGCTGTCTTTTCCTTTGCTCAAAGTAATGTTTTTGCCTAATAATATATGTTCATCAGAAGACTTGATAGATAACTAGATATCCATGTAAAATTCTAGGCCAAGTGACGAAAAAAATGCTCTGTTATAAATTGTAGATTTGCAATTACAGCTTACATCAAAATGGCATATGATCCAAATAGGAGAATAGCTATAGAAGAAAGAAATAAACTCATCATATACCTGTTATGTACGGACTTTCTTGACTGCCAATTTTTCCATCAAGCAATAAAGTATGACATGCAAAGAAATTATATAAAAATGATATCAGACAAACTACAAAATTTCTGCTTGTAAATTTGTTAAAGCTGCAAGCTTTTGCTAACAAAATATGATGGTCCAAATAGCATTGTAAAGTTATCTAATCAGATAAGCCATGATACAAGTGTGATGTAATTTTGCAGTAGCACTCGGAAAGCAAGAAATCAGAGATGGTACTAGATAAAGGTATTCCATGAATACTTTTACTATACAATAAAGTATCTAATGAGTAATGCTCTCTACTACGTGAAGGTCTAAAAAGAATCATTATTGCGAACAAATAATCCCTTCAGATGAATAATATTTCAACAGAAGGCTTGAACATGCAACCGAGGGAAACACAATGGTTTTACCTTTATCGTGATACCAGACCTTCATTAATATTTTTATTTCATTTGCAGGAAAATCAGTATGATGGAATGTGGAAGCTAAATGAAACGGAAATGGATGGTGAGTTATTTTTCTGAGTATAAAGTTCAACATGCATGCTTCTTTCTAACAATAATAATAATAATAATAAATAAATAAATAAATAATACATTAAAGTACCATTCTATTGTTGCAGCTAATATTTTTTCAGAGCTCATTCATTAAATTTTGTCCTGTGTATTCATGACTCTCATTATGTTATATATCTAGTGTGTTCTACAATTTTCTTAACTGTAAAGAACCCCAACTCATCTTGTATACTTTGGAATAATGATGGTTTATTGTGATTAGCTTAACAATTAAAAAAAACTTTAGAGTCAACATCGAAGATTTAAGACATGCATGAATGCTATAGTATAAAACTTACAGATGCCACCTTATGGTTTGAACCCCCCATCCATTGTAACATTGTGAACTAAGTCAATAATTCGTACATCAACCAGTAGAAGGTAAGAAATTCTTAGAAACTACCTGATGGCATTGAATAAACAAACAAATTTTAATCAGGAAAAAACGATTAAAAGGGGGAATTGTGGATTCAAAAAAATAAAATAAAACTGAATCGCAAATCACAGGCAGTAAGAAAACATCAAACCGCAATTGCAGTATCCGATTTCGATTGAATAATCCGCGAGTCAGAATCTGACTAGTAGTCGAAATTGGAAAACGAAAATGATAAATATCTAAAGAGCGTAAAAAGTGACCCGGCTGTTCAAGTGCAGGCAGAGCTTTGATAGTAGGATGCGAACCCAAATCTAAGAGGTTTCAGACCAAATGATACAATGATTTTGAATATTCGGGTTCAAGGGAACAATATTCGGGCGGATTGGTTAAAGAGATAATTTGACAATTAAATGCATAATCCAGTTTTGGATTAATGGAAGGTGAAACCATCAGCCCTCTTGGAAAAAAAAAAGATGGTTGACTTCATGCCCAAAAACGCAAATCCCCTGTGAAAAATTGCTAAGCTAAGAAAAAAAAAAGATCATCGTTGTTTTCTAAAAGGTAAATGGTAGATTCATGATATCTTTGTAGACAAAGCGTTTTTATTTTGAATTTTTAATAGGTTTGTATTATTTATCTTTCAAAACATGACCGTATAAGGATTGTAAAATAACAAATTTTCCAGCTAGAGCTCTTCGTTATGTTCATCCTTAATATTTTATTTTGTTTGGAGTAATCCAAAAATTGCTCCCCCTACTTGAAAATGAAATCTTTTAACAAAAACTAATAAAAATACCCTTGTAAAATTTCTTTTTAGATAGTTCAGTAAGAAAAATGAAAATTTTAAATTTTTGAAAAAAACTAAAATCACAAGATCACAAAAGTAAAGGTTTATAAAGCAAACTGAAAATCAAATTTATGCTTAAAGGATCAAAATTTTAAATTTTTTATAAGTTTTATGCTTTAAAAGTTGATTTTTTTAAAAAAGTTGACGTTTAATAGTATACAACTTTAAACTTAATCTTTAATATTTGCAAAATATATTGCTTTTCAATACCAAGAAAATTAATTTCTTCCCTTTTGTTAGAATGACCATTTTCTCAATTTTTTCTAAGAAGGAATTAGTTTTGCAGTCAGAACCCCGTTTGCAACAATGGTAATAGCTCTACGAATCTAAACAACAACCAACTACTGCTGAAACTACTAATTTAGCGCCGATTCGAAGTGATATCTAAGCAAAGGGTAATGGTATATAAAAAGGAGTGGCGATTGTTTATCATATTGGGAACGAGAGGAGAGTGGCGGCTCTAATAAAGGTGTACGAGAACATAATTCTGATGATTAAGCACCTAAAGTCTCCACTAAAAATTGAGAAAAGAGAGTGTATTATGTCGGCTATGGTGTAACCTTAATAGTTGTTTTGTAATTTGATGTGCAAATCAAGTTACACTTGAATCATTTGTAAACTTGGGTCTTGGTTGTTTTCCCTGGTTTAAAAGAAAAAGTTCTAAGAGGGTAAATTTATTACTATTTTAACTAATGAAAAACATATTTATTCATTTCCCTTATCAATTTATTTTTTCCCAAACTACCATATTAGTTGTATAATAAAATTACTATTTCTAGAATTTACTACTAATAGTTGTTTATGTAAATATATTTTGTATTTAACATTCAGTTTTCTCAAATTTGTTTAAAGGGTAATTGGTATGTCAATTGAATTTTAAATATTAATTTGAGAATGATGAAAATACCTAAAATGAAAGTGTGATATACCGAATCAATATATGTTTATGCATTGAAGTTCTTACAATATATGTCAGAATTTTTAGGAAAAATAAGCTATGATCTTGTCAATGTGATAAGCAAAATATTTATTTAAGCACTAAAAGAAATAGTAAGTGTAATAAAACATGTTTGTTATTTTAACTATGTTAAAAAAGTATGAACACAATGATATTTCGGTCTACGGTTCTATACATCAATAATTTTAATTTATAGTAACCAACAAATAATTAACATTTGTCTCAAAAAGAAATATGCTAACTAAAATATGGCATATATCTATTCATTATTTGAAGTAGAATAAGAACGTATAAAAATAATTAAAACCTAACATATTTACAAAAAGGTAGTATATATACGAACTGAAAATATTAATTATATTTATAAATTACAAATTCAAATAATCACCAATTTATTAATGATTTTAATGTTATTCTTAACAAGATTAAATTTTATTAGTGATAAAGCATCCACTTAACGTGCTAATTTTAGAAAGAAAAACACGATTTTGTGTACGTAATGACAAATCAAATTTAGAAAGCAAAAAATTGTGCATATGTTTATTTTTAATGAAATACCAATTTTACAATGAAAAAATTATGTATTCTTTATTTGTTACAAAATATTAATTTTTAAAAAATAATTAAAGACTTTGAATGTAGAATAATGTAGGAAATTAAAGATAAATTTGCATAATAGCTGAAAATTATACCCTGTATGGACTTAAATGAAAAATTAGTTTTACCATTTTTATCAATATAAATGTGTACACTGTACATGCATTGAATTGTCATTTTTTAAGATTTATAAAACTAGTTTGTAAATATTAGATAATTAAATTTATTTGAATAAATTAAATTCAAGAACAATTAATTAATTTAGATATATGGACAAGAGTGTAAAACAATAGAAGAAAATTAATATTGGCTTGATTTCATGGTTTGTTATTGGTTTATAGATAATAAATGGATGTTTATTAACCATAATGGAGTGATTGGTACTCTCATTATATGATTAGTAACAAGTTGAATAAAGAACCGATTAACCATGGTTTTTCTCAAGCGATGATTCAATGATATTGGACTTCAAAACGATGAAGGGATGGATACAAAACTTATAAACAGTCGAGTATAAAGAAACCTAAAGGGAAAAACATAAAATACATGCTAAGTGCATCGACCGATACCGATCAATAAATGGATCGACAATGATCCATCAAAATGCATAATTGTAACAACCCGCCCTCCGTTATACCCGTAGTATGCTCATACACGTAATTGGATTCTACATAGATAACATTACATGAAAGATGATGTTACATGAAGGGTACTGTATAAAACAACAACAACACGGAGAATATCTATCACCGCTGTCATTATACTAACCTCACAACAAAAGGAATAAAATATAATATCAACATAAACATACAAGAGACTAAATATCACATAAAGAGATATAAGATTACATATCATAATACAATGTGCAAATGGTATGTCAAATTCCATATGCAACATATCTCAAAATGAATATATAGTATACATCTCAATATCCCAAAATTTGGATAGCTATAAATATAACGGTAAAGCAGCAATGGCTCTATGCATCTTCTCCAGCTAGCAGAATCTGTAACGACTCACAAATTTGACATATTAATTATTAATATTAAATTAAACTAAAGGTAAATGACAAAAGTTGGGAAAATTTGCCTTTTTGGAAATTTTAGTATTTCCATTTCATTTTGAATGTTCGAGAGATGAATTTTGATATTAGAAAAATAGTATAAAGGATAAAATTCATCAATTTTTTAGCTTCAAGGACATGCTCTAAAAAATTTTAGTGATAAGGACAAAATTTTCAACTAAATATAACAGAAGAACATAAATTCAACGAGAAGGACAGTACTACTGTGTAGTATCAGTTTTGTATTTATTGAATTAAAAGAAGGATATAACACTTATATTTCAATTTTATCATGTTATAGTTAATCGTATCTTGTGGTAGCATTTTATTCTCAAATGACACGGCTTAGTAGCATTTTGTACTTGATAATTTTGTCTATGCGTACTGTTTTCATATAATGATATCGTACAGTATCATTTTTACCTACTGTGCCCTTATGATTAAATGTTGAAGAGTCTGTCTTAGAGGCTAAAAGTTTTTGGAAGTTTGTCCTTTAGACAAAAATCCCCTTTTGATATATAATATGTTATAGTTTGGCACAATGGCTAAAATGAGTATTTTGGGCCTTGAATTGCTTTAGACCCAAAATAACTGAATTTTTGCTATAGACGTTTACCTAGCCCTGACCACCGCCCAACAATTCTCTCTTCTCCAATCCCGAAATTTCTTCTTAACCACTTTTTAGTGGTCGAAAATTTTCTAATTACTGATTTTTCTATAAATTCTAAGTATTCGAATACCATCAAATTATATATCGGGTTGGTCACCTCGACGATACAAAGAGAGTTCAAGTGTTTATTCATTGAGATTGTGCTTAAGTTGACCAGATTACCCAATCAAAGTGGTAACGGGTCAAGTTTAACTTCGGTGGTAGCGACGACTGAATTGGGTGATGGCACTATGAGGATTTTGCTAGGGGTTGGGAGTAGTTATGTAGGTGGCGTCGTTAGCTAAAGATGCTAATGGTGATGGAAGTTATGGAATTAGGGTTTTGTGCAAGGTGGCAATGCCTAGAAATTGGGGTGACTACTGTAACGACCCGTAATTTTCGATAATTTAAAAATTGTAAATTTAATAAAGTTGTGGCAATTTAATATTGAAAGAAATAAAATTGTTAATTTAATAATGAAATGAATACTGAAATGAAATGTAACAATGGCAATTAAAGCTAATTATTAGCAATTGAAATGAAATTCCAATAATGAAATAATGTAAATTGTTATACTTGGTTATAAAATTGAATATAAGAAACAAATGTAAATATTTAATTATTGTATGAAATAGATAGTTAATGGTAATTGAATAAAATCAGTATTATATAAGAATTGTAACATTTGTTTGTGAATAATGAATTCATGAGTGTAATTAAAAATTATGGTAATGATTGTTATAAGTTACCTGTTTATTTAGTCTATTAAATTGAAATGGGAAATCAATTAAAATTAAATGAAATTGAATGTTACTTTTATGTGAGTTATGACAATAACTGGAAAGTTTGAATGTAATAAAATGAATAGAAATGTTAATTATATTCATAATGTAACAATTGATTTAATTAAATAGTGAAATCAAGATAAATAAATTAATTGGGGTTTTAAAATTTTAATAAATGTGAAAAATTGATAAAATTCAATATAAATGGAAATATAGTAGTTAATACAAATAAAGATGGAAATTGGAGTATATTAATGTAATGAAATGTAAAACAAATGTTAACAATGTTATCAGATTTTCATTGGTTGAATATAAAGGTTGGAGTCAAATTTAAAACAGTTTATTTGAATTAAATTAAAAATTAATTGGATATAATTACGGTTGAAATTGAACACTATAATTATTGAATTAATGAACACTGAATTGATATGTAAACTTATTTTAATTTATTATAATTGTCTTTGCAATCAAAATGATGAAAATCTGCTAGTTTATAAATATTGAATTTAATATTAATTTATTTAATTAATTGAAATATAGCCATTTTGGCCACTGACTCGGATTTCAACGAAACCAGTTTCATCGGATCCATAACAGTGAATTATTGTAGGATTTCAAGTTTCGTAACGATCGGACTTTTCGTTTGATCGTACGGGCTCGAAACGTCTAGAAATCAATTTAATTGAAATCAATTGAAATCAATTTGAAATAAGCTGATTTTAATATAACTTCTTCATACGATGGAATTAGGAGTTGAAACCTGTTCCGTTGAGTTTAAAAATATTGAAAACATCTATTTTGATATATGGGATGCCCTATTTTCGTTCCGGAGACAGAATGGGCTTTTCGGGCATTTATCGTTCAACGTATAAATCAAATCTTGTCCATCCATTCTATTTTCAGCTTTGTCTCTAAATAGCCCGTTATAAACCCTAGCCACTTCTTATCTTCTTTTGTCTATATGCACAATTTTATCTGACCACTCCTCCTTCTCAATGGCAAACAAATAAATTCCCAATTCATCAAGCCAAATTCCAAATCAAAAATTAAAACTCCTCAAACCCTATCGAATTTTATATCGGTTCGAAGCACTCAGCAAGCGCAACTCAAATCTGTGGTTCGTTTGTGCAATTGAGTTTTCATTTGTCCTGTAGTGATCAAATCATTTTCGGTCGTTCGTGTGTCATCGTGGAGGGTTAGCGGTGGATCGTCCATTTGGGAGTGATCAACTGGTACTGTTGCGTAGAGGAGGTTGCACGCTTTCGATCCATATGGTTCGTTTGGGTCGAAGGTGTGGGAATTCGTCGTGATTGGCTGTGAAAGACAGCGATGGCGATGGTGGTTCGAAGAGCCGGAGTGGCTCGCGTCTTCAGGTGAGGGGCGCTTGAACGAGGGCGTGTCCACGGCATGCTTCGATCGTTAGTCAATCGAGGGTTTGGGCGTGCATACGATGGTCAACGGAAAGGGATTTGGCGGTTGGAAGAAGGGTTCGAACGCGAAACTTTGGCTTACTAGGGTTAGCGCGTGTACGTGTAGCTGACGTGTGAGCTTCTTTTTTTATTATTTATTTTAAATATTGAATCATTTAACTTCTAACGAGCATAAAATTTTCATACGAGGTCCAATTCACGCGCGGTTTGTTCCGTTGCGATCGTAGCGAAATTCCGGACATTTTGATGCTAGTTTGGACGAATTCTAAGACTGTTTGAACTTTGGGCTTAAATTGGATTTAAATTCAAAGGTGAGTGTTTTGACCCACTCACAACTTCTAAAATTTCTTATGTTTGTTAAATTAAATTGATAATATGATTGCAAATTTATTTACGGATGTTTGGTATATTTTAAATCGTCATCTCAGTTAATTTGAATTTATTTGAATTAAATTGTTATTTAATTTATTATTGAAATTAAATTGCCAGTTAAATACCTATTATTGATATTTATTGATTAATTTGGATGATGATTATGATGGATGTTTGATTGTTGATATTGGATGAATGGATGTTGTATTTTATATCGTTATAAACTGTAAGTTCACTATGAGTTGAAATGATACATACCCGAATGATCTATAGATTAGGAAAAAATCGTTATGGGTTGAAATGATAGGCTCGAGCGATTTTATGGATTTTATTGTTAAATTCGGGATTGCGGTTTGAAATGATATATAACCGTAAAATTCTAAATTGCGGATTGAAATGATAAATATCTGTATCACCTGACCCTAGGGTAGAGAATTATTTACAAACACTGGATTGGTTAAATTAAATGATCTTTGAATCCTTAAATTTTTGAAATAAATTGAATGATATTTTGAAATAAGAATTTGATTTATATAAATTGAATTATTATTGGAACTAGTTTAAAGGAATTTAATTAAAATTTTAAGGTTGATTTTTCAAGTATGGATTGAAATTTACCGAAATTGGGTTATCAAAATTGTTGAAATATAACTTTGAAATATATTGAAATTGGGTTTTTTGATTTGGAAATATGAAATTTGTCCAGATATGTTGAAATAAAATAAATAGTTAAATTTATATGAATTCCAAATTTCATATTTAATATAAACTGTTTTTTTTAAAAAATTTAAGATTCTAAATTTTTAAGATTTTCAAATTATTAAACTAGTTTAACCTATATTTACTATATTAAATCAATGTAACCTATTTTAAACCATTTAATTTATTTTAAAACTAATTAAACCATTTTTAACTTATATTAAATCTAATTAATCTATTTTAAAGCTAGTTAATCTATTTTAATTATATTTAATCTATTTTAAATCTATTTAACTATTTTAACCTATTATTAAATTATTTTAGAGTACTTCTACTATTTATACCTATTTATAACTAATTATAACTATCTAAAACTATCTTTCTAAATTTCTAACTAAATAAGGTAGAGGTGTTTATATTTGAAATCCTCGATTTTAAGTGGATATGGTTAAATGATATTATAACCTCAGTTGGGATTTAAATGTTGTATCAAATTGAATATGATGATGCTGAAGTAAGGATTTAACCTATTTTGGAAAATTATGATTTGGAAATGATATGATCTTCAAGGTGAATATGATTTCGAAGTGAATATAATTTCGAAAGTATTATGGTTTCGAGAATATGATATTTTGATATAATTTGTGAATTGACTTTTGAAATGTAAAAGAACCATCCGGTGTGTAATAAGCGATTGGTTGTTAAAGAGACCGGGATTGGATATTGTCATACTCTCTGCCAATACCGAAAACCACTTTAACAACTGTGTACGTGGTGGAGATTCCAGAAATGAAGTAGGATGGTTTGGCAAACGATTTCTGTATAAGGTATGACGTGACCCTGATTCCCGTGAGTCAGCTTAGATGTGACTAAAATCAGGAGCTACGCTGGGCCAAGTGAGGTCATTCCTCCTATCGGACACACTTCTTCGATATTATATTCTGACTTTGTGATTGATTTGGTGGCCACCCTCTGATTTTTGATTTGGGAGTGTGTTCCGAGGTGGGCGGTAGTAGCTGCTATGCGTTACCACCAGTCCGAATCAGCAAATGGTATATCTACCCTGGCATTTCCTCGTGTGCCGTATTCACATGCCTTAGCGCACCTTCTACGAGTTTGGTTTGTACCATACCTATGGAGTGCCCTCTGATAGCCCTCCAGTTTACGGAGGAATTACGGTACTGTATAGACTATGGGAATATATAAAAATGTGTTAAGGGGGATATGGGTAACGCCTTAACGCTATTTTGATACTTTACTTTATTGTAGACACTATTATAATAGCGTATTTTACTACATAGTAGATAGTTTAACGGATCCTTAGAAGATGTGAATCCCGAACATCTCTTAAGTTATTGCACTCACGTTAGACACTGGATAAGAGATGTCAAACCCCGTAAACATCTCCGACGCTGTTTACACTCATATTTATTTACCGTTGATTTAACTTATATAAGATCTTTTAGTTCTGACTCGAGTGTTTTGTCTTTTCAATTCGCTCGGGTCAGCCTGAGCATTTCAGGGTTGAAGACCTTATTTCTGGAGGACAAAGACGAAGATTTGTACTACTATTATTTATTATATTTATTCTGCTACATCATGTTGTTCCACTGCATTTATTTAGTTATTCCTGTTTATGTAACTCTGATGTTTGTGTTGTAAAGAATAATCAAATGTATTTATAAAACAGCTTCATGAACTGTTATTTGATTATTATATTTTATCATTCCGCTGCGAGATTATGTATTTGTTTTATTTATTTCTCTTTTCTTATTTACCCCATAACAATCTGCCCTTTTGAATGGTTTGAGTCGACGTGTGTGTCTACTTAAAACGTCCAAAAAGGTAGGTCATTACAGTTGGTATCAGAGCCAGGTTTAGCGATAACCTTAGCTTTGTGGGGTCTTACTCACTAAATAGGGTAGTAGTACCCTAGAATGAGTCGCAGAGTGTATATATATGAGAGAGCGTATTTGTTAGTGTTATAAAAGATTTTTATATTGTGTTAATTTGTTCCATTCTGTATTTATAAATTCTAGTTGGTGCATAGGACGCTATGACATCGATAGGGATTTCTAAACACTTAATAGGACAGACCGGCACAATATTTGTTTTGAATATAGGTAAATGAAATAATTTTGCCTATTGTATATTTTGTATATAAAATAATAATTTTAGAAATAATATATTTGGTTGTTAGGTAGTGAAAATTTATAAATATTGGTTGAAAATAAAAATTTGTAAATAAATAAATATAAACTGGAAAATTTAGAACTTAAATTCCGGACTTTTGAAAACTCCTTTCAAAAGATTTTGGATTATAATATTAATATTATTAGGAAGTATTTTCTGGGATAAATATTTCAAGATGATTTGAAAGAAAAGTTTAAAAGAATTTTGGAAGAAAATAAGTTATGTACTCCCCTCTCTGACGTTGGAAAATAATTTCGGTAATGAGTGCACGCATCATCGATATTCATTTTCGAGTTTCAAAGCGGGAAGGCTGCTATAGTGATTTACTACACATTTGTTTTGATAAATAAATATTAAATTTTATTTTAAATATGATTTGATATATATATAGATAGGGTTATATATATTATCTAAAATGATTTGAATTGGAACCCGACATTTAGTTCTTAAAATTCCATGAATTAGAGATTTCAATTATTATAATGGAATGAAAATTTTAATCATTTAATAATTGGAACTTCTAAAATGAAAATAAGAAAGTAAATGCTCAGTTATAAATGAAATATGCAAGGAATTTGAAATTTGTAACCTGTAAGTAAAAGAATGAAAATCTGAAAGATATGATTATCGAACATTTTTGTTAATTAAAATAAATAAGATAAACTTGTGTAACTTTCAATTGCATTCTTGGAAATATAAATATATGACTTACCAAAATATTAAAAGTTGTAATGTATAAAAAAAAGAATATGTAATGGAATATTACACTCGTAAAACTTAAAGTAATGAAAGTGTTAATTGAAATTCTTTTATAAATAAGAACTTTGATATTTTTTTTTTGAAAAAGCAAGAGCAACAGCTCATTTTATTCACTAATGTTCCATCAAAGAATTACAACTCACATGACAAACAAAAACAACTCATTACAGTCAATTACAAGCAATTACTACTCAAAAGAGTATAATATAACCAATACAAAACAGAGATATTACAAATATAAACACAGCATGAATCAGAAGAAACTGCCATACTCATGTAGACAGCAAAGAAGCATTCAATCCATGCTGCAAGATGACAATGCTATCTGATCATACAGTGAAATATTGGAGACATTTCTGAGAAATCTACAATCATCAAACATTGTCAGACCTTAAGTCTCTCAAGATACTGCCATGAATCATAGAGTAGAGCTGAGATGCATTCTTTACTCCAATACCAAATACCCTATTATTCCTCTCAGTCCATACAACATGAATCATTTTTTTAAGTAGCTTAAGCACAAGCCTAGTTGTACGAGTCTTCCATCTAGTTGCTTTGAATACGTTAAACCATTCAATTGAACTGATAGTTGAAGGCTTGTAAAAACCACCATTAGATAAAAGCCTATACCATATTTGATAGACAAAAGGACATTCAAAGAATAGATGAGTATTAGATTCTGATTCTGAATTACAGAGTACACATAAATCTTCTGAGATAATACCCATTCTACAGAGCTTATCCTTAGTATTCAAAGCATTAGCCATTACCTTCCACAACAACAAGTTGTGCTTCGCTGAACAACCATTATTCCAAATTCTTGTATACCATGGAAAGACAGTATCACTCTTACAAAATAGTTGATATATAAGCTTAATAGAGTGAGACTTCTGCTTACTGGACCAAATTAAGGCACTGTCACTGTTGGTAAGTTGATAATTGGTAATAGTATTCCACAGACTTCTTAATTGAAATGAGCTGGAGTATGGTAATACAATAGCACCATCATGTATAAATTCTTCAACCATTGCATCCTCAGAAATTCCAGAACTCCTTCTTAAATTGTAGTCCACAATAGAACTTAAAATCAAACCTGGCTTAGCCCATGGAGAATACCAAAATGATAATCCACTAATCACTGCATAATTACATTGTATATAAGGTAAAAATGTTTGCCTGAGTTTAAGTATACATCTCCAACTCCAACTACAATTTTGAGGTATTCCCATATTCCAGAAATGCTTCTTACCAATGAGATTCTGATTAACCCACTGTGACCATAAATTTTTACCAGGTGTGAAAATTTTATTGAAGTATACAGAGATAGCTGCCTTATTCCAGAGAAAAATATTTGTAATACCAAGTCCACCATACTTTTTAGGCTCAAACAGTTTATAGAAAGAAATAGGTATAAGCTTCCTCAAGAAAGGATCACCATGCCAGAGAAATTTATTTAGAGCACTTGTTACCATATTGATGAGTTTAATTGGAAGAATGTAGTGTCTGGTCCAATATGTAGTCATAGCCATAGCAATAGATTGAATAATAGTGAGCCTACCAGCCTGTGATAATTTATTGCATGGCCATATCCTCAACTTTTCAATAATTTTTTCAAAGAGAGGTAAACAATTATGACTTGTTAATCTAGAACTTATAAGAGGTAAACCCAAATAGAATGAATTTGTAGGCAATTCCTGAAGTCCGAAGCAATTAATAATATCAATCTTCTTAGGAGGAGGCAAACCACCAACAAGAATATTAGATTTTGAAAGGTTAATTTGAAGTCCAGTGATGGAATAAAAAAACTGCAGGGATGACAAAATATTCTGGATATTTCTGTGAGTAGGCTTTGTAAAAATAATGAGATCATCAGCAAATAGAAGATGAGTAATTAAGGGATGTTTACATTTAGGATGTAAATCAAGTGCTTTCTTTGAAACTAGATCCATCAAAATAGAATTGAGTAATTCCATGACAATAATGAACAAGTAGGCTGAAATAGGATCACCTTGCCTAACACCTTGTGCACCTCTAAAAAATCCATGGAGACCACCCTCTCTCGAAATTGAATACATAGGTGATGAAATACATATGAAAATCCAAGCTAAGAAAGGTTTTGGAAAGTTCATCCTAGACATTATAGCTAAAATAGAACACCATGCAGTAGAGTCAAAAGCTTTCTTTATATCCAATTTTATCATGCATCTAGGAGATATATTTTTCCTTTCATACCCAAACAATAGTTCCTGAGTCAGTAGGATGTTATCACTAATGGATCTACCCCTAATATAAGCAGCCTGATTATTAGAGATAATGAAAGGTAAGACAGACTGCAGCCTATTAGCCAATACTTTTGAAATAATTTTATAGACGATATTACAACAAGATATTGGTCTAAAATCAGCAACTGAGGTAGGGCTGTCAATCTTAGGAATTAAGGCTATGGAAGTGGCAGAGAGACTAGTAGGTAGTTTATTGTTGAGAAAAAAGAATTGTGTAGCTTTAACAATATCATCACCAATTATGTGCCAACTATGTTGCAAAAAATGAGCATTGAACCCATCTGGACCTCCACAGCTATTAGGATCTAAACTAAACACTGCAGATCTAATCTCCTCATCAGTAATGGCATAAATCAAAGAAGCAGATTGAGAGAAAGATAAAACTGGAAGATTTATGTCAAAGAGAGGCTTTATATTAGGAATAAAAGAAATGGGAGGAGCTAGTATGGAAGAGAAGTACTGTACAAAAGCATCATTTATACCATCAGAGGATTTGATCACATTACCATTCATATCTTTAATCTGAGATATACATTCTCTTGCTCTCTTTGCTTTTAGAAAGTTATGAAAATACTTTGTATTTCTATCAGCCTCCTTCTCAAATTTCAAATGAACTTTCTGTTTAATGGATAACAATTCCCTATCAATAACATGTTCTAGATTCTTCCTTAGTTCTAATTCAGTAAGTTGTAATATTGCGTCATTTGGTTTAGCACTCAATTCATCCTGAATTTTAATAAGCTCATTCCTAATGTGAGAAGAGAGCTTTGAATCTTTACCAAAATTAGCTGCAGACCAGATCCTTAATTGAAATTTTAGAGCCTTCATCTTGAATATAACATTAGCCAAAGGGTTCCTGCCAAATTACATCCTCCCAACCTGTTTAAGAATATTAGAATAATCCACATGCTTAGTCCAAAAATTAAAAAAATTAAAAGAAAGATTACCACCACGATTTTCATCAATTCCCCAATGAAAAATTAAGGGACAGTGATCAGATAAAGAAGGTTGAATTGTATCATAAAATGATTTGGGCCAGATTTGAAGGAAAGGTATGTTAACAAAAATATGATCCAATTTACAAAGCGTTAAATTTCCATTCCTACTACTATTGGACCAGGTAAAGACTGAGCCAAAAGAATTGACTGGGATCAGGTTAGATTGGTTTAAAGCACTATTAAGAGGTGCAATATCTTTTAGAGACAGGGGACAACCACCATACTTTTGATTACTAGCAAGCATACAGTTGAAATCACCACCTATCAACCAAGGAGCAGAGGAAAGATTTAGAGTAGGAAGTTGATCCAAAAAAGATTGTCTCAATGATAAGGAGTTTTGAGCATAAACTGACGTGAAATGGAAATTCAAATTAGAAGGTAAATGAACACAGTGATAGTGAATGAGTTGATCTGTAGCAATGATCCTGGAAAGTTTGAAGATAGATGGATTCCATAAAGTTAACAGTCTGCCATAATTTGATTCATCAAAATTATGATCATATAGCCAAGAAGGGGATATCAATTTAACAGCCTTAAGAGTAGACTGTATATCTAACTTTGTTTCAGAAACACACATCAGGTGAATATCATTAACTTTGATCAAATTTCTAATCTCAACTTGTTTAGAGGGCAAGTTAGCACCCCTTATATTCCAAAAAGCAATATTATTCATTTCAATGGAAGAGGGGAAAGCAAAGTGGATGGATTTTTCCTTGTATGTCTTGGATGAGATTTATTTTTTGTGGATGTTATAGGAAGTACTTCCTGAGGCTTAAAATCCTTTCCATTATTCAAATCACCAGGAATATTAGGATCAACTGATTTAGAGGCAGGAGGAAGAATAATATGATCAGGTGGAGATAAATGCAGATAGGGTGATGAAGAGTTTGATGTCAACAAAGAAGGTGACTGAAAGCTAAATTGAGAACTGCATGATGAAGAAACAGAAATAGCAGAAGAAGTGGAAGCAACTTTAACTGCTGGTTCTGAAGGTAATGAGTCAAAAGAAACCGATGAGGAAGAGACTGTAGTTGCTGAGTTTAAATCAGGAGAAGGATTAGATAAAACCGAAAAAGGATTTAAGGTAACTGAAGTAGTTCCTTCACTACCCTTTCCAAATTCCTCACTTATCTTAGGATCAACACTCAATTGCACTTTTCCTTTAGAAATAATCTCCTTTTTCTTCCAAACTCCTTTATGTCTCCTGTCTATGTTCTTCCATGTTTGGTTTGTGCTATTATTATTAAAAAATCCATAATCATCTTGATTCTTATCACTATTTTCAACTTGATTGATTTTCTTCTGTGAATCACACTCCTTTATATTATTAACTAGTTCACATCTAACAGTATCATGACCAAATATCTTGCAATTTGTACAAATTTTTGGCTTCCAATCATAGGACAATTTAACCTCTGGACAATTTTCACCTAACCCAGGTATGGAAATAGACTCCGGTAATTCAAAATCAGGTGATATCTCCACTAATGCCTTGGCATATTTAAATCTTTGTAGCTTCTCAGTACTATTATCAAAACCAATAAGCCTACCAACATGAAAAGCTAACCAATTAATCCCTACAAGCGTCCAAAGAATAAGAGGAATTCTATGAAAATGAATCCACACTGGAACTTTCTTGATCTGTGCTTGTGAGATACCAATAGATGGTTCCCATTTAGTAATTATGAACATTCTACCTCTTATAAAAATTGGATCAGCATTAAGAACCTGTTCTTTGTCCTCTTGATTAGAGAAATTAAAGTAAAAATTGAATCCATCTGATTTAAAATCAACATCGCCCTTAATCTTCCAATACCTTTTCAAGAAATTAACCACTGTTAAGAAAGAAAGCGTACCATCCAAAAAGAAACCAACTAAGTGATTATTCCAGTATTTGACACCTTCCTCTTTGACAAGATCTGGTAAATCTATAGGAGATTGATCCCTTGGAATATCAAAATGAATCGGCTTATACGACCCAGCATTACGAGGAAGAGATTTAAAAAGAGAGGACCAATTACCATTCGACGAGACATTATTGATACAAGAAGTTTCAGAACCAGGTTGACAAGAAACAGAAGATATAGGAAGAGATGTGGAAGCAGATAGAGCAGAGGAAGAAGAAAACGAAATAGCAGCAGATGAAGATAAGGACGAAGAGGAAGAAAGAGGAGGAAAAGAAGCAGAATCCAAAGAGAAAGATGGAAAAGAAGGAAAAGAAGTGGACGTCGCCATTAATTTTCAAAAGGAGCTGAAGACCATCGTGGAGGGAAGCGATTTCCAGTTATTTATCGAACACTGAGAACTTTGATATTATTGTTGTCATAACTTAAGTTATAATTGAAATGTTACTAAATGACTTATAATAGAAAGTGGGTACTTTAAGTAAATGATTATAAACTTAAGTTAATGTTTGAGGTTATTTATAATTAAAGTAAATAATAAATTGTTTAGTAAATGATCATAACTTCAGAAGTTATTAAAGGGATTTGGAAAAAAATGGATTTAATATTCAATGACATTAAATAAGAAAATGAATGTAAATTTAAAAAGTGAGAAACTTAAGTATGAACTTATGCAAATGAATATTAATATCTAATGGAAACTAGATATATAAATTAATAAATGTGAACTAAACTGCAATAAAATATATGTAATACTTGGATAATAAATTCATTGATTTTATAATCAATTGAATGGAAATAACTTATGTAAAGAAATGAATATAAGGAAATGAAAAGAATTTTCATTATATGAATAAATAAAGAAAAATGAATTTGTAAGTAAATGAATGTAAATAAATGAAATTATGTAATAAATGAATGAATGGAAATTGGATTTTTGTAAGAAATAAATGTAAACAAAAGAAATGATCATTGAGAAAAGGAATTAATAAGAATAAACTTGAACTATATTTGGAATTTGCTGTTTGTTTTGGTTTATGGTTGTTTGGGAAAAGATACTTCTAATGTCTTAGGATGTATGAATAATCTATTGAGTTTTATCTAAGATTGTTGAGTAAATGATATACATAGTAGTTTATTTGTCATTCTATGCGATTAAAAGTCTGAACCCGAATGAACCATTTGTTTGTTGATATGGATGTATGATTGATTACATTGGTTTCATATGATGATTGCATTCTTTTGGGTTGCAAGTGCTTGTTGTATGTTGTTTGCAAGTGAATGTTGTTATGATCCATTTGTTATAAATTTAAAGTAATATAAATAATTCATTTTATATAATTATTAACCTCTTTTGGATTATATAAGTGAAATACAGGTTTATGGAAGCAATTTCTACTGCTTTTGGTTTCATAAATTTAGTGTTGTTTGCCCGACAAATAAGTATGTTCTCGGATTACGGTTTTCTAGCGGTATTATATTGTTTTTCCCACTGTTGGGATATATTATTTTGAAAATTATGTGATATATATTGTTTTATTTATATTATTATTTCTCCCAGACCTCTCCGTATAAAGGAGACTCTGCCGAAATTTTTGGACTTAGAAAATTTTGAGAAATGTTTTTCAAACTTTATTACTCTGAGTATAAAAGGATTTAATGGTTATAAATTGATATATTTTACTTAAATAAATTTTGTAAGTTCATTTGTTTATAAATTTAATATTTTGAATAAGATATATTGATTACTTAATTCCTTCTTTTTCCTTTTCGGGGACGAAAAGTTTTGAGTGGGGGAGAGTGTAACGACCCGTAATTTTCGATAATTTAAAAATTGTAAATTTAATAAAGTTGTGGTAATTTAATATTGAAAGAAATAAAATTGGTAATTTAATAATGAAATGAATACTGAAATGAAATGTATCAATGGTAATTAAAGCTAATTATTAACAATTGAAATGAAATTCCAATAATGAAATAATGTAAATTGTTATACTTGGTTATAAAATTGAATATAAGGAACAAATGTAAATATTTAATTATTGTATGAAATAGATAGTTAATGGTAATTGAATAAAATCAGTATTATATAAGAATTGTAACATTTGTTTGTGAATAATGAATTCATGAGTGTAATTAAAAGTTATGGTAACGATTGTTATAAGTTACCTGTTTATTTAGTCTATTAAATTGAAATGGGAAATCAATTAAAATTAAATAAATTTGAATGTTACTTTTATATGAGTTAAGACAATAACTGGAAAGTTTGAATGTAATAAAATGAATAGAAATGTTAATTATATTCATAATGTAATAATTGATTTAATTAAATAATGAAATCAAGGTAAATAAATTAATTGGGGTTTTAAAATTTTAATAAATGTGAAAAATTGATAATTCAATATAAATGGAAATATAGTAGTTAATACAAATAAAGATGGAAATTGGAGTATATTGATGTAATGAAATATAAAACAAATGGTAACTATGTTATCAGATTTTCATTGGTTGAATATAAAGGCCTGAGACATTTTCGGTGCCATGGAGCTAGACCAGTGAGCTATTACGCTTTCTTCAAAGGATGGCTGCTTCCAAGCCCACCTCCTGGTTGTCATCGCTCGATCACTTCCTTTTCCACTAAGTGATTTCTTAGGGACCTTAGCATACGATCTGGGTTGTTTCCCTCTCGACTTTGGATCTTAGCACCTAAGAAGTCTGTCTGTACAAACGATGACGGCCTGTATTCGGAGTTTCCCTGGGGTTGGTAAAGCAAAATGGGGGCCACCCTAGCCCATTGAGTGAGAAAGGAGGCATCGGCAAAGTGACTTCGATAGGCCCCCCTAGGGATAGGTATGGAAAGGGAGGAGAATCATAGCAGGTAAAGCCCCTGGGCATATTATTATTATAGGTTAATCAACGATGGAGGATCTTCTGTATTATACCTGCCTCTGAGAACATCAACTTCTCATTTCAGGTGCCGATACCGCGGAATTCGCTTGCCTTAACACTAAATTGATATGTAAACTTATTTTAATTTATTATAATTATCTTTGCAATCAAAATGATGAAAATCTGCTAGTTTTTAAATATTGAAATTAATATTAATTTATTTAATTAACTGAAATATAGCCATTTTGGCCAGTGACTCGAATTTCTATGAAACCAGTTTCATCGGATCCGTAACGGTGAATTATTGTAGGATTTCAAGTTTCGTAACAATCAGACTTGTCGTTTGATCGTACGGCTCGAAACGCCTAGAAATCAATTTAATTGAAATCAATTGAAATCAATTAAAAATAAGCTGATTTTAACATAACTTCTTCATACGATGGAATTAGGACTTGAAACCTGTTCCACTGAGTTTAAAAATATTGAAAACATCTATTTTGATATATGGGATGCCCCATTTTCGTTCCGAAGATAGAACGG
The DNA here is from genome assembly GCA_030737815.1 of Allium fistulosum. Classification (NCBI taxonomy): domain Eukaryota; kingdom Viridiplantae; phylum Streptophyta; class Magnoliopsida; order Asparagales; family Amaryllidaceae; genus Allium; species Allium fistulosum. The sequence goes on along the minus strand of CM060907.1, from coordinate 1,033,153,982 downwards.
GCTTTTCGGGCATTTATCGTTCAACGTATAAATCAAATCTTGTCCATCCATTCTATTTTCAGCTTTGTCTATAAATAGCCCGTTATAAACCCTAGCCACTTCTTATCTTCTTTTGTCTGTACGCACAATTTTATCTGACCACTCCTCTTTCTCAATGGCAGATATTTTTGATATATGGGATGCCCCATTTTCATTCCGGAGACAGAATGGGCTTTTCGGGCATTTATCATTCAACGTATAAATCAAATCTTATCCATCCATTCTTTTTTCAGCTTTGTCTATAAATAGCCCGCTATAAACCCTAGCCAATTCTTATCTTCTTTTGTCTGTACGCATAATTTTTTCTGACCACTCCTCCTTCTCAATGGCAGACAAATAAATTCCCAATTCAATTTCAAGCCAAATTCCAAATCAAAAATTAAAACTCCTCAAACCCTATCGAATTTTATATCGATTCGAAGCTCTCAGCAAGCGCAACTCAAATCTGTGGTTCATTTGTGCAATTGAGTTTTCGTTTGTCCTGTAGTGATCAAATCATTTTCGGTCGTTCGTGTGTCATCGTGGAGGGTTAGCGGCAGATCGTCCATTTGGGAGCGATCAACTGGTACTGTTGCGTAGCGGTGGATCGTCCATTTGAGTATATATTATTATTTTGACGTGAAGTAATAATATTTTTTTTTTAAAGTAATTTAATGTACTGCAATCAGGAATACGGTTTTCATGAAAAGAACAAAAAAGGCGATAAATTTCCTCCCTATTTGGACCATTGGAAATCACCCATCTCTCTCCTCTCTGTTCCCCCTACTGCCAGCATGCCCTCCATCGCCGTCAACTACAAAACCAACTTCCCTCTATCATCATCTCATTCCTTCTCACCCTAGGATGTATGCTAGATCACTTATAGCCAGATCTACCAACTCCTCACCATAGTTTGAGATCTGCCACCACCTGCTTACCATGACGATCTTCCCTCTTTCTCCTTTCCCTCTCTACATTGATCGTTTGCTTATGTGCGTAGATCATCTCCTGGCCTCTCCATTCCTATCCATCCATCTCACCATCTCTACACATTCCCTGACCTTGGATTCATCGCTCAAATTAAAGCCTTAAATCGATGTGTCTCTGATGTGGAGATAAGACCCATTGGGCCATGGTATGTCGCGACTCAATTCGTTATTTTCACTGTGATAGATTTAAGCATAAACGAGATAGATGTTCGGTGTTTCTCGGGTCTGAAGTCAATGCCGCCACCCCTAAACCCGTTGTCCTTACCCACAATCGATTCCTATAGACCTGATTCTCCTCTATTTGACCATAACTACATATTTGATTTCCATTTTAGCTATCTCGAACTCTAGAACTAGATCCAAAGCTCTATTGGAGGAGCTACTCGTCATGGTTTACTCCAGCAAACTTAAAAGCTCTTAGAAGCCTTTGAGGCCATGGCTGATCATACTAACTCTTCAAAGACAAACTTATCCCAGCATAATAATGCCACAGTTGCAAGGATCTGCCCCAACAACAGCTCAGACGACATTTTTTCCATTCTTCCTATTGACAGCGAGGCAAGAAATATTGATCCAATGCTTCTTGACCTTGGTACGCTAGTTTGCATCAATTCTGCCGCTAAGGCTATAGAGTTCAAAGCTAATTTCTCCTTCAGAGTAGCCTCCGCACGCGACTTGGTTGAAGTGGAGAGAACATATGTTGCATATCCTAGAGATGTAGAGCCTATTGATACTGCGCATGTTTGTGCAAATGTTTATGCTCATAATATTGCATATGCTAGGGAAGAGCTTGTTAATTCTGTTGTTGCTAATGCACTTGTTGGTGCACAGGCATATACAAGTGGGTGTGCACATGTTTGTGCATATGCCATAGGTCGCGACAGCACAGTTGTGTTTCAAAGAGCCTGTAGTTGCAGCTACCTTGACCATAGATGATACCTCTCAGGATTTTGAACTGGAGTGTTTGATTACATCCCACTTCACTTCCCCTCCACAATCAACTCTAGACGGTAAAGATTATTCTCCAATCACTGCCAGCACCATGAGAATAGCCCCCTCAACGAGCCTTGCAATTCAGCGCCTTCTGGTTCAACTATCTCTAGGCATAGCAGTTCCGGCGACCTCGTACCTAGGAGAGTGGGACACACTCATTCAAAGCAAACTTTGGATCCGTCAACCTTAGGTGATCATGTTCTTTTAGGAAGCACTAGCATGAAAGAGTCTATGCGGTAGGATCATATAATATGGAATAGTGAAATGGTCTAGGTAGATAGTAGTAAGCAGTAAGTAAAGTAGACACCAAGACTTTATACTGGTTCAGACCTCTTGTCCTACGTCTAGTCCCTAAGCTCCTCTTAGGAATTCAACTAACCAACAACCCTCACTTAACCCGGAGGAATAGGTTTACAACTTACCAGAACAACCAAACGGGATTTCTTGCCTCAACTACCGAAGAGGACTTCAAACTGGATACAAAAGGTATTTCTGACTTGTTGTGTTCTTGATAACACTAATGAGTCAAATTAAGTAAAACTTTCCAATAATATTATCCTCGAGAGTATACAAAGTGTTCGTGAAGATTTAGGAAATGTGAATTGCTATGAATCAAAAGGTGTTATAGTTAAAACAGAGATTCAAGCAATTAGTTAGTGATTGCTTTTGAAAACTTAAGAAATCTGAAAATTATGTTCAAGTATATAGAAAGATTAAAGCAATTAGAATTGGTGAATTGAATGATGTTAGAATCATGTATTTATTCTTGTAGAAAAGGTGCATTTGTTTGCAAGAGGTGCAGGCAAGAGATGCTTCCATTTCTATTAGAGAATGGTTGCAACTCTTGGGAGGAAGAAGGTGTCCTTTCATAGAAAATTCGCAGTTACAGATTCAGTCGACTGAGCAGGAAATTCAGTCGACTGAAAATACAAAGGAAAATTTTCAAGAATGCATTCAGTCGACTGGGCAGGAAATTCAGTCGACTAAAACTGTGCATATTTGTAAATGTGTGCCAGTTTCAGTCGACTGTCCATACCTGTTCAGTCGACTGAACTATAAAAGTATGCACAGTGAACATGTGAATAAAAATGAAGTTTTATGAATGTGTTTTAGTGTTCGTGCAAATCTCTTGAGGATAGATTTTAACAAATAATCTAGACTTTAGACCTATAAAAATCATACTTATGTTTATACTTTGGTCTTCATCGATCTTCCTCTGATTTTGCATATATCTCTTCCTTTTTGTTGAAGCACATTGTCATTGATCAAAATCTTCGTGTATCAACATTCTCCCCCTTTTTGATTGATGACAACACTAATGTTATTAAGAGAACCTATTAGAACAAAAGAAGAAACTAAGATAGTTAAAATTTGGGTTCCAAAGACTAACAATATTTTAATTAGGAATAAATATATTAAAGCATTTATGGATAGTGTTCATAATAATAAAAATTATATTTATAAAAAGGATACTGAACCAAATTGGGTTTGGTTTCCTAAGTACTAACTTTTAGGACCCTATTGAAAGGTGGGTACCAATATTGTATTTATTTTTTTGCAGGTCCCACTTAAGAAAAGAAAATGGATTTTGGATAGTGGTTGCTTTGTTTGACAATTATATAATTCTACAAATTATTACTTCCTTTTTGTCGATGACAAAGGGGGAGAAATCTATGTAGCTAACTTCGTTTTGTAGGAAAGATAAATGCATACATTCAGGGGGAGAAGATTAATACATCTCTATAACACATCAGTGTTGTCATCAATCAAAAAGGGGGAGAATGTTGATACACGAAGATTTTGATCAATGACAATGTGCTTCAACAAAAAGGAAGAGATATATGCAAAATCAGAGGAAGATCGATGAAGACCAAAGTATAAACATAAGTATGATTTTTATAGGTCTAAAGTCTAGATTATTTCTTAAAATCTATCCTCAAGAGATTTGCACGAACACTAAAACACATTCATAAAACTTCATTTTTATTCACATGTTCACTGTGCATACTTTTATAGTTCAGTCGACTGAACAGGTATGGACAGTCGACTGAAACTGGCACACATTTACAAATATGCACAGTTTCAGTCGACTGAATTTCCTGCCCAGTCGACTGAATGCATTCCTGAAAATTTTCCTTTGTATTTTCAGTCGACTGAATTTCCTGCTCAGTCGACTGAATTTGTAACTGCGAATTTTCTATGAAAGGACACCTTCTTCCTCCCAAGAGTTGCAACCATTCTCTAATAGAAATGTAAGCATCTCTTGCCTGCACCTCTTGCAAACAAATGCACCTTTTCTACAAGAATAAATACATGATTCTAACATCATTCAATTCACCAATTCTAATTGCTTTAATCTTTCTATATACTTGAACATAATTTTCAGATTTCTTAAGTTTCAAAAGCAATCACTAACTAATTGCTTGAATCTCTGTTTTAACTATAACACCTTTTGATTCATAGCAATTCACATTTCCTAAATCTTCACGAACACTTTGTATACTCTCGAGGATAAGATTATAGGAAAGTTGTACTCAATTTGACTCATTAGTGTTATCAAGAACACAACAAGTCAGAAATACCTTTTGTATCCAGTTTGAAGTCCTCTTCGGTAGTTGAGGCAAGAAATCCCGTTCGGTTGTTCGGGTAAGTTGTAAACCTATTCCTCCGGGTTAAGTGAGGGTTGTTGGTTAGTTGAATTCCTAAGAGGAGCTTAGGGACTGGACGTAGGACAAGAGTTCCGAACCAGTATAAAGTCTTGGTGTCTACTTTACTTACTGCTTACTACTATCTACCTAGACCATTTCACTATTCCATATTATACGATCCTACCGCATAGACCTCCTCTATTCAATGGACTAAACTATAATTATTGGGCTACAAGGATGAGAATTTATATGCAAGCAACAAGTTTTGAAGCCTGGAATGCAACACAAGCAGAACTCATTGTACCCACAACGGAATATTCTACATGGACACATACTCAGAAGAATGAAGCTAGTGCAAATGCCAAAGCTATGAATATGTTATTTTGCGCTTTGGATAGAAATGAGTTCAATCGTGTTAGCATTTGTACTACTGCACATCAGATATGGAGTACACTTAGAACCATACATGAAGGCACAAACAAGGTCAAACAAACAAAGATTTCCATGCTAAAGAACCAGTTCCAAAACTTTAGAATGCGACAGAATGAATCCATCAATGACATGTACTCGAGATTTCAAGACATTCATCATGCCTTAATAGGACTAGGAGAAAAATACACGGATTTTGATATTGTATCTAAAGTTCTAAATTCACTCATTGATGAATGGGAGAGAAAAGTCTTAGCAATCGAAGAAGCAAACGATCTATCTACAATGAAACCAGAAGAATTAATTGGAAACCTTATGTCTTATGAAGTTAACATGCAAGCTAAGAAAGATCAAACACAGGAAAGAAAAAATGTGGCTTTTCACGCAGAAAAGGAAGAATCAGAGTCTGAAAATGAGGATCTAGAATTTATTGCCAAAAATTTCAAGAAATTCTTAAAATATAGAAAAGGAAATGAAAACGGTTTCAAAAAGAATTTCTTGAACAAACCTTCATCCTCAAATATGGAATGTTTTAATTGTCACAAGAAAGGTCATATGATAAAAGACTGTCCGGAGCTAAAGAAGGAGAATCAGAAAAACTTCAACAACAAGAATAAGAAAGACAAATGTAAAAAGAAGGCATTCTCTGTAACATGGGACGATTCAGATTCATCTTCATCTGAAAGTGATAATAATAGCGACAATGAACAAGCGAATGTATGCTTTATGGCTCAAGAATCTGAGGTTAATAATTTAACTTTCGACGATTTAATTGATGTAAACACAGAACTTTTGAGCACAATAAAAACTCTTAAAAAGAAACTCAAGGAAATTCGTGAAAATCAAAACAAAGCTGAATTTGAAAGAGATATGTTAAAAGATGAAAAGAAAATTCTAGAAGAAGAACATGAAAAAGTTCAAGAGTCTCTTTCAAATTCGGAAACTCAATTATCACTTTTAAGTCAAGAAATTGAAACTCAAAAGACAAAGAATGATATAATTGTCTCTGAAAATCATGAATTAAAAACTAAGATTAGACAAGTTGAGTTAGAAAATAATAGTCTTCAAGTTAGATTAGAAAACATCACTAAAAATGTCTCTGTTATCTCGCCTTTTGGCAAGGCCGTGACACCAAGGACTTGACTAGAAACCAGTGACAGATTGTCTCGGAGGCCAGCTACGCGCAAGGGTCGCTATGGATATCGATGAATTTTGTTCAAGTCCGGATCGGGCTACAATTGATAAGACATGACAAGTAGAGTCTTGAGAACCAATGTTCCAAATCTCGGGTCAATCCGAATTCGTACACTCAAGATGTCACCAACGGAAAATGGAGGAGACAGCCTTGTATTCGAATCTGTAGAAGGCCCTATGTTCGAATCGATGAGGTAGGAATGCTATTCGAATCCATCAGAGCAGGACCCATTCGAATCCATCAAGGTCGACTCCACCATCCTCGTATCCATCAAGTTTTACGTACTTCGTATCCATCGTGGAAGCCTTCCTTCGAATCCATCTTTTTGCCTGGCTTCGACTCCATCAAGCGAACCCGATAGTTCGAATCCATTGAGCATCCCTTCCTTCGAATCCGCAAAGGCTAGTCGCTTCGACTCCATCAAGCGAACCCGATAGTTCGAATCCATTGAGTATCCCTTCCTTCGAATCCGCGAAGGCTAGTCGCTTCGACTCCATCCGATAAACTGCCTTCGAGTCCACCCTGTTGGAATAAGTTCGAATCGATCCACAGTGGCATATCTGGATCGATTCGACCAAGCACCAATTCCATCGATTCGAAGAAACGTGTCTTCGAATCGATTGCCTTGAATCTGCCAAGTCCACCTAGCTGAAACCCCGGGTTCGACTCAGTAAAACTCGGAGAAAAAGGAGGGTTGACCCGAAGCACGCGCACCATGTCATTGCCTTCACGTACGAGAAGATGGAGTCGACCCTATGGATTCGAAGGTATCGATTCGAGCGACTCCAGAAAGCGAAAATATTCAACTTGAATCGATCATAACTCGAGTTCTACAAGTCCAAATGTCATGAAATTTTCACAGAAGCTTAAGCACATGATGAAGAATGTTCACGCCAAATTTCAGCTCGATTGGATGATTTCTTGATCGATTCGAACCAAGGGTCGAATCGATCCCAAAGTGGGCCCGGATCTCCAGATTTCGGCCATGTGGGCCCCCTGACGTACCAAAACTGGTCTCCCCTCATTTTAGGCGAAATATCAGCCTCCTACACCTATAAATAGAGCCCCTAGTCATTCAGAAAAGGGGTCGGAGAATTCTAAGTACTGAAGAGCGCCCAGATTCTGCCAGATCTACTCCAGAACACCGCCGCTGCTTTAGATTGAGACTTAACTTAGAAATTCAGTTGTATTACATTATAAACTACTGTAACCTTCAAGTATCGAGCAATAAAATCATCAAACTTCATAGTGGACGTAGGCAAAACTCCGAACCACTCTAAATCGCTTGTCTTTGCAATTTACTTTCTGTTATTTGGAGTTTTTGTTAGATAATCCACAGTTTTAATTTTCATTCTTCACTTTTATCTCTTCAAAAACTTCCGAAGAGTGTTGTGCCCATTTTTGGTACAAACACTTTGGTGCTTTCACTGAGAAAAAACCAGCTTTTTTCTCCTGCTCCTTGGATCTACCGTCGATACCGGATTGCATAAATCCAAGAGGAAGATCCAGATCTCTAATTCATCGTCCTTCCATTCTATTCAGATTTGCATAAAGTCTAGGAAAAGGATTCATCATTAAAAATGGTTAGCACAAGAACCACTTCTACAGTTGCTGGACAGGAAGGTAGGGATGGACAGAATCCTACTCAACAGCAGCCATCCAACCAAGACAACACTGCCCATTCAGATTCGTCTGGGGCAGTCACTAGACAAGAATTCCATGTGTTGCTTCAAGAGTTGACTCAGAGTCGGCAACAATTGGCCGAACAGTTGCGTGCTAATATTGAATTGACAAACCAACTGAACCGCCAGGGCCGTATGAGGTCCAGAAGGGATGATGTTTCCCGCTCATCCACTGAAAGTTCTGCCTCATCTGACTATCATCATAGATCTACCCGTCCCCGATTGGACGGAAGTCATGCTCAAGCTGCTGGATATCAACCCGCCCTGACTGTCGGACAGTTGAGGGTAGGACCGTCAACCAGCTTCCAGGCTGGGCCATCAGCACGAGGTGGTCGTACTCCACAATATACTACGGACAATCATGTCACAGCTGCCACAGTAGAAACAAGGGTTGATACCCGACATCTTCCAGATTCAAGCAATCAACAGCAGGGACGTACTTCTGAACCATACGGCCCGGAAGATGCTGAGCCGAGGAGGCGAAACTTGGACCGTCGACAGCGCCCGGTCCAAACTCGCACTGTGGAACCCGACCACACCTTAGCTCAGCATGCTCAAAATGTAGCAATGCCAGACATCTCGACTATGATACGTCAGATGATCCGCGAAAGCCAAGGTATTACCAACGACGATTGGGGGATTTCTCGGAGTCATACTCCTTTCACGGACGAGATACTATACGCTGAACCTCCTCGGCGATTCAGAATGCCAACTCTCCCTATGTACGAAGGAAATTATGATCCCAATCAGCACATATTGAAATATGAATGGTCAATGAGCGCCGCAAGGGCCGACGATGCAGTGAAATGTCGAAGTTTCCCCATCTCACTGGGAGGAATTGCAACAATGTGGTTTACAAGATTACCTCCAAGGTCTATCTCTTCATTTGACCAATTGGCTAAGAAATTTGTTGAACAATTTCGCATGCATGTCGCTAGACCCAAAGATGTTAACACCCTGTCCAGTGTTACCCAAGCTCGTGGGGAAACACTAAGGCGTTACTTGGAGAGATTCCATGCGGCATGTGTGGAAATTAGTAATCCCAATGACAACTCAATTTTAATGGCATTGACAAAGGGAATTGATCCCGATTCTGAATTTGGAAACTGGTTAGCCGGAAAACCACCCGCATCGTTGGACCGTTTCTACTCCAAAGCCGCTCAATTCTTACGGCAAGAGGACGCGAAACAGTCTAGGAAGTAGGACGATGCGAAACCCGGAAATGAGGGAATACAAAGCAATGTAGCAGTTAAACAGTCCGGTGACAATTCCGGAAAAGTTCAGTTAAACATACAGAACAAACAAACTCAGCCAAGAGGTAGAAATGGTCAAACTAAGAAGAGAGATCCAAATCCAGGCCCACGGCGTAGGGCTCCGATGTTCGAAAGTTATACACCATTAAACACATCGCTGGAAAATGTGTACCTACAAACTTGCAACACTGAACAGTATAGGAAACCCGCTCCGAAGCGGTCATCAGAGAGGCAGATTCAGACAGGAAAGTTTTGTAGGTTTCATGAGAGTTATGGACACAATACTAATGACTGTCGTCATTTGCAGGATCTCATAGAAAAGTTGATCAGGGAGAGAAAGTTAGATCAATTCGTGCGGGCACCGCAGTCTGGTGGTGCGGGCCCATCGAACCCAAACCGTGAGCAAGACCAAGAAAGACAAGAGGAACCCGCATGTACAGGCGGGAGGCTAGTTATCAATACCATAAGTGGTGGTCCTCATCCAGCAGACAGGAGCTGGAGGGAAATGGAGTCATATGCTAGCTCTATCAGGCATGCGAGCTTCGAATGCTGCAGTAATTGTGAGGATGGAACCCCGGCTAAACAACAAAAGACGATGTCTGACGATATCATATTTAGAAGCAGAGATGCTGACAAAATTGAAGCCCCAACAATTGACCCACTGGTCATATCTGCCCAGGTTGGTCCTGCTTGGATAAAGAGGATCCTGGTTGACAGTGGGAGTTCTGTAAACATTCTATTCAAACGAGCTTATGATTTAATGAAGATGGAAGCAAAGGACTTGAAACCCTGCCAATCTCGAGTTCACGACTTCAATGGGAGTGCAACAATACCCACTGGGATAGTGGAACTACCAGTAGAACTGGGGATTGGGGAACGCAAGAGAGTCCGACTGCTGCAATTCGTTGTTCTTGACATCGCTTCACCGTACAATGCATTCCTGGGTCGACCAGCCCTTGCTGAATTCAGGGCAGCCATTGCCCCGTGGTGTTTGACTTTAAAATTCCCAACTGACCATGGTATAGGAATCGTTCAAGGAGATCAGGCAGCAGGAAGAGCCTGTTATGTTGCTGAGTTGCGTGAAGCACAGAAGAAGGAGAAAGGAAAGGGCGTAGAGGAATCTCTCTGCGTCCGTTTTACTGATAATTGACAACTAGCGCCTGGGCCCCGGCCCGGGCACCACTACCAATTCCTTAAAGATCTTGACCCTAGAGATAACGAAGATAAAGATGAAGTCAAAGAGAATCAAGCGTCTCCAGCCGAACTGACTGTGGACGTCCAAGTCAGTGAGGATGACGACTCAAAAGTACTAAAAGTTGGATCTCAACTGGGAAAACAGATACAACAGGAATTGGTTGAATTTCTTCAAGCAAATCTCGATGTCTTTGCCTGGACACAGTCTGACATGTGCGGAATCTCACCGAACATTGCAAGTCACTCCTTGAATATTGATCCGCGACATGTTCCAGTCAAGCAAAAGAGGCGTGGTATGGATCCAGAGAGATCTGCCGCCCTTAAAGAAGAAATTGACAAGTTGCAATCAAATGGTTTCATCCGAGATGCTCTATACCCGGAGTGGGTGTCAAATCCGGTAATGGTTCGAAAACCGAATGGGAAATGGAGAACTTGTGTTGACTACTCCGACTTAAACAAAGCTTGTCCAAAAGATAGTTTTCCACTTCCTCGAATTGACCAACTCGTAGACTCAACTGCATGCCATGAATTGTTATCCTTTATGGATGCTTATTCCGGTTATAATCAAATACCTATGGATCTACCCGATCAAGAACATACCAGTTTCGTGACCGATCTGGGACTCTACTGTTACAGAGTCATGCCTTTTGGTTTAAAGAATGCCGGAGCAACTTACCAACGCTTGGTTAATCGAATGTTCGCTGACCAGATCGGGAAGACCATGGAATTTTATGTGGATGACATGTTAGTTAAGTCCCGATTTTCCACAGATCACATCAGGGATTTAGATTCAATGCTCCGCATCCTACGTGAATATGGAATGAAGCTTAACCCGTTGAAGTGCCACTTTGGCGTTGCATCCGAAAAGTTTCTCGGTTTCATCGTCAACGCTCGTGGGATAGAGGCAAACCCCGAAAAGATCTGGGCAATAAGGAATTTGCAAACTCCAAGGACCATAAAGCAAGTCCAGAGTCTCAACGGGAAGGTAGCAGCGCTAAGCAGGTTCATTTCAAAATCCACTGATAAATGCATTCCTTTCTTTGATCTAATCCGGAAGGGAAAACGAAACTTTGAATGGACCATGGAATGTGAAGGCGCATTCCGATCGCTGGTTCAGCATCTCTCTACACCACCGATCTTGTCAAAACCGATTTATCACGAACAATTATACCTTTATCTGGCAGTATCAGAGCATGCGATCAGTGCTGCTCTGGTCCGAGAAGAGGATCGAGTGCAGAAACCGGTCTATTATGTTAGTAAACGATTGACTGGAGCTGAAAGAAATTACCCCAGGTTGGAGAAACTGGCTTATTGCTTGGTCATTGCCTCAAGAAAGCTTCGTCCTTATTTCCAAGCTCATCTGCTTACTGTGTATACCGATCAGCCGTTACGACAGGTCCTCACGCGGCCTGAGACGTCTGGAAGGTTACTCAAGTGGAATATCGAACTGAGTCAATTTGACATTACTTATGCTCCGCGGAGAGCCATTCAAGGGCAAGTCCTGGCTGACTTCATAGCTGAATTTACTATTCCAGACGACTTACCCGAAACTAGCGAATCTCCTGAATATGTCTGGAAACTTTATACAGACGGTGCATCAAACGATCGGTGTTCGGGCGCTGGTGTTGTACTAGAAACCCCAGAAGGGCGATCCATATGCTATGCTTTGAAGTTTGATTTTCACGCAACCAACAATGAAGCCGAATATGAAGCTCTATTGACTGGGTTAAAGCTTGCCAGAGATCTGAGAATTATCGCTATAGAAATTTATTGTGATTCACAGTTGGTTGTGTGCCAGGTACGGGGAGAGTATCAAGCGAGAGACCGGAGGTTAGCTGCTTACTTGGTTCGAGTTCTAGAAATACTGGATCAATTTGATTATTACGCCATTTACTATATACCTCGAGATCACAATCAAAAGGCCGACTCCTTGGCAAACCTGGCCAGCACAGGTGAAGCACAGCAAATGGGACTTGTCCCAGTCGAAACTTTGTCCTTCCCAAGCATCGATCAAATAAAAACGAATGATGTGTTGGAAACCTCTCCCAGCAGAGAATCATGGATGACTCCGTATCGAAATTATATTAAGAATGGGATATTGCCTGAGCACCGAAATGAGAAAAGGCAAGTTCTACGAAAAGCTTCACGGTTCATCATTCAGGACGGGATCATGTATAGAAAAGGTTATTCTGTTCCACTCCTCCGGTGTATCGCTCACGACGAAGTCAAACGAGTGTTACATGACGTGCACGAAGGAGAATGTGGCGATCACACCGGTGGACAAGCGCTTGCTAAGAAAATACTCCGATATGGATATTACTGGCCGACAGTGAACCGAGATGCAGCCAATTATGCCAAAAAGTGCGACAAGTGCCAGAAACACGCTCGAATTCCAAGAGCCCCACCTACCGAGATAACTCAAATGGTCAGTCCCTGGCTGTTCGCTATGTGGGGTATCGATATCATCGGCGCTTTACCTCTGGCAAGAGGTGGTGCGAAGTATGCCATCGTCGCAGTTGACTACTTCACGAAATGGGCCGAGGCCGAAGCTCTCGCAACGATTACGTCGAAGAAAGTAATAAACTTTGTAGTCCGCAATATCATTTGTCGATTTGGACTCCCGCATACCATCATCACCGATAATGGGACCCAATTCGAAAGTTCGGAGTTCAAGAATTTCTGCCAACGATTTCATATTCATAAAAAGTTCTCTGCAGTCGCACATCCACAAGCAAACGGTCAGGTCGAAGCTGTTAACAAAGTTATCAAATCCATCTTAAAGAAACGACTGGAAAAGGCTGGGGGCAAATGGGTGATGAACTTCCTATGGCATTATGGGCTTATCGAACAACTCACAAGACCGCAACTGGACACACCCCATTTTCCTTATCCTATGGCTCGGAGGCCGTTATTCCAGTTGAGACAGAAGTATTTTCTCACCGCATAACTTATTACGATCCAAAAACAAATGCTATATTACTCGCTGAATCTTTGGATCTGTTGGACAAGAAACGGGAAGAAGCTGATTTGAGAGCGGCCGCATACCGAAGTCGAGTCGCCCGGTTATATAACACCAAAGTTCGACCCCGAACCTTTGAACTCAGTGATCTTGTCCTCAAGAGAATCTACCCGGTTCCTTCACACATGAAACCAAATTGGGAAGGACCGTACGTGATTACACAAAGACTTAGGGATGGCACATTCAAACTATCAACCGTGGACGGTCTAGTTTTACCAAGGGCCTGGAACAGCGAGAGTCTCCGTCGCTACTACATATGACAGGCCTTATTTATTTCATTATGTTTTTTATTCAGCAATTTACTTTTGCATTTCGAAATTAGAATTTGTAATAAGGCAACTGATTTGCCATATTTTCTTGTTTCAGCAATAAAATGCCATCTCTTCGAGCCAGAGCCGTGATTCATTAAATACAATGTACAACATCACGATGCACGAAGAGCTAAATTCCATCACACAGTGGAATTTATTCAAGTAGGGAGTGGCTGTGAAGCAATCAACCACTCACTAAATGAAACCCGAGCTCGGGGGCAAGCCATCACATCAGGCCAAGAAATGGGTTGATACACGACAACCCTTAACTTAACTCCGTACTCCCAGAGTGCGAGGCGGAGTATAAACATTTTCCTAACTCCGTACTCCCAGAGTGCGAGGCGGAGTATAAACATTTACAAAATCCCAGAGTACTCCGAGAGCGCGAGCTGGGTACAAACATTTTCCTAACTCCGTACTCCCAGAGTGCGAGGCGGAGTATAAACATTTTCCTAACTCCGTACTTCCAGAGTGCGAGGCGGAGTATAAACATTTACAAAATCCCAGAGTACTCCGAGAGCGCGAGCTGGGTACAAACATTTTCCTAACTCCGTACTCCCAGAGCGCGAGGCGGAGTATAAACATTTTCTTAACTCCGTACTCCCAGAGCGCGAGGCGGAGTATAAACATTCATTCAACTCCGTACTCCCAGAGCGCGAGACGGAGTATAAACATTTACTCAACTCCATACTCCCAGAGCACGAGACGGAGTATAAACATACGTCAACTCCACACTTATCCCCAATACTGGGGGCAGAACCATAACACATAACAAGTTGAAGACAGAAAGGGAATAAATTTTCATTTCCACTATCAACAAAAAGAATCTGATTACAAAGTGTTTAAAAAAAAATTCTGCTAGTGGGAGCCGAATCCACATCTATACACGGCTATAGAAAAATCAACAAAATGCTACCCTACGCAACAGAGATTTAAAGAAAGAGTTCAATCTTTCTTCTTCCTTATCTTCTTCTTCGGGGTAGCTCCACCAGATCCGCTGCCTGATTTTCTCCTCACCCGCTTACTCTTTTCAGGCTTGCCCTCCGGCAGCGATATAATGTCAACGTCTTCCTCAGAACTGAAGGCGATGGAAATTCTTCTAGGAGGTCGAGCTGGAGGCATCGGAGTAATAGCAGGAGGAGGGACAAGAGCAGTTTCAATCACTACAGTACCGCCCGGTGAAATCACCATTAACGGGGCAGGCCCGGGCGGATTCATACCAGCATTCCCTGCTGCCATCTCGGCATCAATCTCAGCAATAATGTCGTCCTCACGGGATACTTGGGCCGCATCGGATGTGCCAATAGCTGGCATAGATGAACTAACGGCCAGAGCAGCCCCACTCACAGCATCGGACGGGTTGACGGAGGGATCGATGGGCTCATTAAGAAGCTCCTCAATCATTCGAGCGTTGAAAGAAAACATATTTGCATCTCCCTCTTCGCCGATCAAGGTAGAAGTCATGATGGCTTCAGTAAAAACAACCCCTTGTGTTTGATGTGGAACTGATAGAGCAAGAGGCGCAGAAACAATGACTTCAGTCACTGAAATGCGACAAAACGAAGATTGTTAGCCAAGTGTGTTGCTTAAGGTTCTTCACAACTAAACTACGAGAAGCGTTCAAATACCTTCCTTAGTCTGGACCGAAACGTGGGCAGAATCATCGGCGGAAGATAATAACGGTTGGTCAGGATTATATGCAGGAACAGACTGGGGATCTACCGCACCAGTGGTTTCGGGCAATGTTGGAATTACAGCTCCAACACTTGCCTCGTGATGCGCGATCCCCGAGCCTTCGCCTGTCTCTAGAGATTGAACGCCAAGCTTTTCTTTCGCCATAGAGATCACCGCCTCATGAAGGATCTTCCTCTCATCCTCGGTGAGCAAACGCATCTCCAACTCAAAGTCGTCTAGTGTTTCATCTGGATGCGCTGCTCTCTTCTCATCCACCAGCCGGGTCCAGGCATTGTACAAGATCATGGAGTCATCTCCCAGCCACGCTAAATTTCTGTGTTCCAGCACATTAGCGTTGTACGTGACTAAGAGATCATCAAACTCAGCATCTAGCCTAGACCTCTCCTCCAAGATCTTTTCTTGAATTTCTGCTTCCGCAGACTTAGCCTTGACCGCCACCACAACAAGTTCGGCCCTGAGAGATACTGCTTGGTCGCAAGCCTCTTGAGCAGTGGCGTTTGCATCGTCCTTCTCCTTCACCATTTCAGTAAATTTGGCCTTGAGCTTGTTCAGCTCTTTAACGGCTAAGTCTCGCTCAGCTGCAATGGTGGTGTTGCGGTGGCCCATCTCTTCTACCGTGGCGCAGTGTTCCTGTTGCATCCTCGCCAATTTGGCCACGACATCCTCATGTTTCTGAAGTGTTTCAAGTTCTGACTTCCGGGACGTCTCCACTTCGGATTGAAGAACCTGAATGATGCGTTTCTGTTTAACAATGTCAGCATCACGTTCAGCAATAATCTTCGCCCGGTCAAAAGCTACTCTAGAAGCCTTCACGGCTGCCTTGTACCACTCCTTATACTGAGCGTAGAAGTCGCGGATATAACTATGAGCAGTGGTCTCAGCGTCCGAAGGAATTCTTTTAAAGTTAGGAGGGAAGACATAGCCAACCATGCAAATTTCAGGGTAGTCATTTTTCATTTGGGCGAGTTTAGCAGCTCCCTCACTTGTCAACTCAGCCGGAGCTTGTTCTATTATAGCGGCTGCTGTCGGTTCCATTCTTGGCCGCTGAGCATCAGGCCGAGAAGATTGAGAAGGCAACTGCTGCTGATGAGAAGGCCCTGGGAGGTCTACTGGGGCCCTGGGAGGCGGAGGAGAGCGAGATCGGGGTCGGTACTGGTATCCCCGATCTCTGTCAGAATAATCATAGCCAGAACGGCCACGCGAGTAATCTCTATCTCTATCATAACGTTCTTGACTTGAATAGCCTCGCCCATGATCTCTATCTGTCTCTCTCCTGCGGGAATCATAAAATGGAGAAGATTGGCGCACGTTCCGGAGCCTATCCAGAGTGGAGCCTCGTCCTGACATCTCACCTGCGATAAGAAAGAATTACGGATTAAGATCCCATAAAGCAATGTTTACTATGCAAAAGTCATGAAGTGCTGTGGAAGTGTGTGTAAATGTGTAAACCCCCAAACCGACCGGAAGTGTTGACCGCACTTAAAGGAAAGGGCTCGTTCATGTTTAGGACATCTTGAAATTCCTCCAACCCAGGATTATGAGAAATCGATATATAATCTGGGATGGGAATATCGTCAAGCTCTTTGAAAATGTCTCTCGAATGAGAAGGGGCGGCCTCAAAAATCATAACTCCGGAAATGGGAGGAGACACATCCACAGATTTCCACCCCTTAGACTTAAGTTTTTTGGAAACGGCGGCCTTGCCTTTCCGTCTTTCTCCTGACTCCCCCAAGTTTCCCGAGAGGTCAGCCATCGGCTCCGAATCCGTGTGGGTTCTTTCTTCGTCACTCGCCTCGATTATTCTGATTCCGAATGACTTCTTCACCTTTATCTTCTTGGTTTTCTTCTTATCTTCCTTCTTGGAGGCGGGCTTTGCCAATCCCTCGACGACTATACTTTGATTGATGTCGATCAAACCAAGAATTCTTAAGTTATAATCGTTCAGCACCGAGTCAATATGTCTCAACTCGCTTGGAACTTCTTGAAGACTTCGGACGATACCCTTGAAACGCCCTCCATCGGGTCTGGAGATAATGGCTGTAAAGGGAATGAAATGTCAATTTTAATACCAAAGAGCTATTGGTCAAGAAAACAGGTTAAGGCGCTTACGTCTAGACAACCATCGCCTAGCGAAACCCGGAGGGCACCGAACATAGAACCACTCGTTCTTGAAATAACTCAGTCGGGTCCAAGCTCCAACTACAACTTGGCAATTCCTAACTGCCTCCAGAAATGTAAAAGACGGGCTATCACCCCTACTCTTGAAGTTAAATATGTGTCTGATCTCGGTGGGCCTTGGCGGGCGAAAGAGACAGTCCATAAATATGACAAAGGCACTGTTCTGCAATGCATGCCCGTTGGGATGAAGTTGTGAAGGAGCGATTCCTAAATATGACAGCATCCCTCTGATATATTGATTGAATGGAGGGAGAGTTCCGGCCGCGCAAGCATGGCGATAGAATGCTGTATATCCTTCAGGCGGATTGTGCGGTCTATCAGCGGCACTGGGCAATAATACGTCACCTAGAGATATGTTATGTCTCAAGAAAATTCGGCCCAATAGGGATTCAGAAATGTTAGATTGGACAGAATCAGCGGGGTCCTCAATAAATATAGCATCCGGTAATTCATCTGGAGCTGGATCGATTACATCGGCAGGGATATCGGGAATCTCAAGCACCGGAGGAGTCGAGCTTTGTACCTCTTGTTATTGGGAGCTCGAAGATTCCATAATTAACTAACTCATCATAAAGAGACGTTAAGTACATGCAGAGCCCGTGCATTCCCCAGTGTAGAGTGTGTGAGCGTGTCGTGCAGTGCAAGTGCTGTGCATTACTTAAGCAAATTTAACAGATTGAAGCAAGATGTCCGAACAACATAACTTGGGAATTTGAGAATGAAAATGACCGTCATCGCTGACCGTCACTTCCACACCATCCAAACGCCACTGACCACTTCAAGTATAAATAAGTCATATTATTGGTTAAGTCATAGTTCCATCGACAAGCTTCAAAGGAAATCCAGGTTCAATCTTTCAGTCAAGTTCGATTATGCAAGGCCGAAGCTTGTCGGAGTCAAGTGTGCTAAAATTCACTGGGTTCATCAAAGTTCAACTTGAAATTGGTCATGGTTCAGATGTTGGAGCAAATCAGAAGAGTAGAAGCCCCTGAAGCAAGGGTGTTCGAATCGATCGACTCGAATCGATATGAGTCGAATCGATGAAGGTCGAATCGATATGATTCGACTCTGCATAAGTTCGACTCGATGAAATCTTGGGGTGGAGAAGCACTTCGAATCCATGAGCTATGCATAACTTCGAATCGATCAATGCTCAGCACTTTCGAATCGATTGGGATATTGCTACTTCGAATCGATCGATACGATCTTTCAAAACCATCGGTGCGAAATTTCGTATCGATTCGAACCACCTATCCCTGAATCAATTCGAAGTCTTATTTTCTTCATCGATTCGTTCTACTTAACCCTGCATCGATTCGAAATCTTGCATCTTCGATCGATTCGGGCTACTTGTCCCCGAATCAATACGAGTCGAAAAAGCTTTCTCTTTCAAATCCATCGAGTCGACCCATTTCAGTTCCTACTACTCCTCATGTTTCTCAAAAGAAAGGATTGAAGTCAATGTTCGAATCCCGGTTTCATCGTTCTACACTCGAATCGATCCCTTAGATACCTGGACGGATTCGATTGCAATTTAAGACTCGGTGAAATCTGATTGATTCGTGCAAGACGTGGAGCTTTGAAGAATCGATTCGAAGGAGCAGCAGTTGCAACAGTAAAATGTAAAAAGTAAAAGTGAAATTAGCCTCGCATATTTATATGGGTTCCAAGGGCGACTCGAGGCTCTTCGTCTCCCGGTCATGATAACCGCTCACAGCAGGTCGCAGCTCCATCGATTCGAACGTATGCTCGATTACCCATCAACTTCGAATCCATCCATACGGTATCGACGCAAAGCATCATCGATCCGAAGTAGACGATTCAAACTCACCAATTCGAACTCCAACGTGCGTATGTTTCGAATCAGCTTCGAGTCCACACCTCCGAATCCATCATTGTCGAATTCATTAAAGCTTCGAGTCCATCGATTCGAGGCAATTGACGGAAGATGAATCAAAGTCACAGTGTCACATCAATTCGAAGTACCTGCTTCGAAACCATCAACTCGAAGCGGATCAAGAAATGTAGCTTCGAATCCATCAAATACCACCGATCAAATGGACGAATCGTTTCAATATGAAAAATTGCTTGTCCACTATTTGTACCGATTCAGGAGAGGATCAATACAAGAGGATGATCATAGGCAATCATAAAAGCGATGTTTTAACTCGAGTCTCAAACCGGTTCAGGAGAGGACCGATGCAGATTTCGATAGCAAACCGAACTGACAACGACTTGCGATCACGCAACGTTAACCAAAGTCAAGATAATACACGTATGCACGTATTTCTGACTAATGTTTTGGTCTTTATCATTTACAGGGATCAAATGTTCATCTCGTCATGACTCAAAAAAACCTAACAGCCAGTCACAATTATACGACGGTCGATTACTGCGATACAGGATGCAACTTTCGGTAAAGCATGTCATAGCCGTCCAGTGAGAGACTGCAGCTTTTCAAAGCACGTCATGTTTACACAAGACGCACTTTGGGGGGCAAATGTTATCCCGCCTTTTGGCAAGGCCGTGACACCAAGGACTTGACTAGAAACCAGTGACAGATTGTCTCGGAGGCCAGCTACGCGCAAGGGTCGCTATGGATATCGATGAATTTTGTTCAAGTCCGGATCGGGCTACAATTGATAAGACATGACAAGTAGAGTCTTGAGAACTAATGTTCCAAATCTCGGGTCAATCCGAGTTCGTACACTCAAGATGTCACCAACGGAAAATGGAGGAGACAGCCTTGTATTCGAATCCGTAGAAGGCCCTATGTTCGAATCGATGAGGTAGGAATGCTATTCGAATCCATCAGAGCAGGACCCATTCGAATCCATCAAGGTCGACTCCATCATCCTCGTATGCATCAAGTTTTACGTACTTCGTATCCATCGTGGAAGCCTTCCTTCGAATCCATCTTTTTGCCTGGCTTCGACTCCATCAAGCGAACCCGATAGTTCGAATCCATTGAGCATCCCTTCCTTCGAATCCGCGAAGGCTAGTCGCTTCGACTCCATCCAATAAACTGCCTTCGAGTCCACCCTGTTGGAATAAGTTCGAATCGATCCGCAGTGGCATATCTGGATCGATTCGACCACGCACCAATTCCATCGATTCGAAGAAACGTGTCTTCGAATCGATTGCCTTGAATTTGCCAAGTCCACCTAGCTGAAACCCCGGGTTCGACTCAGTAAAACTCGGAGAAAAAGGAGGGTTGACCCGAAGCACGCGCACCACGTCATTGCCTTCACCTACGAGAAGATGGAGTCGACCCTATGGATTCGAAGGTATCGATTCGAGCGACTCCAGAAAGCGAAAATCTTCAACTTGAATCGATCATAACTCGAGTTCTACAAGTCCAAATGTTATGAAATTTTCACAGAAGCTTAAGCACATGATGAAGAATGTTCACGCCAAATTTCAGCTCGATTGGATGATTTCTTGATCGATTCGAACCAAGGGTCGAATCGATCCCAAAGTGGGCCTGGATCTCCAGATTTCGGCCATGTGGACCCCCTGACGTACCAGAACTGGTCTCCCCTCATTTTAGGCGAAATATCAGCCTCCTACACCTATAAATAGAGCCCCTAGTCATTCAGAAAAGGGGTCGGAGAATTCTAAGTACTGAAGAGCGCCCAGATTCTGCCAGATCTACTCCAGAACACCGCCGCTGCTTTAGATTGAGACTTAACTTAGAAATTCAGTTGTATTACATTATAAACTACTGTAACCTTCAAGTATCGAGCAATAAAATCATCAAACTTCATAGTGGACGTAGGCAAAACGCCGAACCACTCTAAATCGCTTGTCTTTGCAATTTACTTTCTGTTATTTGGAGTTTTTGTTAGATAATCCACAGTTTTAATTTTCATTCTTCACTTTTATCTCTTCAAAAACTTCCGAAGAGTGTTGTGCCCATTTTTGGTACAAACAGTCTCTAATTTTAACAAAGGAAGAGAAAATTTATCTAAGATTTTAGAAAATTCTCAATCCTCCTCAAATAAACATGGATTAGGATATATAAAAGAGTCAAAAATTCCTAAAAAGAAAAATACAAATTTTAAGAGGAATATTGATTCAAAACAACAAATGTTATTAAGAGAACCTATTAGAAAAAAAGAAGAAACTAAGATAGTTAAAATTTGGGTTCCAAAGACTAACAATATTTTAATTAGGAATAAATATATTAAAGCATTTATGGATAGTGTTCATAATAATAAAAATTATATTTATAAAAAGGATACTGAACCAAATTGGGTTTGGTTTCCTAAGTACTAACTTTTAGGACCCTATTGAAAGGTGGGTACCAATATTGTATTTATTTTTTTGCAGGTCCCACTCAAGAAAAGAAAATGGATTTTGGATAGTGGTTGCTTTGTTTGACAATTATATACTTCTACAAATTATTACTTCCTTTTTGTCGATGACAAAGGGGGAGAAATCTATGTAGCTAACTTCGTTTTGTAAAGATAAATGCATACATTCAGGGGGAGAAGATTAATACATCTCTATAACACATCAGTGTTGTCATCAATCAAAAAGGGGGAGAATGTTGATACACGAAGATTTTGATCAATGACAATGTGCTTCAACAAAAAGGAAGAGATATATGCAAAATCAGAGGAAGATCGATGAAGACCAAAGTATAAACATAAGTATGATTTTTATAGGTCTAAAGTCTAGATTATTTCTTAAAATCTATCCTCAAGAGATTTGCACGAACACTAAAACACATTCATAAAACTTCATTTTTATTAACATGTTCACTGTGCATACTTTTATAGTTCAGTCGACTGAACAGGTATGGACAGTCGACTGAAACTGGCACACATTTACAAATATGCACAGTTTCAGTCGACTGAATTTCCTGCCCAGTCGACTGAATGCATTCCTGAAAATTTTCCTTTGTATTTTCAGTCGACTGAATTTCCTGCTCAGTCGACTGAATTTGTAACTGCGAATTTTCTATGAAAGGACACCTTCTTCCTCCCAAGAGTTGCAACCATTCTCTAATAGAAATGTAAGCATCTCTTGCCTGCACCTCTTGCAAACAAATGCACCTTTTCTACAAGAATAAATACATGATTCTAACATCATTCAATTCACCAATTCTAATTGCTTTAATCTTTCTATATACTTGAACATAATTTTCAGATTTCTTAAGTTTTCAAAAGCAATCACTAACTAATTGCTTGAATCTCTGTTTTAACTATAACACCTTTTGATTCATAGCAATTCACATTTCCTAAATCTTCACGAACACTTTATATACTCTCGAGGATAAGATTATAGGAAAGTTGTACTCAATTTGACTCATTAGTGTTATCAAGAACACAACAAGTCAGAAATACCTTTTGTATCCAGTTTGAAGTCCTCTTCGGTAGTTGAGGCAAGAAATCCCGTTCGGTTGTTCGGGTAAGTTGTAAACCTATTCCTCCGGGTTAAGTGAGGGTTGTTGGTTAGTTGAATTCCTAAGAGGAGCTTAGGGACTGGACGTAGGACAAGAGGTCCGAACCGGTATAAAGTCTTGGTGTCTACTTTACTTACTGCTTACTACTATCTACCTAGACCATTTCACTATTCCATATTATACGATCCTACCGCATAGACCTCCTCTATTCAATGGACTAAACTATAATTATTGGGCTACAAGGATGAGGATTTATACGCAAGCAACAAGTTTTGAAGCCTGGAATGCAACACAAGCAGAACTCATTGTACCCACAACGGAATATTCTACATGGACACATACTCAGAAGAATGAAGCTAGTGCAAATGCCAAAGCTATGAATATGTTATTTGCGCTTTGGATAGAAATGAGTTCAATCGTGTTAGCATTTGTACTACTGCACATCAGATATGGAGTACACTTAGAACCATACATGAAGGCACAAACAAGGTCAAACAAACAAAGATTTCCATGCTAAAGAACCAGTTCCAAAACTTTAGAATGCGACAGAATGAATCCATCAATGACATGTACTCGAGATTTCAAGACATTCATCATGCCTTAATAGGACTAGGAGAAAAATACACGGATTTTGATATTGTATCTAAAGTTCTAAATTCACTCACTAATGAATGGGAGAGAAAAGTCTTAGCAATCGAAGAAGCAAACGATCTATCTACAATGAAACCAGAAGAATTAATTGGAAACCTTATGTCTTATGAAGTTAACATGCAAGCTAAGAAAAATCAAACACAGGAAAGAAAAAATGTGGCTTTTCACGCAGAAAAGGAAGAATCAAAGTCTGAAATGAGGATCTAGAATTTATTGCCAAAAATTTCAAGAAATTCTTAAAATATAGAAAAGGAAATGAAAACGGTTTCAAAAAGAATTTCTTGAACAAACCTTCATCCTCAAATATGGAATGTTTTAATTGTCACAAGAAAGGTCATATGATAAAAGACTGTCCGGAGCTAAAGAAGGAGAATCAGAAAAACTTCAACAACAAGAATAAGAAAGACAAATGTAAAAAGAAGGCATTCTCTGTAACATGGGACGATTCGGATTCATCTTCATCTGAAAGTGATAATAATAGCGACAATGAACAAGCGAATGTATGCTTTATGGCTCAAGAATCAGAGGTTAGTAATTTAACTTTCGACGATTTAATTGATGTAAACACAGAACTTTTGAGCACAATAAAAACTCTTAAAAAGAAACACAAGGAAATTCGTGAAAATCAAAACAAAGCTGAATTTGAAAGAGATATGTTAAAAGATGAAAAGAAAATTCTAGAAGAAGAACTTGAAAAAGTTCAAGAGTCTCTTTCAAATTCGGAAACTCAATTATCACTTTTAAGTCAAGAAATTGAAACTCAAAAGACAAAGAATGATATAATTGTCTCTGAAAATCATGAATTAAAAACTAAGATTAGACAAGTTGAGTTAGAAAATAATAGTCTTCAAGTTAGATTAGAAAACATCACTAAAAATGTCTCTAATTTTAACAAAGGAAGAGAAAATTTATCTAAGATTTTAGAAAATTCTCAATCCTCCTCAAATAAACATGGATTAGGATATATAAAAGAGTCAAAAATTCCTAAAAAGAAAAATACAAATTTTAAGAGGAATATTGATTCAAAACAACAAATGTTATTAAGAGAACCTTTTAGAAAAAAAGAAGAAACTAAGATAGTTAAAATTTGGGTTCCAAAGACTAACAATATTTTAATTAGGAATAAATATATTAAAGCATTTATGGATAGTGTTCATAATAATAAAAATTATATTTATAAAAAGGATACTGAACCAAATTGGGTTTGGTTTCCTAAGTACTAACTTTTAGGACCCTATTGAAAGCTGGGTACCAATATTGTATTTATTTTTTTGCAGGTCCCACTCAAGAAAAGAAAATGGATTTTGGATAGTGGTTGCTTTGTTTGACAATTATATACTTCTACAAATTATTACTTCCTTTTTGTCGATGACAAAGGGGGAGAAATCTATGTAGCTAACTTCGTTTTGTAGGAAAGATAAATGCATACATTCAGGGGGAGAAGATTAATACATCTCTATAACACATTAGTGTTGTCATCAATCAAAAAGGGGGAGAATGTTGATACACGAAGATTTTGATCAATGACAATGTACTTCAACAAAAAGGAAGAGATATATGCAAAATCAGAGGAAGATCGATGAAGACCAAAGTATAAACATAAGTATGATTTTTATAGGTCTAAAGTCTAGATTATTTCTTAAAATCTATCCTCAAGAGATTTGCACGAACACTAAAACACATTCATAAAACTTCATTTTTATTCACATGTTCACTGTGCATACTTTTATAGTTCAGTCGACTGAACAGGTATGGACAGTCGACTGAAACTGGCACACATTTACAAATATGCACAGTTTCAGTCGACTGAATTTCCTGCCCAGTCGACTGAATGCATTCCTGAAAATTTTCCTTTGTATTTTCAGTCGACTGAATTTCCTGCTCAGTCGACTGAATTTGTAACTGCGAATTTTCTATGAAAGGACACCTTCTTCCTCCCAAGAGTTGCAACCATTCTCTAATAGAAATGTAAGCATCTCTTGCCTGCACCTCTTGCAAACAAATGCACCTTTTCTACAAGAATAAATACATGATTCTAACATCATTCAATTCACCAATTCTAATTGCTTTAATCTTTCTATATACTTGAACATAATTTTCAGATTTCTTAAGTTTTCAAAAGCAATCACTAACTAATTGCTTGAATCTCTGTTTTAGCTATAACACCTTTTGATTCATAGCAATTCACATTTCCTAAATCTTCACGAACACTTTGTATACTCTCGAGGATAAGATTATAGGAAAGTTGTACTCAATTTGACTCATTAGTGTTATCAAGAACACAACAAGTCAGAAATACCTTTTGTATCCAGTTTGAAGTCCTCTTCGGTAGTTGAGGCAAGAAATCCCGTTCGGTTGTTCGGGTAAGTTGTAAACCTATTCCTCCGGGTTAAGTGAGGGTTGTTGGTTAGTTGAATTCCTAAGAGGAGCTTAGGGACTGGACGTAGGACAAGAGGTCCGAACCAGTATAAAGTCTTGGTGTCTACTTTACTTACTGCTTACTACTATCTACCTAGACCATTTCACTATTCCATATTATACGATCCTACCGCATAGACCTCCTCTATTCAATGGACTAAACTATAATTATTGGGCTACAAGGATGAGGATTTATATGCAAGCAACAAGTTTTGAAGCCTGGAATGCAACACAAGCAGAACTCATTGTACCCACAACGGAATATTCTACATGGACACATACTCAGAAGAATGAAGCTAGTGCAAATGCCAAAGCTATGAATATGTTATTTACGCTTTGGATAGAAATGAGTTCAATCGTGTTAGCATTTGTACTACTGCACATCAGATATGGAGTACACTTAGAACCATACATGAAGGCACAAACAAGGTCAAACAAACAAAGATTTCCATGCTAAAGAACCAATTCCAAAACTTTAGAATGCGACAGAATGAATCCATCAATGACATGTACTCGAGATTTCAAGACATTCATCATGCCTTAATAGGACTAGGAGAAAAATACACGGATTTTGATATTGTATATAAAGTTCTAAATTCACTCACTGATGAATGGGAGAGAAAAGTCTTAGCAATCGAAGAAGCAAACGATCTATCTACAATGAAACCAGAAGAATTAATTGGAAACCTTATGTCTTATGAAGTTAACATGCAAGCTAAGAAAGATCAAACACAGGAAAGAAAAAATGTGGCTTTTCACGCAGAAAAGGAAGAATCAGAGTCTGAAAATGAGGATCTAGAATTTATTGCCAAAAATTTCAAGAAATTCTTAAAATATAAAAAAGGAAATGAAAACGGTTTCAAAAAGAATTTCTTGAACAAACCTTCATCCTCAAATATGGAATGTTTTAATTGTCACAAGAAAGGTCATATGATAAAAGACTGTCCGGAGCTAAAGAAGGAGAATCAGAAAAACTTCAACAACAAGAATAAGAAAGACAAATGTAAAAAGAAGGCACTCTCTGTAACATGGGACGATTCAGATTCATCTTCATCTGAAAGTGATAATAATAGCGACAATGAACAAGCGAATGTATGCTTTATGGCTCAAGAATCTGAGGTTAGTAATTTAACTTTCGACGATTTAATTGATGTAAACACAGAACTTTTGAGCACAATAAAAACTCTTAAAAAGAAACTCAAGGAAATTCGTGAAAATCAAAACAAAGCTGAATTTGAAAGAGATATGTTAAAAGATGAAAAGAAAATTCTAGAAGAAGAACTTGAAAAAGTTCAAGAGTCTCTTTCAAATTCAGAAACTCAATTATCACTTTTAAGTCAAGAAATTGAAACTCAAAAGACAAAGAATGATATAATTGTCTCTGAAAATCATGAATTAAAAACTAAGATTAGACAAGTTGAGTTAGAAAATAATAGTCTTAAGTTAGATTAGAAAACATCACTAAAAATGTCTCTAATTTTAACAAAGGAAGAGAAAATTTATCTAAGATTTTAGAAAATTCTCAATCCTCCTCAAATAAACATGGATTAGGATATATAAAAGAGTCAAAAATTCCTAAAAAGAAAAATACAAATTTTAAGAGGAATATTGATTCAAAACAACAAATGTTATTAAGAGAACCTATTAGAACAAAAGAAGAAACTAAGATAGTTAAAATTTGGGTTCCAAAGACTAACAATATTTTAATTAGGAATAAATATATTAAAGCATTTATGGATAGTGTTCATAATAATAAAAATTATATTTATAAAAAGGATACTGAACCAAATTGGGTTTGGTTTCCTAAGTACTAACTTTTAGGACCCTATTGAAAGCTGGGTACCAATATTGTATTTATTTTTTTGCAGGTCCCACTCAAGAAAAGAAAATGGATTTTGGATAGTGGTTGCTTTGTTTGACAATTATATACTTCTACAAATTATTACTTCCTTTTTGTCGATGACAAAGGAGGAGAAATCTATCTAGCTAACTTCGTTTTGTAGGAAAGATAAATGCATACATTCAGGGGGAGAAGATTAATACATCTCTATAACACATTAGTGTTGTCATCAATCAAAAAGGGGGAGAATGTTGATACACGAAGATTTTGATCAATGACAATGTGCTTCAACAAAAAGGAAGAGATATATGCAAAATCAGAGGAAGATCGATGAAGACCAAAGTATAAACATAAGTATGATTTTTATAGGTCTAAAGTCTAGATTATTTGTTAAAATCTATCCTCAAGAGATTGGCACGAACACTAAAACAAATTCATAAAACTTCATTTTTATTCACATGTTCACTGTGCATACTTTTATAGTTCAGTCGACTGAACAGGTATGGACAGTCGACTGAAACTGGCACACATTTACAAATATGCACAGTTTCAGTCGACTGAATTTCCTGCCCAGTCGACTGAATGCATTCCTGAAAATTTTCCTTTGTATTTTCAGTCGACTGAATTTCCTGCTCAGTCGACTGAATCTGTAACTGCGAATTTTCTATGAAAGGACACCTTCTTCCTCCCAAGAGTTGCAACCATTCTCTAATAGAAATGGAAGCATCTCTTTCCTGCACCTCTTGCAAACAAATGCACCTTTTCTACAAGAATAAATACATGATTCTAACATCATTCAATTCACCAATTCTAATTGCTTTAATCTTTTTATATACTTGAACATAATTTTCAGATTTCTTAAGTTTTCAAAAGCAATCACTAACTAATTGCTTGAATCTCTGTTTTAACTATAACACCTTTTGATTCATAGCAATTCACATTTCCTAAATCTTCACGAACACTTTGTATACTCTCGAGGATAAGATTATAGGAAAGTTGTACTCAATTTGACTCATTAGTGTTATCAAGAACACAAGTCAGAAATACATTTTGTATCCAGTTTGAAGTCCTCTTCGGTAGTTGAGGCAAGAAATCCCGTTCGGTTGTTCGGGTAAGTTGTAAACCTATTCCTCCGGGTTAAGTGAGGGTTGTTGGTTAGTTGAATTCCTAAGAGGAGCTTAGGGACTGGACGTAGGACAAGAGGTCCGAACCAGTATAAAGTCTTGGTGTCTACTTTACTTACTGCTTACTACTATCTACCTAGACCATTTCACTATTCCATATTATACGATCCTACCGCATAGACTCTTTCATAGCACACCCATTATCCTAAACTTGCTAACCCCTACACAGGCATACCAAATAGCTAAGAGTATCGATTTATTTGTAACTGAATTGAAACTGTTTTTGAACTTATTAAAATATTAGAACTATAAAGGGCCAATAGCACCTGAACATGAAAGTTATAAGTTGGAACGTATAAGGATTAGGTTCTCCTACTAAAAAGGCTAGAGTCAAAAGTTTTAAATAGAAAATAGGGTAGATTAGCTTTAATTTAAGAATCTAAAATTGAGTCACCTACTCATAATTTATTTAGGTCGTTAGGAGGTAATTCCCTTAATAAATGGGCATTTATCCCGGCCTCGGGTAGTTCGGGAGGAATTATATCTTTATGGCGAGACGATAAACATAAACTCCTTCAGTTAATAAGTAACCGTCATTCCCTTTATTTAATTTAGCAAGATCTCCGAAATAACCAAATCATCAACATTACTAATGTATACGCACCAAATACTAGGATCCAAAGATAACTTCTTTGGGCTGAGTGTAACGACTTACATACCCTCCCATACAGACCTTAACATGTAGATGAGGATTTCAATGTTACCAGACACATCGGCGAATGTTCTCCTAGGGAGGGGAACTTTACTAATATGGCTGAATTTAACAACTTCATTAACCATAATAACCTTATTGAATTGTCGCTTATTACGAAGAAATATACTTGGTCTAGTAATAGAGAGACCCGTTCGATGGCCTTACTAGATAGGTTCTTTATTACCGAGGATTATGAGGACTCATTCTCCTAGAGCAAAGCCTTTGGACTTACTAGAATTATCTCCAACCACTCACCCATTATTCTTAACTCTTCTAACCAATTACCTATTATCAAATCTTTTAAATTTGAGAAAATGTGGTTTAAAGAAGAGAACTTTGAAAAAGTTGTAATTTCAATATGGAATTCTTTGGATAACAAAACCTCGAATAATGTAGCAAAAAACCTTGTATTCAAATTGAGAGAACTAAGATCATTTCTAAAGGATTGGAGCATAACTGTCTTCGAAAATATAAATATCAAAAGACAAAGTATCCTTAATGAGATTCTAGATCTAAACAAAATAGGTGAGCTCAAAAACCTAACCACAGACGAGAAATTCAAACTAAATGTCTTAAAAATTGAATTGAACAAACTAACGGACCAAGAAGTAATAATGTGGAAACAACGTTCACGTGTACAATGGA
Organism: Allium fistulosum; assembly: GCA_030737815.1. NCBI lineage: Eukaryota > Viridiplantae > Streptophyta > Magnoliopsida > Asparagales > Amaryllidaceae > Allium > Allium fistulosum. Next base: position 1,033,123,536 of record CM060907.1, on the reverse strand, counting down.
TTAATGAGGGGGACAAAACACAAAAAATTCATCGAATAGCTAATGGTAGAAAACGTCAGAATTATATAAAATCAATCAGAGTCAATAAAACTGAATATAATAAATAGAACGACTTAAATTGCATCTTCACTAATCACTATGCGAAAATCTTTGGCTGTAGATGTCCACATAGAATTCAAGCTAATTGGCTATACCTCTATCCGTCCATGGATTATTCTTTCATAGAATTAGAATGCCCATTCACGGGGAGGAAGTCTAGTTTACAATTAAGAGCCTTGCAAGTGATAAAGCCCCGGGCCCCGATGGCTATCCAATGTTTTTCTACCAAAAATTATGGTTTTTATTAAACGAGATATTATGCAACTTTTTTGATGAACCTCACAATGATGCTCTACAGTTAGGCAGATTTAATCAGGCGGATGTTATTTTAATCACATAAAAAAGAGAACCCTGAAGAAATAATAGATTTTAAACCCCTCTCACCGATTAACTGTTCAGTCAACATAATCACCTAAGTCCCGCCTAATAGACTAAAATATAAAATGGGTAATTTAATAGACAAATCTCAAACGACTTTTATACAAGGTAGACACATCATGGATGAAGTTGCTATGGCACAAGAATTCATAAACTATTGCCATAAAGAGAAAGTCGCTTACACCCTTCTAAAATTAGACTTCACTGAGGTTTTTGATTCAATTTACTGGAATTCTTTTTATCGATGCCTTAAAAGCCAAGGGATTCGCAAACAAGTGGATATACTGCATTAGTCTAATTCTGAAAACTAGTCAGTCGTCCATTTCGGTCAACGACATTAAGGATAACGAAATTCATTCAAAGAGAGGTCTTCGATAACGGGATCCCTTTGTCTCAACTTTTGTTCAACCTTGTAGCTGATGTTTTTCATAGAATTATTTCCCCTGCCCTCAGAAATAACGTCCTGCCTAGAATTGGGAACGAAGTTACTTCGATCAGTGTGTCTATGATGCTATATGTAAATGATAACTGTAATGACCAGGGTTTTCAACCCTCGAAAATCGACACTAATACATCCTCGTGCTGCAAATCCTAGTGCCGAAAAGCCCGATTTTTAGGGGAAAAAGAAAATAAAGATAGAACAGAATCTCACACGAATGGAATAACATATATTATTTCGATATAAAATCTTTACAGCGGAAAATTTTGAATACAATATCGGAGTCTAACCAAGATTCAGCCTGGACAGTTATAAATCTCTGTCCTTACAAATGCTAAAAACCAAAAAAAACAAATGCAATAGATGCAACAGATAATAGAAAATGTCCATACATAGATGAAGATCTCCATCTCTCCTCAGGAAACTCCAAACGTCTTCAAGTAAACCTGAAACTACTCGGATCTGATCCGAGTATTAAAACTACCCAGATTAGGCTTGATAAACCAGCATGAGATACTCGAAATTTTAAACGCCGATGTAAATTAAAACCATTGAAAAGAAGGGTATCTCATAAGACCACGTCCACACATAAATACGGATGGGTTTTTATCTTATGATAACCAAAATATTTTATACTAAAAAACACTTTGATATTATTATTAATGACATTATTTTGAAAACACTTTTGAAGTAATATATCAAAATAAAGTATCAATATCCGGGACTAAGTCTATGGTAATATATCCGGACTCGGTCAACGGAATACACCGGATGGAATATATGATACCGAAGAGGCAGCTGAAATGTTTGCAAAGCATTACAGCTATTTTGTGACAATCAAAACCGTAAAGCTCGTATTGGATTTGGAATTCCAACATGATAGGGAACTAGTGGCTTTTTCCTTCGATCCACGCATAGCAAACATAGTTCCCGCGGTGCCTTTATCGCTTTTCTCAAGAAAGTCACTTGGAACTGCACTTGCTATGCTACCAATATCCGGTAGCCTTATCACTTGTTGCAGGCTAGCTACTATATTCAAATAAATGCGGTAATAAATGCCTTAAGGATCCAGATTCCACTGGACTCCTCCATACTCATACAAACGATAGCCTGAAATATATGTCATGCAGACCACATAATTAACCATATCATCTTCAGGATGTGAGGCTCGAGAGGCTACGCTCTTCTTTTCATAAAGGCATACTTTGTTTTTCACAAAGCCACGTGTTATTCTTCCACAAAGCAAATTCCACTTAGAATGCCACATTGCTATTCCATAATCACACAACTGATTTCTAGAAACGTATAACTCCTGAGCTCGTACGTCTTAGGAAAGGGTGTTAAGCTAAGAGAAGTTTCCTTCTCCATCACCAAGCAGATGATACGTTGATAGTGATCAATTAATATGATCAGAAATGCAATGTTAGACATTTGTCCATACAAGTTCATTTTGGGACTGAACGAAACCGAAGGCACTCCTGCTACTACCATTAGTAGCGAGTAGTCCTTGCAATCCGAAGATTTCAAAACACGATAGGACCACTGCTATAATAAATGTCTCTATATTGGGAGCGACCCGGATAATATCAACAAGCAGCCCTTCCGCTATGAAGATATCTGGTCTTCACTAATCATCATCAACATGTCTTCACTTCCGAACGTATACATTAGTTCGAAGTGGTTTTCGGATAGGAGTTACCCAAATTCGACCCCGGTTCCTCCAAACCAATCATCGATTAAAAAGATGTTAAGTTCATTTGTGATTATCAATCATTAATCGATTTAATTCATCTTTTTATTTATTCATAGATATCTCTAGAGATATATTCATTGAATCATTTCTTTATCCTTTTCAGAGTATATAGAATCATTAAGCCTCATTTATCAAATCATTTGATTAAGTTTAAAACCTTTTTAAAACTAAGACTAATTCGAAATCATTTCATTCCTCACTTGGGAAAATATTTCCAAATCATTTTCTTTAAATCTTAACATAAATATTTTTATTCAAAACTCAAATTTTGATTGAGTTAAAACCATGTTATCTAGGATGTTAATCCAAACCCAATAAACATTAAGTGAGCAAAATCTATAGAAATCATCTAATTCTATTCAATATCAATTTCCGTATTCAACAAATACTATGGGCAGAATAATGGTGAAATCACCTTTTAAATTCCACGAATAGTACGAATTCCCTCTTCGAGCTTTAACATCGAGTACAAGAAGATTATCTCCATAAAATCCAAGTTATTTATATTTATAAAATTATATCTTTATACATTGGGAAGTTTTGATCCGAGTAAACCAAATTTACTATCCCCTCCGTCGAGCCAGTTCAGATAGCCAGAAAGAGCAGGAAACTGGTTTTCCAAACTCAAGCCTAGACACTATCTCTCTGACACCCAAAAGGCAGTCAAGTTATTTGATCGACTCTAAATCATTAAACCTTTATTCTATAAATCCTTTTAAAATTACCTTTAAAATACTTTATTAATCATTTGAAAACATTTACAAAAGATTTGGAAAAGAATGGTTGCGTTTAAAACTATATTTCAAAAGTTATAGAAAATTGCTGTGGAAAAATGCTACGAAAAATGCTTTTTAAGCTATATTGATCAAAACAACTTTCTATCACTTGGAAATTTGTTTTTGTTACTCAAATTGCTTTTAAAACATTTTAAATGATTTATAAGATTTATTCCATATTTTTAAACATTTTAAAAATAGGTATATAAAACATTTGCGACTTTGGCCCCCGAAATGCCAAAGCGCGATTTTCTTGAAAACTTTATTTGCTCATATTTCAAAATCTATTAAATGAAATCTCGATCATTTTTTTTGTTTGAAAACTGTAATCATAAGAGTTTATAAAATTCTTATTGCAAAGAAATCCGACTCCGATTCCATCATATAGAAGGATTTAACTTTTATGGCGCGAAATCGCGAACTACCGTTACACGACGCGCCTATTTTTGACTCCAAACTCAATATTTGTCAAAACTTCTCCAAATTTAATTTTAATGTTTATAAAACATTTATAAACCATTTTCAAACATTTAAACTAATATTTTCCATATTAAATCTCTTTTTCACTTTTAAATATTATTTTCCAATATTTTAACTTATATAATATTATACTATTATAATATTATATTTGACTTCATAGATGATTATAAAATCATATAAATTCCATTTTCACTTTTCAAAGCATTCTCTAACATAAAAAGTTATTTATTATCTATCTTCCAACTATTTAATTTATATATCCATATAAATTAAATATCATTCCTTTAACATTATAAAAATATTATCCTTCCTTTTCTAAATGAAACCTTTTCATTTTTAAATCATTTCAAACCATTTCTCTTTTATGATTTCAAAGCATTTCGAGGCTTAACTTTCCACATATACCACCATTTATTCCTTCATGAATTAATTATAGTTAACACATTAACTATCATCATAAACTTCACATTATTAATTCATTCTTCTTTTTCATTCATCCAAGTGAACATCCAATGTTAACAATCAAGTATACATCCACATAAACATTCAAACAAACATGCCAATTCATGTATAATCATGTCAATAACTTTTATATACTTGTAAATAATAACCTTAACTCGCTTCTAACTTGCAAATCATTTTAATCATAAACTAGAAAGAAAAGTGTTTCTCGAGATCTCACCAAAAAAGCTTCCTCCTTCTTCGTAGCTTCTCCGGATGATTTTGCCATAGCTTCCGCTCCTCGACAAGCTTCCAGTCTCTTCCCCTAGCCAACATGTTTCGGCCTCACCATGTACAAGGCACTAACTTGACCTTTAGCTCTTCTATTTACTTCCAAGGACCTCCGGTGCTTCATGTCTTCATTCCGGCATAACTTACTTCTCTTTTTCCTTCATTGGAGTACTCAAACTCTCCTCATCTTCTCTTAAACTTTCAGCCATGGCATGAAAGGGAGGAAGACAAACTTCGTTTGAATTGAAACATAGGTAGATGGCTTTAAAATGCTTCAAGAAGCTTAGATCTATGGTCGGATCTAAGTTTTACATGGTTTTTGAACTTTTTCTTTTTGATTTTGGATTGGGAAACCATTGATAAAGCTTGAGAGAGAAGAAATGAAGAAGGAGAAGAAATGAAATAAATGAGAGAAAATGTGAAAGTGGAGAGGTATTTATAGAAGAAGCTTAGGAATTATTATTATAACTTGTCATAATTATATCTAGTCACATCACAAATCTTTTATAGTATATATATAATTATGTTTAGTCACATCACTTTCTTTTGTATATATATATAATTATTATGTCTAGTCACATCACTTTCTTTTATATATATATATAATTATGTCTAGTCACATCAGTTTCTTTTATATATATAATTATTATGTCTAGTCACATCACTTTCTTTTTTTTATATATATTTATTATGTCTAGTCACATCACTTTCTTTTATATATATAGTTATTATGTCTAGTCACATCACTTATATATATATAATTATGTCTAGTCACATCACTTTCTTTTATATATATAAAATTATTATGTCTAGTCACATCACTTTCTTTTCCAAATTAATGTAAGATAATTTATTTCTAAGTGTATTGTTATCTAGTTAATTAACTCTTTTATATATGTATATATAGTGCACAAAGACGAACAAATTTTCCGATAACTTTTTGGTGTCGAAATTTCGGAAAATGTTCTTCGGTCACATTTTCTGTTTTTCTATGAACTATTTAATTTGGTAAACAAATTCTGAAAACAATTTCACCATCATTGTTAATTAATCAAAATGAGTTTATTTTTATTATAAAACTTATATATTGAATATTTAAAATTAATTAAATATTCACTAAACAAAGCAATGAAATTCAGGGTCATTACATTCTTCCCCCCTTAAAAGAATTTCGAGCCGAAATTACGCCAAAATAGAATCCAAGATATTTACCCAAAATATTTATTTTTAAACTTACATCCATATGATGTATACAGATCATCCGATGCAATATCTGATTCGATCTACTATTCGAATCCACAACTTTACTTCCGAACTAGTATTGATCTTCCAATCCTCTAATGCGGACTATGATCAGGCTTTACAATTAGAACTTTTAGTTTTCCTTACATAGCTTTCAACTATGATAGAAAACGTAAGTATCTCAATCACAAACGCTCATCAATGTTCGTCGTCAAGAATCGAGTGATAAATCCTTTTCCGGACCGATGTAAACACCTCAAAGTTCCTATGACGCCCCATCCCGAGACCCACACTAGCAAAGAGTATTACTAGGTAATATTGTCTGCTAGTACAGAGAATATGGCTTTTTAGGAGCGACCATCATAGTTTTGTATTAAAACAAGCATTAAGTATGTCAACAAAGTGCTCATTTTTTTCCATTTTTCATTTTTATTTTAAAGTGGTTCGACACACTTAATTCTTATCTAAACAATACTATGGTGGTTACATGATCTTATTCGGAACAAAACACAATAGAAATAATAATCGTCGATCACAGAACAACAAACATAGTCATATATATACATATACATCAAATACAATACATAGTGTCCTACATGAGTGGTGATACACCACAATATAAATATACATCAAGTCTCCAAAAGAATATATATATATATACAAAACCATGTCAAGCTACTACAAAATAACTACTCAAAGACTATACATAAAATCCCAAAGGGTCGATACGTGGATCCATAGAGAACATCTAAGAAAAGCCAAGAAACCAAACATGCAACTCGGTTTGACCCGAGTAATGAATACACGGGTCAGTCTAACTTGAACAAGATAATTAGCAATGATAATAGGATATATTTTCTTATAAGAGGATACATTCATTTAATAAAAAGGAATGATAAGAATGTAATTCTACACAAATTCCAAGTGATGGAAATACATACTCATCTTAATAGTTAACCATGAATAACATCAATTCAATGAAAATGTTTCTTTCTTAAAAGCTACTCGAAATATAAATTTCGATAAAATCATATAAAAACTCAGAAGAAAACCTTAGAAATCTTCAAAAACCTCATAACTCATAGAACTCAGTTAAGAGTTCAAAACATCATAAAGTCTCATAACTCGTGGAACTCAATTAAGAGTTCAAAACCTCATAAATGAAATCACCATATATAAATAAATTCTCATATAGCTCTAGGCTACAAAATACATAAATCTGTCATCTTGAAATGGTGAAATCATAAAATTCAAAACTCAGAAAATAGCCCGGATTGGATCCAAATCCCCGATTGCATGCCGAAGCAATGCTGCACGTGCTAAACTCGTGTCCAGTACTATATATTAGGTACCTATCTCGTGGACCCGAAGGTCATACTCATAGTGACCGAAGTCACATAACTCGTGGTGACCGAAGTCACATAACTCGTGGTGACCGAAGTCACATATAACTTGTGGTGACCGAAGTCACATAATCCTCGTGATGACCCGAAGGTCTATAACACTGGCATAACTCGTGAATGTGTCACAAACTCTCAGATGGGAACCCGAAAAGTGTTAACAGTGCATCCCATACCACACGTTCTCACTCAATGGTTTACTAACTGCTAGTCAATGCCACATTAGAAAACATCATCATCAAAATCATAAACCTCAGAATGCTCATAACTTGCCTCATATCATCGGCAAGTACAAAAGACATCATAATGGTTCTCATCGATCATAGCTCCTAAAATAGGAGATCTCAAACCTCGCCAAAGATTGGCAATCCCAGATAATTCCTAAAATAGGAATTCACAGATCTCAAAACACGCCAAAGAATGGCAATAACAAATACTAACCCGAAGGTCTATAACTTCAAAGGAACAAGTCCGGAATTAACCGAAAAAGTAAATGCACGTGTCTCATACCACGTGTTTTACTAAATCGTTTAATTCTCTTTCTTATACGCTCGAAGTGTGCAAAATATATGGTTTTATATAAGAAAACATACTTGGTTCGAGAAAAGGAGTTTTTAAAACGATTTTGAAATCATTTGGAATTTGTTTCTTTGAAAATCTCTATATTTTGAAAAAAAATTGTATATTATATAGCTTTGAAATAATTATAACTTTAAAATAACTTAGAAACCATTTATCTTAAAGCAATAATATATACATAGAGAAAATATTTTAAAAATCGGTTTATAAAAACATGCACAGTGTCAACAAATTCACGAAATCATTCATGATATCGACATGCGATAATCGCCTAATACCTCACCAATCCGAAATATAGATTAGTGGTAATGTTGGCTCTTCCACCTTGGGATCAAGCCGATCAAGAACAACATCAATATTTGCTTTAGAAAGCTGTGTAAAAACAACTCAGAAATTTTCAGCTGGAGCAAAACATGCTCCGATTCAAAGTTTGACAGCATGTTTCTATAAGCTACTGAGGTCGGAATGAACTGAAATTTGACAAGCATAGAGTTCAACAACAATACTATCAAAAAAAAGGACATAATCCAAAACAAAACAAGAGAGATACAAGTTCTAAAAGTTGGACTCACAGCCAGATTTCACTGTCAACGGCTAGAGCAAAACATGCTCCGATTCAAAGTTTGACAGCATGTTTCTATAAGCTACAGAGGTCGAAATGACCTGAAATTTGACATGCATAATTCAACAATTATACTTTAAACTGGAAAACAAATCACGAAATTTGGACAAGGTATGAAAAAATTACAATGTCTCAAATTTGTACCCAAGCAATGATTTCACAGTGGAAATCTGGAGCAAACCATGCTCCGAATCAATGTTTGGCAGCATATTTCTATAAGCTACATAGGTTGGAATGACCTGAAATTTGACATACATAAAGTTCAACAATTATACTTTAAACTGGAAAATGAATCATGCAATTTGGATAAGGTATGAGAAAGTTATGATGTCTCAAATTTGTACCCAGGCAATGTTTTCACTGTGAAAATCTAGAGCAAAACATGCTCCGAATCAAAGTTCGGCAGCCGATTTCTATAAGCTACAGAGGTCGGAATGACTTGAAATTTGAAACTCATAAAGTTCAACAATTATAATTTAAATTGGAAAAGGAATCACACAATTTGGATAAGGAATGAGAAAGTTATGATGTCTCAAATTTGTACCCAAGCTATGATTTCACTGTGTAAATCTGGAGCAAAACAAGCTCCGAATCAAAGTTCGATAGCAGATTTCTATAAGCTACAGAGGTCGGGATGACCTGAAATTTAACATGCTTAAAGTTCAACAATTATATTTTAAACTAGTAAAAGAATCATGCAATTTGGATAAGGTATGAGAAAGTTATGATGTCTCAAATTTGTATCCAGGCAATGATTTCACTGTGAAAATCTGGAGCAAAACATGCTTCGAATCAAAGTTCGGCAGCAGATTTCTATAAGCTACAGAGGTTGGAATGACCTGAAATTTGACATGCATAAAGTTCAACAATTATACTTTAAACTGGATAAAGAATCACGCAATTTGGATAAGGTATGAGAAAGTTATGATGTCTCAAATTTGATTCTAGACAAAAATTTCACTGCCACTTGCTCACAGAAGTATATCGTTTATAGTAAATTGAATAAGAACACAAATTCAATCCAGATTTTTGCAAACAGCTTGTTCTAGCCGGAGATGTGAGTTTTTACTCACCTTACACATTTTTCAGCGAATTTGCCTTACACATTTTCATCATTTTCCATTTATTTCAACAAATTAACGTTGATTTAAAATTATTCTATCTCACTTAATGTAATAAATCCCCAAATTATCATATTTCCATTATTCACACTGATTCAACTTAATTCCCAACTAACAAATCTTAAATTCCATTTATTCTCCCAAAACTCATTGTTTATTTAAAATATATAATTTTTAACAAAAATTTTTCATCTTCACATTATTTTATTTTCTTCCAATATTAAATTATAATCACCGTTATAATTTAATATTACAGGTAATCACCAAAACCAAGGTTGTTATAAACTCCCTCCTTATAAAAATTACGTCCTCGCAATTTCTAGAGAAGAGCTGTATCCAACAGGATTTATTTCATCAAGGAAAGGAAATAGATAACTCGAGTTAAATTTCTTGTCCCCATCACAATAAAATAGACAACCAAGGTAAGATTGCTCTAGTAATTCTATGGTTTCCCAGGTGTAAGCATTGGGATCATTGGACAATTGAATCTTTACGAGCAGAACATCATGATTTCGAAGGCGTCTCACCTTCGAAACAAGAACACAGAGAGGATGCTACACAAAAGATCAACCGAGTGAGATTGATTTCTCAGAAGTTTCTCGAATAGAGTCGGGGTTTAATCACCTCTTTTTCTCGGACTCCAACTCACAAGATTGAAATCGACATGATCTTCCGTATAAAGCTGCGAAAGGAGTCGTACCAATATAAAATTGACAATCACTACGGAAAGAATACTCATCAAGAGGTAGGTGGTTCCCCAAACACCACCAAGCTCATACGACTGTATAAAAGCAAGTCGCTAGATTATTGCCCAAAGGCAAGACAAACTCAAGAAATGGATTTTATCTTTTCTTTTACTAAACAAATATTCTTAAAGTTTTCAAATCCATTATTTCATAAACAAATTCTTAATTTTCAACTCTTGAATATTATCAAAGCTTCTTATTTAAATTTTAATTCAAGCTTATTACTCTTTATTTAGAGTAAACAAAATTTGGGTTGTTTCATCTTCCAATTCTACCACAAATATTTATTAGTTTGAAACATATTTTTCCCACACTAATAATTAATTTGGTTATAACCACAAAATAGGAAGCATATCATTTGAATCTTAGAGAAAACAAATCATCATTTTTTTTCAATTTCAGACCTGCTACAAAGATCTTAAATTTTGACCCAGCAAACCGCAAAATCTAAGATTACTTATAAAATGAAAGTTGTTAAGTCTAAGCTTTCCAGTAATATAAAGATCTTCAAAATCAGATTCACGGTTTGAAAGTTATGCCAAATTTACTTTCAGTTTAAATCTTTGAAATATATAATGGGACAGAAATGTCCATCTACTTTCAAACCCCTTTTTAAATAGAAATAATTGTAAAATCATCCAAAGTGGTAAAAAGAAAATTTATAGCTTACTAAAAGCACTTTCATTTACAAAAAGATTGAGTTCGTTTGGAATTATAAATCTCAAGTTATCGCCATTTTAATACAGCACTTTTCTAAGTAAATTTTCAGATTTCAAATCAATTAAAATTTGAAATTTCCCAAACCATTCTATTTCCAAATCACATTTTCCAAAATAGCTTTTAAGTTAGGTCATTTATTACATAATTATCTCTTCCAGAATGCTAAAACATTCAAAATTTTAATAACCATAAGTAGTTATCTTTTTAAAGAATTAATTTTCTAATTGGAAACACTTTCTTTACTTTACTCAAAAATGTTTTTCGAACAATTAATTTTTGAAGACTAAATTTGAAAGAGATAATTAATCTCTTTCATTATTAAGAGACAATTATTCATTCAAAATAAATTTTGGATTTACATATTAAATTTTAAAATTGTTCTCACAATTTAAAATGATTGAATCTCATGACTTTGTCATTTATTATGCCTTACATTTCTTAATATAACCTCTTATAATAAATGACCCATTTCAACTCATATTTTCTCTTATTACAAAATAAATTTTCATCTTCTTATCAACATAAAATTAACTAAGGTTGATAATCAACTTGTTTTCAAAAGAATTACAAATTCGTACCAATAAGTTCTAATACTAACAAAGTTTAAAACAAAAGCTTATTTACAAATTTATGCTAAAAGTTCAAATTTAGCATTTCTTCATTTTCCTTAAGATAAGGTTTTATATTTTACTATCTACTATTATTCAAACAACCAAGTACCAACCAAATGTTTAAAGTCATCAATTATAGCTTTGTACAAAATATTTAATTGATATGTCAATTTTCTCTAATCAATATATTTTCTTATCTTGGATACATCATTTTATTATATAAAGCTTCACATGATTTCCAATTAAGACATCTTCTTTCTTAGGATTAATTTACTCTATTTACTCAAATCATCATAAGACATCATTATTTATGTTCCAGTAGGTTATGCTCATACAACCTAATTAAAACATAATCATATTTAATTTCACAAATTTCCAATATAATGGCATTGCCTCGCCATTGATTTATAGTGAAAAACCCAATCGATTAGCTGTAGAGTTGATCAAAAGATCAATACTGCCTCGCCATTTATCCAACACCCACTATGGTTCAATGGCTGCATTTGCCATTTAAAAGATGAATATTCAAACTCATTTTAAATTTTCATTTTTAAACCTTTACTTATAACAATCTCAATTTTTATCGTGTCTAACTGCCTCATCATAGCGTTTAGGAAATTCCTATCGATAACGTTGATCAGGCGCATCGACCAGAATTCTTAAAGCACTCGATGGACAACCCAACACAAAATCATTTTCTATATGAAAAATAAGCCTCTTATATAATTTTACAAAACATTCTTTTCTTATCTCGATAAAATAATCCAATTATACTCAATAGTATTTCTTCTATTAGAAAGATTTGCAATTTAAATTTATTGTCTTCACTCATCATTAATGAATACAAGGACGAACTCATCGAGATATTCCTAGAATACTCGATTCATAAAATTAACGGAATAAGCTGGAGTGTTCGTTAAACTAAACGGCATAATGAGCCACTCCTAAGACTCTTAACGAGTGTGGAATGCGGTAAGAGAACCTCTATCCTCCGCAACTCTTAGCTAATGAAAGTCGGTGCAGGGTCAAACTGAGGAAAGATACCAGCACCACTCAATTGATCGAACATATCATCGATCTTAAGCAATGGATATTTATTCTAATGGTTAACTTGTTAAGCTTGCGAAAATGGATGTAAAGCCTAAGGATACCATCGGATTTCTTAACAAAGATGACCGTGGAACCCCACAGTTAAGACTGGACTGAAAGAATTGCTTGACTTCACACTTCATCAATTACTTCTAAAGTTCCTCATTTCCGTAGTGAACATCCTCATGGGAGGATGACTAACATGTTAAGAACCAGGAATGAGGTCAATACGAACTCAATTGCCCGCTTGGGTGGCAAACCCGAAACAGATTCACATACAACAGCAAAATCACAACAATTGGAAATCGAGATATATCATCATCATCTCGGGACTCAAGAGCAATTAAAGATACTTTGAAATCTCCATCAACATTCCGAAGAGCAAGAGACATCTAATCAACCGAATCAGGATACCTAAAATTAAAGGATCCTATCAAAACACATAATTCGGCTTGATAATATGCAAGCCAATCCATCCCAAATTCACATTAAACCCAAGATAATAAATAACGTGCAGATTTGCACGAAAAGAAAGACTACAAAGAATAATCTCGATATTCTCACGCAACATGCCAAATATTGTGGATCCTCTTAATAGGATTCGCAATCCTCAAAGAAGTATCAAGACAAGAAGCATTCAACGGCATCAACAACTTCCTTCGATACGGATGAGTGTCAAGCACACGAATCGAAGAAAACTCGAATAGAACCATCACTAGGATTACTCATAGGGTAAGATATCATCAATTTAATTGTGGAATACTACGGAATTAAAATACATTCCTAGATTTATTCCAAACTTATATCTACCCTAAAGGACTCAAAAAGGTTAAGGGAAAGATTAGAAAAAACTTCGATTAGGGACGATGTTTTTACTCATATCATACTTGACGTATTGTAATGTGTATATTGTTCTATGTTTATTACATTTTATTTTGAATTCAGCTCTGATACCAAGCTGTGAGACCCCACCCCGAGACCCATACTAAAAAAGAGTATTACTAGTTAATACTGTCTGCTAGTACAGAGAATAGGGCTATTTAGGAGCGACCATCATAGTTTTGTATTAAAACAAGCATTTAGTATGTCGATAAAGTGCTCATTTTTTTTTCCATTTTTCATTTTCATTTTAAAGTGGTTGGACATACTTAATTCTTATCTAATACAATACTATGGTGGCTACAGGATCTTATTCAGAACAAAACACAATAGAAATAATAATCGTCGATCACAGAACAACAAACACAATCATATATATACATATACATCAAATACAATACATAGTGTCGTACATGAGTGGTGATACACCACAATATAAATATACATCAAGTCCTCAAAAGAATATATATACAAAACCATGTCAAGCTACTACAAAATAACTATTTAAAGACTATACATAAAATCCCAAAGGGTCGATACATGGATCCATAGAGAACCTCTAAGCAAAGCCAAGAAACCTAACCTGCAACTCGGTCTGACCCAAGTAATGAATACACGGGTTAGTCTAACTTGAACAAGATAATTAGCAATAGTAATAGGATATATTTTCTCACAAGGGGATACATTCCTTTAATCAAAAAGGAATGATAAGAGTGTAATTCTACTCAAATTCCAAGTGATGGAAATACATACTCATCTTAATAGTTAACTCATGAATAACATCAATTCAATGAAAAATTTTCCTTCTTAAAAGCTATGCGAAATATAAATTTCGATAAAACCATATAAAAAATCAGAAGGAAACCACAGCAAATCTTCAAAAACCTCATAACTCATGGAACTCAATCAAGAGTTCAAAACATCATAAAGTCTCATAACTCGTGGAACTCAATTAAGAGTTCAAAACCTCATAAATGAAATCACCATATATAAATAAATTCTCATATAGCTCTAGGCTATAAAATTCATAAATATGTCATCTTGAAATGGTGAAATCATAAAATTCAAAACTCAGAAAATAGGCCGGATTGGATCCAAATCCTCGATTGCATGCCGAAGCAATGCTGCACGTGCTAAACTCGTGTCCAGTACTATATGTTAGGTACCTATCTCGTGGACCCGAAGGTCATACTTGTAGTGACCGAAGTCACATAAACTCGTGGTGACCGAAGTCACATATAACTCGTGGTGACCGATGTCACATAATCCTTGTGATGACCCGAAGGTCTATAATACTGGCATAACTCGTGAATGTGTCACAAACTCTCAGATAGGAACCCGAAAAGTGTTAATAGTGCATCCCATACCACACGTTCTCACTCAACAGTTTACTAACTGCTTGTCAATGCCACATTAGAAAACATCATTATCGAAATCATAAACCTCGGAAAGCTCATAACTTGCCTCATATCATCGACAAGTACAAAAGACATCATAATGGTTCTCATTAACCATAACTCCTAAAATAGGAGATCTCAAACCTCAAAGCTCGCCAAAGATTGGCAATCCTAGATAATTCCTAAAATAGGAATTCACAGATCTCAAAACACGCCAAAGAATGGCAATCACAAATACTAACCTGAAGGTCTATAACTTCAAACGAACAAGTCCGGAATTAACCGAAAAAGTAAATGCACGTGTCCCATACTACGTGTTTTACTAAATCATTTAATTCTCTTTCTCATATGCTCGAATTGTGCAAAATCGTGTGGTTTTATATAAGAAAATATACTTGGTTCGAGAAAATGAGTTTTAAAATTTTTTTGAAATCATTTGGAATTTGTTTCTTTGAAAATCTCTATATTTTGGAAAATATTGTATATTATATAGCTTTGAAATAATTATAACTTTAAAACAACTTAGAAAACATTTATCTTAAAGCAATAATATATATATATAGAGAAAATCTTTTAAAAATCAGTTTATAAAAACATGCACAGTGTCAACAAATTCACAAAATCATTCATGATATCGACATACAAAAATCGCCTAAAACCTCACCAATCCGAAATACAGATTAGTGGTAATGTTGGCTCTTCCATCTTGGGATCAAGCCGATCGAAAACAACATCGAAATTTGCTTTAGAAAGCTGTGTAAAACCAACTCAGAAATTTTCAGTTGGAGCAAAACATGCTCCGTTTCAAAGCTATAGAGGTCGGAATGACCTAAAATTTAACATGCATAAAGTTCAACAATTATACTTTAAACTGGTAAAGGAATCACACAATTTTGATAAGGTATGAGAAAGTTATGATGTCTCAAATTTGTACCCAGGCAATGATTTCACTGTGAAAATCTGGAGCAAAACATGGTCCGAATCAAAGTTCGACAGCAGATTTCTATAAGCTACAGAAGTCAAAATGACCTGAAATTTAACGTGCATAAAGTTCAACAATTATACTTTAAACTGGAAAAAGAATCATGCAATTTGGGTAAGGTATGAGAAAGTTATGATGTCTCAAAGTTGAACCCAGACAAAAATTTCAGTGCAACTTTCTCACAGATGTATATCGTTTACAGTAAATCAAATAAGAACATAAATTCAATCCAGATTTTTGCAAACAGCTTGTTCTAGCTAGAGGTGTGAGTTTTTACTCACCTTACACATTTTTCAGTGAATTATCCTTGCAAGCTTGAACCTTTTTGGCTTGGAGGAGCTCAAATAACCTGCAGAAACTTGAGAAAGAACATGCAGACAAATACAATGAAGTTACAGACAATTTCTTTTCAAAAAGAGAATTTTGATGAAACAATTTGAGGTTTGGATGTGATTACCTGTTATTATTTTTGATTTGCTAGCATTCTCTTTTATTTCCACTGAAATTGAAGCAAGTTTTCAATTTGTTTAAGGAGGCCATTGTTTTCTTTTTATCTGCTTTTTCTTTTGAGAAGATGAAAATGAAGAGAGAGAAAAATCTACGTTCAGTTCTTCTGAGCATTCTAGAATTGGGCTTTGGGTATGCACCCAATATCCACTAGGCTATGTGATAATACTTACTCAAATTTGGCTAAGTATTTACATGTTTTCACTTATATCTTCATTATTTACACCCAATTTCACATTATTAAACCCAATAAATTTTGTACAACAATTATTTATGTTTATAAAATGTTTCACACCAAAAATAAAAAATATATTTTAACTATAAAAAGTTATTTCCATCATAAAAACCTTATTCTTACTTAAATACATAAATTTGCACTATAAATTACACAAAACACTAATTTTAGTACCGAAAATTACATAAAAATCATTTTCTTGCATAATTAAATACAATAAACCAATTTTAACTTCATTTTTTACATCCAAATATTATTTTAGAACAATACCAAGAAACTGGGTACTACCAATAGTATCTCATATCCCCTTAACAAGAAGGGTAATACTTTAGAGAAGTGTTTACCATCCGAACATATCTCTTGCCCATTTTTAGTTATTTTCATGCCACTCAAACTATTTATCATTTAAGACATTCTTACTTTTTAAATTTCTTTTTTGAAATTTCTTTTCAAAAATACATTATATATTATTTTGTTTATAAAATCCATTTCACAAATCCCTTCGTAAAATCATCTTATATTAACTTACTCCTTTTAGAATTTTTTATAATTCTTCTCCAAAACACCTAAAATTTAGTTTCTCAAAATTTATATAGCATATCTTTTATATCCATACTTTTACAAAAATAATTTTATAAAATACAATTTTTATACTACATGCTTATTTATTATTCATTAACCTTAACCCAATATTATTATCAAATATCTTATAGTCAAATCGTGAAACATAATTCACAAGATGCTCATTCAATCAACAAATGGTAGTAACTAAATATTACCATTTCCTTAACCATAAACTAACCCACATAAATATCTATATCTTTCAAAAGATATTCCTTTATACTTAAAATATAATCCTTTTAAAATAGTGTGTCGGTTTGCCTTGTTTAAGTATTTAGAAATCCCTGTTGATAAGGTGATCAGGCGCATTGACCAGAATCTATAAACCACTCAACAGAGAAATCAACACAAAACATTTTTATATCAAATAACAAATACGCGCTCATATATATAATACTCTCAAAACTCATTCTAGGGTGTTACTAACCATATCTCTAATGAGTTACTCATTTTAGGGTATTACTAACCCTATCTATAATGAGTTTTACCCCACCAAAGCCTAGGTGTTCGCTTAACCTAAGCTCTGATACCAAATGTAACGACCAGGGTTTTCAATGCTCGAAAATCAACATTAATACATCCTCGTGCCGCAAATCCAAGTGCCAAAAAGCCCGATTGTTAGGGGAAAAAGAAAGTAAAGATAGAACAGAATCTCACACGAATGGAATAACCTATATTATTTCATATAAAATCTTTACAGTGGAAAATTTTCAATACAATATCAGAGTCTAACCTAGATTCAACCTGGACAGTTATAAATCTTTGTCCTTACAAATGCTGAAAACCAAACAAAACAAATGCAATAGATGCAGCGGATAATATAATACGTCCATACGTAGATGAAGATCTCCAGCTCTCCTCTAGAAACTCCAAGCATCTTCAAGTAAACCTGAAACTACTCAGATCTGACCCGAGTATTAAAAATACCCGGATCAGGCTTGATAAACCAGCGTGAGATACTCAAAATTTTAAATGCTGATGTAAATCAAAACCATTGAAAAGAAGGGTATCTCATAAGACCATGCCCACACATAAATACAAACGAGTTTTTATCTAATGATAACCAGAATACTTTATACTGTAAAACAATTTTTATGATTATTAACGACATTATTTTGAAAGCACTTTTCAAGTAATATATCAAAATAAAGTATCAATATCCGGACTAAGTCTATGGGAATAATATATCCAAACTAGGTCAATGGAATACAGCGGACGAAATATATGATACCAAAGGGGTAGATGAAGTGTTTGCAAAGCATTACAGCTATTTTGGGAATACAATCAAAACCATAAAGCTCGTATTGGATTTGGAATTCCAACATGATAGGGAACTAGTGGCTTTTTCCTTCGATCGACGCATAGCAAACATAGCTCCCGTGGTGCCTTTGTCGCTTTTCTCAAGCAAGTCACTTGGAACTACACTTGCTACACTACCAATATCTGGTAGCCTTATCACTTTTCACAGGCTAGCTACTATATTCAAATAAATGGGGCAATAAATGCCTTGAGGATCCAGATTCTACTGGACTCCTCCATACTCATACAACTGATAGCCTGAGATATATGTCATGCAGACCACATAATTACCCATATCATCTCCAGAATGTGAGGCTCGAGAGGCTACGCTCTTCTTTTCATAAAGCCGTACTTTTTTTTCTCACAAAGCCATGCTTTATTCTTCCACAAAGCACATTCCACTTAGAATGCCACATTGCCATTCCATAATCGCATAACTAATTTCTACAAACGTATAACTCGTGAGCTCGTACATCTTAAGAAAGGGTGTTAAGCTAAGAGAAGTTGCCTTCTCCGCCACCAAGCAGATGATACGTTGATAGAGATCAATTAATATGATCAGAAATGCAATGTTAGACATTCGTCCATATAAGTTTATTCTAGGACTAAACGAAACCGAAGGTACTCCTCCTACTACCATTAGTAACGAGTAGTCCTTGCAATCCGAAGATTTCAAAACACGGTAGGACCACTGCTATAATAAATGTCTCTATATTGAGAGCGACCCAGAGAATGTCAACAAGTAGTCCTTCCGCTATGAAGATCTTCGGTCTTCACTAATCATCATCATCAACATGTCTTCACTTTCGAACATATACATTGGTTCAAAGTGGTTTTCGGATAGGAGTTACCCAAATCCGACCCCGGTTCCTCCAAACCAATCATCAATCAAAAAGATGTTAAGTTCATATGTGATTATCAATCATTAATCAATTTAGTTCATCTTTTTATTCATTCATAGATATCTCTTGAAGATATATTCATTGAATCATTTCTTTATCCTTTTAAAGTATATGGAATCATTAAGCCTCATTTATCAAATCATTTGATTAAGTTTAAAACCTTTTTAAAACTAGGACTAATTCGAAATCATTTCATTCTTCACTTCGGAAAATATTTCCAAATCATTTTCTTTAAATCTTAACATAATTTTTTATATTCAAAACTCAAATTTTGATTAAGTTAAAACTATATTATCTAGGTTGTTAATCCAAACCCAATAAACATTAAGTGAGCAAAATCTATAGAAATCATCTAATTCTATTCAATATCAATTCCTATATTCAACAAATACTGTAGGCGGAATCACGGTGAAATCGCCTTTTAAATTCCAAGAATAGTATGAGTTCCCTCTTCGGGCTTTAACACCGAGTACAAGAAGATTATCTCCACAAAATCCAAGTTATTTGTATTTAGAAATTTATATCTTTATACTTTTCTAAATTATGATCCGAGTAAACCAAATTTACTATCCCCTCCATCGGGCCAGTCCGGATAGCCAGAGAGAGAGCAGGAAACTCATTTTCCAAACTCAAGCCTAGACACTATCTCTCTAACAACCATAAGGCAGTGAAGTTATTTAATCAACTCTAAATCATTAAACCTATAACCATTCCATAAATCCTTTTAAAATTACCTTTAAAATACTTTATTAATCATTTAAAAACATTTACAAAAGATTTGGAAAAGAACGGTTGCGTTTAAAAATGTATTTCAAAAGTTATAGAAAAGTGCCGTGGAAAAGTGCTACAAAAAATGCTTTTTAAGCTATATTGATCAAAACAACTTTCTATCACTTGGAAATTTGTTATTATTACTCAAATCACATTTAAAATATTTTATATGATTTATAAGATTTATTCCATATTTTTAAACATTTTAAAAATATGTATCCAAAACATTTGCGACTTTGGCCAATGAACTACCAAAGCGCGATTTTCTTGAAAACTTTATTTGCTCATATTTCAAAATCTATTAAATGAAATCTTGATCATTTTCTTTTGTTTGAAAACTATATTCATAAGAGTTCAGAAAATTCTTATTGCAAAGAAATCCGACTCTGATTCCATCCTATGGAAGGATTTAACTTTTATGGCGCGAAATCGCGAACTACCGTTACGCGACGCACCTATTTTTGACTCCAAACTCAATATTTGTCAAAACTTCTCCAAATTTAATTTTAATGTTTATAAACATTTGTAAACCATTTTCAAATATTTAAACCAATATTTTCCATATTAAATCTCTTTTTCACTTTTAAATATTATTTTCCAATATTTTAACTTATATAATATTATACTATTATAATATAATATTTGACTTCATAGATGATTATAAAATCATATAAAATTCCATTTTCACTTTTCAAAACTTTCTCTAACATAAAAAGTTATATACCTTCCAACTATCTAATTTATATATCCATATAAATTAAATATCATTCCTTTAACATTATAAAAATGTTATCCTTCCATTTCTAAATGAAACCTTTTCATTTTTATATCATTTCAAACCATTCCTCTTTTATGATTTCAAAACATTTCGAGGCTTAACTTTCCACATATACCACCTTTTATTCCTTCATGAATTAATTATTGTTAACACATTAACTATCATCATAAACTTCACATTATTAATTCATTCTTCTTTTTCATTCATCCAAGTGAACATCCAATGTTAACAATCAAGTATACATCCACAAAAACATTCCAACAAACATGCCAATTCATGTATAATCATGTCAATAACTTTTATATACTTGTAAATAATAATCTTAACTTGCTTTTAACTTGCTTTTAACTTGCAAATCATTTTAATCATAAACTAGGAAGGAAAGTGTAACACCCATGAGATAAATCGCCGTTAATTAAATTTAAAGCGATAAATTTTATTATTGGTGAAATTTAAATATATTTGGGCTTTGGAAATAAAATATAAAAGTGTTAAACACTTAACCAAATATTTCCAAACCCTTAGCCAATTTCTCAAACCCTCGTGCAATGTGAATTTCACGTGTGTATACAAGGGAGAATAGTCCCGTTCCTCTTCACTTATTCACGCATTCAGAAATCAATACACGCGAAAAGCTCTAGGCGAACAAAAATAGCGACGTAGGGTTTAGAGAAAATCATTCGTTCTCGTCCATCTCGTGCACAAATCATTCGAGAGTATAAGGTAATCTTCGCCTTGTTTAGAGTTCGTTGATTTGGGTTTTTCCCTAATTAATTTCGCTGTTCAAAAAAATTCTTTCGTGAATGATTTTTGTGTTCATTCGTTTGCTTTGTAGGTTCGCGTGCTTCGTTGTAGAAATCTTTGTCTTCTTCGTGCTTGCGCTGCCCTTCTCTTGCTTTGAATCGTGAAATAGGTGAGTAATTAACTCACGCATCTAATTTACTCTTGGACGTGATTCTGTTTATTTTCGTTTGTGTAAAACGAAAATTAAACATGAATTAAATTGTTGTTTTTGAATGTGTTTAGCTGTTTGGTGAATTTCTGGTTTGCGATGGATTTTGGATTTCTTGCTTACTGTTTCTTGGCTTTCTTTTTGAGTAATCACTAGATATCCTGCTTTGTGAAATTTGAATTATATACCCATATATATACACATACAATTGTATGTGTGTGTATATGTGTTCGTGTGAGTCTTGCCTCGACTCACATCTGTGCTGCCCTATTTGTTGTGCACAAATATGTACTTATGGTTGTGTATAGAAAATCAGTGTCATTTGATTCCTTTGTGTGTGCACAAACATATTTATATGTTTGTGTGTGCCACATTCTTACTGCTGTGCCATTTATACTTATGTACAAATATATAGTTGTGTGTATTTCCTTGACCGGTTATACTTGCAGTGCATACAAATATATATTGGGTACATGAATTCTTTCACTGCACCATTGACTATTCGAATTAATGGGTGCATATGCTTGTGAGCCTTTTCAGTTTGCTGAGCCAAAATGTATATATGTATTTTTGAGCATTTGTGTCCATCTTCTTGCTTGCTGTTCTAGTTGAAAACCTGGGGCCATTTTCTTGTTCTCTATTGCATTTCGAAAATATAAAATGCCAATTAATTTTCTTGTTGTGCCACATTTCCCTTGTTGGATGTGCATTCGAAAACTTGAGATCTTTTACACCCTGCTGAAACAAATATATATAGTTGTTGTGTGCTTGGAATGGTGGCCATTTGCTGTGCCATTTATTCTGGCTATACAAATAAATATATATGCTTGTATTCATTCAATTCACACTACCTGCTGCAGCTTATTCGATTCACTTTGCCATTCGAATATGCTTGCCTTTGTACTTTCCTGAGACAAATAACATGTTGCCATATTTCCCTTGCACCTACTTTCGAAAATGTTGAGGCCATTTGATAATTTGTTAATCACTGTCACATGTGAACTCTGAGCATGTATATTATGTGCATGCCTTCTCTGTGCATGTACACTCTGTGCATGCCTACCCTGTTGTATGTGTTCTCTGTGTATGCAAACTCTGTTACATGAATATGAGGCCCTTGCCTGTTGAGTATTCCGAAAATATATGACTCCTGCCTTTCTTGTTTCATTCGAAACTATGTACCAATTATATCTTGGTTGTTTCATGCGAAATTATGTGCTAATTGAATTTCCAGTTGCACTTTGAATATATACAAGCTATTGTATATAGAAGGCCATGCATTTTAAAATGTTGTTGCTACCTATTCCTATAGACATTCGAATGCTTATGGTTGTGATTTTCTGAGCCACCTCATATAGTGCCGAGCACATATTTTGTGCTGCTGCCCCTTTACAAGCTGTAACAAGTGTTGGGTTGGCCATGAGATTCTATGCTGCTGCTTATTATTATTCGCAGCGACCATTCTTTTATTCATGGTCGAACGCGCTCGTATATGTGTGCTTGCACACGTATACATGTCGCTGTGACTTTTTGGGAAATTCACTTATGCCCGATTTGAGGTTTTCTGCTATTTTATGTGATTTCGGGCGTTCGGATTATTATCCGATTTTGTGATATTTTGATGCGATTTCTTATATTGAAATTGCTAATGAGTTTCGCTGAACACTTCACGTATTTCATTCGTTTTTAAATTAAATTATTTTCAAATATTTTGTTTTACGTTTTCAATTGAATAAGGAAGCGTTTTAAACGTTTTGGAAAAATTAAGGACTATGAACCCTTAATTTTACCAATACGAGTAACTCATGATTTATTCTATTGAGAATGTAAAATATTGTTTCCAATACACGATTTTGCACTTTTGGTCAACGAGAAAGGGACTTAAACGTACTAGCAAAAGTGAGGACTATGAACCCTCATTCTTACTAATACGATTAATTCCGGACTCGTTAATCAAAACAAATTTCTGTGGAGTTATCTATCATTAGTAGACGGAGATGAACACATGGTTATTATACATACGTTCTTATCACCGATGAGCGCTGCTATTTGAGAGTTAGCGACATATATGTGTGAGGACCTTCGGGTTCTATGTGAGACCTTCGGGTCAACTACCTGTACTCGACCTTCGGGTCATATGTGGACCTTCAGGTCATATGTGAGGACTTTCGGGTTCTATGTGGGCGCCAAAATTTTAGTACAGTGCAGATATGTGTTGCACGTGTGGTGCAACTTAGGCTTATCACCTAGGCTCACCATTTGCTAGGGTTGATCCACCCTTTTTGTGTTTTCTAGTTATCTACAGATAACTAGATATATGAGATTTGCTGTTTTTTGGATTTTATATCATTTGATTTCTAGACTGTGCTGCTATGGGTTTTGCTATTTTCTAGATTCAATTTATTGATTTCTAGATATTTGCTGCTTTGAGATTTGTTGTTTACTAGATTTCATTCTATTGATTTCTAGATTTGCTGATATGAGACTTGCTGTTACTGTCTATCTTCATTGATATTTCTTTTACTTATCTCTGTTGATAATCACTTTATGCTATTTGCTGTTATTTCAAGTGATATCTTATATGATTATTCCTAAGAATAAATTAGACTGATCCGTTTATTATTTTCTTAAATAATACTCGGGTCAGCCCCGTAGTATTACAGGTATTCTGTTGATAGTTATTCCGCTGCTGCTATCTCTTTTGGAAGACTATTCTACCCAGCTTCGAGTAGGGTTTTTGTATAGTCTCTTTTGTGTAGTATTTTGTATCTCATGTATATTATAATATTCATCTACATGATATGTATCTATGAAACTATCGACTATTGTGGCTTATGACTTATGTACTCATATCTTCTTCCGCTATATGATATGTACATTTGTGACTGTTCTGTGCTACGTTATTCTGTGATGTTATTATTTAAATTATTCTGAATGTTGTATGCACCATCGTAGTTCATTTTATACTGGAATTGAATACGTCGATTGGAGTGAATAAAATGAGATGAAATTTTTTTACCACTCCTGTCGAGGTAATCAATACTAGTGTAAGGCCTAACTACGAATGGCCGCTCCTATCCAGCCTTATTCTTCGTGATAACAGACAGTATTTCCTTGAAATATTCTTTGTTATTGTGAGCTATAGAGGTAGGGCGTCACAGCTTGGTATCAGAGCGAGATTTCAGAATCAATTTATAATAAACATAGAATAAAATTTGTATAAAACGGATGCTACAGTTATTCGTTAGTTTTATTCGTGCATTTCATGAATATCTTTACATGTGGGATATGTCTAGGAATGCATCAATTGCTTTCGTAGTATTCCATATGTGAATTATCATATCAATCATATGTCCCAGAATTAATCCTTGACTTCTCTTGTTCTTTTAGCCTATGGCTGGAAGAGGCAGAGGGAAGCGTGCTGCCGTAGGTTCGTCTGGTGCCTCTCATCCGGACGGAGTCTACATGTCTACTGATCAGTTTATGGAGCTATTCCGGAATACGCAGCCCTCTGCTGCTACTCCTACTGCTTCGGTGCAAAAGTCCGCATTTGCCCGTATGTGCGGCGATTTTTCTAACCTTGGAGGTAAGCCTTTCAAGGGATCAGAAGGTGTTGTGGAGGTTCAGACTTGGCTTCGCACTTGTGAGCGCATATTCTCGCGTATGGACCTTTCCAATCATCAGTGTGTTCTTGTGGCTTCTAGCATGTTTCGAAATCGGGCACTTGATTGGTATGAGCTTCTTATAGCTGAAATTGATGAATCTACTCTATTGTGGGAGTAATTCAAGGAACGGTTTGAACTCAAGTTCATTCCCAAATCGGAGAAGGCTAATCTTGCTCGTAAGTTCCTTGAGTTGAAGCAAGGGAATTCTTCCATCTTCGATTATGTTGCATCTTTTGAGACTTTCTTTAAGTATGGAATTGAGTTCATTAGCACTCCATACAAGAAAAATCTTCGTTTTGTGGAAGGTTTGAAGAAGGCATTAATGCTAAATCTTAAGATTTCTTTTGAGGAGCTTGTTGATTCGGCGCTTCGCCTTGAAGTGGTCGAAAAGGAGGATGATGTTCATGAAGGGGTTGGAGCTTCTAAGAACTCCAATAAGAAGAGGTTTCCTTTCCGTAAGCCAAATCCCTCTTCTAATGCTAAGAAGAAGAAGTTTGTTCCATCTAGCTCTTTGCCTAGTAGTGCACCTTCCGATAAGAGGGCGTGCTATAATTGTGGATCCCTTGATCATCTTGTCCGCGAGTGTTCTAAGCCTCGCATGTGCCGCTATTGCAAGAAGGAGGGCCATTGGGTTACCGATTGTCCTACCGCTCCAAAGTTTCCAAAAACCGGGAAGCTTAATGTTGCTAATGCTTCGGGTGGATCTTCTCAACCAAAGGGTATACTTCCTTCCGTTCTAGAAGGTTCTATTTTATTTCATGCCATGGTATTAGAGTTCTTTTCGATACGGGTGCGTCTCATTCATTCGTATCGAAGGAGTTAGTTGATGCTATTCATTTGGATGTTGTTTCTCTTGGTGTTCCTTTGAGGATTGCGAATCCTATTGGTGGATCCGCATCACTTGGATTTTTATGTGTTGATGTTGAGATTATTCTTTATGGTTTTCCTTTTCATGCGAATCTGCATGTCTTCGATCATTTTGATTTTGATATGATTTTGGGAATGGATTGGCTTGTCCGTTATGAAGCTCGAATCCTATGTCCCGAAAGAACTTTGTATCTTCGACATCCCGATTCGATCGAGCAGTTATCCATTATATTTCGAGACATGAATCATGCTTCTAATGCTCTCGTTTCTTCCTTCGAATCGGAGGATGCCATTGCTAATCTTCCGGTTGTTTGTGACTTTTCGGATGTCTTTGAGCCCGTTTCATGTTTGCCACCGAAGAGGGCGATTGAGTTCTGCATTGATCTATCCCTAGTGCTCATCCTGTCGGTCATCCTCCCATGAGGATGTCTGTTAAGGAAAATGAGGAACTCGTGAATCAATTATCTGAGTTGGAAGCCAAGAAGTTTATTCGTTCTAGTTCATCTCCTTGGGGCGCCGCCGTTGTCTTCGTTAAGAAGCCCAATGGTACTCTTAGGCTTTGCATCGATTACCGCAAGCTTAACGAGCTTACTATCAAGAATAGATATCCCTTACCTAGGATCGACGACATGTTCGATCAATTAAGTGGCGCTAAGGTTATCTCCCAACTCGATCTTGCTACCGGTTTTCATCAGTTACGAGTTGCGGAAGATAGCATTCCTCTTACCACATTCCGCACTCGTTATGGTTCTTACGAATGGCTTGTTATGCCATTCAGTATGACGAACGCTCCCGCGTATTTTGTTGATCTTATGAATCGGATATTCCGCGAGTATCTCGATAAGTTCGTCTTGGTTTTCATTGACGATATTCTTATTTATTCCAAATCTGAAGCCGATCACGTTCAGCATTTGGGAATCGTTTTGAGCACTCTTCGTCATCATCTGCTGAAGGCCAAATTCTCCAAGTGTCATTTCTGGGAGAATGAGGTGAAGTTCTTAGGCCATATCGTTTCTTTCGATGGTATTTCTGTCGATCCTTCAAAGATCGAATCTATTCAGAATTGGAAGAGGCCCGAGAGCGTATTTGAGATTCGTAGCTTCCTTGGATTGGCGGGTTATTATCGCCGGTTCATTAAAGACTTTTCTCGTCTTGCTTTACCGCTTACTACTCTCACGAGGAAAGCCGTTCCATTTATTTGGTCCAATAAGTGCGAGTCCTCATTTTTGAAGTTGAAAGATCTTCTTACTCATGCTCCGATCTTAGTGGTTCCCGAAGGGAACCGCGATCTTATTGTGTATACCGATGCCAGTGGTTGTGGGCTCGGTGCCGTTCTCATGCAGAAGGATAGGGTGGTTGCTTATGCTTCTAGGAAACTAAAGCCTAACAAGATTCGTTATGCTACCCACGATCTGGAATTAGCCGCCATTGTCTTTGCTTTGAAGATTTGGCGACATTATCTTTTGGGAGAGCATTTTATTCTCTATACTGATCACAAGTTTCTTAAGTATTTATTTACTCAGAAAGAGCTTAATATGAGGCAACAGAGTTGGCTCGAGTTCCTTGCCTCATATGATTTCGATATTCAGTATACCCCTGGAAAGGGAAATCGAGTTGCTGACGCGCTTAGTCGTAAGCAACAAGCTGTCGTTTCCATGATGCTAGCAGAATGGAATATGTTAGAGACCTTATCTCTTTGTGATATTCGAGACCGTTCTCCAGTTTCAGGTTCTCCCGTGCTTTTATTTAGCATGGAAGCTCGTCCCAGTCTTTTGGATTGCATTTCCGAGGCCCAGAGGCAAGATCCTAATCTTGTCCATCTTATTCAGAGTTGTGAATCGGATTCCCGAAGCGATGAGCTAAAGGATTTCAATATTGATATTTGTGGTTGTATTCGGAAGAAGGGTAGATTGATCGTGCCTGATATTTCTAATCTTCGAAATGACATTCTTGAGGATTATCATCGTTCGAAGTATATTATCCATCCGGGTAGTAGTAAAATGTATGATGATATGAAACGCTTATACTATTGGGAAGGTATGAAGCGTGATGTGGCAAGTTTTGTAAGCCGTTGCACGACTTGTCATCTTGTTAAAGCAGAACATCAGCGTCCTGGTGGTCTCTTGCAACCTTTGGAGATTAAACTGTGGAAGTGGGATCAAATCTCTATGGATTTCGTTGATGGTTTGCCTCGTTCGAGGCTAGGCCATACTAGCATTTGGGTGATCGTCGACCGATTGACTAAATCTGCCCATTTCGCTCCTATCAAATCCAATCGGACTGCTCCTTTATTGGCCAAGCTTTTTATTAGAGAAGTCGTTCGACTTCATGGCATTTCGAGTTCGATTGTTAGTGACAGAGATCCGCTCTTCACTAGTGGGTTCTGGAAGAGTCTTCAGAAAGCTATGGGTACAAAGCTTAATCTTAGCACGACATATCATCCTCGGTCTGACGGTCAGACTGAGAGGGTGAATCAAATTATGGAAGATCTTCTTCGTGCTTGTATTCTTGATTTCGGTGGTAGTTGGGAAGACCACATTCCTCTTGTTGAATTTGCTTACAACAATAGTTTCCAATCCAGTATTGGCATGGCTCCTTTCGAGGCCCTTTACAGAAGGCTGTGTCGATCACCTTCTTGTTGGTTAGAGTCCGGGGAAAAGTTGATTCTAGGCCTCGACTTTATTCGAGAATCGTCTGAGAAAATTCGTCTTATTCGGCAAAGGATGAAAGAGGCTCAAAATCGGCAAAAATCTTATGCCGATAACCGTAGAAAGCCGTTGGAATTTTCTGTGGGCGATCATGTGTTCATTCGGGTTTCTCCGATGAAGAGAGTGGTGCGTTTTAGTAGCTTAGGAAAGTTGGCTCCTCGTTACATTGGACCGTTTCCTATTACCGAACGCATTGGTCCCATGGCTTATCGTATTGCTTTGCCTATCTAGTTTGCGGGGATTCACGATGTATTTCATGTTTCTCAGCTTCGTCGTTGTCTTCGTGAACCGGATTCGGTTATTGATCCTCGTATATTGCCCGATCTTGAGATCTCACCCAACATGACCATGTTGCAAAATCCTATTCGTGTGCTTGCTACGGAGGTTAAACGCCTTCGAAATAAAGAAGTTCCATTTCTAAAAATTCAATGGTCATCAAATCCCAAGGATTGCACATGGGAAACCAAGGAATTCATTGAGCGTTCCTATCCCGGATTTCTTCCGTTCGGGTGCGGGTGAGCAATTATATTTCCTTTCTCTTTCTTTGTTGATCTTTGTTGTATATGTTAGATGTGTTATAGAAGTCTTCTATTATGAGGATTGCGGGGACGCAATTTTTATAAGAAGGGGAGTCTGTAACACCCGTGAGATAAATCACCGTTAATTAAATTTAAAGCGATAAATTTTATTATTGGTGAAATTAAAATATATTTGGGCTTTGGAAATAAAATATAAAAGTGTTAAACACTTAACCAAATATTTCCAAACCCTTAGCCAATTTCTCAAACCCTCGTGCCATGTGAATTTCGCGTGTGTATACAAGGGAGAATAGTCCTGTTCCTCTTCACTTATTCACGCATTCAGAAATCAATACACGCGAAAAGCTCCAGGCGAACAAAAATGGCGACATAGGGTTTAGAGAAAATCGTTCGTTCTCGTCCATCTCGTGCACAAATCATTCGAGAGTATAAGGTAATCTTCGCCTTGTTTAGAGTTCATTGATGTAACGACCCCGGATTTTAGTTAAATTTAAATTAATAATTAATTTGATTTTTGAATAAAAAATTGTAAAATTTATCGATCAAAGTGATGCGAGTTCCCCCGAATCCAAATAAAAATGTATTAAATCATTTTAAATTTAGAAATTGTATATATATATATATGTGAATCTATATAGTTGGGCCTATATGAATAGATTTGAAATAATAAATATTGATAATTGAATTTAAAATCTTAATATAATTGGGTTAAAGATAAATATAATATATATATATATATATGAATAAAATATATACATGAATTAGCTTACAAAAGAAAACTAACAACACATCAAAATAGAAATGTATTCATATTATCAAGTAACAAGACTAAAGAAAATGTAAGCATGAAGACATAAGTAAACAAATCAAGCATGAAAATTTATCTCTGTACATACGAAAGAGAATGGGATAAGTATGCAAAGAAATAAGTCAAACAAAGGAAAGGTAAGTTTGTACATATAATCATCTCTAGTACACAAGAGATATGTACCAGCCACCAACATATTATCATCTCAGCTGAAATGAAAAGATTTTATAAATATATTGTACAACATCAATTAATGCAGCCTCCATAAGCAAATAAAAAAATCCCTGATCTTGTTTTGTACTAAAAAGAAAAAAAAATCACCCTGTACAAAACTTTATAACCAGTAAACACCTCCCCTCTGTAAACACTATCTCTCTTTATATATACATCTATTTTAGTCTTTGTTTGTTTATAAACAACTAAGTAAAATGGAAGTAAACAACAGCTTGAAAACTCAAACAATATCCCATTGAAAACAGCAAACAAATCCATGCAACCAGAGAATCAAACTAGGAAGTTTCAACTCGCAAATCTTTACAACCTGCTTCAACTTGAAATCTGTTTGTTCTTCAAAACAACGGTGAGTAAACAATTAAAACTAAACATATGTGTTTATCTGTTGCTTATAATGCCTGAGTTTGAAGTTGCCTTGTTATGCATATATATATATATATATGAATTCCTCTGCGTATAAATATTTGTAGAAGTGAATGCTTGTTTATGTGCAAAGTACCTCTGTCTTCTCATTTCAGAGCATCCAGCTTGATCAAAAAATAAAATAAA
The DNA here is from genome assembly GCA_030737815.1 of Allium fistulosum. Taxonomy (NCBI): domain Eukaryota; kingdom Viridiplantae; phylum Streptophyta; class Magnoliopsida; order Asparagales; family Amaryllidaceae; genus Allium; species Allium fistulosum. Next base: position 1,033,092,056 of record CM060907.1, on the reverse strand, counting down.
ATTCAATATATCTCTTCCTGATTCTTGTTAAACCTAGATGTATAAATCAAACTTGATTGTAATGACAAGGTATTTGATTTAAAAATATTTCCAGTGAAAATCTGATGATAGTTTTGATAGGAAGGAAGAAGAACAGTAGGAGTTTAAATATATCAAAATCTCAACTTTAATAACTTGTTGTTTCAGATATATATTTTGATTCGTTGTCAAAAGATATGATTTTTAAAAATAAAATGAGGATTTTTAAGTTGATATTTTGGGAGAAATTGAATGTTGAACGGAAATTGTTTTTTCATGAATTGCCGTCGATCGGAAACGAATTAGACGATAGGGTTTGAACTATAGATGGTCGGGAAGTTTTTGATTATGGGAAAAATAGCCGGCCAATTTATTGATGATCGGTGTGGCCTGAGTTTGATGAACTAGGGTTACTTACCCAGTTCCGTTCGATGTAGAAAACGAGTCGATTCCATCATCGACGATGGATCGGACGGAATCACGACTGGGGGTAAAGAAGGAGGGGACTGGGGTGCAGCTCTAGGCGAGGCGACGCGTTGTCTGATGGATGGAGGAGGATGAACGAGGGGTTTTCTTGTGGCCGGGTTAGTTCCAGGAAGGTGACGAACAACTCAATTTTGTTTCTGGTCATTTTGGTCGGATTGGGTGGTCGGAGTAGCTGCTCGGATCATAGGCGACTCGTTGGGGGACTCGGCAACGATCAGCGATGATCGAAGTGATGGTGCACGTACACGTGCACGAGTTGATATTTTGGGTTCGTTCGTTGTTTGAGGAAGAAACATCTTCCTTGGGTTTGACTCGAGGAGTTTTCGTGGTTGTCTCGAAGCAGACGAGGGACGAGTGTTTCTCGTGTCTTTACTCGGGAAGATCTTGGATTTGCTCGGACTGTTTTTGTTTGAGCTGTTTGAATTGAAATCAGGAAAGTATTCCAGGTTTAAAATCAAAGAACTTGAATTTGGCAAATATTTCAAAGTTTAAAAACAAAGTGAAACAAGTTTTAAAGTTTAGAAGAAATGTTTTAATTGTAAATTAACTTTAAAGTCTAAGTTAATTTATTTGTTAAAGGAAATTAATTACTTAAAATTAATTAAGGAAAGTAATTCCGGTAAATTAATTAATGATTTAAAGATTGATAAATCAAGTGTTTAAAGGTTAATTAATTTAAGGATAATAGATTAATTAAGGTGATTAATTAATTAAGGTAATTAATTTGAGAATAATTAATTAATTTAAAGGTTAATTAATAAATGAAAATGATTAAAGGATAATTAATCAAAATGATTTGTAATTAACCAGGATTAGTAATTCATAAGAAATTAATATGATTTGAATTTATTAGACAATTTAATTGATCTTACTTATGGATTTTTGGATTCAATTGGATGATTGAATCGTTTGATATCCCTGTTTGTGATTGTGATGCTTTTTGATATGAATTACTTTGTGATGAGCTGTGATTTCTGTTTCTGTGATATATTACTATGTGAATATATGAAACCCTTGACCCGTAAAATGACTTCTAAACTTCGATGCGACAGGGAGTCGGATTCCAGTTGGTTATCCGAAACCCACATCGAATTGTAATAGTGAATCTTTGTGACTGATAAATTTATTTTATCTATGAATCTGTGAATGAAGATAAGCGTTATGGGTTATACCGCTTATCGATATATCTGTGATGATTGATGTTGTGCACTATTGTGTGAAACCCATGGACTACACCATACACACACAAATATGGATTTCATGAGGAAATCGGTTAAGTCATAGATGATTTAAATTTGATGTTTTTGAAATTGAAATTTTAATTTCAATTGATTTTGAAATTTGAAATTTGGGTTTAAAGTGAAAAGCTTTTGAAATGGAATTTCAAAGATAAAAGTTATTTTGAATAACTTAATCGAGTTTTGAAATTTAAATAATTTGATTTAAATTTGAATTCAAGTTTGAAATTGAATTCTATGATTTGAAACTAGGGATTAAAGATGCTGTACAAGTTATATACGGGTTAAACCATTTTAAAGGTATTGATTTGGGAATTTGAATTTAATTCAAGGGTTTTAACTCGTGTAAATATAACTGGATTTTTCCGAAACGAAAACTACTTGTTTTCAAATAATAATAGCTTTCATTTTAGAGAAAGGATTTCTAAATTGTGTTGAAAGGTTTCAAGTTTGAAATGGAATTGAAATGTTTTGAAAACTATGAAATGAGTCTTTGATTTCAAAGACCGGATGAGTTAATCCAACTTGAAATGGCATTGTTTGAAAAACTATGAATGAATCTTTGGAAACGAGTTTGAAAGCTATAAGTTAAATCTTGATTTAAAGATTTAACGAGTAAACATATTCAATTAAAATGGAAATTGTTTTGAAATCCATGAATGGATCTTTGTGAATGGGGTGAACTTTGTGAATTGAATCTTTTTGTTTAAAAGATTGGAAATGGAAATTTGTTTTAACCATTCGAATAAAAAAAAGTTTTGGGCTTTAAGCTGTGATTTAACTGAGACCCCAGTATCCATATGATTTTTAATTGCGCTCGTTATTCGGTTTAGCCGGGGGAGGACCTTTGTGTCGTATAACCCATTCCGAATAATGATACGTCGTATATGGATAACATTTGAAGACCGGTGGTGAAGACCGGGTATTTGCGAGAATGATAGGACCCATCGATTGTCTCTGCACCGAGTAGCGCCCGGTATAGAGATTCCCTAAGTGATGGGAAGTCCGATCGGGATTGTGAATACCCGGATTGCAAGGGCTTCTTTGGAAGTGCCTTCGATTCTGTTCGAACCCGGAACAGACTTGTATGGATGTGTGTCTGACATTACACTTTGAGATGTAAAGCTGGTTTCTATCAAATACATTTCTGTTGGTGGCGGAGAATTTATTCTCTTAGCTTAACACCCTTCTTTGAGACGTACGAGCTCAGAGGTTATGTAGTTGATGGTTACTAGTGATACATTCCCAATTTGGTAATGTGGCATACGAAGTGCTGATGATCATTTGTTGATCAAAGTGTTTCTTTGTGAAAAAGCGTTGCTTTGTGAAAGAGCGTTGCTTTGTGAAGAAGCGTGGCTTTGTGAAAAAGCGTGGCTTTGTTAAAAAGTGTAGTGTATGTGGACGAGACTTCGTCGAGCCTCACAACCCGGTAATGGTCGAAACAGGAATGTTGCGGCAAAGGTTTGTAGGGGTAGCGCCCCTAGGGTATGTCATTTCCTTCTGGATAAAAGGTGATATCATGGTATGGAGCCCAGATATTTTACCTATGTTGATTATACTTTGTGGCTGTTGCTTTGCGATTGAGGATCCTCGGATAAAGGTTAGTTACAACCGGGGGATGACATACTTGTGTGTTAGTTACCTAGTTACAGCGGTACAGCGTGAGGTAGCTTCAGTGTGTTAGTTACCTAGTTACAGCTGTACAGCGTGAGGTAGCGTCGGCCTTTTGTTTGTGGAGATCCGGTTAGGATCCGGGGCGTCTTTCCAGAGGCGTTTCTATTTCGGTAAGGAAGTTCCTTGGCCTACCATTTGTTGGAAATCCAAAGAAACAATACGAACCCCGTACGGTTTTAGTTGTATTACCTGCTATGGAATGTGGCGGTAACCTGCTATTGAACGTAGTAGCTATAGTAGGCATACAATAATGGTTGTATGTTGGCTAAGATTGATATTATACTTTCGAAATGGTTTTCGACACTATGCACTAATGATAATAATATCGAATGATTTTACGTAGTAAGCATTTTTGACTATCATAAGAAGAAATCTCCTCCAATTCTGTGATTGCATTGTGTGTGGTGGGAGGTCTTATGGTAGTTTCATTTTCCAAAAGCATTGCGGGTTTCAATGTTTAAAAGCCTTTTGTGTTTGTTTAAAGATAAACTGTTTTTGTTGCTCACACCAGTCCCATGACTGATCCGGAGTTTATTGTTCCCTTCCTAAACTCTGGGTGCCCACCATTTTCCACACGGGCAGTCTAGAGTTGGATTTTTTTAGATATTCAGGTTTAGTAGATTATCTGGAGCTAGTTCAGTTCTTGGAGTTCATGGACTGACGTTGCTTATCTTGGAGCATTCTATTGGAGACATTCTATCTGCTGCTGGTGTTATCTATTTTCTTTCCGCTGCTATTTCTTGTATCATATCTCTGATGTATATTGATATCTGTTGTATCATTCTGTTGTATCTATCATTGTATCAATGTTATATATATTGATATATTCTTTCTTTTCCACTGTGTTGTTATACTTAATGTTGTTATAAGCTCTGGCGAATCGGATTTGAACGGTCGAATCTATGGCATTCTAGTACAAGGTGAAGTACGGATGTCGATTTTCGAACGCGAAAAATTCGAGTCGTTACATTTGGTACCAGAGCTAAGGTTGAACTTTAGCTCAGGAGTATAACACATTAAGTAGCTCATTAGAGATAGGGTGAAGTATACCCTAGAATGAGTAATCTCTAAGATATCCGTCCGTATGCCTCAGTAAATTCTCTTGCTATCTACTGATAGTGAATATGAGTGCAAGAAGAGGATGAGATAGGGGACTGGAGAATACGACTATAAATGTTAAATACCCTGTAACAACGAGGAAGCAATCTTTTCTCTATCAATCTCTTTTGTTCGTCATATTTCTAAATTCTTCGATAATTTTTGGTAAATCCAGAAAGAAGATTCGATATATAAATATGGGACATAAACTCCAAATGAGCCAAAATTGTTGTTTGGATGTATTGGTTGCTTTGATTGCTATGGTTGATAGGTATAATTTAGTTTCTAAACTGAAAATTTTGAAATTGTATCCATATATCTATCTATTCTTTGAGTCCCGATATGTTCTACGAATGGTTAGTTATCCCTTCGAACTAACCGATGCCACTGCATACTTCGTAGATCTGGATAACCTGAGTATTTTGTGAAGTTTTAAATAGATTCGTTCTTGTATCTATTATTGATATTCTGATTTGGTAAGCCAAATGCAGAATAAATATTCAGTTTGATTTGATGAAACATTCTTCATCTATCTTTGTGTCGCCCTGTCAAATTTCGAGGACGAAATTCTTTTAAGGGGGGAAGTCTGTAATGACCCCGGATTTTAGTTAAATTTAAATTAATAATTAATTTGATTTTTGAATAAAAAATTGTAAATTTTTTCGATCAAAGTGATGCGAGTTCCCCCGAATCCAAATAAAAATGTATTAAATCATTTTAAATTTAGAAATTGTATATATATATATACGTGAATCTATATAGTTGGGCCTATATGAATAGATTTGAAATAATAAATATTGATAATTGAATTTAAATCTTAATATAAATGGGTTAAAGATAAAAAAAAAATATAGATATATATATATATATATGAATAAAATATATACATGAATTAGCTTACAAAAGAAAACTAACAACACATCAAAATAGAAATGTATTCATATTATCAAGTAACAAGACTAAAGAAAATGTAAGCATGAAGACATAAGTAAACAAATCAGGCATGAAAATTTATCTCTGTACATACGAAAGAGAATGGGATAAGTATGCAAAGAAATAAGTCAAACAAAGGAAAGGTAAGTTTGTACATATAATCATCTCTAGTACACAAGAGATATGTACCAGCCACCAACATATTATCATCTCAGCCGAAATGAAAAGATTTTATAAATATATTGTACAACATCAATTAATGCAGCCTCCATAAGCAAATAAAAAAATCTCTGATCTTGTTTTGTACTAAAAAGAAAAAAATATATCACCCTGTACCAAACTTTATAACCAGTAAACACCTCCCCTCTGTAAACACTATCTCTCTTTATATATACATCTATTTTAGTCTTTGTTCGTTTATAAACAACTAAGCAAAATGGAAGTAAACAACAGCTTGAAAACTCAAACAACATCCCATCGAAAACAACAAACAAATCCATGCAACCAGAGAATCAAACTAGGAAGTTTCAACTTGCAAATCTTTACAACCTGCTTCAACTTGAAATCTGTTTGTTCTTCAAAACAACGGTGAGTAAACAATTAAAACTAAACATATGTGTTTATCTGTTGCTTATGATGCCTGAGTTTGAAGTTGCCTTGTTATGCTTATATACATATATATGAATTCCTCTGCGCATAAATATTTGTAGAAGTGAATGCTTGTTTATATGGAAAGCACCTCTGTCTTCTCTTTTTAGAGCATCCAGCTTGATCAAA